>JARHVA010001167.1:2407500-3075000 GCA_037957365.1 Torreya grandis | reverse complement strand
ATATTTTAAATAAATAAAATAGTAACTAAATAATCAGAGGAATATTTGAGATAGAAATTAGGGCTTTTCTAGTATGTTTAATTGAAATTAAATGTGAGATTGGTTGAGTTTGAAGAATAATAAGTATTTTGCATGGACTGTGAGCTGCGATTCAATAGGTGCATGAAATTTTGAATGGTTAGAGATAGATGAGGAAAATATTGATAAAAGGCAAGTCATGGAGGATAATGTGACACATGAAGAGGAGAAGAAATAGAGCAAACTAAGAAAAAAAAATTAGTTCATTCAGTTTCAAATTGGAAGCGATATTAAAGTTGGTGATGTTATTATTATTCTATTCTTCAAAGAATCTTGTGTATGGTTTGGATTATTATGATTTGAAAAATGAATTGAATATGGTATAGGGATACAACATTAGCCATGTGTATGGCTCATCCATCTATAGAACTAAGCCAAATATCCTTTAAATCCTTAAGACTGCAAACTAGATTATTTTGGGTTTTAAGCCATTAAGGTTAATTGGGTTTAGTTTATTTGACAATGCAATGCCCTAGTTCAAGATAGAACCCTGGGTGGATAATATTACTATATATATATATATATATATATATATATATATAGACTAAGTTTTTAAAACTTTAGATGTGTGTGTGTGTGTGTGTGTGTGTGTGTGTGTGTGTGTGTGTGTGTGTGTGTGTGTGTGTGTGTGTGTGTGTGTGTGTGTGTGTGTGTGTGTGTGTGTGTGTGTGTGTGTGTGTGTGTGTGTGTGTGTGTAATATGCTCAAAATAAATATATTTATATACTCATATAGATGAAATTGACTTATTACGTATATACTTATTAATGTGTGTATGTGTGTATGTATGTATGTATAAAGATAATATACAGGTCTAAAGTATTTGAAATAAATAATGTCTGAGTCAAAAATATTTTAGATGAGTTAAAGAGAATTCTATATAATATTGACTCATTTAGTATATATATATTGAATGACTATTGATTGATTAGAATGAATATATATATTTTGACATATGTGTTTAAGTCATTTTGAAACAATGAATACACACACACACACACACACATGTATATGTCAATTGTGTGTGTTTTGAGTCTTTTTGACACAATGAATATGTGTGTGTGTGGTGTGTTGACTGTATCTTATCAATTGAAATATAGTATATGCATAAGGATTAAGTATATTAATACCTAAAACTATGAACATATATTTAAATGAATTAAAGTATATGTCTATGTGTTTTTGACATTCAAATAGGATATATACTATGTATATATCAATCACACAAAATCATGAATTTATGTATATATGATTGAAATTTAGTCATATGTGTAAAAACACTATCAACATATACCTAAACAGACTATGCATATTCATTTATAAACTATGAGTATGAACATGAATGAATAGAGGATATATGGATTGTGTGTTATTTGACATTCAAATAGGGGATATATATATATATATATATATATATATATATATATATATATATATATACATATATATATATATATATACATATATACATATATATATATATATATATATATATATATATATACATATATATATATATATACATATATATATATATATACATATATATATACATATATATACATATATATATATATACATATATATATATATATACATATATATATATATACATATATATATATATATATACATATATACATATATATATATATATACTATTTTAGAATTATTGTGTGTGTGTGTGTGTGTGTGTGTGTGTGTGTGTGTGTGTGTGTGTGTGTGTGTGTATTAGAAGTATAATATATAAATATGTATGTATGTAGTGTATTCAACTTCTAGAATAGTGAACTTATGAATTCAAATGAGCTAAAGCTGGAATGGATAATTATAAGCAATTTTCTTTATTAGAAAACATACACAATTGTGTTAAGTCTTATTTATTTTATATTAAATAAAGTTTGATCTTATTGATACATATAGAAACATTGAAAGAGTATAAACCTTCATTTGATAAATAAAGGCAAAGTTTAGGGTTGTTTGATAGTATCCTCTATTCTTGATAACACATATTAACATATACACAGTCTAAGGACTTAAATTGCGGGAAAAGGAAAGAAATTAAATTAGGAATAAATCTAAGCCTAATTAAAATTATATCTTTTATGTTAAAATAAGTTAAATAAAGATTATGGAAATGTTGAAACCCTGTTTGGTTCTCGAAGCCTTTCTCATGAAAAGTTATTAGTTGGTTAGAATCTTATAAGCTCTAAAAGAATAATGAAAAACACTGTTAGTGGGTCAGAATAGTAATTATGTATTTAATCATAAATATTATTTGGTATATATTATGCATGATGCATAAATATATGAAATATACCTATATGATAGCTTAGGATCTTATATGCGTATATAACTTATATTTATACAATGGGATGTGTAGCTCCAGGAATCTAAATGAAACCACCAATGTTTGGTAGGGTACTGAAGCAAATCACTAAGAGGCTAGAAGAATCAAGGATTATATGGGTTATAGGAGGTCTATAGTGTCTATACATTTTCTCAACTTTCACCAAGATATAGATAGACTTGTAAAATAGGTTAGGGATAGTAAAAACAAATGCATAAAGTATGCATGAACCTCTAATGGGTCCAACCATAGTAAATGAAGTGGTTAAAACTATAATAAGGATTGCATAAACAAGAAAGAAGCAACAATACTAAATGAAATGAAATAGCCAATGAAATGTAAATCTAGAAAATAAGGCACTTTAAGGCCAAATGAAATATGCTTTGGGAAACAAATAAAATTTCAAGAAAGATTTCAAGATCATTCCTATTCTATATTTAATCAATCTTTTAATTCAATACTATTGATTTCTAGCAATACCACATTTCTAGTTTTAACAAGAAAGAGAGAGAGTTTGCATAAGTTTTCTAGTGCGTCTACTATATAATGTATAAAGCTTATAAAGAAAGCAATGGCATACAACAAAGGAATATCTCAAGCAATGAAAGTATTATTTAGATGTGCATAAATGTAGGAAACTTTAGAAACTATGTTAAGCAAGATATCAAACAACTATCTTTGTAAATAAAACAAACCCTAGCATGTATACTACTACAAACAAGTAAAAGAGTTCCACTTTGCAAATCAAAGTGCCCTCATATAAAACTCAAAATATGTGCAAACTTTCTACCAATTGATTATCCTAGCTAGGAAGCAAGAGAGGAAGAAGATCAGGTTGAGTGTAGGCTGAGTCCAGACCAAGAGCCAAAAGATATGGGAAATGTGAAGGATAAGCCACTAATCTATAATAGGTAATGAAAAGAGCACAAATTATAGGTAAAATAGAGTCTTGATGAGGTAAGGAGCAATCAACAAGTTTTAGGAGCACTATCAATATCAAAGATAATCACCAAATGGAAGCAACAGCAAGATAGGGCATCCCTTTTATAAAGAGAAATTGTGCCAAGCAAGAATCAAGAGGTATTTGAAGTGGTATCAAAGATTTCAATATAAGTGATCAATGGAGATTATCAAAGTAGATATGTAGTAAAATTAGAGTGAGACTAAATAGACAGTATGAATTATGAGTCAACACACCTATACCTAACCCTAATCTGTCAACAAGTTAAAAAACTAGTTGTTTATGACCATTTTGGACCAAATAGGTCACTTTTCATGTGTCTTGCTAGGGATACATCCTAAACTATGGATTTCATGAAGGAAACATATGGCCTAGGCCATGGGTTTCCTCCCTAATCCATGGCATGGGTCAAACAGGGCCCTAGACTAGTCAACAGGCTCTCGAAAGGGTCCCTAGAGAGCCCGTTGTTAGGGTGTGGAGCTAAAAGCTTCAACTATTTGTAGACATGAAGAAGAGGATGCTGAAGAACTAGAAGAACTGGTGTTGGCAGCATGACCGACGTCTGTCAAATGCAGTACAGAAGGCAACTAGAGATGGCAACTAGTCGGCTGACGTCGGCAGCACCAGGCAAGCAAGGACTAGCGTCAGTCGCCTGTGTGTTCAAGAACTATTATTGACAAACAGTCAGTTAAGTGAAGCGAGTGTTTGCATGTCAAATGACTAATTATATTCACGAGCTGTGTGTCTAATTATTGTAGTTAGATTTCTATTTTTGTAACCATGGGATTCTATTTAAAGACCCATGAGGCATGTATTGTAATTCCCAAGAAGGCAAGTAAAAGCATTGAAGCAAGCAAGGTCAAGGAGATCTACAAGTGTAAGGTCAAGGAGATCAACTGAAGCATTCAAGGAGGGATAATAACTTAGGCTATAGAGTTGTTAAGGTTGAGCAAGAGAGAGAGGGAAGAAGGTCTTGAGGTGTGGCAAGCCTTTGAGGTGGAGGAAGAAGTGGCATCTTCCTTATTGTATTTTCTTCTAGTAATATCTAATACAAGAGTGTGTATTGTCTCTCAAATTCTTTGTTGTCTCAAGTTTCTAGTTACTTTATCATTCTGGTATAATTTCGTGTTTAATTACTTATAAGAAAGTAATCAATTGTGCTTCCATTGGATAAGGGGTCTCCTAACAGTTGGTATCAGAGCTACGGTTTGCAAGAAGCAGGGTATTGTTTTTTATTACAGGTCATTCACAGGGTTTTTTGATTGAGTGGGAGTTCAGCAATGGCAGAAGAAAGTAAGCTACGAATGGAAAAGTTTAACGGCAAGAATTATCAACATTGGAGGATGCAGATTGAGGACTATCTGTATCAGAAGGATTTGTACTTACCGTTGGGTGGGGTTGCATGTAAGCCCACAGATATGAAAGATGAAGAATGGAGTGTTCTTGATCGAAAGGCTCTCGGTTCCATAAGGTTAAGCCTTGCATCGTCTGTGATTTCAAGCTTATCACAGTGTAAGACAATGGAAGAGTTGATAAAGTCCTTGGCGAATTTATACAAAAAGCCCTTGGCTTCTAATAAGGTATATCTTATGAAGCAGCTATTTACTTTGCAAATGTAGGAAGGTGGATCGGTACATACTCATCTCAGTGATTTCCATGGTTTGGTAAACCAATTAGCTTCAGTCAATATTGTTTTTGATGATGAGGTAAAGGCTCTCTTGATTTTATGTTCTTTGCCTAAAAGTTGGGATAGTTTGGTTATGGCAGTAAGTAATTCTGCATCTGCTTCTAAAATCTTAAAATTTGATGATGTTGTGAGTGTGATCTTGAATGAGGAAATACGCAGGAGAAGCACAGGTGAATCATCAGGTAATGCTCTAAGTGCAAAAAGCAGGGGAAGGCAAAGGGAGAAGGTTGAGCAAGGGAAATCAAGGTCGGGAAGGAGATCCGAGTTCAAAGGTATTACCTGCTGGTTTTGTGGAAAGAAAGGACATACAAAGGAGTGTTGGTTGAGAGATAAAGAGAATCAACATGCAAGTATTGAAGAAGCAAAGGATACAAATATTGTGGTACAGGATGCTCTCATACTTTTTTTGGATAGTCAGGTAGGATCATGGATTTTAGATTCTGGTTCATCTTTTCATGCATCCCCAAATAGAGATTTGTTCCATGAGTATGAACAGGGAGACTTTGGAGTGCTCTATTTAGGGGATGGTACACCTTGTCAGATAGTTGGCAAAGGGAAAGTGCAGCTGAGATTGCAGATTGACAACACATGGGTGTTGAAAGAGGTCATGCATGTTCCAATTCTGAAGTAGAGTTTGATTTCTGTAGGAAGGTTGGGTGATGAGGGATGCACAATAACCCTCACAGCAGATTCTTGGAAGGTTACCAAGGGAGCGCTTGTTTTAGCAAGAGGTAAGAAAGTAGATACTCTTTATCTGTCTACTTGTATTACTGATTCTACTTCTGGTTTATCTACTTCAGCTGTAGATTCGAAGATGTGGCTTAGTAGGCTTGGTCACATGAATAAGAAGGGAATGGATGTTCTTGATTCAAAAGGTATGTGTTCAAATTCAGAAAGCATAGATAGAGTTCATTGTAGAAAAAGGAAATTTGATGCTTTTGATAGGAACAAAGAAGCCTTGGTGTTTATGGAGGAGATGAAGGATAGAGATCAATCACAGGGGTTGAATAAATCTGAGCAGGGTAGCATGGACAGAGGTTTTATCCAAGAAGAGCTCGTGGATGAAAATTTCATCACTTACAGGAACACATAGACGCTGATGTCGGTCACATTAGACCGACGTCGGTCAGACAGATACCGACATTGGTCATGTGCACACCAGCAGGGTCGGTAGGTCGGGCAGGAGAAGTTTGACGTTGGTCATCATGACCAACGTCGGTAGGGGGACACTGGCGTCGGCCAGGGAAATGACGTCGGTAGTCAGGGTCAGTGTAGGGAACTGACATCAGTCAGGAGCAGACTGGGAGATGGCCGGGAGCAGTCACTGAAACGAATGATGGGTGGACAGTTAGCTGTCAAGGAGTCTCAAACACCCATATGGAGGTCAGAAATGGTAAGTGAACCTCATATTCATTGTTCACCTTCTTTATATTACTTACTGATGGTCAAGAACTAGGAAGATGGAAGAAGAAATGCAGGTAGAATCTAGAAACAGTGGGAGCTTGGCATGGATGAGGAGTGTGAGTCCTTGGAGAAGAACCAAACAGGGATTTGTTGGTAGAGTTGTTAGCTGGAAGGAAGCACTGGATAGAGGGATGGATTCCCATATTAGAGAAGAGAGTGGATGGACACGTGAGATAGAAGGCTATGGTATATGGTCTTGATTAGGCTGTAGAGCAATGGAGGTTTGACCATTGTATTTTATCTTTACCAGGTTGGATAATATTAGCTACATTATCCTATTACTATATTGTGTTACTTGTTACAGGGTTTCATATACAGGGAGTCTTCTGAGCTAAGGGTAGAGTTGGTTCAGAAGTATGTCATGAAGAATTTGGGAGTAGCAAAATTCTTGTGGCATAAGTGACAGGTATAACATCACAAGTTTACGTGGTAGTTTGTCTTCAAGAGCGAATTTGAAGAGGGATACAGAGCCAAAGGAACAAAATAGATGGTGTACAGGTATAGGTACAGTAGCAGCTGTTTATCTCCAAGTGGGAGATTGTTAGGGTGTGGAGCTAAAAGCTTCAACTGTTTGCAGACATGAAGAAGAGGATGTTGAAGAACTAGAAGAACCAGCGTTAGTAGCATGACCGACGTCGGTCAGATGCAGTGCAAAAGGCAACCAGTGACGGCAGCTAGTCGGTCGATGTCGGCAGCACTAGGCAAGCAGAGACCGGCGTCGGTCACCTGTGTGTTCAAGAACTACTGTTGACGAACAGTCAGTTAAGTGAAGTGAGTGTTTGCATGTCAAATGACTAATTATAGTCACGATCTACGTGTCTAATTATTATAGTTAGATTTCTATTTTTGTAACCATGGGATTCTATTTAAAGACCCATGAGGCATGTATTGTAATTGCCAAGAAGGCAAGTAAAAGCATTGAAGCAAGCAAGGTCAAGGAGATCTACAGGTGTAAGGTCAAGGAGATCAGCTGAAGCATTCAAGGAGGGATAATAACTCAGGCTATAAATTTGTTAAGGTTGAGCAAGAGAGAGAGGGAAGAAGGTCTTGAGGTGTGGCAAGCCTTTGAGGTGGAGGAAGAAGTGGCATCTTCCTTATTGTATTTTCTTCTAGTAATATCTAATACAAGAGTGTGTATTGTCTCTCAAATTCTTTGTTGCCTCAAGTTTCTAGTTACTTTATCATTCTGGTATAATTCCATGTTTAATTGCTTATAAGAAAGTAATCAATTATGCTTCCGTTGGATAAGGGGTCTCCTAACACCCGTCTGGCATGAGAAAGCATCGATATAGTTAAAGGATGGGAATAGTGCATGGAAGAGGTCCAAGCAAGTGGCCTATGACTCTAAGTAAGATAACTGGGGTTGATAGTATACATGTCAGATGATATATAATCATATGGAGGAGTAAGATCATGGGAAGTATGATTACATATTCATCATAGGAAATATGATTACATATCTGATATATAATCATAGGGAGATGATATATAATCATAGAGAGAATTAGGGTCATGGGAAGTATGATTACAAAATGTGTGCCTATAATTATATATTTTTACTAGTAAATTAAGTCACAAAATCCTGAAGGATAGGGAACTATAATATGCATAAATCCTCTTAAAAATATTTTAAGTTTCATAAATGAAAGAATGTGTTTGTTTATGAGTTAATTGATATTTTAATTATTTATGACTTTTGTTTGTAAATGAGTAATATGAACATTATATTTTGATATTTTTGGTTGTAATACTTGTTGTTTCCAAAATCAGCTTAGCTCGTTTTTGGGAACAACCCCCTACGAAACTTGTCTGTTTCATTTTTTTGTCTCTCTAAGTTTGTTCTCGAGGTGGGTTTTTCTCGTTCTCGTCTTAGTCTACCTAGAACTTCTGAAATTCGTGAAACACATCTTCCCAAAAAGCAAAGGCCATTACGGTCTTGAAACATTTCGGGAACCAAGTCCCCTCTTTTAGACTACCTCTTCTAAGAGTTAGTCTTTTCTTCCTTTCCCTGCAGGGGCGGCAAATTTTGCCGCCTCTGCATTTCCCTTGTTTTTGTGCAAGGGCGGCAAATTTTTCCGCCCCTGCACTTTTCCTGCAAGGGCGGAAAATTTTTCCACCCCTACACTCTGGCATGCAAGGGCAGCAAATTTTGCTGCCCTTGCACAGATTTACCGTAACATGCAAAGGCGGTAAATTTTGCCGCCCTTGCACGTCTTGGTAACCATGCGCATCATTTATGGCTGCGCGTGGTGGGTTGTTGGGGTGGGTTTTTCACCCCATATAAGTTGATTTGAGCCTATCTTTCCTCATTGCTTCCTCCTCTCCTCCTGCCTCTTGCGTCTGAGTGACCCAACTGACGACTCAAAGTGCGTTCTAGCATATTCAACCTCGTGGCACGCACGGTTTCTCAGGTAGGTCTTGTTTTTAGCATTTCTTTTTGTCTTCTTTTCTCATTTTGCTTAGGATTCTTGTTATTTGCTTTCACTTTTGTTTGTTTTTATATTTTCTTTTTCCTCTCCTCCTCACTGCTAGCAGATTTTCCCCCTCTTCCTGGCACGCAGACTTTCCCCCTTCCCCGCTCTTAGCGTGCGCGAGCAGTGAAACTTGTCGCCTGCACTAACCCTCTCGTACACAAGTGGTGAAGTCAGCGGCTCATGCACTTCTCTTATCCTACGTGCATCAGTGATGAAATTCACCACCAAAGCATTTCTATTTTATAAGGGCGACAATTTTTGCCGCCCTTTCTTTTTCTTTTTTTCTTTTTCTTCTGACTCTCTTTGCAAGGGCGGCAAATTTCACCACCCCTGCAGGCCCTCCTCGTAAGGGTAGCAAATTTCACCGCCCTTACACTTTTCTTCCTCTAGTATACAAGGGCAGCAAAATTTGTCCCCTGTGCAGCCCGTCTTTGCAAGGGCAGTGAATTTCACTGCCCTTACATTCTTCTATTTTGTCATGCAGGGGCGGTAAATTTTGCCGCCCGTGCATCCTTCCCTCAGATTTTCCTAACTCTCAGGAATTTTTTGAGTTGTCCTTTTCTTTCCCTTTTTTCTTCATTTTTTGCTCCTTCTTCTGACTCAGCCTATTTAAGTGACCTCCATAGTCATAATCACTCAGAATGTGTTTTCCCCATTCATCATCTCTCTCCTAATTGCTATAATCATGACTGCAGTTCAATCAGTGAACTCTTGCACATCTGCTCCCATCTAGTTGAGATCATTCCTGATGACAGAAGAATCTCCCAAGAAGGCAAAAATGATGAAATACAAGTATCAGGGCATCCTCCCCCTCACTTCTGTTACCTCCAACATCGATGAGATCTGGGACACTGAGATCGACCATGTGGACATGGCTGAATTCCTAACCCGTGCAAAGGTGACAAACCCCAGCACTGAAATGAAAAGGATCATCAAGAGCAACATCCATGGAGTGGTTGCCTTTTTGGTAGCAGTGCATCATACTGAATTCATCCTCCAATGCGTGCACTTCTACAACAAAGAGATCAGGTCAGTCTCGAACGCCAGCGGTAACATGGTGATTCGATTGGACCCCGAATTCATCAACAAAGTTTTCATGTGCCCTCCAACCACTAAGGTAATCCAAATTGACTCTAGGGACACACAGAAGGAATATTACAAAGACCCTGAGAGGGCAAAGAAAGTTATGAACCATAAGTGGTTGAAGTCCCCTAGGACAAGCTTATCAAGATGGCCACAGAACTTCCCAAGGAGTGATTTCATCGAAGAATTTGGTGACTTGATCATCCTTCTCAGCAGAGTACGGGGCCTCCCATCTTCTTCACAGTTCCATGAATGGATGTATCTATTCATCAAGATCATCCTCCAGGGCAAGCAAGCCATCTTTTAGGGAGAGCAAATTAGCAATGCCCTTCACGAGCAGTTAACCAAAGTACAGACTTCCTTCAAATTCTACATGACTTTGTACCTAGTTTATATAACTATCGTAATGCGATCTTTCTCAGGATTAACTACTAAAGGAGATAGAAAGACCACCCCAGTCTACTCATATTATCCTCAGCTGACGTTTTAAGGGTCAACTCGTCACTTCAAGAGGGTAAACAATGTCTTTTTCACTGTATTTTTATGTCTCTTCGACCCTCAGCTCGAGCAAAAGAGAATATCGGACGAGGCCTGGGCAGTGGTCAATGATTATGGATGCATGTTCCTTTAGTTCCCCACATTCTATTATCTTTGGGTTGGCTTTTACCAAGGCTAACCCTACATGTTTCCCAGGTTCCCTTCAGATAAATTAGTTCTAATGGAACTTTGCCAACAACTAGTTGTCGTGCATACTAGACAGATGGAACTAAAGAGACCAGGTTTCAAGTTTCCAATCGAGATTGGCAGGTATTCTGTTGCAACATCAACCAAAGCTAAGGTCATAGAAACCAAAATACAGATGATTACTTTAAAACCATTCAAAAGATGAGAAAAATTTGACTACAGGGGAGTTAAGGAAAAGATCAGAAGGAAAACTCAGTTCCATGAGCCAATGATCAAGAATATCTTGGTAGACCTAAGGACAGCCAAGGAGATTAGAAAAATGGACTATTACAGGCTGACACTGGAGTAGATTGAATATCTCAGGCTTGCAGAGATCCCCTCTGGTCTAATCGATGATGGAAACATCATCAATAGCAGGTATCTAGCAGAGGTTGTTGGTTCCCCTCTCCCTCCAGTTTAGTGGTCTCAAAAGGATCTGACTTCTCTGAGAAAAAGATTCAAACCAATATTGGCTAACACCAATGATTGGTTAGCAGCCAAAGGGATCACCCTGAAGGAATTTATTACAAGATCAGAGGCTGAATACCAGGCAAAAATGAAGAGAAAAGTAGAGAATAGAACTAAAAATAAAGGTGATGTCCCTTCTCCTTCTGGGCCCCACAAGCCTAGGATCATCTTTGTATCCAAGAAACCTAAGGCCACTGAAGAGCTTGCAGTGGCAACAAAAGGAACTGAGGAATAGAGCCCTCAGGCTCAAGCAGCTTAGCCCATGGAGAAAGATGATCAGCTGTCAGGGCAACCTAGCACTGGGCCTCCACTCTCACAAGAACAAGCACAGTTGAGCAAGAGCGTATCTCCTTCTCCCCCTCAGTCTCCTGTGCTACCCTCTTCTCCCATCTCTCCTATCAGTGTTCCCTCCTCTGGAGCCGCTTCTCCTTCTAGGGTCATATTTGGTGATCCTCAGGGCCTTCCCCTCACTCTTCTGGATCCATTCCAAGTCTATCGTCTTCCTTCTTCAACTTGTCAGCAAGCCTTGCACCTGAGCCAAAATCATTAGTCAGTGCAGTTTCACCAGTCACTCTGACTACAACTACTGTCACCACTAGCAATGTGGAAGCTACTATAGTAACACCAACAGAGACAACCATTGTCACAATAGGTACTTCTCTCCCGCCTTGGATGTCTACTTTCACGCCGAAAAGAAAGAAGATGGCCATCTCCCCAGATGAGTTTGAATTTGGCAAAATAGTGGCGGTGAAAGCAAAGGCTCCTAAGAGGCCAAGAATCCTCTCCAAATTGGTCGAAGAAAAAGAACAAAATTTTTTGGAAATTGCCAAGCCTCCATAAGATGCGACCCTTGAGGGTTTCGAGATGAGTATCTATTCCATCTCTCATGTTAAACTTGGCAAAGTTACTCATGAAGGTGTGAAAAGTGATCTTCAGTCGGCTATGGACATCATGGTCTAGAAATTTGACAGAGAGAAGGAGATGAAGGATTATTACAAGGCCAAAGTAGAGCAGCTAACGGCAGTAATAAAAAGGTTCACTCTTCCTTCTGAAGCAGCAACTCCAGAGGCCTTCTCCATGGATGACTCAGTCATTCAAAAAGCAAAAAAGACTTATTTGAAAGGAAAAGTCTTGGAGGACTATATTGAAAAGATGCATACTCAGGGAGTTTCTCTGCTTACAGAAGTAGTAGAAAAGACAGGAAAAATGAGGAAGGTAAAAGTGGAACTAGATGACTTCGTCTCCCTCATTTCTCAAGAGATCGATAGTTTGGGAAAAGATCTTAACAGAGAGAAGGAAATGAAGGACCTCAAGAAAAGCACCTTAATATCTATCGGTGTCATCTCCAGTAAGGACTCTTATGTTGAAATCAAGGAGTCACTGATCTTTAGGATTTAGGTACTCAAAGACCTAATTGATGACCTCAAAGCTTTCAAGGAGGCTAGTGAAAAGAGTGACCTGAGCCTGCTGAATAAACTAGAAGAGCTGCCATGCGACCTAACCTCTAAGGACAATCAATTCCTTCTGACAGAAGAAATGATTCAAAATTTCAAGGAGATGGTTCGGAGAGATTTTGAAGAAAAATCATTCTCAATGTCTACTGTGGACAGCATTCTAGATGCTCAGTTAACTTTGGAGAATCTAAAATCTAGGTTAATTGGCCATGCTAAAGCCGTCACAGCATTGAAGGATGCATTGATCAGAGCCAAAATCATCTCTAAGAACACAGTTATGCCAGACAGCATTGGAATTCAAGCATCCATCACAATGTTTGATGCACATATGAAGAAATCTGGTAGCAAGAACTGAATCTCTCTCCTTCTTTCTTTTTCTCTCCTTACGCACTTCTGTTTTGTGCAAAGTGCATGCAATTTTGAAATATGTAATGACATGTAAAAAGTTTGGAAAAATATCTAAAAGTCAAAGATGAGTCATCTTTGACTGAGATATGTTGTGTATTTTATTATTTTCTCTTTTTGAGGATTTTCTCCCTATATATAGTGGAGACCTCATTTTGTAAAGGATCTTGGAAAAAATTAATAGCAAACACTCTGCTGAAATTGAAGCAACTTTTGAGACTTTGTGCTCAAATTTGTAAATCATATTTTGTTGAATGAATGAGAAGCAGGTCATTTCAGACTTTGTGTTGAGATCGTCTGTGTTATTTAGGAAATAGTTCTTATGTCCTTTTTCCTAGTAATATCTTATTTATCTAATTTAATAAGCAAAGTGGGTGTGTTAGTATTATCTGAGGGCATTTTTGGAAGGTAGAAGATAGACTTTGTGCTACTTTTATCTTTAAGATTCAGTTATCTTTTGTAGTTTCAGGTGAAGACTGTGTGCTTCACTTTACTCTACGGTTGACTTGTTCTGAATTGGTGAAGGAGACTACAGAAGACTTTGTGCTTACGTGAGTGTTTTCGTGAACTTTGTTACTTCAGGTGATTTTCTGCCCCACGTTTGATACCATTCCTGAAAGAAGAGGAATGTTGTTAGCGATAGGCCAGGATTTCCCTCTTTTGTTCCTTGTACATTACCTCTAAAAAAAGAGAGGTAGATGCTATTATATCACCCCACATGTGTTATTTTTTGCTTAATTATATATATGCATATAGCACGTGAGTATCTATAGGGAACCTCCCCTTGATGAGAGGAGAGATTTACTTCATCTAGATCTGGTAAACCCATACTTTTCGTGGTGTAAATCTCCCTACGCTGTGGCTGATATCCTTATTTTTTCATCAGTTAGTTGATGACAAAATATTCACCCAACAATACTATTGAATTTACTTGAAAATTTAAAAAAATGTAGTCCAAGTATATATTTTACCTATTTGGAACTTATTGGTTATGCTTATTATTTATGTGTTGATTAATATAGTAGAGATTCATTCATACATTTGATGGACTAAATGTATGTGTATGCCCTAAAATTTGCTTTCCCCACTAATCATACTAATTTCCATTAATTTAACCTAATTTTTATTTTTTTAACTAAACTAGTTAATAGCCTAACAATCTCCATCCCATTCCTATATCCCATAAACCTTTATGCCATCCTAAAATCAATTAATCTCGCCATTAACTCCTAATAGAGCCTATTACATACTAACTTACCCTTTAATCCCACTAGCCAATTTAAAATTCTAAAATAATCTACCTACCCAACCACCACCCTATCCTAGCCTCTCCTAAAACCCTAAACCCTATGGGGATATTTTTAGAATTGAAGGATTCTAGAAATCTTACCTAATCTATCCCCCTTCTCTAGAATTCTCTAATTTTAGATATTTTCATGGAAATTTTCTAGACCTTAATATCAATGGCCCAAATTTGAATTTGGACCATTGATTTTTTCCCTCCTTGCCTATAAAACCAAACTCTCTCTCCACCCTCAAACTAATTGAAAACTAACTAGAAAGCCATTAAGCCCTCATATTGACATTATCATAGCATCTAAATAAGCATTCCAAGCACTCATCCAAGCCATTATCAACTTTACACAAGCTATGGAAGCCATTATCAAGAGTTATCAAGCAATCCAACAATTCAAGTTTTGATATCAAATCATTCAAGTGCAAAACTTAAAATAGAGGCATGAGAAGGCAAAAAGGATTGTAAGAATCTTCTATTTGTTTTTATTTTTCTTCTCTATCCATTTATATTGGTTTTATTAAGTTTTAAGTTTTATTTACTAAGTTTAGTAAGATTACATAAACATAAAATTTAGTACACATTTTGGCGACCATGGTGGGAGCTAAAATGTAGATGAAATTTGAGATCTATATAGATTTATCTATCTAAATTCAAAACTCAAATATCATTCACTAGATAAGATGATAGAGCCATTAGAATATAAATGTAATTAGATGAATGATATATTCAATCCTACACTTAAATCCTAAATATTAATTGTTCCACACCATGATTAAACAAATAAAAGAGACAAGAAGATTGGATGAGATGTTATCTTAGACTCAGATTTAACATAATGATGGCATGATGTTGGATGTTGGATGCTTGCATCAATTAACAATTGGACATGGGTTCCTTAGAAGCTTTCTAGATGGCCTTCTATGGAGGAGTCTTGGTTATATAGAGGAAGGAGGGAAGATCAAGGGTTGATATTCAAATTTAGTGGGATGAAATCAATGGTTGTAGTTTATCCAAGGAATTAAAATTTTCTTTGAACCATCTAGACTTAGAGGCTTCTAGAAAAGAAGGCTAAGTTTGAGAGGATTTTAGAATCCTCCAATTCTAGAATCTTCTTAGGGATTAATTAGGATTAGAGGGAGATTATATAGGGATTAGGTATTTAATTAGTAACTAGGGATATAGGAGAGGCTAGGCATAGGCTATTAGGTAGGTAGGTGGGGTCATGGGAATTTAAAATTCTCAAATAATAGATAAGATAAGATTAGGATAGGATAATAGGGACTTAATTAATGATGAAGTGGGATAGAATGAGGTTAGTAGATGAAGGATAATATTGAAGGGGTATATTATATAATTAACTAGGGAAGGAGAATGTTAGCGAGATAAATTAAATTAGACAAAATTAGTGTCAACTATTAGTAATATTAATAAGGATAATGTAGGTGAGTGAATTTAGGTGTATATAGTATGTATTGTGATTATTCATATATTTATCATAAGTTATACTTTCTAGTAGGAAATAATTTATATGAATCTATTGGTTATGTTAATTTAAACCAAATTTTGCATTGTTGATACTAAGCAGTGAGACAAACTTCACTAGTTTACTTAGCATCACTAATGTCAAATGAAGGTAATCCAATCAAGTGGTGTATACAAATTTGATTGATCTTAAAGATCAATAATTATTTGAAAACTTTGGTCAAATTAATGTTTAGATATACATTGTCATTTCATATTTATGGTTTACATGTTTGTGTGATATCATGTTAAAACACATTTTTTATAGTGCACATCATGTATTAAAAATCTTACAACAAACAGGTACTAATTTGTCTCTCTAGATTCCCATACCATCACTATCTACATATCCATGAAGGGAGGGTCATTCCTTATTTGGAGTATTGTGTGGGGGATCGATGGTCCATTGTTGGTATGTAAAATCACTTAGATGATGCTCTTCCTCTCCATAATAGTACTTATTAGAGACTACACTTGAGATTATCAGAGATACTAGAGTTCATGATACTCATACTCTATGGAACCTTGTATCTATTATTTAATTTATTATTGAGACTTAATGCTAGTTATAAATGTAATTAATTAATTTTTGTATACTAATAGTAGTGGTTGTATTATTTTACCAGACATGGCTGGATTTTATGTAATTACTTTCCTTATGTAGTTATGTTTTGTTATATGTGATGTTAGTAATCATTAAATATTAAATGCTACATTATTAAATTTATGTTTAATTTATTTATTTAGTATGATAATATCACTAATTATATTCTCATGGTATAATCTAATGAAATAAGATGTGGAATATATTTTAAAAAATTGCTACATTGTGGTATCAAAGTTGTGGCTTGAACTCTAGGACTTAATGAGTCCACTAACATTTTTGTATTATTTTATTATCAAAAATAAGGATAGTTCAAACAAGAGATTCCAAATATTATCCTTCAAATTTTAATAACAATAACCCTTTATTTTATCCTAACTAATTTGTCATAGAGAAAGAATCAAAGTTAGATCAGATTCTTGCAACCATGAATGAGACTAGAGACATAATTATAGCCCTAGAATAGGAAATTCATGGACATGAGGAGGAATCCCATCAGTAAGAGATTTAAGATCATCCTATTGAGTAAAAAATCCCTCAAGAATAGAGACACAAGGAAGTGCCTTAGGATGCAAGAGCATGTGTAGCTATAGAATTGGTTAGAGATATGAAAAAAGTGAATCCACCTAAGTTTGACAGAACTGTTATGGGAGATGAAGATAAATCATGGTTGAATCAGATGGAAAAGTATTTCAAGATTTAAAACTACTCTGAGGTCACCAAAGTAGTTTTGGAAGCTTACCAGTTAGATGGAGAAGCAGCTACATGGTGGGCCAACAAAAAGCTTGAAATAAATCTTAACTTAGTCACCATACATGGGAGTAGTTTGTGACACTATTTTGATTATGGTGGCTTCCACAGTTAGATTTTGACTAAAATCTTATATATTTTCATAATCTAAAGCAAGAAAAATTATCAGTGAATGAATATTGGGAACAGTTTACCAAGCTTCTAAAATATGTACATCAATATCAAGCAGATGAGAGATTTAGGATTAGGAAGTTCATCATGGGATTAAAACCCCAGATTGGTGGAGAGGTGGATATTTATATACCATCTACCATATACCAAGTCTTTGAGAAAGTAATCAAGTAAGAGTAAAATTTGAAATCTCTTGCTCATGTTAGAGATAAGTTTTTATTTAAAAATTGAAGTTCTAAAGCAACTTTCTAAAAGAAGAACTAGAAGCAAAGGAGTGGAGACTCCAAGATCCAGTTCAAGAGTCAAAATACTAGATTTAATAGTGGTTTAGGTAGTAATAAATTAGGTAATAGTTCTAAAAGCAATTTCAAAGGAAACCAACAACATGACAAGAAGGGACCACTAGGAGGTTGACTCATTTGTGGAGGTGACCATTTTACATGTGAATGTACCCAAGATAAGTTGAGGAACAAAGGTTCTACTCCTCAACAAGGAAATTTTTAGCAACGTATTCATGTGGTAATTGATAATCAACAAGCTAAATTTCAAGCTTCACTGATAGAACTATCTAGTATTTTTTTTGAACATCTAGTTTCTATTTTGATAGATATAGGGGATACAAAATGTTTTATAGATCCTATAATTCTAAATACATTATTTAGAAAATTTGGAGTAATGGAAAATGTATGGTCGGTATAATATGATAATTATTATAAAGTCAAAGTGAACAAGTGTTTAGTTGAAGTAGAGATTAGGTTCCCAAATTTACAATAGTTGTGGATCTATATGCAGCACCACTAGGGTTATATGATGTGATCCTAGAAGTCAATTGACTTACAAATCATAAGGCCAAGGTTGACTATTATCTAAAAAAGGTTGAGTGTTTAGATGATTCTAAAAATTAGACACTAATTTATGGTAAGAAAATGGAGTTAAGACTTAGGCATATTTTTTTAATGCAACTTAGGAAGGCCTAAGGAAAAGGATATCAATCACTTATCGTCAAGATAAATGAAATGGAGGAAACTAAGGAACCATTAATTGAAGATTATCCTTTTTTTAAGAATTTTTAGGATGTATTTCTATAAGAATTATCATGATTGCTTCCTAAATGAGAGTTTGATTTCTCTTTTGATATCATACTAGGATTACAACCTCAGTCTAAGGCACCATATTGAATGACAACCACTAAATTGGTTAAATTAAAGGCTTAACTCCAGGAGTTATTGTTCAAACAGTTGATCAGACCAAGTCTGTCATCATGCGGTGCACCATTTGTCTTCATCAATAATAAGGATGACACTCTTAGACTTTGCATTGATTATAGAATTTTGAATGAAGTGACTATCAAAAATAGGGATCCACTACCTCAAATAGATGATATGTTTTATTAGATGTGAGGAGCAATGATCTTTTATAAGATTGATCTTAGAGTTGGATATCATCAGTTAAGGTTAAAATATGAGGATATTCTAAAGTCAACATTTAGAACTCAATATGGGCACTATGAGTTTACAGTGTTATCATTTGGGTTGATGAATGCACTACAGCATTCATGAATCTCATGAATAGTGTGTTTAGAGATTATCTAGATCATTTTGTTTTGGTATTTTTAGATGACATTCTTATATATTCTAAGGATGAAGAAGAGTATCTTCAACATCTAAAATTGGTTTTGTAATGTTTGAGGAAGCAGAAACTATATGGAAAATTATTCAAGAGTGCATTTTTCTAAAATAAAGTTTAATATCTAGGATAAAGTAACTCAGTGAATGGTATTTTAGTTGATCCCAATAAAATAAGAGCCATTATGGAGTGGTCGATACTAAGGAATGTCCACAAAGTAAGGAGTTTCATGGGATTAATGGTTTGTTATAATAAATTCATTTCATTTTTTTATAAGATAGCTAATCCAATTCCCTCTCTAAAATGTAAGAATCAAAGTTTTATTTGGTCAGATATGGGTGAAGTAGATTTTTAGGAATTGAAAAGAAAGCTTACTTCAGCAATGATGTTAAGAGTTTCTAATCCCAATGGTCAATTTTAAATGATCACAAATGTGTCTAGGGATGGACTAAGAGGAGTCCTTATGCAATATGGTCTATTATTATCCTATGAGTCAAGGAAGTTAAAGCCTTATGAGGTGAACTATGCCCCTCATGATCTTTAACTTGAAACAATTATTCATGTCTTACAATAATAGAGACATTATTTGTTGAGAAATTCATTTGATCTCAAGACTGATAACTTAGGACTCAAATACATCTTCACCCAACCAAATCTAAATGTTCATTAGAGATGCTTGTTAGATTTTTTATATGACACTGACTTCAATATCAATTACATCAAAGGTAAGGAAAACATAGTAGCTAATGCTTTAAGTTATAGAAGGTACATAACAGTTATGGCTACTATTAGAAGTACTTTTAAAAATCAAGTAATCAAATTCTCACTAGGAAATGAATTCTAAAATCAAGTCAAGAAAACATTATCTGAGAATGATCAAAATCCTAGGTATAAAGGATACAGATTAGAGAATGGTCTTTTATGATATAATGAAAAGATTTATGTGCCAGATCAAGAGAATCTAAGGAGCACAGTGCTAAAATAACTACATAGTGCCCCATATTTAGTAAATCCAAGAGTAACCAAGATCATGGTGGAGTTTAAACCACATTATTTCAGGAAGGGAATAATTAAAGATGTGGCAAACTTTATGTCATGTTGTTTGGAATGTCAATGATTGAAATTTGAACATGTGTATCTGACTAGATTATTATATCCACTTGACATACCAGAATAGAAATGACAAGTGATCAATTTGGACTTTGTCCTAGGTTTACCATTGTCATAGAACATACATGACATGATCTTGGTTGTAGTTGATAAACTAACCAAGGTAGCACATTTTACACCAAGTAGTTTGGCAAATGATACACCTAATCTTGTGAAGAGATTCATAAAGGAATTGTATCGATTACATGGATTTATAGAGAATATCATTTTGGAATATGATCTGAGGATGAATTTTAGGTTTTATTTAACTCTAAATTCAACTTTGGGTATGCAACTAAACTTTAGTACTGCATATCACCCATAGACTGATGGTCAAATTGAGTGAGTTAATTAGGTGTTAGAGGACCTTCTTCGTATGTATTGCATGGACAAGCAATACAAGTGAGAATAATACCTTCCATGGGTTGAGCTTGCATATAATAACTCATATCAATTTGCTTTAAAGATGGCATCATTTGAATCAATGTATGGAAAAAGGTGCAGGTCACCAATCAGTTGGGACAAGTTGGAAGATAGGGTGGTCTTTAAATCTGAGATGTTTTTAGAAATGGAAGATCAAGTCAGAATAATTAGGTAGAGATTATTCGAGGCCAATGATAAACAAACAAGCTATGCTAATTTTAAAATAATAGCTATGCAATTTTTAGTAGGTGATAGAGTAATCTTATGGGTTAAGTCATAAAAGAGCTCGATTAAATTTGAGAAGTCATTAAAATTTTCACTGAGATATGTGGGAAGTTTTTAAAATTGGTCAATCAGCTTATAAGATTAAATTGACACCATCCTTATCTCTATTGCATAATGTCTTCCATGTATCTTATCTTAGTAAGTATATAGTTGGTCCTTCACATGTGTTGGATTGGAATGCTTTGTAAGTTCTAGAATCTGGGGTGATCATGGTAGAACCAATCAGAGTAATTTACACTCATAAACTTTGTTTATGTAATAGATAAGTGTCATAGTGTAAGGTCTTGTGAGACCAATACTCTGAAGATAGTGTTATTTGGCAGGACAATAATAATTTTTAAAGACTATTTCTAATTTATTTGCTTGATTTGATGCTTCATACCATGTTATTTTTATACTAAATAATGTTTGTTATTCATAATTATTAATTGAATAAGTTTCATCAAGATGATGACCAAATTTAGGGAGGAAGGATGTCACATTATAATTTCTTACTAAGTTGATTTACCTAATTATATGTGGATTATTATTGTTATTAAATTGATTAGTTACTTTTAACTAAACTATAAGTTATATGTTGTTATGGGATAGTTGTATATTACTTTGATTTCATTGCTATGAGTTGGTTGTATTATGAATTTTTTACATTATGAATATGTTAATTATCGTTACAATATTGTTTTATGATGTATCAGGCTAACTACATTCTTGTTATGAATTAGATGTAGGGGAGTTTCATCCTTCAGAGCATGATAGAGGGAGAGCATCATTGGAGAGGGTGACATAGATGGATATGTTGGTGGATGATAGAAGAATAAATAAAACTCGTGCACACACCACATTAGTTAATACATGTATATGCATTGTGTGGATTAGTATAATTAGTACATTTTTGAAGTTATTTACATTTACATATTAGATTTTACATGTTAATGACTGTTAATTCATCATAGTACTTATATATGGAACAAATCATGTGTGATTACATTGTGGATATTTTACATAGACTTAGTGCATAATGTTGTAGTATGATTATATTATGTTAATGTACTCATGTTTGTTTATGATTATGAGAATGTAAATTTGTGTGGATAATATCTAGTTACTATTATATATAGACTAACAAAAATGTCTTTGCAATGTTTTAAAACATTAGTTTGTTATCATTGATATTTGGGAATATCAATATATGCCTTAAGTTATTAATATAATGAAAGACATAGATAGTTTATATAATCTAGTAATAACACAAATGATTATATTGTTATGATTAGAATAAATAATTATTTGTTCTACCATTTTTGATATAAGAAGATAATAAACTTTGTGCTAGTCTTATTATTATAAAAGACATGAGGTTATTATCTTTATTAAGTATTGAAAGAGATTAAATTATCCTAAACACTATCCTATGATCTAAACCTAATCTTTGATTAATATGTATGGACTACGTTGAGATTAAAAGTGTTAGTTATCATTTTGAATAATGTTAAAAGTGGACTTTTTTTAGTGGGGTACTCGGGCATGTAATTTAGTTTGATCATGCAAAGATTTAAAATGAATAAAATAATAATTAAGGAATTAGGGGAAGATTCAAGATGGAAATTAGGGATTTTTTGTATGGTTAATTGAAGCTAACTGTGAGATTAGTTGAGTTTGAAGAATAATAAGGATCATGCATGGACTACGAGTTGGGAGTTAACAGATGCATTAAATTTTGAATGGTAAGAGATAGATGAGGAAAATATTGATAAGAGGCAAGTCATAGAGGGTAATGTGACACACAAAGAGGAGAAGAAACATGGCAGAGTAAGAAAGAGAAGAAATTATGGTTCATTTAGTTTCAAATTGGAAGCGATATTAAGGTTGGTGATGTTATTACTATTCTATTATTTAAATAATTCTATGTATGGTTTGGATTAATAAGGTTTAAAAAATAAATTAAATATTATAGATGGATATAGGCTTATCCCTATAGATGGCTTGTCCATCCATAGAACTAAGCCAAATATCCTCTAAATCCCTAAGATTGCAAACTAGATTATTTTGGGTGTTAATCCATTAGGGTTAATTGGGTTTAGCTGCTTTGACGATGCAATGCCCTAACTCAAGAAAGAACCTTAGGTTGATAATATATATATATATATATATATATATATATATATATATATACTAAGTTTTGAAACTCTAGATGTGTGTGTGTGTGTGTGTGTGTGTGTGTGCATTTATGTATAAAGATAATATATAGGTCTAGAGTGTTTGAAATAAATAATGTCTGAGTCAAAAATATTTTAGATAGGTTAAAGGGAATTCTATATATTATGATTCATTTACTATATATATTTAATGATTGTTGATTGATTAGAATGAATATATGTCAACTTTGTGTGTTTTGAGTCATTTGGAAATAGTGAATATATATAGATACATATATGGGTTGTGTGTGTTTATGTCATTTTGAAACAGTGAATATATATATATATATATTGATTGTGTGTGTTTTGAGTCATTTTGACATAATGAATATATATCTATGTGTGTGTCGATAGTATATTATAAATTGAAATATAGTATATGCATAGGGACTAAGTATATATTAATACCCAAAATTGTGAACATATATTCGAATGAATTGAAGTATATGATTATGTGTTTTTAACATTCAAATAAGATATATATAGTATATATAGACTATGTATATATCAATCACATGAAATCATGAGTTTATGTATATATGATTGAACTTTAGTCACATGTATAAAAACACTATGAACATATACCTAAATGGACTATGCATATTTATTTATAAACTATGAGTATAAACATGTGATTTAACAATTTTAGGAATATTGGTGTATTATTCCTAATTTAGTTAAAAGATCTAAGTAGTAAAATCAATAAATAAATATGTAATTACTAAGCTACTAATTTTTGGAATTTAATTACAATTCAAATCTTTCTAAAAATAGCAATAAAGAAAAGAAAATAAGACTTAGCTAGGAACTCACTGATCTGATTGAGGCAGAGGCTAGAATTCACTGTACAAGACTAGGACACTATCATAAAATGATATCTAACTTTCATTTTATGATTGGATAAGAGCACTAAAAGTGGATAGGAGTGGCACTGGAACTATAGTTCACCTCTTCCCCTATTTTCCTAAGGATTTAAGCTTTTTGGGTTTTGTTCACCAGATATGTGTGACCCTGTCCATGAATTTTTAGCAGCTGTAAATTTGTAGAGCTTCCTGTAGATCAGATTTTATATTAAAACCCTATACTCCATTATGATTTGATTAATTTCAAGAAAGAGGGGGGTTAGTGTGTGTAATATTCACTGGACATGGATCCACACCCTTTATGTGGGCACGCTACCTACATACCAATACTCTGAAGAGGGATCAAGCCATATGTAGTTCTCCCACTTGATGTACTTTGTGTAATTGTGTGTATAAATATGCATAATGCTAAAATGAATGTGTTTGAGATGGCTAGGGATTAGTGTAAAGATTTGAATAAGTTTGTAAGTGTATTGGCTAGTTGTATGTAATGAATAGGGAAGATTTCTTAAGCAGTCTTGCTTGTATTTTTATTTGTTTAGTGATAATTGATAACCCCTTTCAAATGACCTTTAAATGGGATTTTATAGGTATTTATTAGTCATAGGTTTAATTTTCTCACATTAGGCTGACAAAGATAAAGATGGGGAACCAAAAATAATTGACCATCAGGACCAAATTTACACTTGAATAGGAGTGCCAAAAGTAGATAGGAGTGGCACTGGCACTATAGTTCAAGTGTGGCACTACTATCCTAAGAAGATAGGATCTAGAGGGATTGATTTGTCTTGGAAAGAGTAGTCTGGGTGAGCTAGGACCAAGTCTAGAAGGCTATGGATGACTAAGAATCAGTGAAAATAAGCCTAAGAGGGTTAGAAGAGCAAAAAAGAGGGACCTATGGGTTGGGTGTCATTAGACATGCTCAAGTTACTATTTTTTGCATTTTATATGACTTCATTTGCCCCCCTTTTATTCTAGTGATGTAGCAAATTAAAATACTAGGATAAAGTAAAATAGAAAGCATACATGAAATTACCTTCAAGGGTAAAACTCATGAAGATCTATGATGTTGGGTATGCATAGAGAGAGAATGTTGTGAAGTGTAAATCTATTGTATTGCTGAGTAATGTTGAGTGATGTTGAATGTGTGCAAAACTAAGTGTAATATTATGAATGGAGCTGAGTGCTCAATTCCCTAGAAATGGTTTAAGATGCAAAGGCTATCCCTTTAGCTCCATCATTTCCCACTAAGTGAATTTATGTGGTCATGGATGTGTTTATTTATGTTTAGAATATGTGTCCAATGCCTCTGAATAGGTAGCTCAAGAATACAAAGGCTATCTAGACCTTTGGCTCCATCGTTGCCCCATGAAGTGAAACTATGAATTGATACTGGTATGAAATGTGTGTCATATGAGATGGCTCTTGAAGCCCATGAATGTACTATGATTTGAAAATTTTGGTGAGGATAGCCAAATTCATGTTGGAAATTAGGTCACTCTTAGCCACTTTGAAAGATAGATATTAGGCTTGTATGAAATCCACTTTGAAACTAGTGCACTAGGCTTATATGAAAACCACTCGGGAACTCAGTGTTATCACTCTAGAGAGCACCCTGCTTGAAGATGTGCAAAAAAACCTTATCTCCAATTGATACAATGGTAAATTCATAGAGTTTGGGTGACTCTATGATGATAAGAACCTCAAAAGAGTTCTGGTTCCCTTAAAATTTATCTATAAAAACTAAACTATTTTGATTTTTGGGGATGAAAAGGGAGAAAGAAATTGAAATGGGAAATCCTGTCTAAATGGGGTGATGCACCAAAATGGCTGATATTATTTGAAAGATTTATAAAAATAAATAAGACACACATATGAATATGAAATAAAACTCTGCATTCAATCCTAAACATAAGTGTTTTAAAAGAACACCTGAAAGAAGTTTGCAAAGTAAATTCTATTCCTAACTCTTCAAATGACCTATAAAGGATGAGATTTTCATAGTAGGTGAGGAAAGGACCTAAAAAATGGAGATATATATATCACTTATATGATATTAAATAATCAAAAAATACACTCTATTCTGATCCAAAAAACATATGCAAAAATTCTTCTTTATTTGATAAATGGTATCAATTACAATTTTTGCTCTGCTTCAGGAATTCATCAAAAATAACTTCAAAAAGCTAATATATAAGTCTAAAACCTTAAATAAAACTAAATTCATGTATAAAAGATAAGTATTAGTCTTCTTTAAGTTAAAATAAGATTAAAATCCTTTTACAATATTAAATAAAGGCTTTAAAATCTTCCAATTCTTCAAAAATTGCATGTTCTTCATTTTTGGCATAGAATTGAGAAGTAGTGGGCCCATGCTGACTTGTCAACCTTATTTGCATGAAAATCATGCCATAAATTGGAATATAACTCCATTTTTAAAGTTATTTTAAGTTATTTAAAGTCTTTATCTTGTATGAAAATCATGGGAGATGTATGAAACTAGTCAAACTAGTCAACCGAAGAGATTTGACCCTTAAGGACTAGTTAGCTCAACTTGAGCTCAACTTGCATGAGTTAAAAATTTTGGATTATATTTATAAATATATATCCACTTAAAAAACATATATTCCATGTGGTAACTCCAAAATTAATTCATTTTATATATTTTCAATGTCATTCTTCAAGTTGACTATTTGGCCAACTAGGCCTACTAGACCAAATAGGCCTAAAAGCCAATCTATGAATTTAAACTCCATTAAACCTAAAACAAGAAGCCATGAAACCTGAAAAAACAAAAAATTACACTTTAAAAATAATTAGTTATCACAAAAATGTGATTTTTATGTGAAAACCTTCGTCATTTAGTCAACAGGGTTAACTAGGCTATTTTTGTGTCATTTTCCTACAGACTAGCCATTTTTATTAAGCTAGTTGGGACACTTTTGGGATTATATATGACCAAAATAAAATTATATGATGAATAAAAAGTCTTAATATTTTATCTCCATTTATTATATTTTATTGAAGTGTCCTGTACTTCATTTTACATGCTTTTTTACACAAAAAACATGATTTATGCCCTCATCTGTACATCTCCATGCATAAAATTGAAATTTTTGTAATCCTCTTTGAGTTTAATTTAAATTTTTAAATTTTATTAAATATGATTTGATATCAATAAAATCATTTTTTTTCAAAACTAGTTTTTTAAGGTTTTAGGTGGGCTTTGAAGGTGAATCTTCAAAATGATGGTTCATGAAGTACAGACATAAAAATTAAAAAATATTTATATTTATTTATATAATAATAACCCTCCTAACATCCTTGAAAATATTGGGTTCCCATTCCAAATATATGAAAAGTTATCATGTGGAGAAATTTGCTTGTGGGGTTTTGACTACATTTTGAGTTGCCTACACTCTTAATGATTGTTCATAAAGCAAAACCACTAAAATGGTCTCATTTTTTCATTAATTATAATTAAATATGGTTAATAAAAACTTACTAATATATTTCATCAAAAATCCATAAATGGTGAAAGATATGAGCATCTAAACAGGAGGCTAGGAAGGGTGTCTAGAACTGAAAAATAAAAATTTCACCAAAAAAAAAATAAATATTCACTTTCTTCCTAATGATTTAAAACATTATCATTTATTCTTTACCATGATATCAAAACACTATGAAATCATATTTTTCTTGAAGAGTCAAAAAACCCCTTTTTGGCATTTATGTTTGTTTGCTTACAAAAGCCTGTATGAGCATGGTTATATTAAAATTTAGAGTTTTAACACTCTTTAAATATATTATTATGATTTAAAAACATCTTCCAATGATTTGAAATCTTTTACATAGACTTAGAAACCTTTATGCCACTCTAGAATGATGCCTATTCCAATGGTGATCTCCAACGGACATGCTAAGGATTGTTACAAAACAAAAAGTATCTCCACTTTTCCAATGTCCATGAAATTTTTTTATAAGTTCATCTAACTCATAATGACCCTATTTAAAAAAATTGAGGTCTTGAAACCACTTTTAGCTCTTAGAATGTTTAATTTTCTCTCAAAATTGATCCCTATGCATGGATCATCTGCATATTTAAACTTGACAATGCTATTTTGAAATGATAATGACCTATTTACAATCCATTTTTGACTAAAATTAGTTATTTTAAGCCACAATTCCTTGGTTTAACTAACTTTAAAAGGCTATGACTGGTTTTAGGAAAATTTTGTATGATAGGAGTAGTAATTTGGCCTTGACATGTCAAATTACTAACAATTTTGGTGACTTACAAGGGTTGAACAGCTTAATAATCAAAGAAATCAAAAAAATTGGCTATGAAAAACTTGGATATACATTGAAATAGGAATATTTTTTTGGGCAAAGACACAAACAAGACAACAAATGTGTGCACATGTGCACTTAGAGGAAAGGACAACAACAACATGAAAAAGAAAAAACAACTTCTAAAATCATGTGCAAATATGCACTTAGAGGAATGAAACATAAGTATTTTATTATGTACAAACTAACCTCCACCTTGTTGGCCCTCCTGGATCAAATAGAAAGCTCTTTGATGCACTATGGAACTTTGAAACATATTTATTTCCTTTTGATAGCTCTCTTCTGTAAATAGGATCACTTATATGTTCATATGTTCTAGATGATGCAATTAGGCCTCCAAATTCCATTCTTAGGTGTATAGATTGAATATATGGATCTAATATCTAATCATCCTCCTCTCATATTCTTCTTTATTGCATCAAAAATGCTATCTCTACCTCATTCATAGGTTGATCATGATTTGACACATTCTCATTCAATGATTGTATTAACAATTCAGCTAGTATACCTAGATTGATGTCTTCATTTGACTCCATTTGAAGTAATACTTTTTCAAGATATTTAGATCCTTGATAAGCATCCAAACATGGCTATAATATGACTTTAATTTCTTCCTGATGAATAGCTGCAATAGTACTATTTATAAGACATTCATCAATATCCACTTGGGATGGAGATGGACCATCAAATTTTGCACAAAAACTCTCCAAGTCATCCCAAAAGGCCTCTTCATCATGATCAATGGAAAATACATGACATTCATCAATATTCTTACCATTTTAGGCATATTGATCACATATTTCTACCTTTTGGATGAAGTCAAATGAAATTTTTTGATCCACTACACTTGTCTCATCTTTGTCAGAAAAATTCTCCATCTCAACATTGGTTCTGTGTGAGTTGTCTTCATGGCTGCCTTTTGAAGAAAAATTTATTTGCACATCATCTATCTTAGCTACAAACTCTTGAGAATCCTCCTACAAGCCATCTTCTTTGGCATCTTGGAAAACTAAATCATTATTTATCTATTTAGCTACATCTTCTTCACTTTCCTGATTTTTCTCATGAGGTTTCTCTTCTTGGATCACCTTTACCTCATCTCTCTGCCACACTTTTTATTAAATGGATTTCCATGAAGGAAAGGATTTAGGCTTTTGAGGAGGAAGGGATGAAGGTTGAATGATCTCTTACTTGAATTCAACATCTTGAATGATGCTTGTGTGTTCCTCTTTCTTGCTTAACTTTATGATTTGGTTCTGAGATGGGAAAGATAAAGGCTCTTTTTGACCTTTTGATTCTGATTCTCCTCCTCTTTCCTTTTATTCAACTCTAACTCTTTGATCTTCTTATCAATATTCTCCTAAAATACATTCTCTTTAAAGCGGTTAGTGATCTCAATAGCAGGTTGTACCATAACAATCTCTTCCTTTCTTTGGCAATTCTCTTCGATTGATCTCCAAGAAAGGAAGCTCTAAGAAATATATGAAGAACTTGGTAAACTCAAATGGGCTCTTGAAATGGTCTCTTGAGAAGGAATGGCTGGCATAAAAGGAGAGTGAGGTTGGCCCTATTGTTCCTTGAGGCCTTTTAGTTTATCCTCAATGATTTTAATGTAACCACATACATCCATCATCTCACCAATAAGATTTCCCCAATTTTCTCTCTCAATAGGTGCCCATTGCTCTTCTATTTGCTACAATGACTCTCTCATATGATGAATTTGGTGAGTAGGGGTATCTTGGCCATAATATCTTTATGAATACAACTCTAGTGAATGTTTTTCAAGGCTCACTAAAGTTTGCTTAAGTGCTAGTATGGATTAGATAGTTACAAAATGGCCATGATTAAATTGGTAAGAGGTAATATTATGATGGATTGGTTATTCATAGGGAGGATCTGGGTAGTAGTCTTGCATATATGACTGATATAGATCCTCAAACTCTTGATGAGGATCATAGTATGGCTGGTCATAGTGATCATAGTGAGGATAATATGGATCCATACTTAAATAAGCCATTAGAGACCATTAGTAAGCCAAATACAAAAATTAATCAATATTGAAAAGATACCTGATGTTCAAAACCAAATTTGAATAGCTAAAAGTGACACTGATATTCATTTGAATGAGTCTAAAAGCTAGCATGTAGAAAGATGTCCCATTGAACGTGCTAGAACTGTTAATGATCTAGATAGCACCCTGCTTAAACGCTTGATAGATTTGGCTCTAAAACCTTCACACCTAGAGTAACATTAGAATGATCTGAGATGTTAGACACCTAAACTCAAATTAGACCTCTGTATTTTAGAGAGGCTAGCTCCTCCGATGTATTACTTTGCACTACTTACTAAACTACTAAATGTTGGGATGAAAAAGGAGAGAAGAAAATTGAAAGGGAAATCTTACTCTACTATTGGTGATACACCTATATTGTTGGTTCATCATTTGAACTTATAAAACATTTATTAGACAAAAAAATATTAAATTTACAACTCCAATTGACTCTTATGCATCAATATTTCATGAAGATGTTTTATCAGTTAATATAAGCTTGAGGAATATGGTATAATAGGCCTAATTCAAGGCACTAACTAGCCAACATTTATCTACTATCAACTTAAACAAATGACATTAAACACTAAATATGACCTAAATAATATCATACCAATATCTAGGTGACATCAAGACTTGACAAGTGAGATATTTCTACCACATGCAAATCAAACTAATATTAACACATTATACTAGAGTAATGGAAATCTGAAACAATCTTTTATTTCTCTGAAAAGGTGATAAAACTCAAATTTTGGTAGATTTTGGTCTTGCCAAAAAAAAGATCCCCAAAAAATGGCTAAAAATCCTACATATATAGAAAATAGAATCAATATCCAAGATTGAAGTTAAAAAAAGAAGAGGAGATTAAGTAGATGTGAGCTCTAGTCAATTTTTGAGTTCAAATTAATTACAATATTCTTTAAATATTTCTGTCTTTCTTTATCTTGTAAAATACCTTCTTTTTGGAGTTGGAAAAGTGGTGGGCCCATATTGATGTCAAATCAAGTCATCATTCATGAAAATCCATGCCATTCCTCAATAATAAATTCATTTTATAATAGTAAACAAAGTCTTCAATTCTTTAAGTCTTCAAAAATTTACATGGCCTTTATTTTTGGCATAGAATTGGAGGTAGTGGGCCCATGCTAACTTGTCAACCTTCCTTGCATTAAAATCACATCATAATTTAGAATATAACTCCATCTTTAAATTGATTTTGAGTTCTTGAATGTCCTTATCTTGCATGAAAATCATGGGAGATGCATAAAACTAGTCAAACTAGTCAACTGAAGAGATGTGGACTAAAAGACTAGTCAACTTCCACTTGAACTCACCTTACATGAATTGGAACTTATGGATTGAGTTAATAATGGTATTTTCACAAAAAAAACATATATGGAATGTAGGAAACTCCATTTTAACTCTAAGATAGATAATTCAACTCCAACCTTCATTTATTTGATTGATAAGATGGCCTATTAAACCAACTTTTGTCACTTAAAAGCTTCTTAGCATATTTAAAACAGCAAGAGATAGTTATTTATTTATTTATAAATATTTTAAAACACCATTATATACCTTCAAGACTCACACAAGGGTTAGAAACAACCAAAATATTCAATCCTTCTCTTGGAGGCCTCATCTTGTTCAAGCTTGCTTTCTTCTTGAGTGTGTTTTGAGAGGCTTACATCTGTGTGAAAATAGAAAGTAATTCAACTTCTCCAATCGACTTGAATTTTTTATTCTTTATTACTCAACTTAGATTATGCTACACACCAAATTTAGAGTTAAAAATCTACCTGTAGATGCCATAAACCTCAAATTTCCTCAAAAAATGCCCCCTTTTGCATGAAATATATGCATACTTGAATGTATTTTTGCATATTTTTGGAGTTGATTTCAAATTTCCTCAAAAATCACTTGGTATCCTTATATACTAGTCCCAAGTTTGTTCACAGCTGCCTTGTTAATGAGCTATAGCCTACATCTTCCATTGACACTCTCATGTCCCATTCATAGTCTCCTCTAACCTAAAACTCACTCTCCACCTAGTACATCCTCTTTATCATGAAAACCACTCTTATTTCACCAAAAACTACCTATATATGTTATCCCTAGTATTGATCACTTTGGTTCATGGTTTTTACCATTTTTAGGGTGTCTTTTGAATTTTTTAAAGAGAGGGAACTTGTTTCTTTAAAAAAATTGCATTAGTTTATTTTAAAAAATCGATATTGACTACTTTGAACTTTTGAAGGGTTGTTTAAAAAAAAGGTGGAAATTCTTTCTTAATGGGAGTCATTCATATATATTTATTATTTTAATGTAAAATAATAGTGAGTAGGGTTCAATATAGGCAAAGATTTTTTTTTTAATTATTTTTTATAAAACAATACTTTGTAACATTTTTTTATTTTTTCCATACAAAAACAATATTATTTTTGAGCCCATTTTAAAACAAGAAATTTTTTTTGAAACACTCTTCATATCCTCGTTAGTCAAAGGCCAAAGCATGAGATCTGATTTGGTAGGTGGCCAAAACCCCTCACATTCAAAAACACTTTCTATCTCTAAGTCACTTTAATTCCTTGTGTACTGTCCTTGGATGAATTTTTGATAAAGCTCATCATCCTCTTTTATCTATAAATCTTCTCTTTTTGGCACTCGCATTGATTACTCTAGATGCACTATCGACTGAGTCTAACATCTTTTGAGCATGCATTTATAACATTTAGTGGGGGTATTTCCTATTGATAGTTAAGGGGGAGTGTACTTTTGTTGACTATCTTTCTATTTTCACCTATACTTTTAATTATGCAACAAACAACAACTTGTACTACTAAAATAACTCAACTCAACACTAAAATGGATTCAAGTTTAATCAACCCACTAACTCCCTTTAACTATCATGAATGGAAATTCAAGATGACAATAATTCTAAGGAGTAAGTATTTGTAAAGGATAACTATGGGTGATGAAATTGAACCTAACACATATGTAGATAAAGTTAAGTGGTATAATCATAGTGATGAAACTTATGGGTTATTATGTCTTTATGTAGCACTTAATCTCCTATTTCACTTAGAGCTTTCCAAATCACCCAATAATGTATGGACTATTTTGGGAAATATATTTGGGGAGTAAGCTATGATGAGAGGTCACAAACATGAGAATGAACTCATTATCCTAAGTCCTAACAACTTTGACACCCTTCAAGATTTTTTCACTAAGTTCAAGTCCTTGAGATTTCAGTTGAAAGAATGGGGGATAAAGAAACAAGATGACCAAATTATTATTTTTATACTCTCTAAATTTGGTCCAAACTATACATTTTTTATATCTACCTTCCATGCCACGAAAAGTGTTTTGGGCACTACATGGAAAATGTCATCTTTAGATGCTTTCATTGTCGACCTAACCAGAGAGCAAGATAATTTAATATAGATGGGCACATTGAATTCCATAAAACCTCAATCCCTAATTATTAATAATGGTAAATAAAATACCTCAAACAAAGAGAATAATAAAAATAATAAGGATCAAGAGAAGAAGAAGGAATCAACCTCTACCAAAACCAACACTGAAGCCTCCTCTTCCAATAATAAACCTAAGAAAGAGAAAGCTAAGTGTGCCTACTTTAATAAAAATGGGAATGATGAATGCAAGTGAATGAAGAAATAAATAGATCACCTAACTCATCTCCTAGAGAAGAATAACATAGGTGTTCCTAAGTTTGTCAAGTAGAATTCATCTACCCAAGATTTTACTAAGGCAAAGGGTAAGGGTAAAGAAAAATAAAAGGGAAAGGATCTTATAGATGTTATAGATTCAAAATATTCATGGGTTATCAACTTAGGTGCTTCTCACCACATGGGATCTTCACTAATCAATTTTTAATTGTTAGAGCCTTATAACATGTCTTCTATCAGTTTGGGTGCTGACATTTTTGTACCAATTTCAAGGAGAGGGTCTATTGAAATGGAAGGATGAACATTCAATAATATTCTAAGTATTCCTTCTCTTTCAACCATTCACCTATTAGTGTATCAAATCACTCATATCAGCAAAGGGATGAGGGTTAATTTTTTATTAGATTTAGTTATCATCAAGGAGTTGCATAGTGATTATATAGTGGTAGTGGGTATGGAAGATCACCAAGTTAGGTTATAAACCTTCTCACATTTTTCACTTGATTCTTCTCTTATTGCATTACTAACTCATTTAGATGGAGTTATAAAATTATGGCATGAATAGTTTGGCCACCTTAAATACCACTACCCTAAATAACTTAGCAAAAATAACATGGTCATAGGCTTGCCTTAAGTCCAATTCTCTAAGGGACTTTTTGAGGGTTTATCTCTTGGAAATTATCTCAAAGGAAAATCTGACAAAGGAAAAGCTTGGAGGGCTTCACAAGTATTAGAGTTAGTACACAATGATGTATTTGGGACTTTTCTCAATTTATCTTTTATAGGGGCTAAGTATATTCTCACTTTTATTGATGATTTCTCAAGATATAAATGGGTTTACTTCCCTAAGAAAAAGTCTAAAAATTTTGAAAATTTTTAAGATGTCAAGGCACTTGTTGAGAAACAATCTGAGAAATCCATCAAGTCTATTTAAACTAATAATAGAGGTGAATATGTTAGCAATAGATTTGAGTAGTTTTCACCACATAGGGGATTGATTTTTAGCAGATAGTTACAGTCCTTCAATGCAATAATAGATCCTTGAAAGAGATGGCTAGTTTTATGATTCACTCTAAATCCTTGGCACCTCAATATTGGGATAAAGCCATTAATTATGCCTATTATATTCACAACAAGGTTCTTCACAAAGCTTTAAAAGGCATAATTCCCTTTAAATCATGGCATGGAAGGAAACCTAAAGTTGAGAACTTTAGGTTTTCTAGATCTATAGTTATGGCATATATACCAAAAAATTAATTCAAAGATATGGAACCTCAGTACAAGCCTTACATCTTTGTAGGTTATCTAGATGGTGTCAATGGGGTATCGCCTTTTATATCTAACAACATATGAGTTGTTCATAGAGATAAGTGTTCACTTTCAAGAGAGTCCCAAAGACTCAACACTTCACACTTCTTATCCTTCAATGGATTCACTTAGTCTTGATTCTTCATCTTTTGATTTAGATCATCCAAAGTAGGTTCATGAGCTAGGGTCTTCTTCTTCTTCCAATTATAACAGTGAGAGTAGTGATGTGGATTCATCTACATCTACCTCTAGTCATGTTTTAGAGGATGATTCAATACCTAAATCACCCACATCTGGGTCCCTTTGGGCCAAGTAGACACTTTAGAGTGCAGGCACTTGAGCAAGGGATCTAGTAGTTGATAGATGTACTTAGGTAGATTATTAGAGAGGTCCACATAATTTATTTAGTTTAGTTTTGGATCCATAGACATTACAAGAGGATTCAAGAATACTTGATTGGGATAGTTCTATGTAGGAATAATATTCTTCCTTAATCAAAAATCACACTTGGGATTCAACCTCACTTCCTAATAAAAGGAAGATGGTTTGATGTAGGGGGATATTTTGGACCAAGTTTGCAACAAATGGGTTAGTCAATAAGTACAAGGCATGATTGGTCACCAAGTTTTTTTATAAGTAGCTAACATTGAATACTTAGAGACCTTTTCATCTATTATAAAGATGATCTAACTCATACTAAATATAGTCATAGCACATGGTTGGTATGTGCACCAAATGGATGTGAAAAGTGCCTTTCTTCATGGTGACTTTGAAGAGAATATCTAAATGGAGCATCTACTTAGGTTTGTTTAGGATTGATCCTTAGTTTATAGACTTAGTAAATACATGTATAGCCTCAAATAGGCCCCTCAGGCTTGGTATGCCAAGATGGATTCTTTCCTCCTTACTTTAAGTTTCACTAGGTGTCATTCAGAATCCAAAGTATACTTCTTGTAGTAGGATGATTTTTAACTAATGCTAGTCCTTTATGTTGATGATATTTTGATCATCAAAAGTTCCTCATCATCCTTTATATCAATGAAGATAATTATACAAGAGAGTTTGACATGATAGACTTGAGTCTTCTACATTACTTGGCATCAAGATTTCATAGTCTAATTAGTGGATTTCACGTACACATCCCAAGTATTCTCTTCATGTTTTGGCTAAATTTTACATGGTTGATTTTAATCCATCTCTAACTCCCTTTCTATTAGGATTCAAGATTGAGGTTGACTATTCTAACCCTTTGGTCGATACCACTCAGTATTAATAATTTATTGGCAACCTCAATTATCTGACTCGTACTAGGCCTGATATTTATATGTAGTAGGTGTTGTTTCATAATTCATGTAATAACCCCATGAACTACACTAGAAAATAACCAAGTGGATACTCTACTACATTCAGGGCAATTATAAATTTAAGATTTAGTATAGATTCAGCATAGAGGTTGATTTGGTTAGTTTTTCAGATTCAGATTGGGCTACAGATAATCATAATCATAAGTCCACTTCAAGTTATAGTTTTTCTTTAGGTTCTAATATTACCAGCTAGTCTAATAAAAATCAAAATTTTATTGTTATATCATCCATAAAGGTAGAGTATAGGGGAGTTGTTAACATACTTACCAAGGCTATTTAGCTACAAGGGATTTTATCTGAGTTTGGGATTCCTTTTAAGTATCCCACCATCATTTAATGTGATCGCTAGAGTATTATATAGATATGTAGGAATCCAATTCAGTAATAGTAGACCAAACACATTGAAATTCACATGCATTTTATTTAAGAGATTATTCATTGTCAAGACATCAACTTGAGATTTTTCTAGTCTTCAGAGTAGGTTACAGATATCTTTACCAAACCTTTCACTAAGAGCAAGTTCATTCATCTATGAGCTCTTCTTGGAGTACGGTCTACGTCATTGTATCATCATCATGGGGCTTCTAGCCTCTTCACTTCTTCTATGTCTCTCTTTTAGTGGGAAGTTTTTTCTTATGGGTTTCTCCTTTTATTTACTTTATGAGAGATTGATTTATACATGGATACATGATCAATCCTAGTTGTCATGACCCTTTTTATTATCTCACATTGCCTATCTATGTTGTGTTTATGGGGGAGTGTTAGTGTATGTAATTATTTTCCTAGATTTATTTATTTAGGAATATTATAATTTTTTACTTAGATTTTTCCTATATTTGGTGGATATGCTTGCTAAAGTGGAGTTAGTGTGTCATAAGTTTGATTGGAAGACTAAGATGTAACTCCTTTGACCACCTTTTTTGAAAGAGTTACACCTCTATTCCAAGTTCCTTTGACCACCTTTTATAGAGGAGTTACTTATCTATTTAATGGGTCTTTAGCAATCATTTGTGGAGGAGTTACTTAACACTCTTATATATATACTTCACTTGATAATATTTCTAACTTAATGAATATTAGGATTTATCCATTTCAATTATCTCATGAAATAATTGTCTTTTGATTTCATTATTGCTTTAGCTCATTGTTGGTGTGCACTTGTGTTTATCTCATGTGACCATTGGACCTTTACACTCACTTTAATTGGACCTAAATAAAACTCTAATAGAATGTTGTATCTTTAGACTATGTCAATGCTCTATGTACAACTCATTTTTGCATGTTTCTTATTGGCCACTTCCATCAGGTTGGGTTAGTATCAACAATTAGTACTAACCTAAAGTGGTTTGTACTAACCTTACACGTAGAAAGTTATAGTTTTATTTTGAGATGATGTGAATGTGTTTATAATGCTTTTTTATGCCTTTAATCATTATCAAAATCATTTGGATATACCTATATGATCAAAATCCTAATTCTATATAAGTAATCTGATATTAATTATGGATGTCAAGCAAAAAGGTTGACTTGGACTAACCTTGGTCAATCCTTATTAACTAAACAAGCATTTCAATACATTTCCAATAATTTGAAGAGAACTCAAAAATGAATGTAGTTCACTCACTGATGTGTGTGTACGTACAATCTTGGATGCAAAACTAGATGCTTTATCTCCTATCTTTCCTTTGATGTAAGCATGCAAATGTAAATTTACCTTTTTAAACTTCAAATTCATCTCTAATAATTTAATAGGTGAAATATGTAATCTTCTCTAGATCTTGATAATTCAAAGTGTTTGCCCAAAATACCTTATAATAACTTTGTTTATATATGTATAGATACTAAAATTAAATATTTATAACATCTCAATCTTGTACATTTGACAAATATCAATCAGGGCTCTACCCTTTAGTTCTAGACCTCCTTGTTATTAGAAGACTCGTATTCACCATCTCGCTATGCCTAATTCTCACCTCTTATTCTGATCCATATCATTCTGATGACCTAGGTCTCTTGTAATACACAAAAATCTTAAAACTTGATAAACATCCTTCACTATTAGTTTCATATTTATACATGTTTCCTAACCTTTTGGACACTATTGGTCATAGAGGGACACTACCACTAATGGTGGTGTATGGATCTGTATCTAGTGTCAAGTTACCAAAATTCATCCAAATTAAAAAAAAATGAAACTTATGGGTCAACCTATTTGTCTTATTGAACCCTACTATGAGATATTTTCAAAAGATGTGGTATAAATACAAGTCTAAGAATCATCATTCCTCATCTATAAAATACCAAGAAAACACTTACTAAAGTTAAATCAATCAATTACACAACCAAGATATTATGCCCTATTCATCCATGTTTTCATATCAAATATAATTACAGGGTTGAAGTATTCAAAGAGTAGCTCATGAACAATATTTGTCAAGACATGCTAGATCACTACATGCATCATCGTATAGTATATTACACCTTTATGCACACACTTTTCCATAAATAGGGGATAACTACATAATTTTAAGGCCCTCCTTGGAGTATTGGTTATGTATGTATCAACCATTGACATAAGGGTATTTTTGGTCAGTTCAATGGCGTGAGCCCACTAACCCATTTTTAGCAAATTCATTCTAAGGATGAATAAGGGTGAAGATTTAGGGTTTGATCAATCAGAAAAGAGTGAAAACTTGTATCCTATACTTGAACACATCAGCAAAAAGGTGACAAAAAACTTAGAACAATGAAGTTGGTCACATTCAAATCCAGTCATTATTTCATACTAGGCATCTACATCATAGCCACACACTAGCATTGATAGTAGTGTCCGGTTCTAATAGTAATGTATGTGGCTATAAAATTACATTTTTTATATTCTAATGATTGATCTAGGATACTAATCCTGCATACTTTACACCTGTTTCTAGTCTAGATCTACCTGCACATAGTAAACCTAACTAAGTAGTATTTTTCCTTAGAATTAAAATCAATTGAACATATTTCAATCAAGTACTTTCTATATTTATCATATCTCATTATTATAATTTAGAATATTTATTTATCAGAGTTTGCAATTTATTAGCTTTTTATAAATTAGTTTATTACCCTTGTGCTTGAACTATTTCTATCTTCTTAACCTTGTACCACCATTTAAAATTTAGGGTTAAACAATAGGATCCTGTAATTTTGAATTAAGGACCTATTCAGACATAAATTTGACCAAAATAAGCTTAAATGTTCCCCACAAAATTGAAAATATGCCTTGGTCACTTCCATAATCTTTGGTAAGTATTCACGGTAGATATTGAACATAACTATCATAACTGAACCAAGGCCTAAAGAGACTCTAACATGAAAGAAAGGGCCAAATATCTTTATAATATGGAAAATCAAGGTAATAAAGTGGAACTATAGAGTGACTATTGGTTAAAGTTCCAAAACATGAGGAATAAACTAATATATGATGTGAGTATTTTTATTGCTCTCAATGATGTAGGGATCTTTTAATTATTTGATCTTATATATTTTGGGAAGCTAGTTCAAGCATTATAGTTTTTGATTTTATGAGTGTATGAAGACTATATCTACTTTATTGGGTGATGGATGCAAATTACACCTGAGAAAATAACCATAGTCTTAGGGTTGTAGTACTTGGGCATGGATATTGCATATGAATTGGAAGACCAAAAAGAGACTAAAAAGACTATTATGGTGCTTGAGTATCAAAAACAAGGCCATGTTATACATATCACTAGTCTTCAAGATCTCGCCCTCAGAGTGGTCTTGCACATCATCATGACCAATGTTGGAAGTAGTGATAGGTGGAAAGAGGTGGATATGGCCCACCATGGGAATAAAATATAATTAGGTGCGTTATTTTATTGAAAAAATTATCATGGACATAGAGAAAGCCCACTACCTACCCAACTAAATGTTTGCATGGGGTACATTCCTTTTATTGATGGTGTTTGATGAGATTGGTGTACCTAAATACAAAATTGTAGAGTTGAAATGGGCATACCCTCCTAAGAATAAGTCCCTTGTAGAGTAGTTCAAAACATTCATTTGCCCTAGACTAATGACCCCATCTCATAGGTTCAAAATGAAGGGATGGTACGATAGGATGAAGGAGCCCTTTGGGAATGACTAGTGCATTCCAAAGGACTTACCTGGACAGGTTGGGGACCAAGAAAATTTTGTATTAAATCAACATTTTTCCCTAGCATGCATCTGGATGGATCCCTTTAGAAAGTTATCTAGATGGTTGAGGTTACCATATGCTTTCACAGCATGGTACTTCATGCATGTCATCAATCGAATATATGATGCACAACTGATGAATATTATTATAGAGAAGATTGATGTGGAGATTCACAATCGCTGCCACTTATATATATACTTTGAAAATAAGGCATATAGGGAAAAGTTGGAGTCAAATAAAATTGACATCAAAGCCCAAAAAACTAGTTGTAAATTCAATTCATTCTTTATTTTACATGTTGAATCCTAGAAATAAATCATAAGGGAGCGTAGAATAGAAGAAAGAGACAATCTCACCTCCACCAATGCTAGAAAAGAAGTAAAAGCATATAGGGCACAATGCCAGTATAAGCACCTAACCAAAACCTATAAAGTGATAAAGGATTACCTGGATATCACCCAAAGAGACTCAATGAATGAGTCAAATTTAATGCTCGGATCTAGCATCAAAAACTATTCTTTTGGAACATGACACATTAGCACCTAAGGATGGTGATTTGGAAGAGAAGATAGAGATTTTGAAGGAGACACAAAAAAAATAAGTTGTTACAGAAGAAAAGTGGGTCACCCTAGAAGACAGCTTCACTAGTGCAGCATGAATAAACCACCCTTAAGGAGGCACAAATAAAAGTTGATAATGTCATTGGTGAAGAGAGGGATGGTTTTGACATAACTTTGGGAATTATTGAGTTTGACATTGGGACTAATTACCAGAGCAAAGATGCAGATGTAAAAATACTCAAGTGAGATCCCTCTAGGGAAAGATCTAATTGATAATTTCATTTTGAGGCTAGAGAAAATTGATGTGACCATGACCCTACATGTCCATTATCATAGGCGAGTGCCAAAAAAATTCTTGTACATGTTTTCACATTTTTACCATATAATGCATCTAATCAGACTCAGTGGGAGTTATTTTTATCTCATGATGTTTATAATAAAAAATTCCATTTTGATATGGCTTAAAATAGACTATTACTAGATCCAAAATCGATAGCACTTCTAGATACCCTTTGGGTAGACCCATGACATTTTACCATAGTATAGGCTAGCACATCAATCCTAAAGTTGGCACATTAGATCATAAGGTAGAATGCCTTATTTGAGTCTGATGCCCAGTGAGCCTAAAAGAAACATGTAAAAATGGTGGTCTTATATCATAATTATAGTTTCTACAAAAATAAAACTTGATAAAGAACTAGCCAAGGTCAAGCACCAGTTGGAAATTGAAATGGCATCTAAAGTGAAAACATTAAAAATTTGTAAAATAATTTTGAGCCAAGAACCAACACTTGCAAATGGAGTGTCCCTTTATGGTGAGGTAGTGGATAAATTATAGACCTTAGTAGAGCTCTTGATAAAATTATTTAAGGGCTAGACTGGCCCCTAGAATGAACAAACTTGGACAATGGAGGAGTTCATAGAAGTAGTAGAAGTATGTAAAAGTTTATTGCATAGAGTTAGGGACACTATTTCATTTTGGATGGGGTTTTTGAAAATTTGGTGTGGCTTAGAAAGATTTTGGATGATAGGCTCTAGGAAGAAGATATTTAATGACAATAGTTGGTAGATAATTCCTTGTTAATAAAAAACTACATAGATAACAATAAATCATTAAAGGATGTCACCATCAGGAAATAAATGCAAACTTTACAGCACTCTGAGCACAAGTTGTCACCAAGGTCATTTCACTTGAAGGCATTCATATGAATGATTTCACATCCCTTGAATATTTGGTGAATAAAGTAGGTGAGTGTCTCAGATAACCTAATGAGACCAAGTAGCTCAAAGCAGTGGTAGAAGAAATAACGTCCAAGATATAAAACACCTTAAACCATTAGGAAGGTGTCAAAAAGCAAATTGAGCAAATAAGACTAGAATTTTTGGTAGAGCTTGAGATTAATTCTTAGTTTGGGATAAACTAATGGCTTAGTGTGGGGTGATATTGGGCCCCAATTTTGGCTAAGTAATTTTTTGGAATAACTAGGATAGAGAGGCATGGCACAAAAGACCATGGCATGGAAGTCCATGACATATGAGTCTATGGTGCGGAAGGACCAAGTATTATAGAATAAATGTGTATGTTAACTGAGAACCCAAAAATGAAGGACTCAAAACTTAGTAGAAGACTTGGGGAGCATGCAAAAATTAGAGAATGATTTTGGAACAATTTTCAGGGATGGAAGAGATTAATTAAAGTGTGAATCCAACACCAATCTATGGGAAAATAGGCATTCAGTGATGAGGATCCAACATTGAAGAGAGAATATAAAGGAAGAAAGGCCCTGGTCCTTAGGAAATTAATGTAATTAGTTTCCACAACTCAAATGTATTGATGATCATTGGCAAGACACCTTAAGTGTAATTACTTTTGTAACTTTGTCAAGGAAAACCAAGTATAAATACCCCTAGAACATATTTTGTAATGTTGTTTAATTTGATATTATCAATAGATTTTATATGAGTTAGTTGCATTATAACTCTAGAACTATGTAATATTTAGACATCACTTATGAATATGATGAATGAAGCTTATGTTGACTTAATACTATTGTTCAGCTAACTATGGAGATGATGTTGTTAGTTATCATTTATGTCATTGTTCATATAACTAAGTTAAGGTTAATACTTACCATTTATGTCATATTTTTCTTTTTGATCATTGAGAAATGAACATGTGTTAAGATATATATGTATTATGGAATGAGCTTAGTATTATGTATGGGTTTGAGTACCCCTATTTTAATACTTGAACTAACACCCTCATGCAATAGAACCAATGGGAACTGTTCCCTCATTGTGTGCTTTGGGTGAGCATGTGAGAACTCATTCTTCTATGAAATGTCAGCGCACTAGCACGTTTGACTCTTAACCACTTTGGCACACACCTAGGTAAAGTTATGCTTGTGTAAGGAAATAATCCCAACATAGATCATTATCTTATATGAATTTGGAATTGATCATATCATCACATTGTACAACAAAGTAATCTATCAACATGTCATCTATGTGACTTTGTGCATTTTCTTCTAACTATGGTTAGATAGAAATAAGATGAAAATGAAGAGAATTACCCCCATTAAATGCCTATATATCTTCCACCAATCCCTACCATGTACTTTGATAAATTTCACTCTTGCACTTCTTTTAATATTATTATGGTATAATGGGTCTATAGGGTGAACCTGATGTACCCCACATGAAATAGTTCCAAAATTTTCAATAACCTAATAGAATGTCAAACACGTGGATTTAATTTAATTTATTTACACATCTATTTACTCAAACATGGAAATAAATATATCTTGTTGTGGATACTTACCTCATAAAACCATGTTAATGACCAAATTTTCATCATGTCCATGGGTTGACACTACTTTTTTATAAGATTTGGTGGGTCCCTCACCCTTTATTAAAAATAGAATGAGATTTTTAAAAACCTTGAATATATCAAATTCAAACCATGACATGCCAAGAAGTGAAAAAATTCCATGCATCCACAACAACCCAAGACCTACCAAAAGAGGCCCTCAACCTAACAAACAACCAAACAAACCCATGGATAAAAATCACCACCTAAAAAACAAATCTTGTACACCAAACCACCCAAAAAACTAACCCAACCAATTCCAAAGAGATGCTCACTAAACCATTGACATGTAATAATACTATCAAATAAACCTTTATGGCCTTTGCTCCACATATCCATTATGGGAGTGAAGTGTCATGGAGGATGGTTCAGGGATGATTCACCCTTTCTTCTTCCCCTCACTATTATCTGGTCCTCTCACATGAGCTCCCTGAATCTTCACCAAAAAGAGTGAAAATTTTGATTGGGGGGATGTTAGAAGCAACTTCACTTTTAGATAAAACCAAATTTGAGTCCACCTCAACCCTAACACCCTTTATAATCTTCACCTCATGATAAATTGGAGAAGGTGTAGAAATCACATCTTGAGTTATAAGGGCTTGATGATCATCCTCTGATATAGTTTCTCCCATTTATCTCATGGGCATATCTAGAGTATTGTCTAAAAATATTATAATATGATCATTAAGGGCATCCTTCCACCAAGAAGATTCAACTTAGAGTTTTGGTAATTCATAGCTAAATGATAATTTTCAAAGCACCTATGACACCTAAAAGGTAACCACTTATAGTTGAGGGTTTGAATCCAGCACTGGTCCTTGATCTTCAGCTCGATGGTTGTTATAAGGTCCTAAAAAATATCTATGTAGACAAGTATATGAATGAAGTTATTATGAGAAAAAATTAAACTAGAATCTCCCACCTCTAACAACTCATCCAAGGCACCAATAATGGTTTAAAGGCAAGAAGCAACCCAAAACTAAATAAGAACATGCAACAACTAAACTCAAATGGGCCTAGTGGTGAGGGTTTCTAAAAAAGGATCAAATGAAGGGAACTAAGGCTTCATAAATAGAATATGTTGGTCCCAATTCCATATCTTGGCTTGGAAAACCTTGTTTTGATATTCAATACTATCAAAAACCACCATAAAAATGTAGCACAGAGGTAAATCTCTAACCTATCCTCCATTAATGACCACCTTGAATTAGAGACCCACTTATGTAGATCATGTAGGCTTGGCTAGAAATGATCAAATATACAAATTATTCCATTAGCTATAAACCAACCCTCATATTTTATCAACTCTTCAAGTGTCTCATCCCCAAAAGACACTGATGGATTTGTATTTTTAGCACCCATGTATTTGACTACTAGTTTTTTTGTCCTCTTCAACTGATTTACCTCTTCAACAAAGGATTTGACACATTTTTCCACCTCCTTAGCCTTTTCCAAGCTTAACAAACTCAAAAAATCCCCAAAAGGGGTGGAGTCATGTTCATCATTTGATATCCTAAAATGCCCCAACATTCTAGGTGTTCCAATCCCATGTAACTCCATAATTGACACCATTTCTTTCTCAAGGCCCAATTCCTAAGGAACTCTATTTTTGCCCTCATTCATTCAAACTAACTCTATAAAAAGCACTGGTATACCTATCAAACCCTTTACTATCACTAACATCATTATCATCCTAGCATATCCTCTCATTTCCTTCCCTACACAATAAAACATCAGGTTTGAAACATTAACACACACAGTATTGGGAGCCATCCAAAAAAACCTGTTTCCCCCTTTGAAATGGGTAACACTACTTATTACTAGCATAGTTCCCATTATTATTTTTATTAACCTTGATCCACACATCCCTTATTTTTTTTAGTTACTTCCACTTCCACACTACATTTTTAATGAGAGTTTGAATCTCTAAACAAATTTAAACATTCATGATTTTGTTTTCACAAAACACTAAATTCTCAAATCATGCTCCATTATTTTTGGATAATAAAATTTAATATTATTGAAATATTAGCTTATTTGATATTAATGTAACATATTTAGGATTAAAAGCATACATTTTATTGATAATATCATGCACATTATTTTCTTCTTACAAAAAATAATAGAAAATAAGTTCTTTAGTTTATTACCCTTCTTTAAATTTTGGTGTATTTTTGTTAATAATGAAAAGAAATTTATTTTCAATCCAATTTATTGTGTTTTATGTTACTTGACAGACCTTAACATAACCATTGATGCCATTGCATCATGAGTCATGTCACTATTTAAGTTATTAGCAAGCTTAATCCCTAACATAAACAAGGACATAAAATTATGTCAGCGATACAAACGATGACACAAAATTGTGTCAATGATAATTTTTTGGTCGATTTGGTGATTTTTTTTTAAATTTAAATGACCATTGATGAATTTTGTATCCCTCACACATGTTGACCCAAGTTTTATTTCAAGGATTGTAAAAAAATGAAAACATAACAAGCTTAGTGATACTATTCCATCAAAATCTTCTAGCTCACTACACCATAGTGCTTTAGTCATTAATATTTTATTATTAATCCAAATGTTTCTCTATGTTAATAAACTTTTCTTGTGTCTACATGTAATTTTTTCCCTTTATACCTAGTCTTTTTAGGTAAAAATAGGTAGATTATTCACTTTCTTAAATTTGACCACACTTAACTAACTTTATCTCAAATCTTAAAGGTTTACAATGTTTAATTAATGGGGATATAAAAGTTAGTAATATTTTGAAATATAAAAGGAAGAATGGTGATTATGTTTTTAAGAAGAGTTGTGGCTTTTTTTAAGGGATGTATATTTTCATTCCCATAGTAAATATATGTATTCTACTTCATTATGAAACACTAATTTTGATTCCCACTATCTATTTCCATGATTAAATGACTTAAAATGTGTGTAAACTTTTAATTAGTATATTTTTAGAATGTATTGTTGGATGTGTGCATCAAAATTATATAATATTATAACATGCCATTTTCTATATAAATAGGATGCAAAAATATTTTAGGTTATTAAAAATGAAGTAAAAAAGAGAATGTGCAATCCTCAACTTGACCTTGATATTAAAATGTGAGGTTTCAATTATATTAAAACTTTTGCATCTCCATCTTAGTTATTTTCCTTATAACTCATTATTTATGTTAATTTGGTTTTATAAAACTTAATAGAATAAAAACTAGTGTAATAATGATTAATTTTAATCTATACAATATACACTAGTAATCATGAAAATTGATTCAATCTATGATAAAACCTACAAGTTAAATATATAAATAAATGTACAACAAGAGGTAATGAATATATTAACTTGTTTGTCATGTTATTATAAATTTTGATTTTTTGAATGTGTTACTATAGGTATTTTTTCTGAATTTATTTATTTGAGAATATTATATTTTCTTACTTAGAGTTTTCCTATATTTGGGAGATATGCTTGCTTAAGTGGAGTTAGTATGTCATAGGTTTGACCGAAAGACTAGGATGTAACTCCTTTGACCACCTTTTTTGGAGGATTTACTTGTCTATTTCAAGGATCTTGACCACCATTTGTGGAGGAATTACTCATCACTCCTATATCTACACTTCACTTGATAAGATTTCCAACTTAATGAATATTGGGATTTATCAATTTTTGTTGTCTCATGCAATACTTGTCTTTTGATTTCATTATTGTTTCAACTTATTATTGGTGTGCACTCGCATTTGTCTCGAGTGACCATTCGACCTTTGCACTTGCTTAAATCAAACTTGGATCAAACTTTGATATGGTATCAAAATGACCCTAGTAATCATGTATTTAGACTTTGTTAGTTGTTAATCTTTTTTTAAAATTGTGGGTTTAATCTTTGCAAATAGGAACCATTATCTTTGCATGTTACACTTATCTTGTTTGTATTAGCATGTGCATTATATATATGAAGATTTAATAGATCTATAAGTCTTATAAAGACTCCACTACCACTATTTCAAGGTGTTTGTATAGCTATTAAAAACCAAAACATTGTGATACGATGTATCTAGATATTATGGATTATATTTGACCTATCAGAGGTCCCCAAGTTTCTCATAGGCCTCCACAAATCTACTTATTACCCTAGTTTGACATAGTTGGACTACTTTTTGCTCATCATCTTCAATTATAGTTATTCCAATCCATCACCTCAAGGTCAAGACACTCAAGCCTAGCATGATAGATCCTTGCATAACACATAAAGCTTGTGGCGACCACCATGATAAATCACTTTGCCCTCATCATCTTCTTTCATGTTGGGAAACTCTCTTGATAGATTTATGTTCCAATCTCAAGTCTGTTCATAGCTACCTTGTCAATGTATTGTAGCCTACATCCTCCATCGACCATTTCATGTCCCATTCATAGTCTCCTATAACCTGAAATTTGCTCTCTACCTAGTACATCCTCTTTAGCATGAAAACCACTATTATTTCACCAAAAACTACCTGTATATGTTATCCCTAGTATTGATCACTTTGGTTCATGGTTTTCCCCATTTTTAGGGTGTTTTTTGAATTTTTTAAAGAGAGGGAACTTGTTTTTTTTAAATTGCATTAGTTTGTTTTTAAAAAAGTGATATTGACTACTTTGCACTTTTTAAAGGTTATTTAAAAACAAGGTGGAATTTTTTTTAATGGGAGTCATTCATATATATTTATTATTTTAATGTAAAATAATAGTGAGTAGGGTTCAATATAGGTAGAGATATTTTATTTTAATTATTTTTTTATAAAATTATAATTTGTAACATTTTTTTCCATACAAAAACAATATTATTTTTTAGCCCATTTTAAGATGGGAAAGTTTTTTTGAAACACTCTTCATATCCTCGCTAGTCAAAGACCAAAGTGAGAGATCTGATTTGATAGGTGGCCAAACCCCCTTGCATTCAAAACCACTTTTTATCTCTATCTCACTTTGTCTCCTTGTGTACTTTCCTTGGATGCATTTTGTATAGAGCTCAACGTCCTCTTTTATCTATAAATCTTGTCTTTTTGGCCCTCACACTGATTACTATAGATGCACTATCGACTAAGTCTGACATATTTTGAGTGTGCATTTATAACATTTGGTGAGGTTATATCCTATTGATAGTTAAGGGGGGATGTAATTTTTTTGTCTCTCTTTTTATTTTCACCTACACTTTCAATTATGCAACAAACTACAACTTGCACTACTAAAACAACTCAACTCAGCACTAAAATGGATTCAAGTTTAATCAACCCACTAACTCCCTTTAACTATCACGAATGGAAATTCAATATGACAACCATTCCAAGGAGTAAGTATTTGTAAAGGATAACCAAGGGTGATTAAATTGAACCTAACACAGATGTAGAGAAAGTTAAGTGGTATAAATATAGTGATGAAACCTATGGGATATTATGTCTTTATGTAGCACCTGATCTCTTATTTCACTTAGAGCATGTCAAATCACCCAATAATGTATGGACTATTTTGGGTTTGGAGATTAATATGTGATGAGAGGTCATGAACTTGAGAATGAACTCATTAGCCTAAGTCCTAACAACTTTGACACCCTTCAAGATTTCTTCACTGAGTTCAAGCCCTTGAGATTATAGTTGAAATAATATGGGATAAAGAAAGAAAATGACCAACTTATTCTTTCTATACTCTCTAAACTTGGTCCTAACTATTCATTTTTTATATCTACCTTCCATGCCACTAAAAGTTATTTGGGCACTACGTGGAAAATGCCCTGTTTGGATGCTTTCATTGCTGACCTAACCAGAGAGAAAGATAATTTAATCTAGATGGGTACATTGAATTCCACAAAACCTCAAGCACTAATTGTTAATAATGAGAAAGTAAAGACTATAAACAAAGAGAAGAATAAGAATAATAAGGATCAAGAGAAGAAGAAGGAATCAACCTCTACCAAAACCAACACTGAAGCCTCCTCTTCTAATAATAAACCTAAAAATGATAAAGCTAAGTGTGCCTACTATAATAAAAATGGGAACTATTAATGCAAGTGAGTGAAGAAATAAATAGATCACCTAAATCATCTCCTAGAGAAGAACAACATAGGTGTTCCTGAGTTTGTCAAGTAGAATTAATCTACCCAAGATTCTACTAAAGTAAAGGGTAAGGGTAAATAAAAATAAAAGGGCAAGGATATTATAGAAATTATAAATTAAACATCTTCATGGGTTATTAACTCATGTACTTCTCACCACATGGGCTCTTCACTAGTCAAGTTTTATTCTTTAGAGCCTTGTAACATGTCTTCTATCAATTTTGGTGATGACACTTTTGTACCAGTTTCAAGGAGAGGGTCTATTGAAATGGAAGGATGAACATTCAATAATGTTCTAAGTGTTCCTTCTCTTTCAACCATTCTCCTATCAGTGTATCAAATCACTCATATCAGCAAAGGGATGAGGGTTGATTTTTTACTAGATTCATTTATCATTAGGGAGTTTCATAGTGATTATATAGTGGTAATGGATATGGAAAATCACTAATCTCGGTTATAAACCTTCTCACATTTTTCACCTGATTCTTCTTTGATTGCATTACTAACTCATTTAGATGGAGTTAGAAAATTATGGCATGAGTAGTCTGGCCACCTTAAATACCACTACCCTAAATAACTTAGCAAAAATAACATGGTCATAGAATTTCCTCAAGTCCAATTTTGTAAGGCACTTTGTGAGGGTTTCTCTCTTGGAAATTATCCCAAAGGAAAATTTGACGAAGACAAAGCTTGGAGGGCTTCACAAGTATTAGAGTAAGTACATAGTGATGTATTTAGGACTTTTCTTAGTCTATCTTTTATAGGGGCTAAGTATATTCTCACTTTCATTGATGATTTATTGAGATATACGTGGGTTTACTTCCCTAAGAAAAAGTCTAAAAATTTTGAAAATTTTCAAGATGTCAAGAAACTTGTTGAGAAACAATCTGAGAAATCCATGAAGTCTATTCGAACTAGCAATAGAGGTGAATATGTCAGCAATAGATTTGAGTAGTTTTGAACCACATAGGGGATTGATTTATATTAGATAATTATAGTCCTTTAATGTAATAATAGATCCTTAAAAGAGATGGTTAGCTGTATGATTCACTCTAAGTCCTTGGCACCTCAATATTGGGCTAAAGCCATTAATTATGCTTGTTATATTCACAACAAGGTTCCTCATAAAGCTTTAAAAGTAATAATTCCCTTTGAAGCATGGCATGGAAGGAAACCTAAAGTTGAGCACTTTAGGTTTTTTATATCTATAGTTATGGCAAGTATACCAAAGAATAAATGCAAAGATATGGAACCTCAATACAAGCCTTACATCTTTTACGATTATCCAGATGGTTTCAATGGGTATCACCTTCTATATTTAACATTACATGAGTTGTTCATAGAGATAAGTGTTTAATTTTAGGAGAGTCTCACAGACTCAACACTTGACACTTCTCACTTCTTCGCCTTTAATGGATTCACTTAGAATTGATTCTTCTTATTTTTATTCAGATCATCCAAAGTAGGTTCATGAGCTAGGGTCTTCTTCTTCTTCCAATTCTAACAATGAGAGTAGTGATGTGGTGTCATCTACATCTACCTCTAGTAATCTTTTATAGGATGAGTCAATACCTAAATCACCCACATATGGGCCCCTTTGGGCCAAGTAGACACTTCAAAGTGTAGGCACTTGAGCAAGGGATCTAGTAGTTGATAGACGTACTTAGGTAGATTATTAGAGAGGTCCACATCCTTTATTTGGTTTAGTTTTGGATTCATAGACATTCCAAGAGGATTCAAGCATACTTGATTGGGATAGTTCTATGTAGGAAGAATATTCTTCCTTAATCAAAAATCACACTTGCGATTCAACCTCACTTCCTAATAAAAAGAAGATGGTTTGATGTAGGGGGATATTTTGGACCAAGTTTGCAATAAATGGGTTAATAGATAAGTACAAGGCATGATTGATCACCAAGGTTTTTTTATAAGTAGCTAACATTGACTACTTTGACACCTTTGCACTTATTTCAAAGATGATCTAACTCATACTAACTATAGTTATAGCACATGGTTGGTATGTGCACCAAATAGATGTGAAAAGTGACTTTCTTCATGGTGACCTTAAAGAGAAGATCTAAATATAGCATCTACCTAGGTTTGTTTAAGATTAATCCTTAGTCTACAGACTTAGTAAATCCATGTATGGCCTCAAACAAGCCTACCGGGCTTGGTACGCAAAGATATATTCTTTCCTCCTTACTTTAAGTTTCACCAGGGGTCATTCAAAATCCAAAGTATACTTCTTGTAGTAGGATGATTCTTTACTAATTCTAGTCCTTTATGTTGATGATATTTTGATCACTGGGATTTCTCCATCATCCTTTGTAGTAACGAAGATAACTCTACAAGAGAGATTTGGCATGATAGACTTGAGTCTTCTATATTACTTCCTTGCAATCAAGATTTCATTATTTGATTCATGGATTTCACTTACACATCCCAAGTATGCTCTTGATGTTTTAGCCCAATTTTACATGGTTGATTATAAGTCATCTTTGAATCCCTTCTATCAGGATTCAAGCTTGAGGTTGACCATTCTATACCTTTGGTCGATACCACTCATTATTAACAACTTATTGGCAACCTCATTTATCTAACTCATATCAGGGCTAATATTTCATATGTACTAGGTGTTTTTTCATGAATCGTGCAGGAACCCCATGAAATACACTAGGAAATATCCAAGTGGATACTCTACTACATTTAGGGCTCTTATAAATTTAAGATTGAGTACAGATTCAGCACAGAGGTTGATTTTGTTAGTTTTTCAGATTTAGATTGGGCTAGAGATACTAATAATCACAAGTCCACTTCAAGTTATAGTTTTTATTTAGGTTTTAATCTTATCAGGTTGTCTAAAAAGAAGCAAAATGTTATTGTTATATCATCCACAAAGGTAGAGGACAAGGGAGTTGTTAACATACTTACCAAGGTTATTTAGCTTTAGGGGATTTTATCTAAGTTTGGCATTCCTTTTAAGTATCCCACCATCATTTAATGTGACAAATAGAGTACTCTATAGATATGTAGGAATCTAGTTCAACACCAGTAGACCAAACACATTAAAATTCACATGCATTTTATTTTAGAGTTTATTATGGTCAGGTCATCGATTTGAGATTTTTCTAGTCTTTAGAGTAGGTTATAGATATCTTTACCAAACCCTTCACTAAGAACAAGTTCATTCATCTATGAGCTCTTCTTGGGGTATGGTCTACATCGTCAGTAGCATCATCATGGAGCTTCTAGCCTCTTCACTTTTTCTATGTCTCTCTTTTGCTGGGAAGTTTTTTCCTATGGGTTTTCTCCTTTTATTTAATTTATGAGAGATTGATTTATACATGGTTACCTAATCAATCCTAGTTGTCATGACCCATTTTTTATCTCACACTGCCTATCTATGTTCTATTTATAAGGAAGTGCTAGTGTATGTAGTTATTTTGCCAAAATTATTTATTTGGGAATATTATATTTGCTCACTTTGATTTTTCTTATATTTAGGGGATATGCTTACTGAAGTGGAGTTAGTGTGTCATAAGTTTGACTAGAAGACTAAGATGTAACTCCTTTGACCACTTTTTTTGAAGGTGTTACACCTCTATTCCAAGCTCCTTTGACCACCTTTTGTAGAGGAGTTACTTATCTATTTTAGGGGTCTTTGACCATCATTTGTGTAGTAGTTACTTAGAAATCTTATATGTACGCTTCACTTGATAAGCTTTCCATCTTAATGAGTATTAAGATTTATCAATTTTAGTTGTCTCATGTAATAATTGTCTTTTGATTTCATTATTGCTTTAGTTCATTGTTGGTGTGTACTTGTGTTTGTCTCATGTGACCATTGGACCTTTGCAATCACTTTAATTGGACCTAGATCAAACTTTAATAGAATGTTGTATCTTTGGACTATGTCAATGCTCTATGTACAACTCATTTTAGCATGTTTCCTATTGGCCACTTCCATCAGATTGGGTTAGTATCAACAATTAGTACTGACTTGAAGTGGTTGGTACTAACCTTACATGTATAAAGTTATAGTTTTATTTTGAAATGATGTGAATGTGTTTATAATTCTTGTTTCTACCTTTAATAATTGTCAAAATCATGTTAATACACCTATATGATCAAAAGACTAATTTTTTACAAGTAATCTAATATTAAATATAGATGTCAAGCAAAAAGGTTGACTAAGACTAACCTTGGTCAATCCCCATTAACTAAACAAGCATTTCAATACATTGCCAATAATTTTAAGAGAACTCAAAATTTAATGTAGTTCACTCATTAATGTGTGTGTGCATGAAATTGTGGATGCAAACCTTGATGCTTTGTCTCCTATCTTTCCTTTGGTGTAAGCACATAGATGTAAATTTACCTTTTTAAACTTCAATTTCATCTCTAATAATTTAATAGGTGAAATATGTAATCTTTTCTAGAACTTGATAATTCAAAGTGTTTGTCCCAAAATACCTTATAATAACTTTTTTTTTATATGTATAGATACTAAAATCAAATATTTACATCTCAGTCTTGTACATTTGACAAATATCAATCAGGGTTCTACCCTTCAGTTATAGACCTCCTTATTATTGAAAGACTCATGTTCACTATCTCACTATGCCTAATTCTTACCTCTCAGTCTGATCCATATCATTATGATGACCTGGGTCTCTTGTACTACACAAAAATCTTAAAACTTGATAAACATCCTTCACTATTAGTTTTATATTCATACATGTTTCCTAGCCTTTTGGACATTATCAATCATAAAGGGACACTACCATTGATGGTTGTGTATGGATCCTTATCTAGTGTCAAGTTACCAACATTTATCCAAATTCAAAATGTTTTGAAACCTATGGGTCTACCTATTTATCTTATTGAACCCTACTATTGGATATTTTCAAAATATGTGGTATAAATAAAAGTCTAAGCATTCTCAATCTTCATTTATAAAATACCAAGAAAATAATTACTAAAGTTAAATCAATCAATTACACAACCAAGATATTATGCCCTATTCATCCATGTTTTCATATCAAACATAATTACAGGGTTGAAGTATTCAGAGAGTAGGTCATGAGAAATATTTGTCAAGACATGATAGATCACTACATGCATCATCATATAGTATATTACACCTTTATGCACACAATTTTCTACAAATAGGGGAGAACTACATAATTCTAAATCCCTCCTTGGAGTATTAGTTATGTGTGTATCACCCATTGACATAAGGGTATTTGTGTTCAGTTCAATGTTGTGATCCCACTAACACATTTTTAGAAAATTCATTCTAAGAATGAATAAGTGTGAAAAGTTAGGGTTTGATCAATCAGCAAAGAGTGACAACTTGTATTCAGACTTGAAAATAATAGCAAAAAGGTGACAAAAAACCTAGAACAATGAATTTGATCACATTCATATCCAGACATTATTTCATAATAGGCATTTACATCATAGCCACACACTAGCATTGATAGTAGTGTTTAGTTATAATATTAATTTATCTGGCTATAAAAGTATAATTTTACGACTGATCCAAGATACTAATCCTACATACTTTACACCTGTTTCTAGCCTAGATCTACCTGCACATAGTAAACCCAACTAAGTAGCATTTCTCTATGGAATTACAATCAATTAAACATATTTAAAATCAATTACTTTCTATATTTAACATATCTCAGTACTATAATTTAGAATATTTATTTATTAGAGTTTTCAATTCATTAGCTTGTTATAAATTAGTTTATTACCCTTGTGTTTGAACTATTTATATCTTCTTAACCTTGTACCACCATTTAAAATTTAGGGTTAAATAATAGGATCCTATAATTTTGAATTAAGGACCTATTAAGACATAAAGTTGACCAAAAGAAGCTTAAATTTTCCCAAAATATGTTCATAAAGTGAAATGTTCCCCATAAAATTAAAAATATGCCTTGGTCACTTCCATCATCTTTGGTAAGTATCCCCAACAGATACTGAACATAACTATCATAACTAAACCAAGGCCTAAAAAGACTATAATATGAAAGAAAGGGCTAAATATCTTTATAATATGGAAAATCAAGGTGAAGATGATCAGACAAAGGTGTCACAAAGCCAAATAGAATTAGTAATACAATTTAAATATTAAAATAGATGCATCACTAATCACTAAGTTTGTAGTTTAAAATATATACATGCAAAGTTTATTAAAGGCATTTTAAGACAAGGCCCCCCTCAATTATTCTAGAATTTTAGTGGAATTAAAAATATTGGATAAAAGGGGAAAAGATAATGTAAAACTGCATTGAAAATTATGAATTTAGATTTGTTATTTTCTATAATGCTTCATGATGTCCAAGTGTTCCTACAAAAGATGATATATGTGATTAGATATATTTTTTCCCAGATAAAGACGTATAATTATAATCAAAAATTAAAAATATATTCAAATAAAAACTACACATATGTGTATGTTGTATGGTGTCACTCAAGGAGTTTATTGTTATTGTGAAGAGTGGATATGTTAGGGATACATAATAGACCTAGTCATTAAGGAAAATAATAAGAAACATGTAGTCTTATTTAATTCCTACCCAGGGAAATGGACTAACTTTCATGTGGTCATTTCAAAGATTAGTGTTCAAGATGAAATGTGGGAACCCCAAACTGGGTTCAAATAATGATGTGATAAGCATCATTAAACCCTAACATATTATTAAAATTGAATCAACCACTATAAATGGTTTATATATTTTTTTTATATATAGTTTTGCACAATTTCTCTTAATGCATGATCAAATGAGAATGAATAGTGTTTGTACCCCTATCATGACCTCACTCAATTATATAGTTTCTCTCAAATTCACTCAATATAAAATAATGAAGAGAATGAATAGGGTCCATTCCCCCATCATGACCTCAGATTCAGTTATATAGTTTTACTCAAGATCATTCCATACATGATTGAAATATAATGAACAGTGTCCATGCCCCCATCATGGCCTCATATTCAATTATATAGTTTCACTAAATTTTTCTTGATATATAATAAATGCATGATCAAAATAGAATGAATAATGTTCATGTGTTCATCATGACCTCAATGCTAACAAGTGTGAATTGGAATGATAATAATTTTTCATTCAACTCATAATAATTTATACCATCACTCTCAAAGTTGAAATGGTGAAGACATGGACTATGCACATGCACACACTCTATATGTATTTATTATTCCTTAATAATGGAGTGTATTTTCATGACATATTCCCCTAGAATCTATACCAATATGTATAATCTATCTCAAATATGTACCCCTTGTCAAAAAATTGGTATAAGGTCTACTCCATAGTGTATCATATAGATATCCTAAACCATTATGGACCATGTATAATGTGATAAACTCTGATAATTTTAATCATGTAAAATGTGTCAAACTATGATAATTTGAATAATTTATAATGTGCCTAAATTTGATATCTAAATCATGTATAATGTGCCAAACTCTGATAATCTAAATCTTTCAAGCCATTATGTCACATTGAGTGTCCAAAAATCAAAAAAAAAGTGTCCATGTGTGAACTTAATCTTTGTAATAAGCCTAATGTATGTCTGTTTTTGATGTGAAGGATGCGATTGTCAAATCAATCATCTCTAAAGATATGTATAATTAGATAATTTCAATCAATTGTAAACATTTTTGGACCTCAATGCATGATCAAAATAGAATGAATAATGTTCATGTGTTCATCATGACCTCAATGCTAACAAGTGTGAATTGGAATGATAATAATTTTTCATTCAACTCATAATAATTTATACCATCACTATCAAAGTTGAAATGGTGAAGACATGGACTATGCACATGCACACACTCTATATGTATTTATTATTCCTTAATAATGGAGTGTATTTTCATGACATATTCCCCTAGAATCTATACCAATATGTATAATCTATCTCAAATATGTACTCCATAGTGTATCATATAGATATCCTAAATCATTATGGACCATGTATAATGTGATAAACTCTAATAATTTCAATCATGTAAAATGTGTCAAACTATGATAATTTGAATAATTTATAATGTGCCTAAATCTGATATCTAAATCATGTATAATGTGCCAAACTCTGATAATCTAAATCTTTGAAGCCATTATGTCACATTGAGTGTCCAAAAATCAAAAAAATATTGTCCATGTGTGAACTTAATCTTTGTAATAAGCCTAATGTATGTCTGTTTTCGATGTGAAGGATGCGATTGTCAAATCAATCATCTCTAAAGATATATATAATTAGATAAGTTCAATCAATTGTAAACATTTTTGGATTAATTAGCTCTTGAATTAGTTATTTGAAATATTTAATTTTTTATTTATAACATTGTAAATTGAATTTCCCATGAATCTACCTTAACAAGAGATAGAAAGATAATATACTTCACTTAATTTGATTGATGGATAGTATAGAATAATTACCAAAGGCAATGGTGTGTATATAGAATTAATAGTTTCCCTTATCTTGTTAAAAAAATTATAATTTTTTTAAAATTATGGTATTCACAAAATGTGGTGTGCTTCAAAATTATATCTAGTGGCCATGGAAATGTTACCATGCAATATAATTCATTGTGTGTATTCCAACACAATTAATAGGGAGTGATTTTGATAAATGGTGTTCGAGATATCATGTGCAAAAGATTTACAAGGATTAATTTGTAAATTAGATTTGATATAGTACCTAATTGAAAAGTCAACACATATAAATAGGTTGATTTTATAGGAATCTGTAATTCATTTTCACATTATTTATGGTTATTTTGAGCTCTAAGCTTAATGTAGAAATTTTTCATCTTTTATTCATTTTTACAATTTTAAAATTTTTTAAATTTTCATTTTCATGAGTTATAAATTTTTAGGTAATTTTTTAGAAGTTTGGAGGGATGACGATACTGATATTATGTGATCACTACCTTCAAACCTTTGACAAAACCATCTAGAGTTATAATGATACTAAACAATGGAATAGACCATCTAGGATGGTAGTATTCAACAATAATGACTATGTTAGTCAAATATGTCCTTAGGATTTTATTTCTATGTTTGATATTTTTCCATAATTATTTGTATTTGTATTCAATTATATTTGATATTATTTTATATGTGTGTATTTTTAGATACATTTGCATGTGATATATTTTAGATACAACCACCATATGGAGACTGTTAGTGAGATCAGTTTAGATGATGTTTGTTGGCACACACTTGATAGGGAATGCCTTACATATGTAGCCCAACTAGGTTGGATACCCTATGATATTCACCTTATGGTTACTTAGCTAAGATTTGGAACACTGACATTTGTACATTTTTGCTTCTCACATGGGATATCATGTCACCTTACAGGATGTATGGCAGATCCTAAGATTATCAATTTTTTGGAGAGTGGGTCATAGTATGAGCTTAGTTAGTTAGGGGAATATACATCATTCTCATAAATATAATACTATTCAAGCTTAGGGGGACTAATATCTACTATGTTTCTTAGATAGTTTGTTACATTAGGTGTTGCACATTTACAGAAGTAATTATGTTTTTTCTTTCATATTTTATTGATGTACATAGTGGGGCCATTACTCTATCATATCATATATATGATTTTTTATACCTATCAAGGAGAGAGGCACCAAATATTCATGGGGTTATGATATTATTGTGTGTGTCTATAGAGATCTATATATATGTGCATTAGAGAGCCACATAGGTGGACTTGGGGTAGCTACCTTGCTATATGTTTAGGCATAGGAGCACATAGTTGTGGTCCATTTAGCTTGGGGACCACATGAATATTTGTTCCACCTACATATTTTTACAAAGTGGTAGGTACTAGAGAGATTAAATAGTTTGAATATTATGGAGCCCTTATAGAGGCTTTGTTAGTTGGGTTGAGTATGTTATAAATTTAAGTTGTATTTGTGTCAGTATGTGTCTTCAAGAATGATTTCTTAGTGTGGTGGAGATATTTCACTTTAATAAGGTAACATATCAATTTTACATCCAAAATGATGTACCCCTAGTGGCATGTACTTGGACATGAATTATAATAAATGTTCATCATCCTAGTGACAAACTGAGACCTAGTGATGCGGATATAATGCCTTTATCTATAGGGGATGTAGATCCTCCTATTCTAATTTTTTATGTGTATGATGGAGGATGAACTATATAATACACTTGATGTTGGATGGACATGATATGGCCCATACTTTTTCTTATTGTAGCATATCTAGGTGTTGTGAACCCAACTCAAGGAAGAGGTGATGGAGGAGATGGAGGAGCAAGTCAGGTTGCATCACAACTCACTCCAGTTGATGTTATAGTTTTTTTTGTAGATATATGTGTGTATATACTTGTATATATTTATTTGAGTTTCATTTTATATTTATAAGTTGATAATTTATTTTTTATTTTTCATGTTTTTGGTACATGTAATGAGTAATAGGTGACTATGGTAGACGCATCTATCTACACATTAACAAGAAATATTCCTTTATGATATAGTTAGTAGTGGACATATTGAGAGATTATACCATATTTTTGGTGTATATGCACATATTTTTTACACCATTTTTATTTTTATAGCAACAATCAATGTAGTTGCTAGTGAGTGAGATGATATCCAAGCAAAGCTAGACAAATGAGAGATTGTATGGTCCAAAGAGTTGCACTAATATATCTATAGATCTTCTTTCCCACTATATTTATCTATAGGTGGAGAATTCTCAAATAATGTTTCAATTAGGTGTTCTTCATGAGTTTGTTATATGATATAGGTCTTGGTCTTGAAGGTGTATAGGATATCACAAAGCATTACTTCTAGAGTTAATAAGCATATAAATAAAGATAGCAATAAGTCAGATGCATCAAAGGATGTATCCCTGATCACTGATTGAGTTTAATGTGTTGTAAAATTTGATTTGATTATCTATTATTAATACTTTGATATATGTTTGATGATTTTTTTAAATGGATTCACATATTAGTATTATCTCATATGGTTTAGTTTTAGCATTCTAAGTTTCACATTTGATTTTTGATATTTAATGTCATGTATTATATAAATGTAATTTTTCATTGATATTTCAATATGTTTTATATTTGAATTTGTATTCATATACTATATTTTATTAAATGTGGTTTAGTTATTATACTGTGTATTTGTATATATGTCATGTGTAGAATAATCTTGTACTTGACAAGTATTATGCTTGTATATATGAGATTAATCCATGGTACTAATAAATATTATTAATTCTCAAAAAAAAATATTCACCCACTTAGGTAGTAATTAACTATAGTCATGTGAATCTGGTTGATGGACCTTTTGCAGATCACTAAAAGAGAGTTCATTTTCTTGATTTTGTTATGAAATACTATTAAATTATACTTGTCCTTGCTCTGTAGATACTTGATTCATGTTTGGTATCCATACTTGTTTGTAATGACATGTAATTGTGATTATATTATGTTTTTTCTTATCATTTGTAATATGCATTCTCTAGGTTCTCTTACAATAAGACCTTGAGTGGTCATAGGTTCCACAATGGGAATGCCCTAGGATAAATTGATCATGATAGAATGTAAGCTATAAGAAGATCTTCTCCTAGAAACATCATATTTATAATTGTTATAGGTCATTATCCCCTTTTTATGAATTCCCTAGGATGTCTTGGTCTTTGTCAAATGAGTAGTAGAATAATATAGATAAGGGTAACTTACTGATCGAGTGTCAACTTTTCTAAATGTAGTAACCCCTTTATCCACAAGTTGTGTTATATTTTGTCCCAATGTATAATAACCATTATCTCAATTCCATTAATACCATAATAAGTGCAAAATAGTTTAGCATTTACTTTATCAAGATGTTGAGGTGGGTGATATTAGTTATGAGGTACAGTGATTAACTTATTATCCAATAATGTATGTAGAATATTATGTGATCAATCTATGAAATTGTTTAACTTGAGTGGTTATCGCTTATTGTAAGTAAGTTTATTTTTTGTAGGTGTTGCTTTATAAACTAATTATTTCCCTTTACTTAAAACCTTAACCTAGTTTTCCCAGATTATAACCTTTACCTTAGGAAGTGAAATATTTGCTTTGACTTCTTTGTGTGGGACTTCATTTTGTAAATTAATGTCTTCATGTGTCTTTTTGGGATTTTGAATGATTTCTAACTCCTATTTTAATGCAATATTTCATAGCAAAGATCTTGAAATGAATCATAAGTTCAATAAAATAGATTTAATTTTAGAGGATAGATGAGGTCCCTACAAAATATGTATTGTGTTTCCAAATATATTAGTTTATATATCTACTAGTGTAGACAAGTCATAAATTGTAAAATATAATCATGAACTAGTTATGATTCTCCTTGATGAAGAGAAATTAAAATTTCATATGTAACTCTTGGTCCCTTATTTTAAATGTATTACATTTAAAATGTCTCTTCTAACTCAAGATAGGAGTGTAAAGACCCACTAGGAAGAGAGTGAAACCAATCCAAAGCATTTCCAATTAAAGTTATTGGAAACACTTTTATTAAAATATGAATACATTTATATGTATCCATAAAATCTCTAAGAAATAGATAAGTATCACCACTTCCATCAAAAATATGAAATTTAGGCACAAGGAAATTGCGAGGTAATTATGCATTTAGAATATTATGTACAATTGGGTTTCCATATATAGCATAAGAGTCAACCCAAGCATGATCTGAATTATTTTCTAAAGTTAGATGATGCATTTGGTATTTTAAGGCACACACAACATGCATTAAGGAGATGAATTTTTGGGAAGGTATATTAATAATCTTAAGAGGTTTGTTTAATGGTTTAATCTTATTATTATAAATTACCATAGGTACACTATTATGAATGGGTGAAGAAGTCCTAGGCATAGGATATTTTATACTATACATAGGTTAAGTAGAGTCATCATGGCTATTTCTAAAATTATTTTATATATATTCATATTTTAAAGATGTATCATTGCATAAAATGGAATTATCATTACATGGAAGCTCATCGCATTTTGTTGCAATAGAAAGCTCATGTGAAGAGATATCTTGACATTGTATTCCAAGAGAGGATAAAGAATTATCTAATGTGTTTGTATCATTTATAATTTCTAGACATAGAGAAGGTTCACATTCTTTTTCCATTTTTAGAAAGAGGAGGAATTTTACATTCTTTTACCATTTATATAGGGAGAAGTAATTTCACAATATTTTTCCATTTCCAGAGATAAGGGATTTTGCATTTTTTTTCCATTTTTATGTAGGGCTTATGCCTTTGTATTTTATAATGGCTAATGAGATGAAGTGCACTGGAAAATTTTAGAGTTAAACTAGGTGTACTAGGGGGAGATTCCTCATACTTTGACCAATGTGACATTTTAGGAACATGAATATATTCATTATTATTTTGATTTTATTATTCTAATTATAATTTAGAGAATGCAAATAAGTAGGGGGGTAGGTTCTTATTCTTTATAATTAATTTATTCATTTTTTTCTTCAATATTGTACCAATCCTCTTAATATTCAGAGTCATAATAATAATCAATCCCTTAACTATTGTATTATTCATGTATATACTTATCATTATTAATCACACATATTTGGTTATTAGTCCATTCATTATCATAAACATAAGGGAGTAAGTTTCTAGATAATAATAAATCCAAAAGATGAGAGGGACTAGGGGTTTGATATTGGTTCTCCATTTTATATATATTAGGGATTAAACAAACTCTTGAGCTATAAGCAAGACCTAACCTAAATAGGTGAACAAGCATGTAGATACTAGGGTTTTAAAATAATTACAAATTAGGTCTGAAAATAAAACCATAAGGCTAGTTGAAATCCTAGAAAGATGAAACCCTAATGGAGATCTAGGGTTTGATATGGTTTTATCAAAGTTTGGCTTCACCAATATGTTTTAACCTAATTTGGTTTTAGAGATTATAATAAGATATAAACTAGGAGGATTATGATTAATTTAGATATGTACAATATACACAAGTACTCAAGAAAATTGATTTGAACTATGATAAAGTGTACAAGATAAATATAGAAATAAATCTACAATAAGAGGTAAGGAGGATCTTAACTTATTTTCCACATTATTCTAAATTAAGACTATTTGAATGCTACATATCTAGACTATGAAAATTCTCTATGTACAACTCATTTTAGCCTGTTTTCCTTTTAGTCACTTTCTTTAGGTTGGGGTAATATTGTTAGTCAATATTGACTTGAAGTGGTCGGTACTGATCTTTCACACATAAAGTTGCTATTTTATTTTATGATTATTTTCATGTATGTATAATATATGTTTATACCTTTAATCATCTTCATAATTTCACAAATGCACCTATATGATGAAAACCTAATTTTACACAAGTAATATGATATCAAATAGGGATGTTGAGTAAAAAGTTTTAGTTGGATTGACCTTGATGATATCATTATTTATACACAAGACATTCATAGTCTTTTCTTAGAAAACTTAATATCATTCTCAAACTATCCCTTGATCTCAAATCATTGTTCCTATTCTTTGAATGGGTCCATATTTCCCAAGAAATTTAGTTGATATAGACTTGTCCACTTAGGTCAGACTTGTATATGTGCCCTTTATCAGGTATTTTTCCAAATTCAAATTATTCATATGAGTTAGAATATATGTTTGCCATGTCAATTTGGAGTAAATTACCCAAATATTCAGCTATATAATCACATCAAGCCTAAGAATATTCATATCTATCAATCAACTACCTATCATTAGAAAATATGCTACACACTGACAGGAACTTCTTTGAAGCTCCCAACTATGAAACCCTTGAGATGATAAATCCCTAAGCTAAGTTTGACTATCATTTTCAAGGTAAAGTCACTTGTTTTATAGTGTTGAAATACATACATATGATTTTACATCATACTGTCATTACATAGGATTACACACACTCAAATAGGTGGGATCACTACATCTAATTTGACTTCCCTCTTTAGAGTATTGGATATGTAGGAAACACTTAATCATAGAGTTTAGATAACGTTAGCTCAACCCTTCCTTTTCACCTATTCTCCCTATTTTAAAATGGTTGTTTAGTTCACAATAAGGGTTTGAAGCAAGGAGAAGGATAATAGAGCTATTCATTTAGGATCGAAGATATATTCATGCACAAGAACCCTTCACAGATATAGGTGAAACATTCAAAACTATCATAGATTAAAAAAATTATACATGATAGTTATTCACCCTAGTAATTAGTGTCATGTTATGTAGGTGTTTAGGAAGCGTGAACTTGTCCAGGCTCACATAGGCACTCTATTTCTAGATCTGAGCACTCACAAGACCTTTTCTGACAATTGTTGATGAATTTATCCTACACACTCAAAATAAGATAAGTATTTGATTTATATGGTGTTTTACATAAATAATAAGTTACTATATTCTACTAGTTAACTCAGATTTATTTAGCAATTATACATCTTAAGCAATCTAAAAAATTTATTAGTATTATCCTAATAAGTACATTTATGCCAAAAATAAATAAAATATATTGGTGAACCTATTTTCTTATTTTGAGTACAACAAACCCTAGATTCCTTAGGGTTTCCTTATAATTTTTCTATGGTTTCAGATTTTAGTATTTATTTTTTATTTTTAGATTTGATTTCTAATTTCCCTATATAGCTCAGTAATTTATGCTTGATCATAAGCCCATGTTTTCATGCTCATATTATATGCCTTCTAAGAAGGCTAGTTCTCTTATCAATCTAAGGTGAAGTGCTAGGTTAAGTGTTGTTTAAATTGAACATAATCACATTTTTTTAAATCTATAATGTGTGTCTAAAATGTTTTAAAATGATGAAATTCAAATTTTTCCTTCTTCTTTTAATACAAATGTTAATAATGAACACATAAGCATACAAATTGTTGTTAATGTGTTGCATCTTGAAACTATTTGTGTAATATAATGAACAAGATAATTCATACAATAATAAAATACATCTAGTGACTTTGATGGTGTAGACCATGCACAAGTTGTATCTCTTTCTACATTTTGAGAAAGAATTTAGTCGCAACCTTGTAAATTACATTAGATCTTATAAATAATCCTAGAAGTAAAAAATACAATGAATGCTAAGGTTGTCACATTTAATGAAAAAAAAGATGAGCTCCTTATTGATATTAATACACCTTTTAGAGGTATTTATTCTAAAATAGTTATTGAGACTATTATTCTTGCTATTATTCCCATGTCTCTGCCTTTGGTTACGCATGTAATGCCCACCCTAGGTATGGGGGAAACATAAGGTTTTCCTCATATTACTTTGAATATCCCTATATAGAGTACTTTGATACCTTATAAGGTTTATACCCATGTCACACCATATTATAAAAACATTTTATATGATAAATTCTCAAACACTTGTGCAAAAATTTATTGATCCATAAAATAAGGGCTTAACAAAATTATTCTAGAGTTGGCCATACCACTAATTCTCATGCGTTATTTATAATCAATTAGCTCTTGATATCTCAAATTATCCATTACTAAAATGTTTTTTGTCACCTAATCTTACATTGTATGATGGTAAAGGTGATCCAAAACATCATCTTCAAGCCTTTCCCATAACATGTTTGCATTATGCGTCCAACGATAAGCTATTGACTAAGTTGTTTCCATGAAGTTTTAAGGACTACACCTTGCATTGGTTTTATTATCTCCTTCTCTAGTTGGTACATGCCTTCAACCATTTGCCTAATCAATTTCTAGGACACTTTTCAATTATCATTAGTGAGAAGATGTCCTATGCTTAAAATATAAAAATTGAGCAAGGGTTCAATTAGCCTATTCTGATTATGTACTCCATTACAAGTCCATCTCTCTAAAATGGAAAATAATGAATTAAAATTTAATTCAATTAGAGATTATTGTATCCTTTACATTAATATATTGTATTTAATAAATTCTAATTAGTTGATGACATGTGTCGCATAGTTACAGATAGAGAAGTTAAAATTATTATAATGAATAGGCTAAAGTATGGGTCCAACCTTCCAAACACTTTGTGTAATTTTTCTAAGTAAAATAACTCTAAAATCAAAATAAAATGATAATAAGAATGATGAAAAGGTGATAGTTAACACAATATCATAACCAAATAAACACCTTATTCTCTTAGCTCCACCAGGATGCAATTTTCATGCTTACTAGCACCTCCACAAAAGGTATTACAAAATTTAACTTAGTGAAATCTTATATCTCTTCCTCCCCAAAAAATAGGTTGATATGAGTAAGCCTCAAGCTAAAAGATTCAATAGTAATGCATATTACGACTATCATCGATGCATGTGAGAGTTAACTAATAGATGCATCAACTTATGACATAAGATACATGATTTGATAGATTAAAATGTTATTAATATTAATACACCTAAAGATGAGTCACAAACACAACATAATGGGAATGATAATTTGAAGACATTTTTTGAACCCTTTCCTAATCATGAAATATAATAAACCACTTTTAAGTTTGAGGTGCATCTCACTTACAATGCACATCCTCCTCTAAATTCATATACTTCTTAAATAGAGGAAGAGCATCCTCTCAATGGTATTATTGGCATGCTTCAGACTATATAGATACACAAACTTACTATTGCATTTGGTGAGCATGAGATTTTGTGGATAGTATTATATGAGGCATTATTTGTAAATGCATACATAGATTCACAGCTTATACATGATGTCATGGTAGATAATGGTTTGAGTGAAAATTATTTCATTATGACACTCTTCACTAGTGTTGGATATACACAAGTAAATTTAATGGATACAATGAAAAATAATTGAGGTATTTGATGGATGGAAACAAAATCTTCTTAAGAGGACTATATTACCACTCAAAGTGGGTCCTATGATAGTTTTTAGTTTATTCTTACTTCTACTGAGTACCAAGGCATTTAACATGTTGTTAGGACATCCTTGGATATGTAATATGTGTGCAATCCCATCTACATTACACAAATTTCTAAAATATATACATGATAGTAGGGTGGTCATATTAGGTATTCAATATAAATACCCTTTTTAATAAGACATTATTCCTCCTCCATCTCCACCATTGCTATAATTAGTTGAAAAAACTACTCATGTTTATTTTACTCAAAAATCTTAGAGGAAGATAGTAGATTTTCCTCTACGATTAGTACTACAACATCCATTACATCAGATATTTATTCAGGACTCACGATAACCATTATCTACTCCATCATATCTCTAACTAGTGATATAGACTCCATCTCATGTTCCATAATGAACACATGCACATCCTACAGTTACACTTCAAACTCCATATAGTATTATGATACAAAGAGTTATGCTAGATCATATGGTTGATGATGGCCATGTGGTATATGTCACAATATGAGATTAGATTCTAACATAGACATGATTCTCAATAATGTCAAGCAATATTAGCCACATTTGAAACAAGACCTACATGTGAACATCTTATTAATGGGATCATTGATTATCGCTACATAACATTCTAAAAAACTCATAAAATATAAAAAATATATTCAAAAAATAAAACACCAAGACCTATGCATGACAGGTATTGCTTATTTACATATTTTTGTATGTTTTATCATATATAATACATTATATATCCAATTTTATATACACTTATTTCATGGTATATCTGAGTGAGATGTAGAACATATAGGTTCTATATGTCATGGACACATTGATGCGAGACATTCCTACACTTAGGAGCTACCTTGCTACACTGGGGCATGCTCTTACTAATGAACTATTCATACTTTACATAGATTTTTTCACTCTATGACTATTTCCATTTATCATATTGTGCTACTTTACACTAAATATACATGTTTTACTTTGACTTATACTAATTTTATTTCTATTTCATTGGATATTGTATTTTTTAATATGTGATGATGACATACATTGGTTATGTGATGATGACATACATTGATTATGTAGATTATCCTTGCTTGTTTTATGCATGATATATGTTGTTACATGTTACATAGTGTGATTTTTTATCAGTTGTATTTGACTCTGATTTTATGTGACATTTTATTGCTCATTATGTGTGTGGTATTTGATTGTCTATTACATGTCTTACATTTTATTTTCGATTGTGTATGTAAAATTTGATTGTCCATTGTGTATGGCCCTTGGTCTTGTGTGAAATTTGATTATCTATTGAGTGTAAATCCTTGACTTGTATTGCATTGATTATTATTTTGTGTGCTTTATTGTGTGTGTCATGGCCATGACATTATGTGTGACTTGGTTGATTATATGTGGATAAATATAGCATTTTTTTTGAGATTTTTACGTTGTGATTCAAATCACACACTCTTTTTATTGTTTGTAATGTTGTGATACATATCATGCACCTTTCACATAGTTATTATTTAATTTATGGATGTTCAATGATATATTGACTATTCATTGGATTCTTTATTAATATAGCTATCTTGACATGACACTTGTATGCCTTAGGATATATGTTTCATACATGCCCAAATGATCAATTATTACTATTATGAGATATTCTCCACATATTAATACATGTTTTACATTGCTTATATATTTTTTGTATACGATGATGCATATAAATCTTTAATTTGAGTTGAGTAATGTACAAGATACATTGCTCACCTCAAAAGGAGGGCATACATAGTGGCTTGTATTAGAGATTGAGCCTTCATAATCACATAAAAATTAGATTTTGGGCATAGATTAATTGAAAATGGTACAACTTTTACATACAATATGATAGGTTTTGACATAGAGATGATGCATATCCAAGTTATACGTCTTGATTTTATAGGGTTATAAGTTGTATTTTGAAGATTATAAGAGATTATTAAAAAAAATATATGACTCAAATTACACATATCATATTATTTGGGGCATATGTCCACATTTTCATAGATATTATGATGCCTCAAACTCAAATTATGTAATTTATTGGATTGGAAACATATGCAGAGCATACCTGACATATTATATAAAAAATTATAATTCGGCATTACTCAGAGTGAATCATATAATTTGTCTTCAAAATATGATTAAAAAAATTTATATATATTCTTAGGAATTAATCAAGTATTTCTCATATTCATTTGAACCTTTAATGGATTCTATTACTCAAATATAGTGAGTTGTGTGGGGCTAAAGTTTCACAAGATTTAATTTATATGCACTTTTCCATTTCAAATGAGGGTTGGGGAATATTAAACTCAACTCATGGTGTTATACTAACATTTTCCATAGAGCATGATCACCCCATAATATATTATCTCCAAAAGACAAGTTTTCAGAAGGCATTGGTTTACATGCATACAAGTGTATTTGTTCCTTGATAATTAAATTCACATATGTCAAATGTTATTAATTCTAGATTTTATATCATAAGTAAAAAATAATTTATACATGCTTCATTTTAGGATTGCATCGAGTAATGCATAACACATAGTACATACTTGAGCATACTCATCATAGTTATCCTTGGGTATCACTTTCTATCCTTTTACTCTAGCAATTCCATAGAATAAAATGGGGGGAAATGTAGACACTCATATTAAGTATTAGACACTTGAAAATGTGTAATTTAATTAATATTTTACATACTTAACTTAGGCTCAAATACAAGGCTCTTGTTCCCATTATGATTTATCCATTTATCCATATATGGGCTTGACATTTACAAAGTGTCATCAGTTATAAATAAGACCTTATTAGTCTCTAATTAAACAACTTGATATAATTATCACATTACCTCTTGAGATCATATCATTGTTCTTATTCTTTGGACAACTCCACAATTCCCAAATAGTTCTATCATTATAGACATGTCCACTTAGGTTAGACATATTCTCACACCCTTTAACAACTAGTTTCCAAAAATTAAAATTGTTCATATGGGTCAACCCATATGAATTTTATGTCATTTTAGAGGAAATAACCCAAAGACATTACTTTATAATCATATCAATCCTACGCATATTCATATCTAGCAATCATTTACCTGTCACTATAAAATACACTACACATTGAGAAGAACTTCCCTAAAACTCCCAAATATGAAACCCCTCAAATAAGAAATACATAAGCTAAGTTTGAGTACCATTTTAAATTTAAAGTCATAAGGATTCAAATGTTTAAATCCATACATAGGATTACATAACATACTAGCATTACACAAGATTTCACACACTCAACTATGTGGCAGAACTATGTCTAGTTTGACTTCCCTCTTCAGATTATTGGATGCGTAGGAAACATTTAGTCATAATGGGTAGCTAATGTTATCTCAACCCTTAAATTTCACATTTTATCCTCATTTTATAGTGTTTATTTAGTGGACAACTAGGCTTTAAAGCAATAATAAGGATAACAGATCCATTCTCATAGGATCGAAGGCATCTGGATTCACAGGAACCCTTATCAAACATAGGTGCAATAGTCATAAATTTCATAGATCTAGAAAATTACATAGGATATTTTTACACCTTAGTAGATAGGGTCCTACTATGCAGGATTATAGAAAGCTTAGACTTGTCCAGGCTTACACAAACAGTCTGTTTCCATATCTGAACACTCAAAGGCCCTTTTCTTATCATTGTTAATGACTATATCTTGCCATAAACCTACACCCACCCAAAAAAATATAATTATTAAATTCATGTAGTGTTTTATAAAAATACTAAGTTATTATATTATTCTAGTTACACTCATATTTATTTATCAATTTTACATCTTAAGCAATATGACTTTTTTATTAGTTTTATCCGATTAAGTGCACTTAAGCCAAAAATAAAAAAAACATAAACATGGTTTCACCATCACCATATCAAAAGTCCTATCCTCTGCTTGTTTCCATGTGGCTAGTTTTGGAAGTTGACATTTAACATTACATTTCACCAAAAAATTAGGTGATGATAGAAAATTATCGATAAATATTTAATGTGCACATCAAAATCATATTTTATATTTTAATTATAAAAAATGTAATTTAAATTTTAAATTTAGGATATTCATAATAATTAAAAGGATATACAACTTAAATAACCAAAAACCCATGAGAGGGATGATATGTATCTGCAAACAAGGTTTTGAAAGGCAGTGGTGGCAAAGATGAAGGATGAAGTGGAAATCATGATGGTATTGGTATGTGGGAGATAGAAATGAAGATGAAGATGTAGTTGAGGATGGTAATGGATATGAAATTGATGAAGGAAATGAGAATAATGTTGTAGAGGAATAAAAATTTGTAGTTTTTGAATAAATTTGGGGAATCAATAGTGTGGGTGCGAGAAGCAATGGATTGCCTCTTGGGTGGTGATATGGTCTTCGATTTGCATTTTTTAATCATTGATCTAGTTTCCTTTATGGATCAAAACAAGGGTTGATGAATATTTCTTATAATTTTACCATCAATATGGATGTTTTGTTGGCATATATTCCTAGATCAAAGGTTGTAAGTTATTTCTTTCTGTAGAGATAAAATGAACTAGCAAGGAAGAAGATAACTTGGATTTATTTACATCTCTTTCACTTAAGATTTAAAGTCATATGATGGAGGTAGAGGGTGATCTATTAAATCAAGTTAACCCTATACTTTATAACTGTTATGTGATGAGTTGTTGGTCTTTATTGCTTGAACAACTGCTTGATAACAATTATTTGGTGAGTCAAACTTTACAACTTGCTAGTTTTTTAGGAGTCATTTTTCATAATCTATTACCAACATGGGTGGTGAGTGTGAGAAGGACATAGGGTTTTGTTGGGATCAACATCTCCCCATTTTTAAAAATTGGGACCTTAGATAAACCTTGAAGTTTGAATGTGAAAATTTATCATGATAAGATCATTTATAGAATTTGAAGATCATCCACTTTGTTAAAAGTAGGCTTACTTAGTATTGTTTTACTTTAATTTAGATTAAAATCACTAATATTTGTAATTTATTACTCTATTTATAGGTTCCATGGTGTTATCCTTGAGAATTTCATGTTTCAAAACCCTGGCCAAAGCCCTTAGTTTAAATTTGAAAAATGGTGGGAACCAAATTTGGAAGGAACATTTTGAATTTCATTTTAGACCTAAGAATAAAATTCATGTTCTAAGTTCAATCATGTTTATTAACATAACTAGAACATAGTCTAAAATCCTTGGTCCCATTTATTTCCCTTCCCTTTAAAAAGTTCCTTGTATACCTAACCTTCACTCTTTAGGGTCCTTTTAATGTGTCCTAATTTAGCCTAAAATTTTAACCCTAAGGCCTTGACATATTTATTAATATAATCAAGACCTTAGTCTTAACACCTTAGCCTAAGCACTAGCTCCCCAAGTTCAATCTTATGTTGGCTCAATCCTTTGATTTATAATTTAGGCTAAGATTTTAATCTTAAGGCCTTGATGTATCTATTAATACAAGTGAGACCTTAGTCTTGATGCCTTAAACCTAAGTCTTTTATATCTCTATAATCCTGACTAAACTTCTTTGCATCTTGTAGGATCCAACAGCTCATGCTTTATCATAGCATTTGATCCAATAGATCGAGGAAAGCCCAAGCATTGACTTAAATAGCATGCATTTTTGATGATCTAATGATTCATGCTTTCTCATAGCCTTTCGATTAGACGGTGTAAGAAAAACTAATAAAATATTGTATATAGGCCATTATACCAATCACATTCAAGCCCTCAGATCATGATCAATGGTCTTCACTTCATCATGAAGACTCGATCAGATGGAGAGAAGCATAGTTAAAAATTCAAGGGGTATAGGAGGCTTAAATGGTCAACATATGACACCCTTACATTCGATGATAAAAAAACAAATGGGTCCCACCTGATAAAGTGACCAATCATAAGCAAACTCACAGATCATGATCCTATGGCTGACATTTCATTACCAGTTAATATCTAATAGAGTAAATTAAGTCCAAGATCCTAAGAAGCCCCATGGATGTGCCAAATGGAATTCTCACATTGAGTCATAGTAAATTGATGAGATTAAAATTGACATTTTCATGATTATCATTTGATGTCCATGAGGGCATATTTGATGTTTGCACAATTGTCAACATTAAGCCCATAAAAATTAAAAACTTCATTAGCTTAAAATTGACATTCGTGTAATCATCATTTAATATTTGTAAGGACATCTTTGATGTCTGTGAGACCGTCAAATCTAACTTAATGAATTATTATGCTCAGGGTCAAAATGCACTCTAAAATATTACTAGAAGGCTCAGAAATGGCTTTATAGGCCAAGGGAAGTGCTCAAAAAATGCTCAAACACTAGAATTATTCAAATTATAGAATGTGGAAATGGTCTTATAATTTAAGTATGCAAAATAAACCTAGTCTAAGTCTATACTTTAAGGTCCCCATGACATTTTATCCAAATGTCATCAACCTTAAATTATAGACTTATACTAAGTCTTATTTTGAAAAGAGAGTCCTTATAGCATAAAATTTAGACCAAATGCAACTAGCTAAGGGTTTTTAACTATTTTTTCAACACAATAAAATCCTATTTATTATTGGACCATTATGCCATGTTGATCATTTTAAAACATATTTTAGAGCTTTGGCATAAATATTTTAGACCAATGCATACATTATGTTTATTAAACATGGCATAAACATTGTTCTAGAATATTTAGACCATGACCCCCTTACATATAAATTGGAAAACTTAGGCTTAAACCTCTTATCCTAAGGTTTATTTCATACTTAATAAGCAAAAAAAACCTTTTCCTAAGGGACATAAGCCTAAGTCATGATCTTAATAATATGATAACTTAATGCTCGGGCATCTCTAAACATTAACTACAAGTTCTTTGTCACTAGATTTTGCTCCCATGATGTAAAGGTACCCTAAGAGTTTTCAATGAAGCCCCAAGAGCCTATAAATTGGATGTGTGATAAAATCACATTTGAGGGAGAGCTGACAGGGTGATCTGATGGTTCATGCTTTGTCACTAGATCTTGATCCAACAGTGTGAGAAGCTCACTGCATGGTCAATGCTCATTCGATAAAGAACTGACATAGGATTTGAAGTACAAGGAAGGCACACAAGGATGTCAAGTGTTATGACCATAGGGTTTATGATAGAAAGAGCCAATCATAGGTAAGGACCTAGGTTATAGTCAATGGATCATGCTAAATCCTAGATTTTAATCCAATGAAGTGAAATGAAAGAGGCATTTTTAAATGCCAATGGCTAGTTCTCAAATGGCATTTATTAAAAATGCCATGAAAGGCTCAGACTGATGCCACATAGGCACCACACAAGTAGAAAAGGACAAAATACAAGATCTTATGGACTCAAAAATTAAAAGTTATAAAGGTAAAGGTTCAAATCAAATCCAAGGCATGTATAAGCCAAAGCTTGGATATTTTTGCCATTAATGTTGCAAAACCCTAAACCCTACATAAAATCAACCCAAATGGACTCAATTAGTTATATTTTAATATAAGGAGAACTTGATTATGTTTTTCAGCACAAGAGAGATTTCATAGAGATCATTTACAATCTAGGGTGAGCAATTTACAAGAACAGAGACAATGGCAGATCACAAACAATAATTAAAGGAAGAGACCAAACTCTACTTGTCAATAAATAATGAAGGACAAATATTCAAACACACCAAATTAGACCTTACAACCCTAAATATCTCAAGGATTAAGAACTAGTCCAAACTCTTCTTCATGATCAAAGAATTGAAGCCCATCATAAAAGAGGAACAAAGAATTATCGCAGTAAGCTAGAGACACTATGACCTAGTCACTATTCATATGGATGGCCTCTACTACATTATGGCAAAACCTGAGGTACTACACTATATAGACATCCTTGCTCCCATCTTTATTGATTTTAGAATTGATAATAAATGGATCATTCAAAAGGGAAACTCTAAGGAAGTAGCATGTATTTCTCTTGTATCATTTGAGAAATATTATAAGCTCCCTCTTCCCCATGTGGATTTATCCAAAATCAAAGATTGGACAAGCAACCATGACCTGGACTCTATCCTTAGACCCTGGTTGTACCAAGGCCCTCATATCTTCATGGACTTTGAGGGCAAAATCCCAATAATCCAATTCAAAGAGGCATTAGGGTTATAATGACCCTATTGAATCAAACTTTTGGAGCCCCCTCAACCACCTATGTAAATAAAATTTAGGTCTCATATGTATATTTCACAGTAGAACAAAAGCTCACCCCTCCAATCAGAGATTTAATAAGTATCTTCCTCACCAAGCAATTCACAGCCATAAAAAGAAAGACCTCCAAGTAGTTTTATATGATGTCATACCAATTAGACACCATGCTTGCCTCAATAAATTTCCTAGGTATTAAGAATTAGTCCCTAGATAGAAAAACCACCATTTCACACCACTATTCTAAATTACATATCTTTAAGTACAAGAATCACATACAGTTCATTTGTGACTATGTTTATCCAGCCATAGTTGAGGCCATGATAGGAGTTTTTATGCCTAGGGTTCACCCCATAATCAAGAGTATGTGGAGGTAATAGATTAAATTTGGTACTACCCTCATTGTATGATCATTAGGATTGAGGGGATCATGTCCTAACCTTAATGATTGACAGTATATGTTCCTAGCAAACTAGTTGAGCAATAATTTGCTTCCTAGTTCTTACATGGCACTTGTAAAGAAAAGAAGAAAGGACTTATCCACACCTTCACTTTGATCATTATAAGGACCATGATCTAGGACTGGAAACATGTTGAGACTATGGCCAGGCACCAAGATTCATTTGGTTTTTAACTTGATGAACTTAAGATGTGGGATCCTAAGGGTATAGTGGCTAGCCAAATAAAGGACAAGAAGCTCCCAAATCTTGAATATGTACATCAACTTGGTTTTCATGACACTATATATATTAAGGATGCCTAATTATGAAGAAGTATTGGCCAAGATCCAAAGCCACAACATCAAGCTATAACATAGGCTGACCAAGGATGACAAGCCCTCAAAAGAGACTTGGTAAATACATCCTTAGTAGTATCACTTATTACCTAGTCCATTTGGGATGACCCAAGAACAACCATATCTATAGCCTCAAAAGCAAAATGTGAAAGAATAGGATGAATAAGGTAGGGTTAAGGAGAAAGTAGGAGAAGTAAGATTAGAGGAGAAGTATGGAGAGGGGCCCTTAGCTTCAACACTACCCTAAAGGCCACCTTTCCCAATTTAATATATAGACATGATTACCTTGGAACTAGAAGAGACATTTGAGGGTGCCCTTAAGGAACTTGCAAAGGCCTATGACTTTGACAAAAAAGAGGAGCCAAAGGAAGATAGAGAAAAAGAGCTTGTCCCTATGGCATCCTAAGAAAAGAGGAAGGTGGAGCTATCTTTGGTCCTAGTTGGACTAAGGAAGAGACCAAGATTGACTTTTACTCACCCCACAAGTGAAATCAATCTCTTCAGTGATGAATTCCCAATTCATGGGCTAGCCATTCTAAACTACTTCATTTATGGGAAATTACAAAAGATCCCCTCTTTCCCATTCATGGGCCATGACAAGGGTTACTGATGTTGAGATACAATATGACATAAATCTATGGATTAGAGCTATGATAAAAGAGAAAGAAGAAAGAATAATTATGGTCACCCAAGGACTAGAAAGTAAAAGGATGGATACTTTGGGAGCATCTAGTGGCTCAGGTGTGGAGATCCCAAAACCTCCCAAGTTCAAGAAACTAGTAACCACCATCCAATTCAACCCTAAAATAGTTGGATTAGAAAGAGTTATAATAAGGACAATCATGCTTGGAATAGAGGAATTCACTTTTCAAAAGGTGGATCCCTTTATTGGATTAATCCCTTTGGGATGTTAGCAACTTGGTGAGGCATTCATTCATGAAGAGGATATGGAAAGCTTGATTGAGGCCTAATAAGCATAGGCCAAAGTAAGAGTCCATAAGATGAAGTAAAGGATCTTAAATTTGGAAAAGGAAAAGGAAAAATTATAGACACAAGAAATTCTATCAATGTTTGAGGCAATGACCAAAATGCTTGATGAGTCATTTTATGACATGTTTGAGGCACTCAAAATAATTAAATTGAGGTAGAGTGCATTAGAGGGGCAGTGTCTAGTGGCTAAGAGCTTGGTCAGCCAATGGCAAGCCTCAAAGGATAAAATAGCCCAACTTTTCAATATTTGACCAAAGAAATAGATCCCAAGCTTTAAAACCATTAGTTTGGGACACTTGAGCATAATTCTGGGAATTGTGATTGAAAAGGTTCAAATTTTGAGTGCTTGGCACAATGATGTGGAAAGACTCCTAGAAGATGATAAGGAGCTAATTGTTAAAAATTAAGCAACTTCTTGGGACTATGCTCACAGATCCTACATAACCCATTGTCCTTGGAATAATAAGTGATGAATAATTTAAACATAGGGATACCTTGGTAACCCAAGAAATCAAGGGAAAAAGCTAAAATCTGGGGTTGATAACAGTAAAATACTAGACATTATATTCAATGTAGTAGTTTTCCTTATCTTTGTACACCTATATTTTGTAATTGATTGGTATATTGTTTGATCTATCTATAAAGGCATGTATTACCATTTGTAAAGGAGATATTTTTTATCAACATTTGTATACATCAAGTAGTTACTGTAATCAAGGAATTCTACAAGGATTATCCATTTTTGATATATCGACTGCTAATATAGCTTTTCTCTTAATTGCTAGTAGATGTCTTGAATTTAAATGGTGTCTTTGAATTTTGAGTTGCATTTTCTAATCACATGGTTTTTAATTTGTACTTCACTTCATTTAGTTATAGGATCTTAATTTGTACTTCACTTCATTTATACTAGATTAGTTGGAGGATCTTAAGTTTTACTTTATTCTTGCTCTATATTCAAACGTGCAAATGTCATTTGATTATGGTAGTAAATCCTTAAAATAGACCTTATTCTTACGTGTGACTTTTTTACACTCTCCTTAAAACTTTGAATGGTATATAGTGGAATTTGAGCCTAGGATATGTTGTATTATATATTGGTTGGATGCATACTTAGTTTCAATTGATAATTTATCATAATGTTTGAGATTAAAATTGGAAATCACTCTTTTCTTTTTTGCTCTACCCTTCTCTTTACTCTTTTTTTACATCAAATCACTTTAGTTTTAGTTTCAGTATAAATATCCATTTAGATTAATCTGTAGCTTTAATATAGAATATAATTCACTAAGTATTAACATAAATTGTTTTTAATTCATGAAGAATGGACCAAGGTGGATCCCAACCCCAAAATCATATAAATATTATGGAATGGTTTATCTTGTTCTACTGTTATTTCACCTTAGGCAACTAGATTGTCAAAACCTACAACTCATGCTCTAAATTTTCCAAATTCTAAAATGAGAAATGTTCTTTAAACACTAAGAGCACATGTGGTTCATTTAGTGGTATCAACAAGAGTAGCTCCCACTTGCACTAGAAGGAGGGCATAAATTATCTAAATCTTTGTTAATCTTAGTCTATTTTATCTAAAGATCAGTATATCTTTGTCTTTTTGAGTGAATTATTTGCTTAGAAGTATAAATATCATTGATATTTGTTATTTATAAGGCAGATTTATGCTTCCTTAGACAAAGACTAAATTTATTTTGTCATTATTGCTTATCTCTGATAAATTTATATTTAGCTTTGAGAATCCATAGTATATGAGGTTAAGATAGCTCATTTTAATCAAAGGTGGGCATATATTTCATAGATTTGAGTTCCTTTAATATTAGACTCATAAAGATAGACCATAGTTATGTAATTGAATGCATCTTTAAGTTAATTCAATCAAAGATCAATATCCTTTGTAGTTTTTCATACCATCTTTGCAAAATAAGCTCAATGTGCAGGTCTGACTCTTGTTCTTTATAAATTTAACTTGATACATCATATTTTAGATAGGATCTTCAAATTTGAAGATGCAATTGCCTAAGATTAGAACAAGATCACACTCAGAGACTAGATAACCTTTACTTGAGCTTCAGGTCCACAAAAAATCTAGGCATGATAAAGGTAGACACAGAAGATCTAGATCTTTGCCTCTTCAAAGTACCTGTGCCTTCAACCTTCATCCAAATATGGCTTGGTTGGAAGAATCCTAAATTAATTTACCATATGTGGTACATGACCTTCCACGTAACCCTAAAAATTACTGACCTACATTTAGTCCAATTAGTATAGTAACAACTAAAGAACATATAAAATCTTTTAAATCAGCCTTAAGATTGTTGAATTTTGTGCATGAGGATGTAGCTTGTAGGTTATTCCCCTTCACTTTTGAGGATGTTTTTTATGAATGGTTCTTGAACTTGCCTAATAATTACATCACTAGTTGAGATGATTTCAATAATGTTTTCATAGATCAATTTGGTAAGATTGTTAGTCCTTGCATTAGCTACCATTAATTCACCACCATTAGGAGATATGCAAGTGATCCTATTAGGTCTTTCAATTCTAGATTTCAAAAAATGTTTAGTAGGACCATAGACCCTTATAAGCCTGATCATGTTTTAGCTCTAGAGATTTACAAAGATGCAGTGGATCACATGACATCTGTATTTTTGAAAAGATCTATGCCAACCATAACTTCATTAGCTATAGCCTATGTTGATGTAGTAACCATCGATGATCAGATACATCCCTAAGGGAAAATGGCATATTCTATATCAAACATCAACCCATAAATGCCTATGATGAACTTGTTCCCAAATAATGACTAGAATATCCTAGCATTAAACTAGCTCCCAAACCTAACTCAGTTGCCATTAAGTCATGTAGTTCCCAATCAAAATTTAGGATTCATAAATAATCCTATTAATGGATTCAATACAAATGATCAAAGGGCTTTGGTACCATCTACTAATAATAACCAGGTACATAATTCTAAAACTCCTAAAAATGAAAATGAATCTATCTTAAAACCAGTATAAAAGTTGAGCACTAATTTTCTTTAGTTGTAAAATAAGTTGGAAATACTACTAAAAGTTTAGGTAGGAACTTCTCATTTCAAAGGTATAATAGGCCAACTAATAGATTTTATAATGATAGTTTTTATAATAATAGGAATAATGAGCCATCTTCTAAAAAGAAGAATATGGACATTAACCTCACTGATATTACATTACCTGGTTATTATAGGGTATATTATATAGCCAAGCACAGGGAAGTTGATTGTATAGAATTTTACAAGGCCTTTGAGGCTTTCTAAGAGGAGTTGGATACATTTGAAGTGGTCCCTAACAATTATAGTGATGCAATTACTTCTAGATCTAAGTCATCTGATCAAGCCTTCATGGTGGATACCTTTGATTTCCCCTTCCAAAAGGAAAATGAACATGATGAGATACCTGAAGAAATCCAAGCTTTTCAATAGTTCTTGAAGAAGACCTAATCTTTGAGTAATATAGATCAGAGGTAACCCTTAACTACCTCAACACCCCTAAATAATTTTGGAACTCCTCCAAACACTTCTTCAAACAATAATCATGAGCCATCTAAAGGGAGTATTTCTAAACCCAGCATTGAAATTCCTAGTTCTTCTAAGACTGGTTATAACATAGTTAAGCACATGAAAAATATAAAAGCTAATATCACTTTTCATGAATTTACATATATTATATAGCAAAGGGACCTTCTATTAGAATATTTATCAAATAAGTCCAACAATCCACCACAGACTCATCATACCAATGTGATTGTGCACAAGGCCAAGGCTAAATCTCCTCCTTTCTTGCTCACTATCAAATGTTTGGTAAAAACTTACATAATTTCTTATTAGATTTAGGAGTATCTACTAATATAATTCCTATAGGTATATGCCAACAACTTGTCCTGGCCCCCATTAAGTATAATAGGGTTATTACCCAATTAGACAAATTAAGAGTTAGGTTAATTGGGGAGCTTTTAAATGTTCACATGCAACTAGATTATGAGCCTAAGGTGCAGAAATTCATTGATATTTAATTTGATGATATACTTGATATTTATGTAATATTATTAAGTAGGTAATGGACCAAGGCTTTGAATGGTTACATGTCTACAAATTTCTCACATATGTGGCTAGCTTGGCAGGGAGTTCATAATCAAATCAAGGTTGAGAGAGAACCAAGGATGAAACATATGATAACTGAGTACAATGTTTTGAATGAGAGGATTAACATAATAGACTCATACTTAGGGGTTTTCACCCTAGATATTGATCAGGTATGTGATCCCAAGAGTACTCACATTGTTCTTGGATTATGTAAATTGCATTTTGATGGTGCTAGGTGTAATGTTGGATCAGGTGTTGGTATTAATTTAACTGACCCTATTAATATAAAGTACCATGTTTCTTATAATCTCAAAATAATTTATACTAATAATGTTTTTTAATATGAATCCCTTATTATAGGTTTATAATTTTTTATAAAAAATAAGGTTAAAGAAATGCTAGTTTATGGGGATTTAGAACTAGTGGTCAACCAAGTAAGAAGCAAATACCAATGTAAGCTCTCATATTTGAAAAGGTATAATTTTAGGGTTTGGGATTTGATTGAATCCTTTGATGACTTTGGCATTATTTCCATCTCAAGGGGACAAAACCAATCTGATAATGAGTTAGCATCTATTGTAACCAACCTCATGCCCAACCAAGATTCCCCTAATTTCATCATTGAATTGATCCTTTGTCCTTCAGTGCTTGATAATGTTAACCATTTCCAATTTTTTAATGATGATCAATAAATATTGGATTTCATGACCAAACCAAGAGAATTTGATGCTCATATCATTGATGAGACTAATTAAAGTACATCTAAGGAAGATAAATTTAGTGTTAAATTCATTCATCTAAATGACAACAAGATCCCCAAGGGAATGATTGCTTTAGAAAGACTATTTGATCAGGATAAATTGGCTGAGGTTTCCAAGGTTCCTAAGGTAAGTGGGAAAGATTATAATTATATTGATCTTGACCTCTAATATCAAACCCATTGGTAAATGTTAGAAAATCCTACACAAACATTGAAAATAAGAAAGCCAAAGAGCTCTTTACCCAATGTAGGGATGTCATAACTTGGTCCTATGATGACTTAAAGATGCTTGATCCAAGGGTCATTACCCATATTATACCCCTTAAGGATATTTTCAAACCATCTAGGTAGAAATAGAGGCCTGTAAACCCTATCTTAGAACCCATGATCTTCAAAGAGGTCAAAATATTATTAGATGCTAAAATGTCTTCCCCATTAGGCATTTTACTTGGATGGCTAACTTGGTTCAAATCAAAAAGAAGACTGGTGATATTAGACTATGTATTGACTTCAATAACTTAAACAAAGCATCAAAAAAGGACAAATATCCACTTCCTTCCCTATACCAAGTAATTCAAGTTATTTTAGGTTTAGCTATGATGTCTTTTCTTGATGTTGGTTGATAGAGAAGATAGGATGAAGACAGCTTTCACCACAAAGTGGGGGACCTTTGCATACAAGAGGATGCCCTTTGGGATAATCAATGTAATAACTACCTTCCAAAGAGCTATGGACCATGCCTTCCAAGGCCTGATAGGTAAATGCATCATTATTTATATGGATGATTTAAAAGTTTTTTTTTAAATAAGGAAGATCACTTCATGCATTTACAACAAGTTTTTGAAATATGTAAAAGGTATGGAATTTCCTTCAAACATAAGAAGAGTATCTTTTGTGTGACTGAAGGTAAATTATTAGGTCATGTTATAACCAAAGATGGGATCTCTATAGATCCTAAAAGAGTGGAGGCCATATCTAGAATAGAACCTCTAAACTGTAAGAAAGAGTTAAAGTCATTCATTGATAAGATAATTTTTTTAAGAAAGTTTATTTTTGGTTTTACAAAAATTACTAAGCCACTCAATGACATGCTAAAGAAGGATGTCAAGGTCACATGGAATGGATATTCTAGAAAGACATTCAGTGATATCAAGGAGGCCATTAGCCAAGCTCCAGTCCTTATAAGCCTTGATTTTCCAAGGGACTTCTACCTCTATTCCTTTGCATCTGACCACACTATGGCTATAGTATTGACTCAAAAAATTGAAGGGTGTGACCACCCAATTGCTTTTATGAGCACTAATTTTAAGAATGTTGAGTTAAATTTTTCATTGATTGATAAGCAAGCATATCCATTAGTTAAGGTACTTAACAAATTTAGGCATTACATCTTTAGAAATAACGTGCATGCTATCCTACATGACCCTTCCACCAAACTTATGTTAATTCAAAATGAATTAGGATAAATGTAGAGGTAAATGGATGTTAGTTTTGCAAGAGTATGACTTGGAAATGAAAATAGAAAAATTGGTAAGGTGCCAAGGTCTAATCTAGATGATTGTTAGTACTTACCCTAGGCTAAGTATTATGCAAGCGGAACAATAAAACTTTCAAGCTAGTGAGTGGTATGATTCAATCATAGATTTCATAATTAATGGTACTTGTCTTGTAGGTCTATCCTGAGAGCAAATGAGGGCCCTAAGGTTGAAGGCAACCCACTACTTGATCAAGGATGGGGTCTTGTATAGGATAAATTTTAAAGTGGTTTATTTGATATGTGTCTCATAAGAAGAATCCACCCAAATCATGAGCACCTTTCATGAAAATTTGGGTAGTGGACATCCATTTAGGAGGACCATGGCCCATAAAATTCTTAGAGTTGGCTATTATTAGCCAACTATTTTTAAATATGCTCACAAACATGTGAGGGAATGCCACTCATGTTATATTTTTAGCACCAAGGAGCCAAAGGTAGTAATGCCTCTACAACCAGTCATGGTTGACAACCTTTTTCTCAATGGAGGTTAGACTTTGTTATGGTAATCAACCCTAACTCATCTAAAGGTCACAATTATGTCCTTACTACCGTATACTATTATACAAGGTGGACTGAAGCTATAACCACTAAATAATGTAAGACTGAAGAGGTGATCAACTTCTTGGAAGAAAATACTTGTACTAGGTTTAGAACTCTAGTATCTCTAGTGTGTGAAAATGAATCTGCATTCATTTCTATAGAGATGATTGAATGGGATTATGATAATGGCATCATTCTCAAGTTTTCATTCAACCATTATCTCCAAGGAAATGGAGTATCTAAATCTATGAATAAGAACCTAATGAAGGCAATTAAGAAGTCTATTGTAGATAAACCTAGGACTTGGCATAATCTCCTTAAGTTTTCACTATGGGCTGATAGGATAATAATTAAACAAGCCTTAAGAGCTTCACCATTTTTATTGGTGTAAGGGCAAGAACTCATCTTTCCTATTAATCTCAAGTTGCCTACATATATATTTATGCAAGAATATATGGAATAAAACCAAGAGCTAACCAACTCTAGATTATTGTACATCATTAAGATGGAAGATGCAAGGGAGAAAGCCTTTATTTATTTTAGCAGGCATCAAACCACAGTCAAGAGATGGTTTGATAAAAGGTCCAAGATCAAGGTGTTCAGACAGGGAGACATGGTTCTCCTTTGGGGCAAAGCATCTAAGCCTAAGGGCAAACATGGTAAATTCACACCCTTATGGATTGGCCCCTACCATATTGTATAAAAATTAGGGAATAACACCTTTAAGCTCAAAGATCTGCAAGCTGCAGAGTTAACATTGCCCACCAATGGGTAATACCTTGAGAACTACTTCTCTCTACTCCTCTAGATGTCTTCATGGATTAAACTGTAAGATGGTTAGATTTAGAGTAGGTAGGCTAGCTAGTTTTCTTTCAATTCTTTCCTTATTGTCCCTTGTTTGTGCATAAGCATGTATATATTTATTTGTTTTCCATTGATGTCTTTCTTTCTTGATTTTTGTTATGTATTTATTTCTTGTTGCTTTGTTCCTTGATTCCAATAAGTCCTCTCAGACAATCCTGAGCTTAAAGTTATGAAGTTTGCTTGAAACTTCCCAAATTTTGGAAATGAAGGTGTGAACCCCATGCACATGATGACCATGGCCCTGAAATGTAAATTACATTGTTGTAATTTGTAGAAACTAATAAAGGCCAATGAAAGTAGTCAATTGTTTCATAAGAACTTAAGCATTATTCTGGCCTCAAATTATTTTTAAGAAGACTTTCACTTGTAAGGTGAAATTTTAAACTATCATGATATTGTCATACTAGCACTTAATTAACATCTTTTCCTAGGATAAAGGTTATAGCCATAGATGATTTTCTAAAGATCAAACACTTGACCAAATCCCAAAACCTGGCTATTTTGGTTCCCAACCTTGCTAAAAGCATAAAAACCTTAAGAAAATACAAAAAAAAGAACTCAATGTAAAATCAAAAGCTTTATAAGCATAGGTGATTTTGGCAATCTCCACTAGGGCTATGGATGCCTAGTTGGCAATGGAACAAGGCCTTGAATGGAGCTAAAGGCATCTCTATCAGGGCTATAGATGCATGGCTAGCAGCATAGCAATGCCCAAGCCTTCCCTAAGCTAAAATAATGGTTCTTAATAAGCATCTTAACATGTTATAAGTCAATGTTAGTGACTAAGGACATGAAACCTGTGAGTTGTTTCTTGAACCCCATGACAAATAGTAAGTGGAATCAAAGCACACACATGTTAAGGCTATGTCTTGGTATTTGGCCTTAACTCTATAAATTAAAGGTTTATTTCAACCATAATTTGATATGGATGATGATATTAATCAAATGAATGGATGACCTAATTATTTATCCAAACCAAAGTCCTATTTTTTAACAAATTGTTATGTTTCCCCCTTGAGTCTCCATTTCTTGGTACCAACATCCCCCCATTTCTAAAAATTGGGACCTTGGAGAAACCATGAAGTTTGAATGTGAAAACTTAGCATGATAGGATCATTTATATAATTTGAAGATCATCTACTTTGTTAGAAACATGTTTACTTCATTAATTTAGATTAACATCACAAATAAATGGTCTTTATTGCTCTAGTTGTAGGTTCTAAGGTGTTGTCCCTGAGAATTTCATGTTTTAAACCTTGGCCAAAGCCCTCAGTTTAAAATTGAAAAATTATGGGAACCAAAATTGGCAATATCATTTTGAAAGTTCATTTTGGACCTAAGCAAAAAATTCATGTTCTAAGTTCAATTGTGTTTATTAACATAACTAGAACTTAGTCTAAAGTCCTTGCTCCCATTTATTACCTTTCCATTTAAAAATTTCCTTGTATACCTAACCTTTATTCTTTAGGGTCATTTTAATGTGTCTTAATTTAGCTAATATTTTAATCCTAAGGCCTCGACATATTTATTAATAAAATCAAGACCTTAGTCTTAACACCTTATCCTAAGTCCTAGCTCCCCGAGTTCAATCTTATGTCGGCTCAGTCCTTTGATTTATAACTTAGCCTAAAGTTTTAATCTTAAGGCCCCAACATGTCCATTAATATAAGTGAGACCTTAGTCTTGATTCCTTAAGCCTAAGTCTTTTATATCTCTATAGTCCTGACCTAACTTCCTTGCATCTTGTAAGATCCAATAGCTCATGATTTATCATGGCATTTGATCCAACAAAGTAAGGAAATCCCAAGATTTGACTTAAATATCATACATCTTTGATGATCCAATGGTTCATGCTTTGTCATGGCCTTTCGATCAGATGATGCAAGAAAAATTGACAAAGTCTTGTATATAGCCATTGGACCAATCACATTCAAGCCCTCAGATCACAATCAATGGTCCTGACTTCATCATGAAGACTCAATTGGATGGAGCAAGGCATAGTTGAAAATTTAAGGGTTACAAGAGGCTCTAATGGTCGACACATGGTATGCTTGCATTCAATGATCAAAGGCAAATGGGTCCTACTTAACAAAATGACCAATCACAAGTAAACTCCCAGATCATGATCTTATGGTTAATGCTTTATCATTGATTAAGATCCAATAGAGCAAATAAATTCCAAGATCTTGGGAAGCCCCATGCATGTGCCAAGTGGCATTCACATATTGGGTCATAATAATTTGATGAGATTAAAATTGATGTTTACACGATTATCATTTGATGTCCATGAGGGCGTATTTGACGTCTATGCAACCATCAACTTTATGCCTATCAAAATTAAAAACTTCATTAGCCTAAAATTGATGTTCATGTAACCATCATTTAATGTCCACAAGGACATATTTGACATCCATGAGACCATCAAATTTAAGCTAATAAAATTATTATGCTCAAGTTCAAAATGCACTCCAAAATCTTACTGTAAGGCTCAAAAATGGCTTTACAAGGCAAGTAAAGTGCTTGAAAAATGCTCAAACACTAGAATTATTCAAATTTCAAAATGTGGAAATGGTCTTATAATCTAAGTATGCAAAATAAACCTAGTCTAAGTCATACTTTAAGGTCCCTGTGACATTTTATCCAAACATCATGAACCTTAAAATATAGATTTATACTAAGTCTCATTTTGAAAAGACAAACCTTATAGCATAAAATTTAGACCAAATGTAGCTAGCTCAAGGTTTTAATGTGTTTTGTCAACACAATAAAATCTTATTTGTTATTGGCCTATTATTCCATGTTCATCCTTTTAAAGCATATTTTAAATACTTGGCATAAATATATTAAACCAATGCATACATTGTGTTTATTAAAGATGACATAAACATTGGCCTAAAATATTTAGGCCATGACCCCATTACATATAAATCAAAAAACTTAGGCATAAACCCCTTATCCTAAAGTTTATTTCATGCTTAATAAGCGAAACAAACCTTAGCCTAAGGGACTTAAGCCTAAGTCATAGTCTTAATTATTTGTTAACTTAATGTTCAAGCATCTCTACAAATCAACATCACATGCTTTGTCATTATATTTTGATCCCATGACATGAAGGCACCCAAAGACTTTTCAACAAATCCCCAAGGGCCCATGATCTAGACATGTGATGAAAGCGCATTCAAGGTAGAACTGACAGGATGATCTGATGGTTAGCACTTTATCATTGGATTTCAATCCAATGGCATGAAGGCCCTCAAGACTTTTCAAAGGAATGTAAGCTTTCCATGTGGCCAATGCTCTTTCGATAAAGGATTGACATAATATTTAGAGTATGAGGAAGGCATGCAAGGATGCTAAGTGTCACAACCATAGGGTTTGTGATAGAAGGATCCAATCATAGGTAAGGGCCCAAGTTATAATCAATGGCTCTTGCTAAATTCTAGATTTTAATCCAATGAAGCAAAATGAAAGAGGCATTTTTAAATGCCAATGACTAGTTCTCAAATGGCATTTATGAAAAATGTCATAAAAGGCTCAGATTGATGCCACATATGTGCCATGCAAGGAGAAAAAGACAAATACAAGATCTTGTGGGCTCTAAAATGTAAACGTATAAAGGTAAAAGTCCAAATAAAATCCAAGGCACATATAAGCCAAAGCCTAGATATATTCCACCATTAAAGCTCCAAAACCCTAAACCCTATATAAAAATAACCCAAATGGACTCAATTGGTTATAGTTTGATCCAAAGATAACTTGATTGCGTTTCTAAGTGCAAAAGAGATTTCATAGAGATCATTTACAATCTGATTTGAGCAATTTGTAGGAACAGAGATAATGGTAGTCATCGATAAAAATTAAAGGAAGAGATTAAACTATACTTATCAATCGACAATGAAGGATAGATATTCAAAGACATCGAATTAGACCTTGAAGCCCTAAATATCTCAGGGATTAAGAACTAATTTGAACTCTTCTTCATGATCAAGGAATTGAATACCATCACAAAAGAGGAGCAAAGAATTGTTATAGTAAGCCAAAGACACTACAACCTAGTCGTTGTTCAGATGGTTGGCCTCTACTATGCTATGGTAAAACCTAAGGTACTACATTGTATAGACATCTTTGCTCTCATTTTTATTGATTATAGAATTGATAATAAATGGATCATTCAGGAGGGAAAATCTAAAGTAGCATATATTTTTCTTGTAGCGTTTGAGAAATATTATGAGCTCCCTCTTCCCAATGTGGATTTATCCAAAATCAAAGAGTGGACAAGCAACCATGACCTGGACTCTATCCTTAGACCCTGGGTATACCAAGGCCCTCATATCTTCAGGGACATTAAGGTCAAAATCCTAATAATCTAATTTAGGGAGGGCATTAGGGTTATAATGACTCTATTTAACCAAACCTTTGGAGCCCCCTCAACCACTTATGTAAATAAAATTTGGGTCCCATATGTACATGTCATGGTGGAATATAAGATCACCCCTCTAGTCAAAGATTTAATCAGTATCTTCCTCACCAAGCAATTCATTGACATAAAAAGAAAGACCTCCAAGTAGTTTTATATGATGTCATATATGTTAGATGCCCTGCTTGCCTCAATCAATTTCTTGGGTATTAAGAATTGGTCCCCAAATGGTAAAACTACCATTTCACACCACTATTCTAAATTACATATCTTCAAGTATAGGAATCACATGTAGTTTATTTGTGAATGCATTTATCTATCCATAGTTAAGACCATCATAGGATTTTATATGCCTAGGGTTCACCCCCTAATCAAGAAGTATGTGGAGGTGATAGGTGACATCTAATACTACCCTAATTACATAGTCATCAGCATTGAGGGTATCATATCCCAGCCTTACATATTACTAGTGTATGTTCCTAGCAAACTGGTTGAGTAAGAAATTACTTCTCAATTCTTGCATGGCATTGATGGAACTTGTAAAGAAAATAATAAATGACTTCTCCACCCCTCCCCTCTAATCATTAGAAGGACCATGCTCCAAGACTAGAAACAGGTTTAGACTATGGCTAGGCACCAAGATTCATTTGGTTTTAAACTTGATGAACTTAAGATGTGGGATCATAAGGGTATAGTGGCTAGCCACTTAAAGGATAAGAAGCTCCCAAATCCTGAATATGTACATCAACTTGATGTTCATGACACCACATATATTAAGGCTAAGAATTATGAAGAAGTATTAGCTAGGATCTAAGGCCATAACATCAAGCTAGAACATAGGTTGACCAAGGATGATAAGCCCTTAAGAGAGACCTGGAAAATGCATCCTTTGTAGTATCACTTATTACCTGGTCCATCTAGGATGGCCCAAGAACAACCACAACCATAGCCTTAGGAGAAAATTGTGCAATAATAGGATGAACAAGGTAGGTGCAAGTAGAAAGTAGGAGAATTAATATTGGAGGAGAGACCTAGAGAGGGGCCCTCATCTTTAACACTACTTCAAAGGCCACCTTCCCCAATTCAATACATAGACATGATTTCCTTAGAACCAAAAGATACACTTGAGGGTGCCCTCAAGGAACTTGTAGAGGCCTATGACTTAGAAAAAAGAGGATCCAGAGGAAGATAAAGGAAAATAGCTTATCCCTGTGGCATCCCAAGAAAAGAAGAAGGCAGAGCTAGCTTTGGTCCTAGTTGGACCAATGAAGAGACCAAGATTGACTTTCACTCACCCCACAAGTGAAATCAATCTCTTCAGTGATGAATTCCCAATTCATGGACCAGTCATTCTAGACTAATTCCAAGAAAAGAAGAAGGCAAAGCTAGCTTTGGTCCTAGTTGGACCAATGAAGAGACCAAGATATACTTTCACTCACCCCACAAGTGAAATCAATCTCTTCAGTGATGAATTCCCAATTCATGGACCAGTCATTCTAGACTAATTACAAAATATCCCCTCTCTTTCCCATTCATGGGCCATGATAAGAGTTATTGATGTTGAGATACAAGATGACATAAAGCCATGGATTAGATCTATGGTAAAAGAGAAAGAAGAAAGAATAATTATGGTCACCCAAGGAGTAGAAATTAAAAAGATATATGCCCCAGGAGCATCTAGTGGCTCAAGTGTGGAGATCCCAAAACCTTCCAACTTCAAGAAACAAGTCGCCACCATCCAATTCAACCCTAAAACAACTGGATTGAAAAGAATTACAATAAGGATAGTCATGGTTGGAATAAAGGAATTCACTTTTAAAAAGGTAGATCCCTTTATGGGATTAACCCCTATGGGAGGCCAATAGCTTGGTGAGGCAGCCATTCATGAAGAGGATATGGAAAGTTTGATTGAGGCCCAATCAACATGTGTCAAATCTAGAGTCCAAGGGATAAAGTAAAGGATCATAAATTTGGAAAAATAAAAGGAAAACTTGTAGACATATGCAATTCTATCAGTGCCTAAGGTAATGATTAAAATGCTTGATGAGTCATTTTATGACATGCTTAAGGCACTCAAAACAATGAAACTAAGGTAGAGTACATTAGAGGGGTAGTGTGTAGTGGCCAAGAGCCTGGTCACCCAATGGTAAGCCTCAAAGGAAAAAATATCCCAACTTCTTAACATTCGAGCAAATAAATAGATCTAATGCTTTAAAACCATTAGTTTGGGACACTTGAGCACAATTCTAGGAATTGTGATTAAAAAGGTTCAAATTTTGAGTGCTTAGCACAATGATGTGGAAACACTCCTAGAAGATGATAGGAGCTAATTATAAGAGTTGATCAACTTCTTGGGACTATGTTCATAGATCCTGCACAACCCATTATCCTTGAAATCATAAGTGATGAAAAATTTAAACATAGGACTACCTTGGTAACCCAAGAAATCAAGGGAAAAAGCCAAGGCAAATATATGGCTGAGAACAATAAAATCCTAGACATGATATTCAATGTAGGAGAAAGGATAAATGAAGCTAGGAGTACTAAAGAAGCCATGGATAGGAATGAAAGGGAACTCAATGACTTGGCTAATCAAGAGGAGTGTATCATGAATCTTGTTGTGGATCTGGAGCTAGTTGATGAGCAACATGTTAAGGCCATGAGCATCCTCCAGCAACGACAATTAGAGGCCCCACCATCAAATTAAGCAATATTTTATTTTGTATAATTTTATAACTTTTGAAATAGAATATTCTATTTTAAAGGCATATGCTAGTTTGTTAGCATATTTCCCTCTAGGTCAATATGATTGGGAAAAGCACATGTATTTTATAACTTATAAGTGAATTTCTCCTTATCTTTGTACACCTATGTTTTGTAACTAATTGGTATACTATATGATCTTTCTATAAAGTCATGTATTACCATTTGTAAAGGGGAGATATTTTTGAGTGACATTTGTATACTTCAATTAGTTAATATAATCAAGGAATTCTGCAAGGATTGTCCATGTTTGATATGTCAACTACTAATATAGCTTTTCTCTCAATTGCTAGTAGATGTCTTGAATTTGAATGGTGTCTTTGAATTATAAGTTGCACTTTTTAATCATAGGGTTTCTAATTTATGCATATGATAGATTAGTTAGAGTATCTTAGGTTTTACTTCACTTCATTTTTGCTCTATATTTAGATGTGCAAATACTATTTGATTATGGTAGTAAATCCTTAAAGTAGATCTAGTTCTTACTTGTGACTTTTTTACACTTTCCTTTGATGTTTGCCTAGTATATAGTGTAATTTGAGCCTAGGATATATTGTACTATATATTGGTTGGATGCATACTCAGTTGTAATTGATACTTTGTCATAATGTTTGAGATTAAAATTTGCAATCATTTATTTCTTTTCTGCTTTACCCTTCTCTTTGCTCTTTTTTTACACTAGATCACTTTAGTTTCAGCTTCAATATAAATATTCATTTAGATTAATCTATAGCTTAAATATATAATATAATTCACAAAGTATTAACATTTATTTTTAATTCATGAAGAATGGACCAAGGTGGCTCCCAACCACCAAATCATATAAATATTGTGGAACAGTTTATTTTGCTCTACTGCTATTTCACCACATGCAATTAGATTGCCAAAACTTGTAACTCATGCTCTAAATTTTCCAAATTCTAAAATGAGAAGTGTTATTTAAACACTAAGAGTACTTGTGGTTCATTTATTGGTATCAACAGGTTTGTTGAGAAATTAAACAAGTTTAACTCAAGAATGGGAAGGTTGTAGGTGACAAGTATTCAACCCTTTTATATTTTTTCACTAGTTCTCTCTACGTTCTCCTTAGTTGGGTTGAATATAGGATTGGTTTATCTTTAATTGGTCCAAAAAAAATTGTTTATTTCTTCCTTTGGGTACTTAGCTTCAACTTTCCCTATTTTAGATCTGAACATGGTATAGAGGTTTTGATTGAGCAAAATGTTAGATATAAGCTTTAAGAAGAGATTGGACTTAGAGGTTTTGATTGAGCAAAATGTTAGATATAAGATTTAAGAAGAGATTGGACTTATAAACAAAGCATCACATTCTATACTCTCTCTCTCTCTCTCTCTCTCTCTCTCTCTCTCTCTCTCTCTCTCTCTCTCTCTCTCTCTCTCTCTCTCTCTCTCTCTCTCTCTCTCCCCTCTGACTCTAGATCTAGGGCTAAAAAATCTAGTTATGATGTAGAGACCACATTAAAACTTGTCTCAATTTTAGAATAGGTTGAATTAGTAATGTTAGAAGAGGAAGATGAAGGTGGTGATGGTATATGCCTATTTTTGACTCTATGGAGGATTCAAGTGACAAAATCAAGAAATAAAAATTGTTATGGATGATAGAATATCATAATATCTGCAACAACATTTTTGAAGGTGGAAGAAAACTGAATGGTGTATTTAACCTAATTAGAAAGGCATAAGTGCTTGTGAAAGAAAGGAAATAGCCATGGGCAATAAAAAATGGGTTGGCTTAGAATCTTTTATAGGGGTCATAGAGTTAAACTAACTACATCAAGATGTTGAGTAGGGGTAATAGTTTGGGCAATCAATTTTGTGCCTTTTTGCCCCTATTTCCAAGTTACTCCATTTTTTATAAATTTAAACTTCCCATGTTAAACCCTTTACTTATATTAGGGTTTGGTAGATGGTGGTAGTGGTAGATTTTGTTAGGTTGTTATTCAAATAGAACATTGATAAGAAGCTATAAGAATAATATTAAATAGTTCAGATGGTCATAAGGGTTGAGTGGAATATTTTCCATAGACATTATCAACTTTTATATGATTAAATATGAGGGTAGGACATTTTATCCTCAAGACAAGGCAACTTATTTCACCTTGACTATTATTTTTTGTTATGATTGTCGAAATATTTTTTCTCTGTTTTAAATCTTGTAGTTTTTTTCTACCTAGATGTGGATTTATTTAAGCATGTTGAAATGACAATAATGTGAAAGCTATAAAAAATGGCTACAAAAGACACCATGCTTCTCAATCATAGGGTTCACTGCATTTTTCCAAAAAAAATCTATTGGTTTTAGATGGGTTCTATGTCAAATTAGGTGGAAAAAAATTGGCCTTAACAAGTGGTTTTCGAAGGAAACTTGTGTGGTTTTTTATTTTGCAGTTTAAGTGTGGTTTTTACCCTTATGGTAATTATTTTTGGGGGACTTTTGGTCTCTACTTCAGAAGACCTAGTTTCTACTATGGAATATTGTTTAGTGTTGTTGTTACATATGTATTGTCTTAGATTTGGTGGACTTTAGAAAAATTAGTGAAACTTCATGAATTCTTAGTTTCCAACCTACTGGTTGCCCATGTTTAACCCTAAATTGACGGTACAAGGGCAAGTATGGTTAAAAATATAGAAATGATTAAGCACCAGGGTGGTAAATAGATATATATCAAGCTAATTAATTTGTAAACTCAGATAAATAATATTCTAAATTTAAATATAGAGAAATGCCAAAAATAGAATGTACAATTACTAATTAATATTATGATAAATTAGAAAACAAGAGTACTTGGTTGGTTTATTATGCACAAGAATATCTGGGCTAAAATATAATGGAAGTGGACCGGATGAAGATCTTAGAACAATCATCAAATCTTAGAATTTTACATTTTATGGGCTTAGACAATTATATAAAATCTAGACAATTGCATCGATATAGGCATATGATCTGGATATAGGTGTCCTATATGAAATACTAACTAGATTTATATGCAACCAACTAGAGCCTTTTGGATTTTCTATCACCTTTCTTCTTATGCTTTCAAATCATGCACATAGGTTGTCAATTTTTATAAAATGATCAAGCCCTAGCTTCCTCACCCTTGAAGTGATTGTGGAAAAAATGGGTTAGTGTGCACATGGTATTAAGTTGCCCTAAGGACCCCTATGTCAATGGGTGCTATCTACATAGCCAATACTCTAAAGAGGGCCTTAAACTTATGTAGTTCTCCTATATGTGTTGGTATGTGTGTGCATAAGGATGAAATATGTGATAAGAAAGTATATATAATGACCTAGCTTATCACTTGGAAAATATGGCTCATGGTCAACTCCTTCAATACTTCAAACCTATAGATAGACTATTCCTATGACTGATATGGAAATAGGAATGAATAGGGTATATTTGCTCACTTGAATGCTTGATTGATATTTATTTTATTATTTTGTATGTGAGAGGTATGAATTTACTAGGTGAAAAATGAATGAGGGTTAATATATATATATATATATATATATATATCCCTTTTAAAAATATTTCACATTGAATCACTTAAGATGACCATAAGGATATGTTACATTTATAAATTGAATGACTTTTGGGCACTAGACAATAGGAAAAGGGACACTTGTGTCAATGTAGGTGTTTAGCTAGGATACAAGTGTCCAAGAAGCTATAAAAATAGTATAGATTTACAACTAGCAAAGTAGGATAATAATCATGTTTAGATCACTTGCATAGTATAGAATGCCTGATCATCAAAATAACATATGATCAGACTAAGAGATAAGTACTTTGGCATAAAGAGATATCAGACTTGAGCCTTTCAATAATAAGAATATCTTAAAGATGAAGGGTACAAATATGATAGGCATTTGCTAAGTGTACAAGATTGAGTTTCTATATAATTTATATTTAGTGTTTACATCCCCCCTAATTGAGTAAAGAAATTGCTAGTTTAAATGAAAATAAATGTGTATTTGGGTGTGTATAACACATCTTGCCTTTACATGAGACTAACTTGAATGCTTTATTGGTGATTGACCTACAACTAAGAACATGTTAGATTGTATAATCATTGCACATAATCTAAAATTTAAAAATTTTGAAATGTTTGAAAGTAAAAAGAACAAGGTTAGGAGTACACCTATGTGTTGGTATAACCATCTTGCCTTTCGGCAATTTGATTTGAAGAGATGCTTCATTATGAAGCATTGGAGCTTAGATTAGGTAAAATTTTAAACCTGAAAGTGTATATATTTATATAGAGATTGGATGATAGCATGCCCCCAACCTTGGAGAAAAGGTGAGTTCCCACACGACCATTGAGTTTATCTCAATTGTGCAACATAATCATGCTTATATCCTGGCGAGTGCAAGTGATCCAATCAAATCACATAATATATCTGGTGAGGGTGGATGATTTAATCACTCCATCCTATAAACTTAGTAAAGTTAGATGATTTAATGAAGTCTAACTTATAAACATGTTAATATTGAGTGATTTAATCACATCAACCTTCCAAAAGGTAAACCAACTATTCTAGTAGATTGGCTCAATAACAATCCATAAAATTCCATCCTAAGTATGATAATAGTCCTTAGTAGTATTTTAAATCTAGAAACTAATTTGAGTTTTCAATTTAAGGTACCCTTTGCATGACATATGCACATCTTATATGTCTCAAGCTAATATTTGGGTATAATAATGGTACAAATGTATAAAATGTTGCCATAAATGTGTGTCTAAATCATATAACTATGAAATTTGGCTAAATTGAAAAAAATTAAAGTGTGGAGGACATGTTTCCATGACATGCCCCCATTGAATCTAAAGAATATGAGAACTAGTATAAGTGTGGAGAACATGTTTCCCTAACATTCCCCCACTATAATATGAATATGTTAAGTATTGAATAAGTGTGGAGGTCATGCCTTTTTTGACTTGCCCCCATTAAAATTTGAAACTATGAAAATGTGGAAGCTATGACTCTATGACATGCTCCCCATTTTGAGGTGAGGGGAAGTAGAATCTGGTAGTTAATTTACCTTAAAAAGATAAGATATTAATAATTTGTGTATGGATCATGTAGCATATAGGAGTAATATGTCTAGGTAGATATAGCAATGTGTTTAACCCTAATTTGGATTGTGGAATCCTACATAGATAGATAGGGTTAAGGATATAGAAATGCTAAGGCAAAAGGGTGAATATCAGACCTACAATAGGCTAATTAATATGTTAATCTTAGATGTACCATATGTTGAATTTATAAAACTAAGATAAGATATTAATATAAATTAAAACTATGTTAGATATATAAATGACATAAACATGAGTACTTAGTTGGTTCTTATGCTAATGCAGGTTTAGATCTGATACATACAAAAAGTAGGTAGGAAGATAGTTTTGGATCAATCATCAAATTAAGGATCTAGTGCCTCTGGCTATCTATACACTTGTATCACCCTAGGTCAGTTGTGTCAATGCTATTATCTGTGTTCAATGCTAGTGTCATAAACAGAATATCAACTAAAAAAAGATGTGACTACCTAGATGATTTTAGGTCTTACTTCACCTTCACTCTGATGTATTCAGATTTAGGTCATGGACTATAACTCCTAGTGAAATGGTAAAACCCTAGATTTCCATCTTCATTATTACCTTCGGTAAAATGGGTTAGTTGGCACATGATGTCTAACTAACCCATAATGACCCCGCTATCAAAGGGCATTACCTATATAGCCAATAATCTAGAAGAAGGCATCATACTCATGTAGTTATCTCCTATGTATTGGCTTGTGTGTGAATCATTAAATGTGTGTTAATCAAGTACAATAGTGACCTAGCTTGTAACTTGGAAAATATGACCTTATGACTACTCATTTAGTACTTCAGACTTGTAGTTGCATTGTTCCTATTGACCAAATTTGACTTTTTAGATAAATTAAGGCACCTATACGTAAAAACTTAGTTTTTTAGGTCTATAATAGGTATAATATCTTTTTGTGAGGTGTTTCATAGGTCAATTAATGTCAATTGATGTTATAATAACTTTGCTCATTAGATTTTTAGATCTATTTATCATTTTAAGTCATTTTAAAGGGTCAAATAGGTGTATTTAATGCTTTGTACAGGTTTTTTTAGAAATGTGCAAGTGTAAATGGGTGATGTCATGCCCCATGTGTCCACAATGTCTTAAGTAAATGAAAAAATTGAAAATTTGTAGGTTAATCAGAAGAATGTCAATTTTTCTAAAGAAAAGGAAGAAAATGACACATGTATGGTTCCTTGGGAAGAGTGCCACATGTGAAGAGGCCATGTAATGTCTCTCCATACTTATAAATCTAATATATTCATTTGGTTTGATTTGGAAAATACATTTTTTCTCAAAAATGTTCTATTTATTTTTCATCCTTCTTGGCATAAAGAAGTGACTTGTAGGTTTCCACTTAGTACAGCCAACAAAAAGGGTTTCAGGTAGAATGCTCTTGGGAGGTTATTTTTAACTTAGATACCTTAAAATAAATATAATAATTTTGATAAACATTAAATTTTGATTCATGAACCATCCATTTGAAGTGGACTATGCAAATTTGCTTGTCATTCTATACACCCTTCAGGTTTTGCTTTGGTTTGAGTGATTCCCTACAAACTAACTACTCATTTTTTCTCTAAATTATGTTGGATATTTCTCCTTACACTTTTCATGTTTGGTTTTAAGTTTTAAGTTATATTGATAAGCTAATACCCTCAAGTTTGCAAACTGGTCTATTTTGGGTTGATTGGCAGTTTTACTCCTTTTTCAAAGATTCCATGATTTTTCATGATTTCATATGGTTATTATAGGTTCATTATATTATTTTAAAAGTTATTTTAACCTCTTTTTAAATTTTAAATCTCACTTTCTAAACATGATTCTTGATTTGCAGTCATATACTATACTTGCACACAATTTTGCCATTAATGAACACCTTCAAATGTTTCCATAGAGATTTAACACATTGAATTAAAGGTGTTCGAACTTGTTTCAAGTTTAGATTTTTGTATATTATTAATTTGAAACTTGAACCTTAATTTTGAGTTGAATTAACATCCTTTCATCTACGTTTCTTCTTGATCTCATACTCATTGTCTATGTGTGCAGTCAACAGCTATCTACAGGTGGTATTTGAAAAGACCTAAGAATACTTGTTTGGAGCCTTTAAACAAGTGATGGAACCCATTTTTAGTCCCAATATGTTTAATGAGGTATTTTTATACCTTTTATAAACACTAGAATGGCAAATGAGATAAGGAGCACTTTCAAAAAAGTGATTGTGTTCTAAGGGATCTAATCCCTAAAAGTAGAAAATAGAGGCCCATAAGGTTTTTATAGACCTCTTAAAACATGATCACAAGGTGTTTCAAACATATAGATTGATAGGTTTGGTAATACCTAGTATGAAATAGATCAATGCCAAAGATGAAGATAAGATGATTATTGGAAGGTCTCAAGTTACTTTTAAAACCACTAAGAGCATGTAGTAGTGTTTATAGGAAAGAGCTCAATTTACATTTTATTTCCAAAGGTTATAATCTAGACCTTATTTTCATATTTAATGATTCATAATGATTGAAAGAGCCTTTGTAAGCCTAAATATCATTATAGAAAGGAATTTATTATTGTTTATCTCTCATATATTTTGTAAATCTATACACAGATCATAAAGGAGCAACTATAGGCAAGGTTTTGAGGAGACATCTCAATATTGGGAGATGACCTTTGTTTTAAAGGTTAAATGGTTTTGAAGGTTTCCAAATAATATTTTTGGTTAAAAAATGTGGTGTGTGACCTCAAAATGAATTCAATGAACCTTTCACCTTATAACCAAAGTCTAATTGAGCTCATATGCACCTACATGTTTTAAACTATAAAGGAGATCCGTATGTCTAAGACTATCATGTTGGGACACAGATTCATAATGGATTATCACAAAAAATTTAAGATGACCCGTTATTTCCTTAATAAGGTGCCAATAGCTGTTGAATAGTAGGGTTGTAAGTTTCATGCATACCTACAGGATCTTTTTGGTCTAAACATTGTTGACTAAGACAAACAGTAAGCAGATAGTGCCTTAGTTAACAATTTCTCTAAGTTTGGCTTGAAGATACATATAATGAGTAAATCAAGGGACTAGGTAAACATTAATGGTTTTCTTTAGAACCTTATATCAATGAACACAACCCTAAATGGTGACCTTTACCTATAGGAGTTTTGTCCTACAGTTGATTGCATTGATTCAAGCAGACTGTGAACTAGAGAGTGATATTTTGATGCTTACATAGCATGAAAATGAATGAAATAAGTTATAAATTTTCCATTGAGACCCAATAAATTTTTTTCAAATATTTTCTCAAGATAAAACACACAAATATAACCTATAGGTTTACCTATTTTGCAAAACACACTCAAAGTCATGTTTAAACTTAGTTTTGAGAAGTTCAGTATAGTGAAAGATTAAAAAGTAACAAAGTGGGATCAAACATTGGTTAAATGATGTTAGAATAGATAAATAGGTTATATACATTATTTTTAAAGACTCATCTAGGCAACCACCTATAGGCATCACCCCAAAAGGTAAAGTATAGTCAAGTAGTGAGTTGAGAATGAGGACCTAAGTGATAATTTAGCATCACTCAAGGAGAATAATAAGGAAAGTGATCCTAGGTCAGGTAATCATGTCCCATATATATATCATAGAGAATAGAGAAATTAAAGACACTTTAATTTTTCAAACCACAATCCACTATTGGAGCTTCTCACACATATTCCTGGTGTATAGAGAATAGTTTTGGAACTTAAGCATTTGGAAGGTCAAATGACTAGGTTAAGAGTTGAAATATTATGTAGATAACCCATAAGACATAGGGAACCACTTCAAGCATTCATTATTATCTAATAAGGTAGGGAAGTACCCCATATTTTGTTTAAGATAAGGGGTACTTTTCCTTATGCAAAACTAGTATATTTGAAAGAAAATGAATAGAAGGATAATCTAGAGGTTATTTGAACCTTTTAGGAATGTTTAGGAAGTTTAAATACACATATATCAACATGGGAAACCAATAATGAGGAGGTGAAACCAAACAAGGTGGTTTTGACACCAAGGGTTGCAGTCATGACACACCAATTAAGATTGAGGCCTAAAACAAAATGAGGAGTTAAAACCATTATTAGAAAAGGACATGTTTCAAAAATGTTGGATCATGTTTTTGAGACATGGTTAGATGTGTTTGAGTTTTTGGATGTAGAGATAACCCTTAATAAACCATGTTGGAGCTCCATAGATAGAATAGGCCTACTAAGCATGATAAAACCTAGAGGACAAATGGGAGGTCACTCTCAATTATAGCTTTATATGAGGATTCCCATGAGTGAAAACATGTTTAGGGAACCATTATAGAGGTTTCCAAGCTTTTATATATCAAAATAAACCTTGTAGAGCCCCTTTTTGAGCTCAAAACTAGCTCATCATGCAGGAATGAAGGAAAACAAGCTCAAATAGGCAAGTTTGATTGCTCATATCTTTCATGAAGTTATGCATGGGAGACAAAGGAGATAGGGGGTGTTATTAGGGGTCTGATAGCCCATATTTGTGGAATTTTTTTCTCTAGTTGGACATTCCAACTTTATGAATAATCGTTAAGAGATAAAATTGCCCTAAAACCCTACTAAACCCTTACTAAGGACTAGTTTGCAAAAATGGAGTTGGATATGCCATCTAAGGACATAGTTTGACTAGAATAGGTATTTTAAATTGGACAGGACTCCCCAAAGATAATTTACACCATGATGAGTTGTACAAAATTGTATGGATGGGGATAGAAATAGGCTTTTTATCACTATTTTGTGTATTATGTAGGCTACAAGAGGAGTTAGGAGATGAAATCAAGTTTTGGAGAAAGATTGAAACTTATAATAACTCATCATATTCATTTCATGCCATGAAATATATAAGTTCCCCAACCAGGTGTTTCAACTCAGCCAGTCAAATCTGATATATTACACAAGCTAGTGAGAGAGATGAAAAGCTTCACTTAGACTAATTTCAAAGCTTTCCTGATGATTATAAGGATATGGAGGGACTTGAAACTTATCATTAGACCTCTCCCATGTATTTTCATGGGAAAATATTTTCAAATTTAAGGACAAGTGTGTTAGGTGCATGAGAAGGAGGTTTCCTAGAGTGTAGGTGATATTGGCTCTCTTCCAGGTGATTTTAGAAGACTAGGCATGAAACCAATGCATGGAGAGGCATGTCTAATATCTGCCCCTTCCATTACAATTATTATTCCTACCTTTGATTAGTTATAATTCACTCAAATAGGCCAAATCATGAAGGTAGTTTTCTATGCAAGATAAAGAGTTTGAGGCCACTTTACATAATTTTGATGATTTAAATTGATATTTCTTGCTCCTGACCTTGCATGGTTTAACCCACATTATTTTATCATGCATGGATAACTATTATTCTCAGCTTGACAATTGTCTTTATGACCCTTGGACTTTTCTTTCTTTCTCTCTCTTAAACTCTATAAGAATTGGCCATTTTGGCATTGTATTGGATGTCCCACCTGATTATGGCAAAGCCCTACTCATTTTTACACCTTTTGATCAATAAAATGACTAATTTTTACCTCTTGATGATTGTTCATAAGTGTGTTCCACTTATATGATGAATCTTATTTAGTGAAGACTATGGATTCCTAGTATGTGGTCTCATTCTTTCACCTTGATTGAAGCAAAAAACTTCTTCTTGTAGGGTATGTGATGTGCTCTAGGAGATGATAAGGTTTAAGTGAGTTAGTCTCTTTATTATTACCTCATAGGCCTTTTTTTGAGTCATCCTATCCTTATGCATTCATCCATGACCTCACAATGTAACATTGGTGTGAGAAGATGAAGATTGAAGGAGTGTATGTTATAGTTTGTTTCTTAGTTTCAAGTGTAGAATGCAACTAGTTAGAAGTCATCAAACTTATTTGGTGTATCACCCCCCTATTTAAGATTTACTTTCAGTTATCTTTCTCTCTTTTCACCCCCTAAGTTAGTTATAGGTTAAATCCTACATGGTACATCAAGGGAGCTAGGCCTATCTACAGACTCACCTCATTCTTTAGGTTGCCCACAAGCATAGAGGTGATTCCATTATGCCACTTAGATGAGGAGAGATTTGAATCTCCTCAAAGGGTGAAAATCAAAGTGACAATAGTTTATGGCACACCTGGTGGGACTCTTGTTCCAAGAGTTGAAGGATTTTTGGTGTTGTCTTTTAACACATCAACTTTTGGAGGCATATTTTCAAGCATCAATGGTGACTCCAAAGACATATCAGTTGGTCAAGTATCCCAAGCTTTCCTTTGAATATTTATGGTAACATATTTCTTTATATTCTTGCTTTCAATGAAGATTCATGGCTAACCTTGGATTTGAGTTTTGTCCTCTAGAAGTTGGTGAAACATATCCATCTTGTCCCATTCCCTATCAATATGAAAAATTTCTTGGTCAAGCTTGTTATGAAAATTATTAGTCCCAATATGATCATATTTACCCATGTCATGAGTTGTATCAATCCTATAACTAGACTTCTCAATGTCTTGTTCCTATTCAACCTAATCCTTTCTCCAATCAACCCATTTCAACCTTCAAATAAGCACTTTTGGGCTATGAAAGGTATATATTGGAGATTTATACTCGAAGGGGATATGGTCAAAGGATTCCTAATCATTCCATCCATCAAGTGAGAAATGCATTAGAGTTAGTCAAGAAGGAGTGGGAACCTATTGAGAGATCCAATTGGCAAAGACTCATAAGCAAGATGCTTGATATGAGTGGTTTAGTATCTTCCTTAGAGGATAGGATAGAAGTTCATGAAAGGCAGCCTCAGCAAACCTATCATCCTTTGTACCCAATTCCCCAAGTTTAATAGCAGCCATATATGACCCCTCCTCATGAATTAAGCCAAGCCTATCAAGGTAATCTTATTCCTAGTCAGTTGGAGGAGAGTATTGAAACAAAAATTCTTGTGTTTAAGGCCAATCATGATAGGTAGATTAAGTTAGCTAACATGCATATGAAGTAGTCTATGTTGGTAGAAAAGGAAGTAGAATTCAAGACTAATTTGCCCTCTCACATACCATACCCACCACCTAAAAAAGAGATTCATAATCCCAATGTCCTCAGTTGGAACAAAATAGTGGAATCATGGGGAAAGAAGGAAGAGAAAAGTCTTGATCAGAGCATGAAATTGAGAATACATCTAATCCTAACATCCTAAGTTAGAGAAAGATAGTAGAGTCATGGGGTAAGAAAGAATATGGAATCATTTTCTAAGAGTGTGAAGTGGAGAATGGATTTGACCCTTTGCAAGTCCCTCCCACCGTTTCTCAATAATCCTCTTCTATTCCATGGTAGCCTTCATGCAATCCTTATTCCCATGATGATTCCTATCAACATCAAAAGAAGCTTTTCCAAGAGAACCTAGCCAAGAAAATAGAATAATTAGAAGCAAAGATGGGAGTACTAAGTCAAAGTGAGATGTATGGTTTAGACCCAAGAGAATATCATATGCCTAAACACACTGCATCTCCCATCCATCAAGAGCTTCCCAAAGAGTCTCTTACATTCCATTCCTAATCTGATTTTGAATTTTATGTGCCACCTCCACCAACTCCTTCCTCTTACCCTTATCTTATTATTGTTGGAAACGAATTGTGTACCCTAGGACACTCTATTTAGCTCCTACAATTTGATGCAATATTGAATCATCTCTCAAGTTGTGGGGAACTTGTAAGAGAAATGAATCCCTAGTTTAGGATGGCTAGCTCCCTAGTTTCTTATTTAAATACCTATCATCTTATCTAATGCTTGTTCATGAAAAATGTTAGAATTTTTGCATAAAATGGAAACTACAGTAAAGAGGTGATCCACCAAGACATATCCCATAGACTATCAAACTCATACTAAGCAACAAAGCTTTTGAAGACAAATTCTAGGCATTAAAGGATTCTAAAATAATTCTTTCAATGTGAAGGTAGCATACATGGGAAAATTAATAAGATAACTGATCTAAGGGCAGATTGCGCACTATAAAAATAATTTCTTTCTTGAAGAACAACCTAGTTAATTAATACACTTCACATGACCTGTTAAAATAATTTTTCTTGCTTAAACATGAAGGATAAAGGGAGTAAGGATGATACTATCACTTGGATCCACTATTCATCACTCACACACTTTGATAAAATGTTCACAACTCAGAATTAGACTTGTATTCAATGTTCAAATACAAAGTGTAACGGCATTCTAGTAGGGCTATGTGATACCATCTGTGGTTAGATCCATACAATAGCCAAAAGACTCAATTTATAGAAGATGTGAGAAGAGAGAGAAAAGGGGAGTCCAAGAGCCATAGAGACACTTGTCACAACTAGAAAGATCAATTACTTGTGCATGTGAGAGAGATATATATAGGGCAATCCATGCAATTCTAAGAGATATAAGTGTCATCTCAAATCATCTAAACCCTTCAAAATGGTCAAGAAACTCATTCCCTTACATATAAAATTGCCCCTCATGATTTTATTTCCAAAACTACCTTATCATTGCAACTGATCAAGTTTGATGATGGGTATAAGTAGGATGGGTTACCAATAGGTCCTCACATGCATTAGATTAGCCTCTGATCACTCTTATCATTCTATCCATGCATAATCATCCATGAAAATCCCAAAATGATATCTCTTCATGTACCTCTCACACTTAACACCCAAAACCTTCCCAATTCTTCAATATGATATATGCAAAAGGCTTTCCAAATTGAGTTTCACTACTTTTCCCTAAGTCTTCACTATCTACCCACTAGACTGGCTGAAATGAAAGAGATAGAAGATAGGATTAGGAGTTTATATTTCTAATCAAATGGACATGCGGACTTATAAAAAGTCTAAATTATCCCCCAAAAGTGATTTTGCCTCTTGAAATTTCTCCATACCTAAAAAATAGATAAAATGGTCAAAAAGAGCCCTATTCTAACCTAATTTGTATAGGTTTTTATTAAAAAATTACATTGGAGAGTTCCTGAGAGATTCCACTACATGTTCCAAAAGTTTCAAGTCATTTCCATCTCATCTTCATGCTTAATTTTCAATCTTTTCCCAATCAGGTCTGTATTGAGGGTTTACAAGGGTTTTTGGTGATTTTGGGTCTTAATGTTTGTTCATAAAGAATATAATTGGAAATATGATCAAATTACATTGATGGTTTCTTATGGACCCTCCCTAACTTTTCCAATCACTACAATGTCCCATGCAAATCATTATGGAAGATCCAAATTTGAAGTTGGCATTCGAGCTCCTTTTTTGCATCCTGTGAGGGTTTGAGCACATCTTTGGAAAAAAATGGTTTATTAAAAAAATTTACTACCAAAAAAATGTTATATCACTTCTTTATATGCCCTAAAAACATTCTCCAATCCCTATAATATCTCACCAAGAACTTAGAATGAAACTGGCCTTTGTTTTGACACTAGGTCCATACCTTGCCAATGGGTTTGCCTCTACCTTTGAGCTAAAAGCCTCCTATTTTAAATTATAATTCCCATTAATATATTTAACACATCATTTTCACACCATAGTAATTATTCAAAACACTATAATTCTTATCAAGGGTTGGAATTTGAAATGACCTTGCATTTAGAGCTAAATTTGCATGTTGGTTCACTAGGTTTGCCTACAGACCTTCTTGTCTAGACCACTTTGTTTGAATTAAAACTTTATAGATTAGTTCCTTATGTTTATCCATATTTATTATAGCTATACAAACCATATTTACTTATCAAATTTATTTTTGGTTCACTATTCATCACTTTTCCCCAAAACTGCCAGTCTTGTGCATAAGAAAAGCACCTTACCTCTGAGATAAAATAGAGGCATATTTCCATTTTTTTGTGAAAATTCAATTTTTTATAAGATTTATAATGTCATAATTACCAAATTTAGATAATTTTTTTTCTTAATTCCATGGTTAGGGGGTCTAACCATCTCAATCTTCTCAAAAAGGGGTCAAAACCCCTATTTTCTTGCATTTTTTGCTCAAACCTCCTCATAGATGATCTTTCCAAAAAAAATTCATTCTTATAAGTTGTTATAAATTATATACACCATCATTTAATTCATATTTAACCTTTTAATCCACCCAAAACCTTTCTCCTAAGTGAAATCTCTATGCTTACCCCTTGAACCAAGGGTTTCCTAGCCTTTTTGTACACATTGAGTTCATTTTGCCAAGAGAGAAAGGTGTTTGGGAATTTTGAGAGTGTCATAAGAATTATATTTAATTAATTTGATGTTATTTAATCATATTAAACATCTTAAAAACTTTCCTTCCTTCTTAATTATTCAAACTCTCATCTTGCTCTTCCCAAGCTAGGACCCTCCCTGATTGCAATAGTGAACTAGGATATTTTCATGTAAGTGTCTCTCCTTGAAGATATTATCAAGATGTTACAACAATTACATATCCTTATTTGAAATTTTTTAATTTCAAATTTTTTATTATTCATAAATTCATTCTTTTATCTTTCCCTCATACTTTGCATAGTTAAGACTGATCACACTTGTCATGACTGTGATTGTCTTCTTATGAAGGACCCCTATTTGTTTGTGCAAAGTGAATCTAAGTATCTGAAAGGTGTTTGAGATTAATTATAAAATATATTATATATGTTTATTTTCTCATTATCCCATTTCTATTACCTATTCACCTCACCTTATGTATTGTTGACCTTAAAAGTATGCATTTTTTATTCACTATCTGCCTATACTAGGAAACTCTACCTATAGGTTCTTGTGTGCATTGAGGTGATACTAAGGTTTGAGATCAATGAAAACCATCCTCCTTTATTATACCAATTCATATTCAATTTTCACTTTCCTCTTCTTATTTTCAAACACCTAGACATAACTGTATAGGTCACTTTCCTCTTATATGGTGATTCTTCTACCCTTAGTAGGATTCCAAGAGTCACAAACATGATTTTAAAGATATCAAATTTTTCTATGGACCTTAGGTAAATTAAAACCTATATAATACCTTCGTATAACTCTATTGATGTTGCTTGTAGGTGAAGATATCTCTGTGAGGGCTGACAATGATGGGAAACATGGTCATTTGAGCATTGATTTGGCTTTTTATGGATTGAAAACTAGTCTCAACACCTTTAAATGTATATTAAAGTATTAAAACATATGAAAAATAATCCCCTACTTCTATCCAACATGATAAATCTCCTTCATGGTGCTTGAGATAGTTGCAAGTGTGAAAAGATCAATTTGGAAGCATATACAAGCCTAAAAGAGGCTTATTGCACTCATGAGACTTAAAAAAAAAAAGGAGAGTATAGAACATATTCATAGGTCATTAGAAACATTTGAAAACATTAAACCCATCAAAACCAAACACAAGAAATAGAAACTCGCTCAAAAGGAGACCCCTCATGGTTGCATATGCATAAAAAACTACTTGGAGTGTTAGAAATTTTTCATAAAGGATAAGCCAAAAATATGAGAAATCCTACTATTAAAGTGAATTAAACTTAGATACCTTTCACCCACCAAGACCATTCTTCCCAACTCCACCTGTACAGTCCACACCAAGCACTTGAAAATGACCTTCCTTAGCTTGTAAAGAAAAAATGGAAGAAAAGAAGTTGTAAATGAAATTTTTGACATCCTCCTTGAAAAAAAAGTGTGTAAAATAGTGTGGGGATGTGAAGAGGCACTCCACCCACGTTTTTAACTGATGGTGAACTCAAGGAGTTCATACAAGTCCCCAAAAGGACCTTAAATTAAGGATAAACTCTTGTTTTATACACATAAATGACTATTTAAATTCCATCTAACTGATCCTAACATAATATAACTTACTCCACATTTATATCCACTTTGGTGACAAATTTTCTAACTCCACCATCTGTACAAGTTAATTAATAAGCTAAAAATGTGGCCAAATGACCCTTTTTGCATATGAAACCTAGCAAGTGACCAATTTATGTCTTGAAGACACCTTGAAACATATAAAAGATCATATTAGGACATATTCAACACAATTTGTCACTTTGACTAAATTTTAATAGGTTTGACCAATGTTGACTTTGGTTGACTAGCCTAGTACAAGGAGGGTGGGCTTCCACAAGGACTAGAGAAAGGATAAGTAAGATGATAGAGCAACATGAGACCCTATAGAACACATGGAAACCTTCTTCAAAATTTCAAAAATAGTAATGGGTTGACCAAATTTGACTAGAAATCAAATTTAGTCAACATTCTTGGTAACTCCTAGGGGTAACATGCTTGCCTATGTTAAGGACTAGTAGCCTTATCTTATCTATTGGGAAAAGGAGTCAAAATGCACTTGGTAATAGTAGAACTAGACCTTGTATTATCTAAAAAACTATTGGTTTACCTCAAAACACATGAATGAAAGGAACAACACATAAAAATACAAATCAAACAACAAAACAAAGACACACTTGTGCTACTAAGCACTTAGGGAACACAAAACACAACTAAAATCAAATAAAATATGTACATTCAGCTTGATCATACCTTCCTTCCTAGATAATTAGGGATGTACCTTGAATCTCCTTCCTCACTATATGAATGAGGATACCAAGCATTCTTCCTTTTTGATCTGGTGTTAGATGACTCATATTTTATTTTTGCTCCTTGACTTGATATGTCATTTGATGAAGTCATCTCAAACAAGTGTTCTTGGACTTGGAAACATGCTTCATACTACTATCCTTTTGTCTCTTCATGATAGATTTGAACATCCATGTATGGGACAGCTTGTTTCAAATTTATTTCCTCTTTAAGGATCTCATCATCCTTCTCAATTGTCATGACCTCTTCAAACTCTTCAAGGAGCATTGTATCATGACCATTTGGAAGTGTTTCTTATTCAAATTCTTCTTTAATGTTGGTGAAGGCAGCTTCATAAGTGGTTATAGAATCAAAATTTAAATCACCTTCAAAAGGCCCAAGATCATCATAGATTATTCCATCATGATCTAGACTCTCTTGATGATGATGTTTCTCAATGCATACCTGCTCTCCAACATTTGGGACTTATTTCATTAGGATTTTAGTCTCCTCACATTCTTCATACTCTTGGAACATTTGTATGTAGGTTTGCCACATGTCTTCCTATTGAAAGACAACCTCTTACTTGTCATGGCTTGTAGTTAGTTCCAAAGGACTTATAGGCTCATTTAGGGCTTCAAATTCATTGCATATGTCCTCAAATTTCTGCCACAATTCATCACCTTTTGACTGTTAGCATTATGGAAAGGAACAACAAGAGAAACCTCTCCCTTTTCTTCTTTAGAATTCAAGAGAAATCTTTCCACAGCATCATTTTCAACACAAGGAACATAATTTTCACAAGGAGTCAGCTCTTTCTCATCATTTAGCTAATTTGAAATCTCTATTTCTTCCTCCTTTTTAGTGATGCTAATATTAGGCATCTCAAAAATAGGAAGTTTAGCCAAGGAAGATTCCCAAGTAACAATGCAATTCTCATCATTAGAAGGGCAACCTTGATAAGTTAGGGGAAGTGGAAATATGGGTTCAATAGCTTCTTGAGGAGGGGTAGGAGAGAGTTGAATGGTTTCAATTTTCTCTCCCCTAAAAACTTCTCCACCTAAGCATGATTTGTTCTTTTTATCACAAGCTACTACCACTTCTTTCCATCTTGGGAAGGTAGGCTCAAAGTTATTTTCATGGGGTTCAGATGATAATGAAGGGGTGAATAATATGTTTAGAAAACTTGGAGTTTCCTTGGGGTTGGCATCTTCATTGAAACTTGGAAAAGTAAGCTTAGAGATTTTACCTTTTGTTGCCTTGATAGATTACCTTAAAATCTGATTGGCTAATTCAATCTCCTTTTCAAGATGAGCTTTAAAACTCAAAATTTCTTCCTCACCATATCCTCAAAGTATGTTACCCTGTTCCACCATGATGTTCTCCTTCTTTTAGCTACTCTCTTAGATGGACTTCTAAGAATGGAAACATTTTGGAGTGTAAGAAAGATTTGGGGTATTTTGGGGCTGCCAATATTGAGTTGGTTCATGAACTCTCAACCTCTCTTCTAGATGGAAGATCAAGCCATAAATATCAAGCATCTCATTAGAAATACTTATCCAATTAGCTTTTTCTATAGGAATCCATTCCCTTTTAACTTGTTCCAAACATCCCTTACACTCTTGACACAAACACTAGGGATGACTTGACCACAACCATACCTAGTGTCAAGGTCTAAAATGTAGTCTTGGTAACCAATGAGAGTCTTTTTGAGACTAGAAATGGAATGGCTTAGAGAGGAACCAAATGGACTAGGTGAAGTACAATCTTGATAGGGATGATTATAGGCAACATAGGGCTCATGACAAGTTTGGACAAGCACTTGCTCATATCGAGGAGGAATTGGCAAAGCAGGACATATCTCTTCAACTTCATGATCTTTATTAGTGAGGGTATGGAAGTATCATCTTCATGCATACAATAAGCTCCCAAATTAGTATCTTTGATGAATGTATATGGATCATGATCATATGTTTAGTACCATACTCATCAAGGAAAATATCAAAAATACCTTTAAGGGGACAGGATGCTTCACCACCCATGACACCTTCTTCTTATTCACTAATTACACAATTCTGATTTGAATTTGTCTCCACATATGGTTCAATATGAAACCTTGCCAAGGGTTGTGTTCTTATTATTACCTTATCTCCATATCTTATTCTAAAAGCTAAAAAAGACCAATCAACATAAAGGTATCCTCCTATTTTATCTGTGAAGTCCCTTGACAAGTAAATAGCAAAATGATTTGGAAGGTCTACCACCACAATGTCTTACATAATGGGGAAATTTGGACAATCATGTAGAAATAATTTCAATCTTCTAACCAATCCCACTGTCTTGGTTGGAGTTCCATCAAGCTACAACACACCTTTGTTATATGGTTCATACTTTAATCCCAACTTATCTGCAACCACCTTAGGCATAATCATGGTACTATATCCACTATCCATAATGTAATTGTGAACCAATTTGTCTCCCACAATGAGTGTGAGGTAGAAAGGTGGAGGGTTATAGGACATGATTTGTTGTATTGGTAAGGGCTACACTAGTATGTGTTGGAGCTTTAGGGGCTACATGGATGTTTGAAAGTTGTTCTTATAGGACTTCCTTTTGACCAAGCATAGACAAGACTTCCTAAAGAGATATGCTTGTCTTATTATTCTTCAAAGAATCAATATTGTTTAGAGGGTAAGTATTCACCTTTTCTTGAATTCTTGAAGGCAGTGAGGAAGCTTGAACTTGACTCATTATAGGCTTGACAACCTTACTCACATTCTGAATTTGATGAGGAGTGTAACTAGTAGAGGGTATTACACTAGGATTCACACTTTGTGTCCTTGGAGAGGCATTACTTGGAGTCACATGTGCTTTTGGAACATCTCCCAAAACTCTCTTTTTAACTCTTGTGTTGGTTGCAACTGATGTATTTTGATTCAGCACATAGTTATCTTCCACTTGAAAGTTCATAAGACCTATACCTTAGATGCTACCCTCTCCATGAGTATCCATTTACAAGAGATTTTCTTCTTCTTATGTAAGGTAAGGTGTAGCTCCTTCTTGTGCCACTAAGGCTTGACTACCTTCTCCACCATCATACACAAACTGACCTTGAGATTGTCTCTAATGATCTAAATGTTCCTCTCCATGAACTAAATTAGTATGTATTGGAACAATAGCCCTTTTGGGTGGAATGGAATTAGGATTATAGACATTGGACTGCCTATTGAAAGCTTGTTGACCTTATCCTCTTCCTTGGTAATTGTATTGGGGTAGAGGTCTATAAGTTTGTGAAGGATAATATTGTGGATTGGGTGGAGCACTAACATTAAATTGGGCTTATTTAAGCTAATCTTGTAATGATTGGATCATTGCTTCTTTGTCTATATAATTATCCACCTTATTGGGAGTGATTCTAGACTTGGCATTGGTATTGGGAACTTGTGCTACACTTGGGGTTTCAACCAAACTATGAGACAACAAAGGCATAAAAACTCTTGGGGCTAATTTCCTAGCTTGTATCAAATTATTCTTAGCTTCAATAGTTGTCTCATATGCATCTAGTAGAGTAAATCCTCCCATTTATTGCAACATTAATACCACGTTAGTGCCAATAGCCTTGAGATAAGTGGGGAATACAAAGCTTGGAGGAGGCCTCATGATAGGTGGCAATATATACCATGTCCTTTGAAAACTTTCATTGAAATCCCCCATATATTCATTAGGACTTCTTCTTATCACATTCAGCTAATGGATTAGTGAAGTGTGGTTACTCTTATTCTCAAACCTATTCACCAACAACTCTCCAAAGTCATCCCAATTAGTAATGCAACCACCTTCCATGTCCTATACCAATTAATTGCCTTACCTTTTAGAGACATGGAAAGTAGTTTAATAGCTATGTTAGCTTGAGTGATACTGTGGAAGTTGCAAAACTTTGAAATGTCCCTAATGTGCTCAGTTGGAGTAATAGGGCACTCTCCATTGAAACTAGGGAGACTTTTGTTAGAATTAAGAGGAATAGGATCATATGTAGTAAGATTGATTGGATTTTGGGTGTTAAAGGATAGGAAAGCATGTTTCCTAGCCATCTCTTCTTCCCCTTTTTGATCTCTTATCTCCTCAACTTCTTTTTATTCTTCTTCAAAACCTTCTTGTTTAGGATCTCTAAATTTTAAGAATGGTTCAGGATGTTGTTCTTCAAGAGGATCTTTAAATAAAGGGACTTGATTGAATGCTCTACTAGAAGATGATATAATGAAGACCATGAAGTATAATATGAAGAATTTGATATACAACCAAAAATTTTGAATTTTTGGAGTTGCCAAATGTTGGATTAAAAACACCTATGCAACCTTGGGCTTGTCAAGACCAGCATTTACCTTGACATGGAAAAAATTATGACCAGCTATCCCACCAGGTGTACCAAAAATGTTGGCATCAAATTATGCACCTTAGGACACTCTATTTAGCTCTTAAATTTTGATGCAACATTGAATCATCTCTCAAGTTATGGGGAACTTGTAAGAGAGACGGATCTCTAGTTTATGAGGGCTAGATCCCTAGGTTCTTCTTTAAATGCCTATCACCTAATCTAATGTTTGTTCATGAAAAAAGTTAGAATTTTTAAATAAAATAGAAACTAAAATAAAGAGGTGATCCACCAAGACATATCTCATAGACTATCAAACTCATACTAAGCAACAAAGCTTTCCAATCCAATTCTAGGCATTGAAGGATTCTAACATAATTGCTTCAATGTGAAGGTAGCATAAATGGGATAATCAATAAGATGACTAATCTAGGGGCAGATTGCACACCATAGAGATAATTTTTTCTTGAATAAGAACCTAGTAAAATCAATACACTTCACATGACCTATTAAAATCAGAACTCTTGCTTAAACATGAAGGATAAAGGGAGTAAGGATTATACTATCACTTGGCTCCACTATTCATCATTCACACACTTAGATAAAATGTTCACAACTTATAATTAGAATTGTATTCAATGTTCAAAGACAAAGTGTAATGTCATTCTAGAAATTCTATGTCATACAAGCTATGGTTAGATCCATACAATAGCTAAAAGACTCAATTTATAGAAGATATGAGAAGAGAGAGAAAAGGGGAGTCCAAGAGCCATAGAGACACTTGTCACAACTGGAAAGAATAGTTACTTTGCATGTGAGAGAGAGATAGGGTGAGCCATGCAATGTCAGGAGCTACAAATTTCATCTCAAATCATCCAAACCCTTCAAAATGGTCAAGAAACTCCTTCCCTTACACAAAAAACTACCCCTCATGATTTGCTTTCCAAAACTACCTTATCACTGCAACCAATCAAGTCTGAAGATGGGTCTAAGTAGGAGGGGTTACCAATAGGTCCTCATATGAATTTTACAAGCCTCTTATCACTCCTATGATTTTGGCCATGCACAATTATCTATGACAGTCCCAAAATGATCTCTCTCCATGCACCTCTCACACTTGGAACCTAAAACCTTCCCAATTATTTAATATAATTAATGCACAATGGGGAGTTAGACTTTCCAAAGGTGTCCATATCATCAATTTCAATAAATTAGCCTTAAAAGGCTTTTTAAATTGAGTTTCACTACTTTTCCCTAAGTGATCACTATTTGCCCACTAGACCGGTTGAAATGAAAGAGATAAGAGATAGGCTTAGGAGTTTTTATGGCTGATTAAATGATATGAGGACTTATAACAAGTCCTAAATTCTCCCTCAAAAGTGATTTGGCCTCTTGAAAGTTTTCCATGCCTACAAAACACATAAAAAGGTCAAAATATCCCTATTTTGAACTATTTCATATAAGTCTATACAAAAAAATTACATTTGAGGGTGCCTGAGAGAGTCCACTACATATTCCCAAAGTCTCATGTCATTTCCATCTCATCTTCATGCCTAATTTTCAATCTTTTCCCAATCGGGTCTGTATTGAGGGTTTACAAGGGTTTCTAGTGATTTTGGGTCTTAACATTTGTTCATAAAGAATAGACATTGGACCTCTAATAAAATTCCACTACAAGTTTCTTATGGACCCTCCCGAACTTTTCCAAACACTTTAAGGTCCCATTCAAACCACTATGGAAGATCCAAGCATTTGAAGTTGGAATTTGAGCTCCTTTTTTGCATCCTATGAGGGTTTAAGCACATATTTGGCCAAAAATGGTTTATTATAAATTTTTATTGCCAACCAAAGGTTTTATAACTTATTTATATGCCCTAAAAACATTATCCAATCCCTATAATAACACACCAAGATATTAGAATTAAATTGACCTCTATTTTGAGACTAGGTCCATACCTTATCAATGGGTCTACCTACACCTTTGAGCCAAAAGACTCCTATTTGCACTTACCATGCCCCTTCATAGATTTAACACATCATTTTCACCCCCATATTCATTATTAAAAACACTATAATTCTTGGCAAGGCTTGGAATTTGAAATGACCTTGCATTTGGAGCTAAATTTGTATGGTGGTTCACTAGGTCTGCCTACAGACCTTCTTGTCTAGACCAATTTGTTAGCATTAAAAACTTATAGATTGGTTTATTATGTTTCTTCATGTTTTTTCCAGCTATAAAAACCCTATTTACTGATCAATTTTATCTCTATTTCACTATTCATCACTTTTCCCCAAACTGCTAGTCTTGTGCATGGGAAAAGCACCTTACCTCTGAGACAAAATAGAGGCATATTTCCTTGTTTGTTTATGAAAATTAAATACTTGGTAATATTTATAATGTCCTAATGAAAAAAATTACCAAAAAAAATTTCCTAACTCCATGGTTAGGGGGTCTAACCATCTCAATCTTCTCAAAAATGGGGTCAAAAACCCTGTTTTCTTGCTTTTTTTACCCAAACCTCCTCATCGATGATATTTCCAAACTATTTTCATGATTATAAGTTGTTAATACATTCTCTCCACCGTCATTATATTATTATATAACCTTATAATCCATCCAAAACCTTTCTCCTAAGTGAAATCTTCATGCTTACCCCTTGAACCAAGGGTTTCCTAGCCTTTCTGTACGCACTAAGTTTATTTTGCCAAGAGACAAAGTTGTTTGGGAATTTTGAGAGTGTCTTAAGAATTATATTGGATTCATTTTATGTTATTTAATCATATTACACTACTTAAAAACTTCCCTTCATTCCTAGGTAGTCAAACTCTCATCTTGCTCCTCCCAAGCTAGGACCCTACCTAACTGTAAGAGTGAACTAGGATATTTTCATGTAGGTGTCTCTCCTTAAAGTTATTCACAAGATGTTAAAACCCTTCCATATCCTTCTTGAGAAGTTTTTTATGGTTAATTTTTTACCATTCTTAACTTCATTCTTTTACCTTTCCCTCGTACTTTGCATAGTAAAGACTGATCACACTCATCATGACTGTGATTATCCTCTTATAAAGGACCCCTATTTGTTTGTGTAAAGTGAATCTAAGTATCTGAAAGGTATTTGAGATTAATTATAAAATATATTATTTATGTTTAATTTCATTCTCCCATTTTTCTTACCTATTCACCTCATCTTATGCACTGTTGCCCTTAAAAGTATACATTTTTTGTTCACTATTTGCCTGTACTGGGATACTCTGCCTATAGGTGCCTATGGGTGTGCATTGAGGTGATACTAAGGTTTGATATCAAGGAACACCATCATCCTTTATGATCCCAAATCATATTCAATTTTCACTTTCCTCTTCTTATTTTCAAATACCTAGACATAACCATATAGGTCACTACCTGTCTCAGTCATGCAATTGGTTGTAGGTGCATATTTTATGGTTATGGTATGGATTGAGGTGTGAGTGGAAGAAAAAAACCCAAATTCATCCTTCCCTTGAGTGTACTATCACATTATGAATGTTTCCTTAAACATAAATATACTATTTTATCACGCAACATGACCTTGTACTACCAATTTGGATGGAAAGGCTTATTATGGTCTAGCCCTGTAGATAACACTAACTAAGCTTTAGTGTGTTTGAATCCATCTTCAGACCTTGAAAACTCCCATCTCCACTCATCTTCAAGAGCTCATCCTTGGCATAGGTGTTGTCCTATATAGGGACTACAAGATCCAATCCCCAAGATATATTTGGTCACTTAGGAGGAATGCTTAAAAAGGTCATCCAAAACCTTATGGTTCTCTGTTTCACTCTTTTAGGGACAAGAGGCCTGAGATCTCAAAATTTGTTATATGGTGATTCTTCTAACCCTAGTAGGATTCCAAGAGTCACAAACATGATTGTAAAGATATAAACTTGTTTTATGGACCTCAGGTAAATCCAAACCTATAAAATACCTTCATACAACTCTGGTGATGTCGCTTATAGGTGAAGATATCTCTTATAGGTGAAGATATCTCTGTGAGGGCTGACAATGATGGGAAACATGGTCATTTGAACATTGATTTGGCTTTTTATGGATTGAAAACTAGTCTAAATACATTCATATGTATATTCAAGTATTCAAACATATGAAACAACATCCCCTACTTCCATCCAATGTGAGAAATCTACTTCATGGTACTTGAGACAGCTGTAAGTGTAAAAAGCCCAAGTTAGAAGTATATATAAGCCTAGAAGAGGCTTATTGCACTCATGAGACTTACAAAAAAAAAAGGAGAATAGAGAACCTATGGAGAGGTCATTATAAACATGTGAAAACATTAAACCCATCAAAGCCAAACACAAGAAATAGAAACTGGCTCAAAATGAGACCCCTCATGGTTGCATATGCATAAAAACTGCCTTGAGTGTTAGAAACTGTTCATAAAAGAGGATCCACCAATCTGAGAATTCTTGCTATGAAATTTAATTACCTCAAAGACCTTTCACCCACCAAGACCATTTTTCCCAACTCCACCTGTACGGTCCACACCAAGCACTTGAAAATGACCTTCCCTAGCTTGTAAAGAGAAAATGGAAGAAAAAAGTTGTAGATGGACTTTTTGACATTATTCTTGAAAAAAAATCATGGAAAAGAGTGTAGGGACGTGAAGAAGCACTTCACCCATGTTTTTAGCTGATAGTGAACTCAAGGAGTTCGTATAAGTGCCCAAATGGACCTAAAATTAAGGAAAAACTCCCCTTTTCTACACATAACTGACTCTTTAACTACCATCTAACTGAACCTAACATAATCTAACTTCCTCCACATTGAGATCCACTTTGGTGACAAATTTTCTAACTCCACCATCAGTACAAGTAAATTAATAAGCTAAAAATGTGCCCAAATGACCCTTTTTGCATATGAAACCTAGCAAGTGACCAATTAATGTCTTGAAGACACCTTGAAACATCTAAAAGATCATATTAGGACATATTCAACACAATCTGGAACATTGACTAAATTTGACTAGGTTTGACCAAGGTTGACTTTGGTTGACTAGCCTATTATAAGGAGGGTGGGCTTCAACAAGGACAAGAGAAAGGATAAGTAAGATGATAGACTAACATGACACCCTATAAAACACATGGAAACCTTTTTTAAAAGTTCAAAAATAGTATGGGTTGACCAAATTTGAATAGAAGTCAAATTTAGTTAATAATTACCCTTTGCCTTGATGGACCTATGGTGTGGGAACCAAAGGAGGATGAGCTAGTTGATAAGGAAAGAAAACTCTTGCTTGAAGAAAACCTACCTCCTTAATAGCCTCATTAGACTAGATCACATGAATTTTTTGAATCATGAGATCAGGCTATACCCCTCTTCAAGGAGGCTATGAGTTGGTCAAAGATGGAAAAGGTAGCATTGCTACACAAGTAAGTATGTAAATGAAAAGCATTCTATCAAATATTTCCTTTTAAGAAGCATATGAATTTGATGATGGCATGTTTGAAGTCATCAAGATGGGATATCATCATCTCAGTCAGTTGAGAGAAACACATTAGACCTTGAGAGATGGAGCAAGCTCTTATTGGCCCCAATCTTCCAAAGAACATGAGTAAATCCTCTTCAAACCATGTCTACTAAGGGGATACAAGTTGACTATAAAATGAAAAATGGGAAGAAAAATGAAGTGTGTGAACATGCTCAAGAGGAATATATCTACATTGGATACCTATTTGAGTATGATCTATTTGAGATCAGATCAAGTGAAGTACTAAAGAAAAGGTCTAGTCCACAAAGCACTCAATCCAAAGAGATGTATGTTTGGCACTATGTTTCAACTCACCATGAGGGTGATTCAAGAAGTTTTCATTTTGATCTAGGAAAGGATGTGTGTTTAGTTTCTATTTGTGCATAATAGGTTATTTACCAATTCCCCTGATTGTTTATGCACACGTGTGTGTCTTGTGTGTTTGCTTTCTTTGTTGTGTGTGTTATTTTCCTTTGTGTGGTTGAGGTAGTCACTAGTGTCTTACCTTGATCAAAATTTATGGTCAATGGTCAAAATTTTCTTATTTGTATTAGTCCTTAGATTACTCCTAATCCCAATGGACTAATAAGGCTACCAATCTAGTTAGTATAGCAGGCATACTACCCCTATGAGTCACCAATTTGTTGACCAAATTTGACTTTTTAGTCAAATTTGTGCACCTATAGGCAAAAACTTAGTTTTATAGGTCTATATGAGTTATAATATCTTTTTATAAGTGTTTCATAGGTCAATTAATGTCAATTGATGTTTTAATAACTTTGGTCATTAGTTCACTATGTCCATTTATCATTTTAAGGCATTTTAAGGGGTCAAATAAGTGTATTTAATGCTTTTTACAAGTTTATTATGAAATATTCAAGTATAAATGGGTGATTTCATGTCCCATGTGTCCACAAAGGTCTTAATAAATTGACAAAACTGAAAATTTGTAGGTTAATCAGAAGAAATTTAGTTTTCCTAAAGAAAAGGAAGAAAATGACACATGTATGGTTCCTTGGGAAGCATTCCACATGTGAGGAGACCATGGAAAAATTTTCCATCTTATTAAATCTCATATCTATGTTTGGTTTGATCTATAAAATTCGTTTTTTCTCAAAATCATTCTATTTATTTTTCATCCTTCCTGGCATAAAGAAGTGACTTACAGGTTTCTGCTTGGTACAACCAGCAAAAAGGGTTTTAGGTAGAATGCTCTTGGTAAGTTATTTTAAACTAAGATACCTTAAAATACATATAATAATTTTGATAAATGTTCAAATGTGCTTCATGAACCATCCATTTGAAGTGGACTGTGTAAATCTACTTATCATTTTATGTACCCTTAAAATTTTACTTTGGATTGAGTGATTCCATATGAACCAATTACTCATATTTGCTCTAGAGGATACTAGATTTATCCTTAAACTTTTCATGTTTTTTTTCAAGTTTTAAGTTATTTTTATAAGCTAATACCCTCAAGTTTGCAAACTGGTCATTCTGGGTTGATTGGCAGTTTTCCACCTTTTTCAAGGATTCCATGTTTTTTCATGATGTCATATGGTTGTAAAAGATTAATTATATTTTTTCCAACTGATTTTAACCTCCTTTTCACTTTCAAATCTCAATTTCTAACCATGATTCTTGATTTGCAGTCATATACTATACTTATACACAATTTTGCCATTAATAGACCTTCAGATGTTTTCATGGAGAATTAACAAATTGAAGGGTGTTGGAACTTATTTCAAGTTTCCCTTCATGGATATTGTGCATTTTAAACTTTAACCTTGAGTTTGAGTTTCCTTAAAACCTTTTCATCTACATTTCTTCTTGATCTCATACTACCAATATGTGCAGTGAACAGCCATCTACAAGTGGTATTTACAGAGACTTAAGAATACTTGTTTGGAGGATTTGAACAAGTGATGGAACCCATTTTGAGTCCTAATATGTTGAAGGATGTATTGGTAGACCTTTTAAAAACACTAGAATGATAAATGAGATAAGGAGTACTTTTAGAGAAGTGATTGTGTTCTCAGGGATTTTATCCCTAAAAGTAGAAAACAAAGGCCCATAAGGTTTTTATAGACCTCCTAAAACATGAGCATAAGGTGTTTCAAACATCTGTATTGATAGGTTTGGTAATCCTTAGTATGGACTAGATCCATGCCAAATATGAATATCAAATGATGAAGATAAGATGATTATTGGAAGATCTCAAGTTGCTTCTAAAACCACTGAGAGCATGTAGTAGTGTCTATAGGAAAGAGCTGAATTTGCATTTTAGTTCCAAAGGTTATGATCTATACCTTGTTTCCATAGTTAATGATTCCAAATTATTTAAAGAGCCTTTGTAAGCCTAAAGAGCATTATATAAAGGAATGGACTATTTTTTATCTCTCATACATTTTATAAGTCCATATACAGATCATAAAGGAGCAACCCACATGCAGGGTTTTGAGGAAACATCTCAATATTGGGAGATGACCTTTGTTTTAAAGGTCAAATGGTTTTGAATGTTTTCAAAGAATATTTTTGGTTCAAGAACATGGTGTGTGACTTCAAAATGAATTCAATGAACCTTTCACCTCATAACCAAAGTCCAAATGAGCACATATGCACCTGTAGGTTTTGAACTATAAAGGAGATCCTTATGTCTAAGACTATCAAGTTGGGACATAGCTTCATAATTGGATGATCAAACCAAGTTAAGAGTACCCTTTCTTTCTTTAATAAGGTGCCAATAGGTTTTTAATACTAGGTTGGTGGGTTTCATGCATACCTGTAGGATCCTTTTGGTCTAAACACTATTTAGTAAGACAAATAGTAAGCAGACAGTGCCTTAGTTAACAGTTTTTCTAAGTTTGGTTTGAAGATACATGGAATGAGTAAATCAAGGGATTGGGACAACATTAATGGTTTTATTTATAACCTTATATCAATGAAAAAAACCCTAAATGGTGAGCTTTACCTACAAGATTTTTGACCTACATTTGATTGCATTGACTTAGGTAGACTGTGAACTATAGAGTGATATTTTGATGCTTACATGGCATGAAAATGAATGAAATAAGTTATAAATTGTCCAATGATACCCAAAGGAGGTTTTAAAAATATTTTATCAAGCTAAACCACACAAATACAACCTATAGGTTTCCTTATTTTATAAAACATAGTCACAGTCACGTTTAAACTCAGTTTTGAGAAGTTTAGTATAGTGAAAGATTGGAAAGTTACCAAGTGGGATCAAACATTGGTAAAATGATCTTGGAAGAGATAAATAGGTTATATACACTATTTTTCAAGCCTCATCTAGGCAACCACCTAAATGCATCACCCCAAAAGGTAAAGCACAGTCAGGTAGTGAGTTGAGAATGAGGACCTAAGTGATAATTTAGAGTCACTCAAAGAGACTAATTAGTAAGGAAAGTGATCTCAGGTTAGGTAATCATGTCCCACATATATATCATAAATAATATATCAAGTAAAGAGACTTTAATTTTGAAAAACATAGTCCACTATTGGATCTTCTCACACACAGTTTTGGTGCACAAAGAACAATTTTGGAACTTGACCATTTGGAAGGTCAAATGACCAAGTTAAGAGTTGAAATCTTATGAAGATAACCCCTATGACTTGGGGAACCACTTCAAACATTCATCATTATCTGAAAAGGTAGGGAAGTACCCCCTATTTTGTCTCAGATAGGGGGAAATTCTCTTTATGCAAAACTGGCAAATTTGAAAGAAAATGCATAGAAGGATAAGCTAGAGGTTATTTGAACCTTTTAAGAAGGTTTGGGAAGTTTAAATACACCTAGAAAAACATGGGAAACCAAGAATGAGGAGGTAAAACCAAACAGGGTGGTCTAGATACTAAGGGTTGTAGCCATGACACACCAAGCAAGATTTAGGCCTAAAGACCAAATGAGGAATTAAAACCATTATACGTAAAGAAAAAGTTTATAAAAGATTTTATCATGTTTTTGAGATGTGGTTACATGTTTTTGAGCTATTGGATGTAGAGAGAACCCTCAAGAAACCATTTTGGAGGTCCATAGATAGAACAGGCCTACTAAGCATGATAAAACCTAGAGGCCAAATGGGAGGTCACTCTTAGTTCTACCTTGATAAGAGCATTCCCATGAGTAAAAACATGTTTGGGGAACCATGACAAAGGTGTCCAAGATTTTAGAGAGCCCATTTTGAGCTCAAAATCATCTCATCATGTAGGAATGAAGGAAAGTAAGCTCTAATAGGCAAGTTTGGTTGCTCATATCTTTCATGCAGCTATGCATGGGATCCAAAGGAGTTAAGGGGTGTTAGGAGGGGTCTTATAAGCCATATTTTTAGAATTTGTTCTCAATTTTGATGTCCTAACTTTATGAAAAAAAATTAAGAGACAAAACTATCGTAAAACCCTACTAAACCCTTGTTAAGGACTAGTTTGCAAAATGGACTTGGGGATGCCATATAAGGACATAGTTTGACTAGAATAGCTATTAGAAATTGGAGATGACTCCCACATGCTACTTCACACCATGATGAATTGTATGAAATTGTATGGATGGGGGTAAAAATAGGCCTTTTCTCATTTTTTTATGTGTTATGTAGGCTACAAGAGGATTTAAGAGATGAAATCAAGTTTGGGAGAAATATTGACACTTGTAATAACTCCTCATATTAATTTCATGCCATGAAATAACTAAGTGCCCCAACCAAGTGTTTCAACTCAGCCAGTCAAATATGGCATATTGCATAAGCTAATAAGAGAGATGAAAAGCTTCACTTGGACTGATTTTAAAGCTTGCTTGATGCATTTAAGGACATGGAGGGTCTTGAAAATTTTCATTAAACATATCCCATGGATTTTCATGGGAAACTGATGCCAAATTTGAGGATAAGTGTTTTAGGTACATGAGAAGGATGTTTCCTAGAATGCAGGTGATGATGGCTCTCTTATCGGTGATTCTAGAAGATTAAGCATTAAACCAATGCATGGAGGGGCATTTTTTAGAGCCTCCACTTCCATTATAATTATTTTACCTTCCCTTAATTAGTTACAAGTCACTCAAATAGGCCTAATCATGAAGGTAGTTATCTATGCAAGGAAAGGAGTTTTAGGCCACTTTACATAATTTTGATGACTTGAATTGACATTTGTTGCTCCTAACCTTGTGTGGTTCAAGCCATATCCTTTTCTCATGCATGGATAACTATTATTCTCAGCTTGACAAGTGTCCTTATGACCCTTGGACTTTTCTTTCTTTCTCTCTCTCTCAAATTCTATACGAGTTGGCCATATTGGTATAGTATTGGATGTTCCACCTAAGTATGGCGAAGCCCAACTCATTTTTATATCTTTTGATCAATATAATGACTAAGTGTTACCTTTTCATGACTGTTCATAAGTGTCTTCTACTTGAATGATGAATCTTGTTTAGTGAAGACTATGTATTCCTAGCATGTAGTCTCATTCTTTCATCTTGTTTGTAGTTGAAAAACTCATTTTTGCAGGGCATGTGATGTGTTCCAAGAGATGTTAAGGTTTAAGTGAGTTAGTATCTTCATTATTGCCTCATAGGGATTTTTTATAGTCCTCATAGCCTTATGCATTCATCCATGAGCTCACAATGTAACATTGATGTGAGAAGATGAAGATTGAAGGCGTGTATGTTATAGTTTGTTTCTTCATCTCAAGTGTAGAATGAAATTGGTTGGAAGTCATCAAACTAATTTGTTGTATCACCCCATTAGTTTAGATTTACTTTCAATTATCTCTCTCTCTTTTCACCCCCTAAGTTAGTTTTAGGTTAAATCCTAAGTGGTACATCAAGAGAGCTAGCCCTATCTACAGACTCACCACATTCCTTAGGCTGCCCACAAGCCTAGAGGTGATTCCATTATGCCACTTGGATGAGGAGAGATTTACATCTCCTCAATGGGTGAAAATCCAAGTGACAATAGTTCCTTTGACTGATATCAGAATAGGGTAGAATATGAAAAATTTTGGTAACTTGAGTGCTCTTTTAGTCTGATTGCTAGGTGAGAATGAATGAGGGTTGATATTATATTTATAGCAGTATTATTAGGAGATAACTCACATTAAAGCACTTAGGCTGACCATTGTAATGTGTTTCATTTGAAAATTGCATGGCTTTAGGGCACTAGACACTTGTGTCAAGTTAGGATAGTAACATCGATTATACTATATGTCTTGAACATTAACGTCCAAGGAGAAGGATAGAAGGCACATGCTTAGAACTTTAAGAGGTGTAAGATAAGTATATTTTAAGTATTTTGGCCAATATGGGATGTTTGTGTCATTAATATAATATTGGTTGAACTAATATATAAGACAAAGGGTATAATATAGAGCAGATGCAAAGCTTACAAAAGTAAGGCATGTGTATAACTAATAGCAACAGCCAAGGTTTGCATTTTCTAAGTGTACAATACTAAAGTGCTACATAATCACAAAATATCATTTACATATCCTCCCTTTAATCTAGAAATTAATTTGTTAGATTAAATGAAATGAATAAGTATCTAGGTGTGTATGGACACCTTGTCTTTGCTTGAGTTAATTTTGAGTGCCTTGTTGGAGTTGAATTTTGAGTGATTTGCTTATGACTGACCTATAACTAAGAGCATGTTATAATGTATAATCATTGTATATAATCTAGGTCAAAATTACTTTAAATAGATTGAAATTAAAAGAGTGAGGTTTAGGATTACACCTATGTGTAAATGTAACTACCTTGCCTATTCACAAGTTATTTTCACAAAATATGTATCACTATAAGGCTCTAAAACTAAGATTAGGATAAATATAGATAAATATTTAAAGTGCATATATCTAAGGGGAGAGAGAGAGAGAGAGAGAGAGAGAGAGAGAGAGAGAGAGTAGATGGCACATGCCCCTAACTTTGGATCAAAAGTGAGTTATTAGTGTAACCCAATGATACTTTTAACCTGGTGAGTTTGGATGATCAAGTGTAAACTAAAAACTTGTAAAGATTGAGGGATTTAATTACCTTAACCATACCAAAAGGTGAACCAACTACTATAACAAATTAGATCATTAAAGTCCATAAAATTCCATTGGGTATTGGTACATGAAATAGTTTTAGAATCTAAAATTGATTTGTATTTTACAATATTAGGCACATGTTGCATAGCATATGCACCTTAAATATGTCTCATGCTGAAATTGTGTATAAAAATGGTACCATGTATCAAATTATTCCATAAATGTGTATCAAAATCATATAATTATATTCTTTGGCCAATTCAAAAAACTATGTAACTATGGAGGACATGTTTCCAAGCCATGCCCCCACTATATATGGAGAAATATGAAACTGATATAAGTACCAATGTGGAGGACATGTTTCCAAAACATGCCTCCACTATAAAATGGAGACATTGAATACTAAGTAAGTGTGGTGAACATGCTTCTAAAACATGCCCCCACTAAATCTATGAATCGATATAAGTACTATTGCCCCCAAAAATATCACTCATTTTTGGGACAACATTTGAACTATTTTGGTCCAACAGACCAAAATCCTCTCTCCCTTTCTCAAAAATTGTTTTAGGAATTCAAATTCTCCATTTTTCAAGTTCTATGGACTCAAATCTATGGACTCTATAGGCTTGAATCTATGGACTTTGTAGGCTAAATTCTAAGGACTCATTTCTATGGACTCTATTCTATGGACTTCGCAGGAAGGAATCTACGGACTCTGGAGGCTTAAATCTATGAACTCTGCAGATATGTTTCTACAAACTCAACATGCTTAAAATTAGCAGGTTCAACAAGTTCAAAGGGTTCTACAGGCAAGTTTAATCAAAAGAACAAGTTTCCAACACTTAGTCATTCTCAAGATCGGTTCAATGCCTTGGTTCAACCAAAAGAGTTCATCAACAAGCTTTTATGCAGTATTTGAACCATTAAACCTTGAACCAAAAAGGTTCAACGGGCTCAATAGGTTCAAAGGTTCAACATCATCAGCAAAAGTTAAGTGCACTTGTCAAGGTTCAAAGTTTAACTGCTTCTAGGTTCAATGGCTTCAAAACACTCATCAAAGAGAAGAAGGCTTGAACCATTGAACCACTTTGGTTTAAAGGTTCAATGGGTTCAAAAGGTTCAAAGCGTATGGTTCAACATGATTTTGTTCAAGTGGTCAAGTGAATGAGTGGAACACAAGAAAATGATTGAACCATTGAACCATTGAACCTTGAACCAACAAGATCCAATGGGTTCAATAGTTCAACGGGTTCAATCGGTTAAAAGCGATCAAAAGACTTAGACAAAAAGATGGCTTCAAATGCAAGATTGAACCGTTAAATCATTGAACCAAAGTTGGTTCAATCAGTCAGTTCAATTGGCAGGTTTAAGGGGCTACCCCAAAGCCAAAGGAATGAACAAGCCCTTACGGAGAATAGTGAACCAAGCTGAGTGCCCTTACGAAGGGCAGGCGAGGAGCAGATGGACCGTTGCAAAAGCCTAAAGGATAGTTTTGGGCTTGAACAATTCCTTGCAGAGGGCATAGTTCTCTTTTGGAAAAGTTCTCATGGCAAAGTTGTTAAGGATCATTTCCTTCAGACAAAAAGTCTGAAGAAATTCCTTCAGACTTTTGTTTGAAGGAAAATCCTGGCAAAAAAAGCTCAAAAAACCAAAACCCAATGGAAAAAGACAAAATGAAAGAATTCCTTTAGAATTTTTGTCCAAAAGAAAAGTCCATCGAAGAAGGCAAAACCCACCAAGAAAATAGAATCCCGAAGGCCACTCGAAAGATCTCAAAGGGTAGGTACCCTTGCGAGAGGCTCTCGCCAAGAAAAGTGGACCGTTTCTCAAGACCCCGAAGGGCAAGTTCCCTCTGAGAAAGATCAAAACACAAAGTGCAGTGAAATGCACCATGTGTCCCTTACAAAGTGCAGCGGAAGCTGCCACGTGTTTCATTATAACTCAGTGGAAGCCAAAAAGTGTCAAACTTCATAATTTCTTCCTTTCACTTCTTTATTTCATAAGGAATGTGGTAGGACCTGAGTGAATTTCTAACCTCAGCGGAGCATGCCATGTGTCATCTTCTGCAGGACTCTCAAAAGACAACTAAAGCCTCTATAAGTTAAGCGAATGTTGCCATGTGTCCTAACCTATTTCATAGCAGAATGTGCCATGTGTCACTTGTTAAGATCAACAGAAAGTGGCCAAAGCAAGCAGGAAAGACACGAAGGAATTGCTAGGGAGGATGACGGGTCCATAGATATCACATTCAGGGCAACCAAGTAGCCATTGGCTTTCAAATGATGATGGACTTGAAGACGTCAAATTTGTGGCAATGAAATAACTATTGATCCTTGCAGACTTAAGCATAAACCCTATGAACAAATTCAGCGATCGGCCAAAGAGATAGCTTGAGAGCTCAAATTGCATAGAAAAGGGAAAAATATAGCCAAAAAAGGGGGAACGATGAAGAAGGATCAAAAATATATGTGCATGGGATATGTTTCTAGAAGGTAAAGCAATCCACCAAGTGGACATCAAAGAGTGCAAACATTCAATGGCACGGCCTATTTTTTAGCATTGAGTAGAGCGAACAGCTATGCACACATAAGGAAACACATCAAGCGGCCCATATTTAAAATTGATGCTCGATTCCAGCATAGCCCATGGATAGAATTTAAAATGCATTAAAGGCATTGAATGCATCGTAAGCCATTTTTGTGAAACAAAGTGCCCAAGTCTTTCTTAGATCACTATATATTGAATTCTCTCTTATCGTTTTAGGGATCTCTCTCTCTGTTATCAAAAACAAAACTCTACCCAAATTAAAAGGCATTATTGAGACTTTGAGCTCAGATTGTTGATCATATTTCGTTATTTGAATAAGAAGACAAGTGACTTTTTAGACTTTGTGCTAGAATACCTTAGTTGTTGGGGAAATTGTTCTTATGTCTATTTCCTTAATATGTTTTTTGTCTATTTAATTAAATAAGCATAATTAATGAAAATAATCAGGAAGGTGTCTTGAAGCCAGCTGTGGAGAGACTTTGTGCTGCCACAATTGTCTTTAGTGTGTTTTCTTTCTATTCTTGTGTAAAGGATCTTGGGACAACTTTAGGCCCTCATTATCTTTCATATTTTGTTTATATGTAAAGGACCTTGCGATGACTTTATGCCCTCATTGTCCTTTGTATCTCACTCTTGGGCAGTTGAGGTGGAGACTTTGTGCTACATCTCAGTTTGCTAGTTACCACGTCTTTAGTTACCAGTTACTTATCACTAACTGAAAGAATTCCTGTTATTTCCTGTAGGATCACTTCTAAAAGAAGAGAAGTGCCTTCAGCATTTTCACCAAGATTTTCTCCTCTGTTTGTTAACATCATCTCTAAAAGAAGAGAGATAGATAGTTTATCCTACCCTTGAGTGTTATTTCCTACTTGTATATATAGTATATAGCTCTTGTATATTTATAGGGAACCTCCCCTTGATGAGAAGAGAGATTTGTCTCCTTTTGATGTAGTAAACTTGCACATCTGGCCGACCAATATCCCTATGTTGTGGTCGAAGAGACCTATTTTGCTCATCAGTTAGATGGTGACAAAATATTCACCCAACAATTTTTGGTGACTCCGCTAGAGATTTACGTGCAATCTAAAGCCTCAAGATTCAGATTGAAGTAGTCCCTGCCCTTATTCATTATAGACTTTGGTGACTCCATTATGTGTCTTACCCATTATCATTATAGCCTTACCATCTTCCTCCACCCCCACACCAACTGAGATAGAATGCATAGTTTAAAACCTCAAAATTTAAGCTAAAGCAATGTCAGTTCTTTTCTATTTTTATTTTTACACTCTGGTAGATCCATGGTATACACGAAGCCAAAGGGCTAAAGGTATTGTTGACCTTGTATTCAAGTTGGTATAGCAAAGTAATTTTGATATGTTTCCTTCACCATCTCACCTCCAACAAATCAGGAGCTTTCCTCCTACTAAAGTCAAGTCTCCATTACTGGGAAAAGTGTCCATTTCCATTATTAATAAAGCTTTGTCAATACTTACCCCTCTGAGATTTGTTATCCCACCTTTCCATAGTCATACAATGGTAGTTTAAGGCCCTTGGGGTAACTCTTTTGGCCCACTCAATTTAATTCCACCTCTACATGAGCTACCACGTAGTTAAAGGAAAAATTTCCCCAAGTTCTATGGTGATGGGAAGGTTCATCCTGATGAACATATTGTAGCCTTCAATATAGCTTATGGCATAATAGGTGTGGAGTATGAGGATATAGCAGTCAGGATTTTCATGAAAACACTACAAGGCGTTGTTGTAGACTGGTTCTATCATCTGTAGGCCCAGACTATGATTGACTGGAACACTCTCAAAGCCAAATTTGAAGCCAGATTCAAGCCTACAGAAGATGCACATACCCTACTGGCTCAACTCACACAAATGAAGAAGGAGCCTCATGAACCAATGAGGCATTTCATAGCCAAGTTTGACAAGCTGAGGAACAGGATTCCTACTATTGCTTAGCCAACACCTGAAAACTTTAAATGTTTCTTCATCAACTCTCAGCTGCCTAAATTGAGTTTTTTGCTGAGATGTGCTGGCCAAATAGACCTTGTTGTAGCTCAATATTTGGCCACTAAGGTGGAAGATGACATTATCTTGGCAGGAAAGATAAGGAGAGATCCTAACAGAGGTAAATCTTCCTCATCTTTTGAATATCCATCTATAAGTACCACTGATCTAATGGTGTAAAAGTTGGCAAATGAGTTGTTAGCTCTTAGGAAGCAAATGGCACAAGGGATATCTTTAGCTCCCTCATATAGAGATATGCCAAGAAGGACATTCCCCAATCAGTCATACCAAGGCAATGCTATTAAAAATCAAGGACAGCCAAATCATCTTCCTCCCCCAAAGGGAAAACTTGCCATTAAAGCACCCCCAACCAATTCAATAGTTTGATATCTCAAAATAGAATCTGATTTCTCTTTCCATCTTGAATTGAACCAAGAAAATGATGTTGATCTCCTTGCAGAAGGCCAGGAAGAATTAGCTGGCGACTCCAACATTGGTTTCATGAATTACCAGGATGAACCCAGAGGTAAAGGTGAAGCAGTTGATGGATCATATGTTGTATTCACCCAGTCCCAAGACCAGTCAGCCTAGCAAGCTGATAAAGGAAAAACAGAGAAAAAATTTTAGCCTACAATCTCAATTGCCAAATGAAGAACTTCTCTGCCTTTCTAGCCAAAGGACCCAGTAAGTAATAAAAAGGTAAGTACATCAAGCATTCCTCCATTTTTAACTTCAATTCTATAGACCAGTACCACCCCTCCTAAAAAATAGAAAGATGAACTCCCTTCCTCTGTTTCTAATCTATTTCAGTCATTTAACATAATCGACCATGTCAAGAAGACCAAAATTCAAATGTCTAAATTTGAATTCTTACAATCCAATCTCGAGCAGTTGGATAGGTTAGTTCAGTGTGTAAAGAATAAAATCATCCCTGTAGGACAAGATGTCAAAAAGGTAACTCATGATCCCCCAAAGAACATGTCCATCCCAAATAATCTTGTCATTACTCCTGTGACTGCCCCTAGGAAAATAGAGCCTTTCTATGTTTCCCTGTTGATAAATGCTCACAAATTGAGCAATTACATCATAGACTCAAGTGCATTTGACAACGTCATACCAGCCAAAGTGGTAGAATCTCTTGGACTCACATTGACCAAAACTTTTGAAAGATATTTCTCCATGGAGAACAAATAAGTACCTCTGCTCAAACAAATCAAGGACACCCAATTTGCATTTGTAGTATTCCCAGACAAAAGAATCAAGATGACAGTCTTGGTGGCCGACATCCCAGCATCATACGGCATTCTTCTAGGGATTATGTTCTACAAAGATGATGGTGGCGAGTTGAGCATGGACCTATCTGAAGCAAGGATCCCTATCAAAGGCATTATGCAAAGGCTACTTCCTAAAAAGGAATCAAAATATGTTGTCACTCAGACATCAGCCCCTGAAGCTCAAATTTTGTTTAAATCTTCAAACATGGGTAAATATTTCTTGACCATAGAGGATACTCATGTTTCAGCTAATGAAACTTCTAAAAATAATAGTCTAAAAATTGGTTCAGATAGAATAGTAGAAGATGTGAGAGAGCATAGTACAAACACAGAAGAATTTCCCCTTCCAAGCAAGGAGAAATCTAAGGAAATATCAGTTTTTGATGATGTTTGAATCCTAGAATTTGATGGCAGTAATTCTTCTACCAGCTCAAGCACTGAGATTGTGTTGATATCTCCTCAAGGAGATATTTTTCCTTCTTCATACAAGTTGTAGTTCAGCAACACCAACAACACAGCTAAGTACGAATCTCTATTGCTTGGATTAAAGGTCGCTCAAGATAAAGGCATCAAACTCCTTCATGCCAAAGGAGATGCTAAACTAGTCGTTTGTCAGGTAAGAAACCTGTATCAAACCAAAAATGAGAGATTACGCCACTACCGCAATCTAGTCTGGGATCAAATTGAAAGCTTTGATACTTTCAACATCTCTGCCATACCCAGGGAATTCAATGATCGAGCTAATACATTGGCTATTTTAGCAACTCTCTTAGTTCCTCACCTAGACTTCAAAGGAAACAGGTACACTATCAAATTGATCTTTAGACCAAGTGTGCTCGATAATGTCAATCATTGGCAAGTGTTCAATGTCAAAAGCCAAATCATCACCTTTTTGAAACAAAAAGACAGCTTCAAACATCTTCACTTCGAAGGTAGTAAGCTTCAGAAACTTGAATCAAATCCCAAAATGAATTCAGATGTAGGTGAAGAATTCCTATAGTTAAAAGGGAATAAAATTTCCAAAGGACTGGTTTCTCTTGAGAAACTGTTTGACAAGCACGACAGGTTCATCAAATAGCAATAAATGGATTCAAACTCCTCCCAGGGATTTGATCAGATAAATTTGGGTACCAAGGAAAATCCCAAGATGGTAAACATTGGGAATTGTTGTACTTTAGAGGAAAAACTCAAATTTACTAACCTGCTTCACCATTACATGGATGTTTTGGCATACTCTTATGATGATCTGAAGTCACTCAAGCCTGAGGAAATTCACCATGAAATTTCTCTCAAGGATGATTCAGTGCCTTATAAGTAGAAATCCCAATAGTATAATCCAAAGATATCAGATACTATTCTGTCTGAGATACAAAAAATGTTGAATTCTAAGATAATTTTCTCAATCCATCATTCCAGATAGATTATCAGCATAGTCCCTGTGAGGAAGAAGAATGGTGAGATTCGCATTTGTGTGGATTTCAGGAATCTGAATCAGTCATCTCTAAAGGATAACTATCCTTTGCCAATCATGGACCAAGTAATTCAGACAGTGACCAGCTCAGAGATGTTATCAATGCTAGATGGCTTCTCAGAATACAATCAAGTTGAAGTTGGTGAAGCAGACTAGCACAAGATAGCGTTCACCACACCTTGGGGCACATTTGCATATAAAAAGATGCCTTTTAGCTTGATAAATGTTGGTGCCACCTTTCATAGAGAAATGGACCTTGCTTTCAAGGATGAGATGGGTAAGTTCATTATAGTTTATCTTGATGACTTGACCATCTTTTCTAAGCATCACCCAGATCATATACGCCACTTGCAACAAGTGTTGGAGTGCTACCGCCAGAATGGCATTTCCTTGAACCCCAAGAAGCCAATTTTTGGAGTAACAAAAGGGAAAATTCTCAGACACATTATGTCTAAAGGAGGCATAAAGATTGACTCAGATAGATTCAAGTCTATCCAAGAGCTTACCTTGCCTACAAGTAAGACTGTTGTTCACTCTTTCTTTGGAAAGGTGAATTTCTTACGAAGGTTCATCCCTCAGTTTGTTGAGAAGACCTAACACATTGTGAAAATGATGAAGAAAAAGGCCACCTTCAGCTAGACTGAAGAAGGCAAGTCAAAATTTGAGGATATCAAAACTACCATTGCCCATGCCCCAATTTTAGTTTGTCTAGACTAAAACAAAGAGTTCATCATATATATTTATGCTTTTAAACACACACTTTCAGCAATTTTGATTCAATAGAATAAAGAAGGTATGGAATCTCCCATTTATTTTATGAGTTACCCTCTCAAAGCTCATGAGCTGAAGTACTCAAATATGGAGAAGCATGCTTATGTAGTAGTGAAAGCAGTCAAGCATTTCCACTTCTACATCTTGAATTCTCACACTACTGCCCTGGTTCCTGATACCATGATCAAATCCATACTAACTCAGCAGGAGTTTGAAATGAAAAGAGGCAATTAGATTGTAAAGATCTAAGAGTTTGATCTAGTTATCAAACTGATGAAGCTGGTGTGGGGAAGGGGCCTTTGTCAGTTGATTGCTGACAAATGGCCCAAAGAAGTAGGGCATGAAGAAAAAGAATGCCAACAGTCCTCTTTGTCTCCACCATGAATGAGTGGTATTTAGATATTGCTCATTTCCTTACTTATGGTGAGTGTCCTGCTCACCTATCTTACAAAGAAAGGAGGACTATCAAGTTGAAAGCTACCAATTTTGTCCTTTAAGACAACGGCCTGTACAAGAGGAGCCTTGATGGAGTGTTCCTTCGCTATGTGGATAAAGAGCAGCAAAGCCAACTTTTGAAATTCTTCCACAATCTAGCCTATAGAGGTACATTTTATACTCTTGTGACTGCCCATAAAATTTTGTGAGCCAGGTATTACTGGCCAACTCTTTTCTAAGATGCATATAAGTGGATAAGAAAATGTGAACTGTGCTAGTAATTTGTTGGGAGATCCAAGTTAGCCGCCTTGCCTCTCAATCCAGTGGTCATAGAGGAACCATTCCAGTAATAGGGAATTGATTTTATTAGAGCTGTAAACCCATCTTCAAGTGTTGGACATGATTATGTCTTTACAGCAACTGACTACTTCACCAAGTGGGTGGAAGCTATCCCAATTAAGCATGCTACTTCAGAAGTAGTGTGTAATTTCCTCAAGGAGAATATCATTTCCAAGTTTGGGGTCCCAACCAAGATTGTCACAGATAATGCAGCTTGTTTCACTTCCCTAGAGATTACTCAGTTCTATTTTTACTATGGGATCACCCTCTCTCACTCTTCTGATTACTTTCTACAAGGGAATGGACAAGCTGAATCAAGTAACAAGAAACTAATGACTATCATCAAGAAGTTGGTGGATGACAACTAAAGGACATGGCATAAAGCATTGGTTGATGCTTTGTGGGCAGACATAATTACACCAAAAAGGGCAATTGGTATGTCTCCTTTCCAACTTCTTTATGGTATCAATGTTGACATACCAATCACCTCAGAATTGCCAGCATTAAAATTGGCTAAGACAATTGAAGATCAGACATATGAAAGCCTCCTTGATAAGAGAATCATGTGCTTGACTTAGCTAGATGAGCAATGAGCTGTGGTGGTGGACCGAATTGCTGCCCATCGAAGTCTGGTGAAGAAGCTCTTCGACCAGAAGGCAAAAAACCATGATTTCCAGGTTGGAGATCAAGTCCTGTTGTGGGACAAAAGGAGAGAACCAAAGGGGATGCATGAGAAGTTTAACTCCCTTTGAAGGGGCTTGTTTATTATCCATCATCTCAATGGTAAGAATAGCTTTCTATTGAAATATCAAGATGGCACGCTCTTTTCTCTGCCTTACAATGGACAGCATCTGAAGCACTTCAACTCTTGAAGTATCAATAAGTTCACATGTACATATGTATAATTGTATAGTCTTTCTTTCTACTTTGTGTTGTTTGTTTTCATTTTTTGGAGCCTTTATTTTTGGGTAGCATGACTCCATAGCTTAATGGCATACTTCAAGGCACTGGAGATTTTGGTTTCTACTCCCCTCAGTTGTTCCAAGTTTTCAACTGAAGGAAGTTCCCCAACTGGAGCCAGTTGTTGTCCCCCAAAAATATCACTTATTTTTGGCACAACATTTGAACTATTTTGAACTATTTTTGTCCAACAAACCAAAATCCTCTCTCCCTTTCTCAAAAATTGTTATAGGCATTCAAATTCTCCATTTTTTAAGCTTTTTCAAGTTCTACAGACTCAGATCTACAGACTCTGCAGGCTTGAATCTACGGACTCTGCAAGCTAAATTCTAAGGACTCATTTCTATGGACTCTATTCTATGGACTTCTCAAGAAGGAATCTATGGACTCATTTCTACGGACTCTATAGGCTTAAATCTACGAACTCTACAGATATGTTTCTATGGACTCAACATGCTTGAAATCAGTAGGTTTAATAGGTTCAAAGGCTTCTACTGGCGAGTTCAATCAAAAGAACAAGTTTCCAACACTTAGTCATTTTTAAGATTGGTTCAATGCCTTGGTTCAACCAAAAGAGATCGTCGGCAAGCTTCTATGCAGTATTTGAACCATTGAACTGTTGAACCTTGAACTAAAAAGGTTCAACAGGTTCAATGGGTTCAAAGGTTCAACATTATCAGCAAAAGTTAAGCGCATTTGTCAAGGTTCAAAGTTCAACCACTTCTAGTTTCAACAGCTTCAAAACACTCATCAAAGAGAAGAAGGCTTGAACCTTTGAACCACTTTGGTTCAAAGGTTCAATGGGTTCAATGGTTTAAAAGGTTTAAAGCATATAGTTCAACGCAGTTTGGTTCAAGCGGTCAAGTGAATGAGTGGAACACAAGAAAAGGATTGAACCATTGAACCTTAAACCAAAAAGGTTTAATTTTTTCAACGGTTCAATGGTTTTAATTGGTTTAAAGCGATCAAAAGACTTAGACAAAAAGATGGCTTCAAATGCAAGATTGAACCATTGAACCAAAGTTGGTTCAATTGGTCAGTTCAATCAATAGGTTCAAGGGGCTACCCCAAAGCCAAAGGAATGAACAAGCCCTTGCAAAGAACAGTGAACCAAGCTGAGTGCCCTTGTAGAGGGCAATGAACCAAGCCAAGTGCCCTTGTGGAGGGTAATGAGCAAAAGCAGACAAAGAGAATTCCTTCAAAAAAGTGAACCAAAGACAAATAGCCCTTGCGGAGGGTAGGCGAGGAGCAGATGGACCGTTGCAAAAGCTTGAAGGATAGTTTTGGGCTTGAACAAGTCCTTACAAAGGGCACAGTTCTCTTTCAAAAAATTCCCACGGCAAAGTTGTTAAGGATCATTTCCTTCAGACAAAAAGTCTGAAGGAAAAGCCTAAAAAACCAAAACCCGATAGAAAAAGACAAAACAAAAGAATTCCTTTGGACTTTTTGTCTAAAAGAAAAGTCCACCAAAGAAGGAAAAACCCACCAAAGAATTAGAAGCCTGAAGGCCACCCGAAAGATCCTGAAGGGTACGTACCCTTACGGGAGGCTCTCACCAAGAAAAGTAGACCATTTTTCAATACCTTGAATGGCAAGTTCCCTCCGAGAAAGATCAAACCACAAAGTGCAATAAAACGCATCACATGTCCCTTACAAAGTGTAGTGGAAGTTGCCACGTGTTCCATTATAACTCAGTGGAAGCCAACAAGTGTCAAACTTCACAATTTCTTCCTTCTGCTTCTTTATTTTATAAGGAATGTGGTGGGCCCCGAGTGAGTTTCTAACCTTAGTAGAGCGTGCCATGAGTCATCTTCTGCATGACTCTCAAAAGACATCTAAAGCCTCTATAAGTTAAGCAGATGCTGCCACATGTCCTCACCTATTTCATAGTGGAACGCGCCATGTGTCACTTGTTAAGATCAACAGAAAGTAGCCAAAGCAAGTAGGAAAGACATGAAGGAATTGCTAAGGAGGATGACGGGTCTGCAGCTGTCAAATTTAGGGAAATCAAGTAGCCGTTGGCTTTCAAATGATGACGGACCTAAAGACATCAAATTTACGGCAATGAAATAACTATTGATCCTTGTAGACTTAAGCACAAACCTTGTGAACAAATTCAATGACCAGCCAAAGAGATAGCCTGAGAGCTCAGATTGCATAGAGAAGGGCAAAATATAGCCAGGAAAGGGGGAATGATGGAGAAGGATCAGAAATATCTATGCATGGGATATGTTTCTAGAAGGTAAAGTAGTCCACCAAGTAGACATCAAAGAGCGCAAACATTCAATGGTGCAGCCTATTTTTCTGCATTGAGTAGAGTGAACAGCTATGCACACATAAGGAAACACATCAAGTGGCCCATATTTAAAACCGAAGCTCAATTCTAGCATAGCCCATAGATAGAATTTAAAATGCATTAAAGGCATTGAATGCATCGTAAGCCATTTTTGTGAAACAAATCACCCAAATCTTTCTTGGAACACTATATATTGAATTCTCTCTTATTGTTTTAGGGATCTCTCTCTTTGTTATCAAAAATAAAACTCTGCCCAAATTGAAAGGCATTACTGAGAATTTGAGCTCAGATTATTGATCATATTTCATTATTTGAATAAGAAAACAAGAGACTTTTCAGACTTTGTGCTAGAATAGCTTGGTTGTTGGGGAAATTGTTCTTATGTCTATTTCCTTAATACATTTTTTATCCATTTAATTAAATAAGTAGAATTAGTGAAAATAATCAGGAAGGTATCCTGAAGCTGACTGTGGAGAGACTTTGTGCTACCACAATTGTCTTTAGTGTGTTTTCTTTCTATTCCTGTGTAAAGGATCTTGGGACGACTTTGGGCCCTCATTATCTTTCATATTTGGTTTATGTGTAAAGGACCTTGGGATAACTTTGTGCCCTCATTGTCCTTTGTATCTCACTCTTGGGTAGTTGAGGTGGAGACTTTGTGCTACATCTCAGTCTGTTGGTTACTACGCCTTTGGTTACTAGTTACTTGTCACTATCTGAAAGAATTCCTATTGTTTCTTGTAGGATCACTTTTGAAAGAAGAGAAGCACCTTCAACATTTTCACCAGGATTTTCTCCTCTGTTTGTTAACATCATCTCTAAAAAAAGAGAGATGGATGGTTTATCCTACCCTTGAGTGTTATTTTTTGCTTGTATATATAGTATATAGCTCCTACACATTTACAAGGAACCTCCCCTTGATGAGAGGATAGATTTGTCCCCTTTTGATGTAGTAAACCTGCACATCTGGCTGACCAATCTCCCTATGTTGTGGTTGAAGAGACCTATTTTGCTCATCAGTTAGCTGGTGACAAAATATTCACCCAACAAGTACCATACTAAATAAACGTGGAGAATCATGTTTCCAAATCATGCCCAAAAAGAATCTGAAACTATAAAGGTGTGGAAGCCATGTGTATATGACATGCCCCTACTGAATCTACAAATTGATATAAGTACCGAAGACTAAATAAATGTGGATAACATGCTTCCAAAGCATGCCCCCACTATAATATGCAAACTATGAATGTTTGAAATCCTTGTCCATCTAACATGCCCCCATTAAATATGAGAGCTGGTGTAAAGTGTGGAGAACATTCTTCCCAAGCATTCCCCCACTAATATACCCCCCATTTGATTTGAGGGAAAAATAGTATCTAAAAGTTACCTCACCTCAAAAGGGTAAGACAACTGTAAAATCTATGAATGTAACCATGTAGCATATAGAAGGAACATGTATAGGTAAATGTACCAATAAAGCATATAGAACCAATGTGATCACATGTAGGCATAAAATGCATGATAAATATCATAACAAAATCTAGGTAGTAACAATACAAGCTCAACAAACAAACACACACACAAGAACACTCAAAAGTAACTCAAAACTAATGGTCCAAGGAGACCACAAACAAGGAGCATTTTAAATGTCCATGCAAGTAATGACATATTAAAATGTCCAAGAAATCAAGCATAAGCACATGGGCCACATACAACAGAGCATATTCAAATACTCAAAAAATCAAGACAATAGTAAGGCAAAACACTTAGGAAGTGTGTAAAGAAAAATCATAAGCAACCAACATAAACATGTCATAGTGTTTTATGGATTGAATGTGTTAGCAAAAATGTCAAGCACATATCATATCAGTTACCCTATGTAATATATAATCATGGATAATAGGTGTGTGTAAGTACATACGTAAGCTCAAACATGTGAGCATAGAGTGATCATTGAATCATATAGCCTATGTGTATCAAGATCATAGAAGATGGATGTCCCCAAAGTCCTAGTGACATGTGTAGAGGGAAATCCCAACACCCATAAGTGTATCATATATCTGTGTATGCATGTATATGTGTATGTGTGAGTAAATCATATGCTATCTCTCAACATGGAATTAACACATAGATGCTAAGGATCCAATAAAACATGTAGGTGCCAAAAAAGTTTTTGAATTTTTGAATGTATTTTTTTTGGTATTTTTGGTATTTTTAAGAGTTCCAATCAAGTAATTTCTCATCATCGAAAGACGTAGGACCATTTTTTCAATTGTTCAAGTTATACTTATAACAATGGATTGCTTGTTCTTTAATATACTTTTCTAATGGCTTCCATGAAGCTAATGGTTTGGGTAGATAATCATATCCATCATGTGGTATGCAAATATATATGCCCATATCAAAAAAGGTAACACACATATTTTTAGTATCTAACTTGGCTTTCCATCTGACTAGACAATCTTGTCCAATCTTTAATTTCAAACCAGGGTCATGATCTAGTATCCATATGATTGTGGTCATCACACGTGTACCACAAGCAATAGGTAATCGAATGTATATGTTAGTTTTTGGCATCAATGTAGAGTATATGAGTTCATCTATAGTATGTCCTAATTTTTTGAGGATTTTAAATCCATGAGTTGTATCACACTTATTCATATCAAACTAGAGATGGCGGTAATATACTTCATCAATATTAGCAATAATAGTCAACTCTTCATGCTTTAGTCACTTTGAAATATAGTTCTCATTAAAAAGATAGGAAGGATTTTGCCTTTTGGTAGGTTGTGAATATTTTGGCAAAGACTCAACATTGTTCACATGGTGTATTTGCATTTGACCTTTATAAGGTTGGCTCGATATTTTTAACCAAGAGTGATGAATTAAGTAACAAGCATTTACATGCTCATCTATTATGGTTATGTTCCCCTTATCTAGTTTAATTATTGTTTCTTTTGCAAGTGGATTAATCATGTATATACCAAGACCTGTGGGTTCAAATAAGTTATGTGAAAGGTGATCAAGTGGATCAAATTTTAGTTTGTGAATTTTATCATCTGTCATATCATGAATGGTATCATCCTCACTATCATAGTAATCAGAAACAAACCAATCATTCTTCTCTATATTGACCAATAAAGGAAGCTCAAATGAAGGAGGTTCTTATGGTTTTAAAGGCTTCTTTGGTAACGGTTCTTGATCTTGATGTGCATTTGTGTTTACCTCAATATCTGGTACCTTATTTACATCTAAATATGGAGGATCTATTGTACTTAACTCACCTATGTCATAAGTGTGTTTGTGCTGAATAGGAATGCATCATTTAGGTGGTACCACTATAGGAATTCCTTTGATTTAGATTGTATTATTTTGAATATTTTGAAAGGTTCATCATTGATGGGAATTGTTAATAAAATACCATCATGTATGAATTTTACACATCTATGAAGTGTATATGGGATAGCTTCCATTGAATGTATCCAAGTTCTACCTAAAAGTATATTATAGTATAATGATTGAGACATTGCCTAAAATGTAGCTACAATAGTTTTTGGTCATAATGTCACATCTAATGTCATTTGACCAACTAGAGGACTATGTGTATTATCGAACCCTTGGATATGTAGAATCAATTTTTGAATTAGAATTGTATTAATGCCCATGGTGGTTAAAATTTTGATACTTCAAATTTTAAGGCCTGACCTATTATCAATGAGCACCCTTTTAATGCCCTTATTTTATATTGTGACTTATATGAACACAAGTAACTCTTGATCAATAATATCTTTGGATGGTAAGTCAATTGGATCAAAGGTAATAAGTTTGGCATTATTTTTGAGATCTTTCATGATATATGAAAAATAAGTAGGCTCAATATCATTTGGAAGATGAGTTTCATGCAATGTCTCATAGAGGATGTCTTCATAAACATTAGATTATTTTAGGAGCTCAAGTATTGAAATTTTAGCATGTGTATTGCTCAATTGGTCAACAAGGTCATATCCATTAGATTTTATCACAAGTTTAGGCCTAGGGGGATCCTAATGTATATTAATAGGTGGTTTTGTAGGTTGAGAAACTTTGCCTCTTTGAGTAGTAACAACATGGAATGCATAATACAATATAAGTCATGGGTGAGTAATGGGTACAAAATGGTAACTGTCACTTGAATAAGGATTGGGTAGAACAAATGACTGAGAACATACACATTGGACTCTAAACACCGGCTCTATAGCATTACAAGAAGACTTATGGAGAGATATCAAATGTTGTCTATATTTTAACACTCTCTCATTATGTGCATAGATTTGCTTAACAGTTTTGACAAGATAAGTAACATATCAAACCATAGCAATTATAAGTTTTTGGATCATGAAATAATTTATAGATGTGTCCATGGCAAACATGACTTCAAGATTTATCAATCAAGGATCAACAACAGGAAAATAAATTAGAAAACCCTAGCTAGTATAGGGTTTAAAGTTCAAAGATTGGGTCCACCAAATGTTTAACCCCAATTTGGATTTTTAAATCCTACTTAGGTAGATAGGGTTAAGGATATAGATATGATAGGGCACAAGGGTGAATATCAAACCTAAATCAAGCCAATTAATGTGCTACACTCAGATGTACAATATGTTGAATTTATAAAACTAAGACAAGTTATTAAAAGAAAGTAAAACTATGATAGATATAGATATGACATAAAAGAGAGTACTTAGCTAATTATAGTGCTAATGTAGGTATGGATCTAGTATAGGCAAAAATTAGAGAGTAAAAGAATTCTAGATCAATCATCAGATTCTAGATCTAGTGCCTCTAGGTCTCTAGAAAATTGTGTCTACTTGGGCTGGTTATGTCTACGCTATTGTCTGGGTTAAATGCTAGTGTCTTGTATAGAATACAAACTAAAACAAGATGGACCACTTGGATGCTTATGGGTTTATATTCACCTTAGCTCTAGTGCATTCATATCTGGGTCATGGACTATTGCTCTTAGTGAAATGGTAAAACCCTGGCTTCCATCTTCAATGTGACCTTGCGGGAAAATGGGTTAGTGAGCACATGGTGTCAATATAAACTATAATGACCCTACTATCAAAGGGCACTACCTACATAACCAAAACTCCAAAAGAGGGCCTCAAACTCATGTAGTTATCCTCTATGTGTTGGATTGTGTGTGAATCATGCAATGTGTATAAAGCAATTACAATAGTGACATAACTTGTAACTTGTAAAATATGACCTTATGATTGCTCCTTTAGTACTTAAGACATATATTTGGGATTTTCTTTGATTGATATCATAATAGGGCAGAATATGAAAGCTTTTGGTAACTTGAGTGCTCTTTTAGTCTGATTGTTAGGTGAAGAATGAATGAGGGTTGATATTGTATTTATACTAATCATATCAGGAGATAAATTGCATTAAAGCACTTAATAAAACCATTTTAATATGTTTCATTTGAAAATTGGATGACTTTAGGACACTAGACATTTACATCATGTCAGGATGGTAATGTTGGTGATATTGTTTGTCCCGGTTGTTAGTGTCTAGGGAGAATGAGAGAAGGGACATGATCAAAACCTATAGAGGTGTAAGATAAGTATATTTTAAGCATTCTAGGAAATATGTGATTATGTTTCATCAATATAAGGTTGGTCAGACTAAGAGATAGGCCAAGGGGCATAAAATAGAGTAGATGTGAGGCTTGAGGAAGCAAGGCATGTGTTGAACTAAAAGGAATAGCCAGAATCTAAGTTTAACAAGTGTACAAGACTAAGGTACTACATAATCACAAAATATCATCTACGTTTCCCCTTGCCATTTAATATAGTAATCAAATTTCTAGTTTAAAAGAAAGGAATAAGAACTTGGGTGTGTATGCACACCTTATCTTTATTTTAGTTGAATTTGATTGCTTTATTGGAGTTTAATTTTGAGTGCTTTGCTAGTGATTGATCTGAAATCAAGAGTATGTTATAGTTTATAATCAGTGTATATTATATAGGTCAAAAGTACTTAAAATATATTAAAATTAAAAGATCAAAGTTTAGGAGTACACCTATGTGCTGATGTGACGGCCTTCCTTATTGGCAAGTTATTTTTGCAAAATATGTATTATTATAAGACTCTGAAACTAAGATTACAATAAATATTTAAATTACATATATTCAAGGAGATGGAGAGAGAGAGGTTGGAAAGCACATGTCTTTAACTTTGGAGCAAAAGTGAGTTACCACCTAGCAGTTGACATTAATTCAACTTGATACTTATAACCTAGTGAGTTTGGATGATCAAGTTCAGATTAAAAACTTGGAGAGATTGAGTGATTTAATCACCTCAACCATAATAAAAGGTGAGCCAACTACTACAATAGATTGGCTTACTAAAGTTCATAAAAGTCCCCAGGGTATTAGTACATGCAATTATTTTGGAATCTAAAATTGATTTGGATTTTGTAATATTAGGCACATGTTGCATACCATATACACTTTATATATGTTTCATGTTGAAATTGTTTATAATAATGATACCATGTATGGAACTTTCCAATAAATGGGTATCAAAATCATATAATTGTGTGTTATGACCACTTCAAAAAATTGTGAAAGTATGGAATACATCCTTCTAAAGCATGCCATCACTATATATGGATAAATCTAAAACTGATATAAGTACCACTGTGGAGGATATGTTTCCAAAACATCCCCCCAATGTAAAATGGAGATGTTGAATACTGAGTAGGTGTGGAGAACATGCTTCCAAATCATGCCCCCACTAAATTTGTGAATTGATATAAGTACCATACTAAATGAATATGGAGAATCATGCTTCCAAAACATGCCCTAAATGAATCAGAAACTATGAAGGTATGGAAGCCATGTCTATATGGCATTCCCCCACTAAATCTACAAATTATTATAAGTACTAAAAATTGAATCAATTTGGAAAAAATTCTTGCAAAGCATGCCCCCACTATAATCTAGAAACTGTGAATTTGTGGAAACCATGTCCATATGACATGCCCCCACTAAATCTGAGAACTGGTGTAAAGTGTGGAGAACATACTTCTAAAACATTCCCCCATTAGTATGCCCCCCCCATTTAATGTGAGGGAAAAATAGTACCTAGAAGTTACCTCATCTCAAAAGGGTAAGACAATTGTAAAATATGTGAATGTAACCATATAACATATAAAAGGAACATGTCCAGGTAAATATATCATTGAAGCACATAGAATCAATGTGATCACATATAGGCCTAAAATGCATGATAAATATCATGAAAACATCTAGATAGTAATATTACAAGCTCAATAAGCAAACAAGCACACACACAAGAGCAATCAAAAGCAAGTCAACAAGCAATGGTCTAAGGAGACCACAAATAAGGGGCATGTTTAAATGCCACAAAATCAAGTGGACATGACTTAGTAAAATATCCACAAAGCAAGAAATGACATATTCAAATATCCATATAAGTAATAACATATTCAAATGTCTAATAAATCAAACATAGGCATATGGTCCACATATAATGGAATATATTCAAATGCTCGAAAAAGCAAGAAAATAGCAAGGCAAAACACTCAAGGAAGTGTGTAAAGGAAAAACATAAATAACTAGCATAAACATGTCATAGTGGTCCATGGATCGAATGTGTTATCAAAAAATGTCATGTACATAACATATCAAATACCATGTGTAATGTATAATCATAGATAATAGGTATGTGTAAGTACATATGTAAGCTCAAACATGGTAGTGTAGAGTGATCATCAAATCATATAACCTATGTGTATCAAGATCATAGGAGATAGATGTCCCCAACGTCTTGGTGACATGTGTAAGGGAAATCCCAACACCCAAGATCATGTATCTATGTATGCCTATATATGTGTGTGTAGGATTAAATTATATGCCAGCTCTCAACATGGAACTAACACATAGATTCCAAGGAACCAACATAACATGTAGGTGCCAAAAATGTTTTTCAATTTTTGAATGTTTTTTTTTTGGTATTTTTAAGATTTCCAATCAAGGAATTTCTCATCATCAAAAGATGTAGGACCATTTTTCAAACTTTTCAAGTGTTACTTATAATGATGAATTGCCTTTTCTTCAATATACTTATCCAATGGCTTCTTTGAAGCTAATTTTGTGGGTAGATAATTGTATCCATCATGTGGTATGGAAATCTTTGTGCCCATATCAAGAAAGGTAACATACACTTTTATAGTTTCCAACTTGGCTTATCATTTGAAGAGCCAATCTTATCTAAGCTTTAATTTAAATTGGGGGTTATGATCTAGTATCCATACAATTGTGGTCACCACACATATACCACAAGTAATAAGTAACCGAATGTATATGTGGGATTCTAGCATCAATGGAGAGTATATGAGTTCATCCATAGTATATCCTAATTTTTTGAGGAGTTTAATTCCATGAGTTGTATCTTACTTATTCATGTTAAAATAGAGATGGTGACAATATACCCCATCAATTTTAGTAGTAATAGTCAACTCTTCATGCTTTCATTGCTTTGAAATATATTTCTCATTTGAAAGACAGGAAAGATTTTGCCTTTTGGTAGGTTGTGAAGCTTTTGGCGAAAACTCCACATTGCTCACATGGTATATTTGCATTTGTCCTTTATAAGGTTAGTTCAATGTTTTTAACCAAGGGGGTGAATTGAGTAATAATCATTTACATACTCATCTTCTATGGTTGTGTTCCCCTTATCGAGATTTAGTGTTGTTTCTTTTGTAAGTGGATTGATCATATATGTACCAAGACCTGTGGGTTCAAACAAGTTATGTGAATGGTGATCAAGTGGATCAAATTTTAGTGTTAAAATTTTATAATTTATCATTTCATGAAATATATAATCATCACTATCATATTAATTATAAGCATGCCCATTATCCTGCTTAGTATTGACCAATAAAGGAAGCTCAAATGAAGGTGGTTATTGTGGTTTTCATGGCTCTATTGGTAATGGATATTGATCTTGATGTGCATCTGTGTACCACAATATGTGGTACCTTATTTACAGCTAGGGATGGAGATCCATTGTACTTCACTCATCTATGTCATAAGTGCATATGTGCTCAATATGAATGCATTATTTAGGTGGTACCACTGTAGGAATGCCTTGTATTTCAAATTGTTTATTTTGCAAAATTTAAAAGGTTCATCATCGGTGGGCATTGTTAATAAAGTCCCAGCATGTATGAATTTTACACATATGTGAAGTGTAGATGGGACAACATTCATTGAATTTATCCAAGGTCTATCCAAAAGTACATTATAATGCAATGATTGAGACATTACCTAAAAATTAGTTGAAATAGTTTTTGGTCTTAATGTCACATCTAATGTAATTTGACAAACTAGAGGACTATATTAATTATCAAACCCTCAAATATGCATAATCTATTTTTGAATCAGATTAGTGATGATTACCATGTTGGCTAAAAATTTTGTACTACAAATGTTTAGGCTTAATCCATTATCAATGAGCACCCTTTTAATGCCCTTATTTTGTATTGTCACTTTTATGAACACAGACAAATCTTGATCAATAATATCTTTGGATGGTAAGTCTATTAGATCAAAGGTAATAAGTTTGGTATTATTTTTGAGATTTTCATGATATCTAAAAAATAAGTAGGCACAATATCATTTGAACTTGAGTTTCATGTAATGTCTCATAAAGGATGTCCTTGTAAACATTAGATTATTTTGGGACCTCAAGTATTGAAATTCTAGAATGTGTATTGCTCAATTGGTCAATAAGGTCATATCCCTTAGATTTTATCACAAGTTTAAGATTAGGGGGCACCTATTGTATATTAACATGTGGTTGTGTTGGTTGAGCAACCTTACCTCTTTGAGTAGTAACAACATGGACCACAAAATCCAATCTAAGTCATGGGCGAATAATGGGTGTGAGATGATAACTGTTACTCAAATAAGGATTGGGTAAAACAAATGGCTAAGAGAATACATGTTGGCCTCTAAACACCAACTCTATAACATTACAAGAGGACTTATGGAGAGATGTCAAATGTTGTCTATATTTTAACACTCTCTTATTATGTGCATGGATTTGCTTAATAGTTTTGACAAGACAAGTAACGTATCAAACCATAGAAATTATAGGTTATTGGAGCATGAAATAATTTACAAATATGTCCATGGAAAACATGAAATTAAGATTTATCAATCAGGGATAACAACAAGAAAAGAAATCATAAAACACTAGTTGGCCTAGGGTTTGATATTCAAAGATCAAGTTCACCAAATGTTTAACACTAATTTAAATTATGGAATCCTACTTGGGTAGATAGGGTTAAGGATATATGAATGATAGGGCACAACGATTAATATCAAACCTACATCAGGACAATTAATGTGCTTAACTCAGATGTACCATATGTTGAATTTATAAAACTAAGATAAGATATTAATGGAAAGTACAACTTTGCTAGATATAAAAATTTAGGTCTTAATGGAGACTACTTAGCTAGTTTTAATTCTAATTCAGGTTTGGATATAGTACAAGTAGAAATTAGGTAGGAAGATAGTTCTTGATCAATCATAAGATGTTAGATCTAGTGCCTCTAGCTCTTTGGACACTTGCATTAGCCTTAGATGGTCATATCAACGTTATTACTTGGGTTAGATGCTAGTTTCATGTATGTAATATCACTTGAAATAGGATGCAACCACCTAGATGCTTCTTGGTTTGGCTTTGCCTTCTCTCTAATACATTCAAATCTAGATCATGGGCTGTCACTCTTGGTGAAATGGCAAAGCCCTAGCTTTCTATATTCAATGTAACCTTGGGAAAAATGGCTTAGTGAGCACATAGTGTTGAGCTAACCTATAATGACCCCACTATCAAAGGGTGCTTCCTACATAACCAATACTCCAAATAAGAGACTTAAACTCATGTAGTTATCCCCTTACATTGTGGCTTGTGTGCAAATCATGCAATGTGTGTAAAACAAGTATAATAGTGACTTAACTTGTAACTTTACAAATATGACCTTATAAGTACTCTTTTAGTACTTCAGACCTATAGCTAGGTTATTCCTTTGAATAATTTCAAAATAGGGAATAATAAGAAATATTTTGGTAACTTTAGTGATTTTTGAGTGCTTCTTGTGTTCTTCATGGGTATTCTTTTGGTCTAATTACTAGGTGAGGAATGCATGAGGTTTGATATTATAATTATGCTAATTTTATTAGGAGATAACTCACATTAAATCACTTAGGCTAACCATTGTAATATGTTTAGACATTAAAAATTTGCATAATGTGATTCTAAGTGTCAAAATACCCTTAGACCCCCTTGGGACCAATTTAGCCTTCTGACCCCTAGCCCATCTTAACCTGTAGTAAGTTTGACCAAACTGGCTTAGCCCAACCTTTTGCCTATTTTTACCCTTCACCCTCAACCATCGATAGTTAGGTTGATAGCCAATGGTTACCCTAACTACTGAGGGTCAGGGTTTACCTCCTTAACCACCAATATGCAAACTCATTCACCTTGATTTTTTAAAAATAACTCATCTAAATCCAGTTGTGAACCATTGCATGTGCGAGTTAAAATTAGGAAGCCTAGTTTACATCTTGTTATAACTCTCTTACCTTGCCTATAAGAAGAGATGAGTAGGAAGGTGAGATCCATCTGTAATTATTATCAAGAGCTTGTGCATTTATAATTCTATTTTTTATAGGTCAATCATCATCAACAATCTAGTGAACTAGCTACCACATTAGAAAGTCAACTTGCCACCATAGCTCTACCAAAGTGCCAAGTACTGTTACTCTGTCAGAATCATGCCAGACTCTACCAATGAGTTAACCACCTAAATCAATCACCTGATCAGCTTTCTATAAGATAAGTATTTTATTTTTATTATTCAATTAATTCATTTAATTTTCACATCCAACCCACCACCAACCCAACTCCTGGAATCCCAAGTTGTGATCTCATAATTCTATTTTTTATCAACCTAGATCTACACAAAATAATCATCGATGGTTATTTCAACCATCGATGGTTTGTCCAACCATTGACGGTCAGCCCAATTACTAATGGTCACCTTAACCATCGATGATCAACCTAACTATCGATGGTTATTATGGTAGTAAATTTTGGCAAGTTATTTTCACCTAACTACCCCCAACCAAACCTGATTTTCTATGTCCTTGCCTATTCACAAACCCCTTTCTGATTTTCTAAAGCTGACCCTGACCATCTAGCACTAGTATTAATTAGCTTAATCATTATTTTAATCATTTATAGTCTATTTTTTCAAGCAAGCATTCTTGTGTTCAATTTTAGTTATTGATTCAAGTACTTTCTATTCTATTTTATAAACTTAATTGCTTAAAATGCATGGATTAATATCTTCGAAGGAATCTCTTGCTTCCAAGATCTATCTATCACTAGGCAATCCACTCAACTATCTATTTAATGAATAGATTTGCTTTAGTGTTTTCTTATCTACAGGTCATCCTCCCAAACCAAAGATGAATTCTTTACAATCATATGATTTAACATGCCTATAATCAAACAATTTTTTCAACCATACCCATACTTAGTTTTTTTTTTCCCTTTCAAAAAAATAAGCAAGAAATTCATCAAAACATTCAGGCACACCCAATGGGACCCTTATGTCTTTATTTGGGTTCTTATTTACTTGCATCTTCTCTCTATTCTATGCGTGTTAACAAAATCAAAAGTTTATTTTTAGGCTTAAAATTAAGTGAATACATCGACTGCTTGAAAGTTTAGTTCATGTAACTTAACTTAAAATAAAATTAATCTATCATAACTTCAATCTTTATTTCACACACTAAACCAAACTAATTTCACCAATTAAACATCAAACAAACTTGAGACAAGGCCTGACTAGGATTTTATCACCTAGCGGTAACTTTACCCTTTCCCAATGATCTTACTTAGAGGCCATTACCAAAGGGAGAACTAAATTAGCTCTCTGATTGAGTATAAACTTTGGATATCAATATAATTTACCTAAGCCCCTGACACCCTTACACTGCGGTGTGTGAACTGAGGGGGCAGGCCCCAATACCAAGCCACGTATTGATTATAATATAGATTCATTTTGAGTGCCTAAACACAATTTGAAACCAACTTTAGACTTCCTCTCTAGTACCCACTCTACAAGTTAATTTTAGTCACAACTTTTTAAGGTATAATCCAAAATTGAGATTAATTAAAAACTCTAGGGCTTATAAATCTCTTTTATAGTGTGATTTGATTTCTTTGATCATTTCTTGTCTTCTCCTTATTTGAGTAGTGAGGTTATTTATGATTTATATCTCCCCTATTCATATGGTTCTCACTCATCAATAGTGAAAAGACTTTACAGAGCAAAACTTATCACCAAGCCAACCTACTTCTACCTCTTCATCCATGGACTACATCTTTGAACTAGAGAACTCTCCTCACCCCTTAGGAAGTCCTACTTTCCCTCAGGAGGTTCTTCAAGGAGATGCAGATTTTGCTACTTTCCTAGATAGCAATTCCATAGCCTTGTAATATTATCTTACAACCATGTCTTGTCGTATCTCAGCTTTGACCCCACCCATAGATCCACCTCATGGCATGCCTCCCCACCTCATGGGGAGTACCTCTATTTCCATGGTTACTACCCCACCATTGACTACCTAAGCTTCCTCATCAACCAATAACCCCTTCGAGACTACCATAGAAAACCAACTAACCCAAACTACCATTGCCCTTATACCTTTCATTCCTACCAACCACTCCTTCACAATAGGAGTGCCTACCTTTAGCACTACCAATCTTCCTTTAGCTACCCCCAATCCATCAACCACTACTCTACTCCAAAGCCTTATGGTGTTCATACCCTCTACCTTACCATTGATCAGTATAAGGGTCACTACCCTTCCATCAATCACCAACCCAACTATCACTCCTATTTAACAATCACCCCTTGCACTAAACTTTGGCTACATCCCTAACCTACAAGGGTATATACCCCTACCCACTACCCAACCACCTATATCGACCAACCCTTATGTATCTTCCACCCAACCATTGGCATCCACTTACCAATATGTGATAGCCTCCCAACCTTTTACCCACTATCAGTATGTCTCCCAACCACCACAATAATATGCATCTCATAACCTTTTGGGTGCATAACCCCAAGTGGACCTAATGAAGATGATTATGGATAATATGACCACCTTAGAGTCATCCATTTTGGGTACTCATAACATCTTGTCATATGACCATATCTACAATGAGCCCATCCATTCATCCATACCTATCAGGCCATATCCTCCCCAATGGGAACTTTCTAAGCTATCTAAATTTCAAAGTAAGGAAGATCCCCAATAGAACCTTAGGGCATTTAGGCATGCTTGTTATCTCATCACCTATGATGATTCCCTCCTTATGCATATCTTCCCCATGTCTCTAGTTGGTCTGACATTAGATTGGTATAGTGTCATACCCAAGCATTCCCTTTTCTCCTTCACCCAACTGGCTCAAACCCTTTTAGACCATTTTTTATCAATATCTCCAAGAAATTTTCTATCACCATCCTCTACTCTATCAGACAGTTTGAGCATGAATCCATTACCAATTTTTTGGCTCATTAGAAGACCCTAATTAACCAACTCTCATTTTCCCTACCTCAACCTGAACTCATAAAGCTCTTTATTCAGGCATGTGCCAAGCATATCTCCTCTACACTACATATCTAAAGCTTCCACACCTTTGATGAAGCTTTTACCATGGCACGTATGTTAGAGAATAAAGCCATTGACGAAGTGAAGTTAAAGCTCAAAAATAAGAACTCAACTTATAAAACTAATGGGTTGTTTCCTCCAAGTCAAGCAATCAAGCCAATACCAAGAGCAAGAAAACCATGAATGTGGTCATCCTTAAAGCAACTCCTCCACCTTCCATAAACCAACTAAATTCCTCTATTTCCTCAAAGCAAAACATGAGGAACCAAAACTGGAACAACCAAAAGCAATTCACTCTACTTCGAGAATCCTATGCTTCTATCTTGGAGAAGTTATTGAAATCCAACATCATACATCTTCCTCCTATCAATCCACCTAAGTAATTTGAATCCTCTCATCCTACACCTAACTGGTATAATGAGAATGATATATGTGCCTTTCACCAAGTAGTGGGGCATGATGTTAATAGGTGCAACAACTTCAAGAGTATTATCTAATCTCTCATTGACAAGGGTGAACTTGTGTTAAATAACCCTAATGCACCTCAAAACCAAGCCCTTGACATCTTTAGGCAGCCTTTTCCTAACCATCTACCTACCAAGAATGAGAGCAACATGGTTGAATTTTCTCATGATGCCCATACTGTTAACATAGTTCTTGACATGCTCATTACTAAAGAACCTACTGACCAACCTATATGTCCCTCACCCTCTCCATGTATTAAGGTTGCAGAGTTACCTTCTCCTTTTTTGGAAACCCAAACCAAAGAAACCTCCCTTTATCCTCTTCCACTTATCAAGGTAGTGGAGCCATTGGCCCCTCCCTTGACTGACATACTAGACCAAGTACCCATTTTACCTTTCTTATCAACTACCGAGCAACATACTACCCCTTTGGAAATCATTCCCAAGGAAGAAACCCCCATGTCTAATCCTCACATGGAGGAACCACCTATCTCAACCTTACATCTTTTGATTAAGGAATAGGACAAGGTTAACATTCCTGTGTCTCAAACTATGGGCTTATCTTTTAGGTCCACTACTCAGGGAATAATACCAACCTACAAACCATTCTCTTGATTAGTGTAGAAATTGGAATTTATCTCCAACCCTGACATGGATCGAGACATTTTTTAGTAGTAACTAGGTCTCCCTTATATTACCAGATCGGAACCTCTAACCTTTTTCTTGGCAAACTAACCCACCACTTCTCTTTACCAACCTATTACCATATCTACCCAACCAACCAAAACCTCCACCCAACCAACCAAAACCTCTACTAAACCAACCAAACCCCAACCACCTAAGTCAACCAAGACCCAAATGGCCAAACATTCTTCTATCACCCTAACCAAAACAACTAAAATCCTTGGTACCTTCCCTACACCAAGCCTTAGTCACCCATCTATGAAAGTGGACCTAACCCTTTCAAACCCACTAACCAAGCACCAAACTAAAGAAACCAAAGATGTAAAACCACCCAAAGGCCCAAAACCCCAAATTTTACCTCCCTCAACCTTGTCCTCCATTTTGGGACCTCATCTCTCTACCTTGAGTAAGAAGTTCATTATCTCTACCAAAACCCCACCACCTATATTGGTTACACCTTCGTAGTTGCTTTCTAATGCACCTCTCTTCACCACACCAACAATACCTAAGTTACCTACTTTATGATCCTCCACCTTTAATTCATCAACCTCCTTTCCTAAACTGAATCCATCAACCAAGTGCACTACCCTACCCAAAACACCTACAACCAAACCTATTTCCAAGCAACCTTCTACCTCAACCATTAAATCAAAGACCACTACACCTTTACCACCTTTAGCCGAGTCCTACTCAACCATTTTCCATAGTTTATTATAAACCTATTGTTTAGCCTTACCTCCCATCAAACCCTTTGACCCTCTTATTTCAAAACTTGTATGGTCTAATGACCACCAAGTGTGTTCTTATCATAGGACAACTGACCATGATATAAAAAACTACAAATCTCTCGAAACCATTATCTACCGGATTTATGATGAGGGAGATCTATTAAAAAATGAGCCTCCTATAGGCCCCATACCAATCCAATCAACAACCATACCTACCTAATGCTTACCTACTCCTCCACTCTCACCTCAGAGTGTAGATGAGTCTGAACAATCTATTACTTCAAACTCTCCTTCTATCCATACTATCAATGTGATCATGAGATCATCGTAAAAGGATAAGGGGAAGGTTAAGGTGTCTATCCCTTGAACATATCCCTCTTCCATCTCCCAACTGATTCACACCCAACTATCTCTATCTTTGACCAAACCTAAGGTGTTTATTTTAGGTACCTCTCAATCTAACCCCTCAGAATCCATTAAGAGAGTTATCCTTAAACAACTTCACTAGACCTCGGTGAAGATGAGCTTGTATGAGTTGATATCTACCTCTCCCCATCATTTCCAACCACTAATAGAGCTTTTCAATCTATTGAGGTCCAACTCAAAGACCCTCAACCTTTAGCAACCTTTGTTGGCACCCTTCAAATTTCTAACCTTATTACCTTCAAGGATTCAAAAATGCCTTCCATCCATATCAAGGATCCATATCCCCCTTTCTTTATTACTACCTAAATCAACCAAACTCACATCAAATGGGTCATGATTGATGGGGGAGATAGTATTAACACATTTCCTCCCACACTTATAACCAACTCAACCTTTCAGACAATGCCATGTCTAAAACTTTGATCATCCTATGTTCCTTTAATGACACCATGACCACAACCCTGGAAATGGTTATCCTCCATATCCGTGTGGGACCTCGCATACTCCCTAAACTTTTATATATATTGGAAGGTGAATTTCAATACAATGTTTTATTGCGATGACCTTGGATCCATTTCATGGGTTACATACCCTCTACCCTTCATCGTTGCATTAATTTTGAGCATGAAGGCCAAGTCATCACCATCCAAGCTGACTTGGGTCCTTTCTCAACATGAAATATGATCTACCGACCTAATGATGTCCACTTAACCCCATCTAACACACCTTCCTTGACCAAAAACACTACCTCTACCATAGAAGAGGAATCCTCACCTCTTTCTACCAATGGGGCATCGACTAGATCATCCATCCCCTCCGATCAGATCCCCACCTCAAACCCATTGAAATCTACATTCCACTACCTTTCACTAGGGTAATATTGCCTTTTATCCCTTTATGCTTTCCTTACCCCCCAAGAGCATCAAAAACTTCACCATCAACTGATATATGACCCTAATGTCAAAACTATTATTCCCTTTAGACCTCCATTCTGTCAGATACATTTTGTCTATAAAAGGCATGACAAACCCCTTGGTTCTTTTATCACCTCTCTTCCACCTCGACCATTCACCATTAGTTTTCTCCTATATAGATAAATAGAGCTTCACCGAGACATACCTCCATCAGTATACTTAGAAAGGCTTTAGTCTTGGGTGATATAAGCATGGACCACGTAAGTTGATCACCATTGAAACCAAAAAACCACATGAGAAGTATGGCCTTGGTTTCATCCTACCCAATAAGAAGCAACCCAAACCACCTATCGTTACCATTATTGAGGGAGATATACCCCTCCCTCACTGACCTCTCCTTTACCTGCATGTGAGTACAATGACATCATCCCACCTAAATTTTTTTTTCAACATGATCAGCCTTACACCCATGACTTATCAAAATGAGGGGGTGATCATAACCATGCCTTTGACCCATCCTGAGATACTAGGAGAAGATTTTCATACCATTAACACTATTCAATGCCAAGATGATGATTCTATTCTCACCTATCTTGCTACCCCAGATTCATCACTCCACAAATCCCTTCTTCCTAAGACCCAGACCATGTTCAATGAATCCACCATGGATATCAACTTGAGCACCCCAAATAACCCCTATATTATCAAAATTATCAAATCATTGAATGTTGAGGAACTTTGGGACTTCCCTTCTTTCCTCCAAGACCATAGCATAACCTTCGCTTAGTCTTATAGTGACATGCCTAGAATTAACCTTGCCATTACTACCCATAACATAGTCACCCACCGTGATGTCAAGCTTGTCAAGCAAAAGCTCTAACACATGCATCCCTGCATAACCCTTCTCATCAAATAAGAGCTCCAACATCTTTTATCTATCAACTTCATTCAACCCATTGACTACCCCCAATGGGTCTATAATGGTGTACCTGTAACCAAAGCCATAGTGGACTATGTATTTGTCTGGACTTTCATGACCTCAACCTCACCTATCTTAAGGAAAATTTTCCTCTACCAAGCATCAACCAGATAGTTAATCTTATAGTTGGCCATGAGATGTTATCTCTCATAGATGGATTCTCAAGATACAACCAGATCTTAATTACCCTGAAGATCAACACAAGACCGCCTTTACCACCCCATGGGGAAATTTATGCTATATAATCATGCCTTTAAGGTTAAAAAGTGTTGGTGAAACCTACCAACATGTCATGACTTGTATCTTCCATGACCTTATCCATAATATTGTAAAGGACTATGTGGATGACCTTCTTAGAAAATCCAAACTCCAAAAGGATCACTTGGCCATTCTTAAAATCATCTTTGAATACCTCATCCACTGTCACATCTACCTAAACCCTAAGAAATGCATTTTTGGGGTCTTGTTAAGAAAGCTTCTTGGTTTTATTATATCCCTTCATGGAATCAAAGTTGATCTTGCTAAGATAAAATCCATCCTCAACATGCTTCCTCTAGCCAACCTTAATTAACTTCATAGTTTGTAGGGGAAGCTTCAATCCATTCGTCATTTCATCTCCTAGCTTTCAGATCAATGTCAACCCTTCCACCACCTTCTAAAGAAGGATATATCTTTCAAGTAGAATAGTGACTATCAAAAAGCCTTTGATTCACTCAAAAAGTACCTTTTGTCTCCACCTATCCTCACCCCTCCTGAGGATGACCAACCTTTCTACCTCTATATCTCTACTATTGATCACTCCCTAAGAGCAATGATTGCCCATTAGGATGAACAACATAGAGAGTAGATCATTTACTACATTAGCCACATGCTTGTAGAATATGAGACTTAGTATACCCATACTGAGAAACTTTGCTTAGCTTTAGTCTTCATGGCTACCAAGCTTCACCGGTACCTTCTTAACCATAAAACCTATGTCATAGCCAATACCAACCCACTCAAGTACATGTACTCCAAGCCTTATCAAAACCAATGTATGGCCAAGTGGCTCATGTTTTTAGTGGACTTTGACCTTGAGTTCCTTCAGTAAATGTCAATTAAAAGACAATTCATTACCGACTAATTGGCTGAAGTACCATTAGCAAACCACCAACCTCCTCCTCTTAAGTTCCCTGATGAGTCTTTTGTGACCCTCTCTCAAGCATATTTTACCTATCAAGTCACATTGTTCTTTGATGGATCAAAATTTCAATGGGGTAGGGGATTTGGTATCATCCTTATCCCCTTTGATGATGAACCTCTTCCTTTGTCCTTTAAGCTTGACTTTGAATATACTAATAACATGGCTGAGTATGAAGCCCTGGTAATAAGACTTCAGACTGTCTTAGCCTTGGGAGTCAAGATGATCAACATCTTTGGTGACTCACAACTTGTGGTCAATTGAATCAATGGATCTTACTAGTGTAAGAATGATGTTTTGCATCTGTACAAGAAACTAGTTGATGAACTCTTAACATCATTTGAATATTGTCACATCTAGTCAACCTCATGATCTACTAATAAGTTCATCGATACCATGGCTTCCCTTGCCTCTCAAATACCATCTACACCCTTAAATTCTAAGTTGTCTACTAATATTCATAGACTTACCTAACCTTCTTATGTCAAACCAGATTCTCCCACCATTTTCAATGTGGAGGAGACCCAACCTGACCTTTGGTATCATTAGACCTTCAACTATCTTAACCTTGGCATAGTTCCTATTGGCCTTTCTAGGAATGCTCAAAGAGTGTTTATCCAGATTACCTCATGTTATACCATACTAGGAGGTATCCTTTATAAGCATAGCTTTAATGGTCTCCTCTTTCGTTGCCTATGCAGTCAAGAAGCCTCTCGTGCTATCAAGGAAACACACAAGGGTATTTATGGAGGTTAATTTCGTGGCCTCATTATCACTAAGTTCATCCCTCATCTCAAATATCATTGGCTTACCCTTAACCAAAAATATTTTGATTATGTGAAAAAGTGTGTTAAGTACTAACAACACACCAATTTGCATCATGCACCTAGCCATAGCCTTTTAGTTTCCATCAATTTTTGTCCCTTCTCAAAATGGGGTCTAGATCTTATTGGTAAATTTAATCCCCATTCCTCATAGTGACACCACTCTATCATCACTACAATCAAATATTTTACCAAGTGGGTAAAGGTTATTCCTCTAGTCTCAACCAAAGCAAAAAAGATTATCGATTTTATCAACCATCATATCATCTGTCACTTCAGTGTTCTTGATAAGATTATCACTGGTAATGGTAAATCCTTTAAAACCATGTAAGTCTAAGGTCTATGTGATACATTCAACATCAAGTTAATATTCTCTTTACCCTATCACCCTAAAAATGAATGGATAGGTTGTGGCCTCTAACAAAACTCTTAATAACATGCTAACTAAAATGGTCAATACATCTGGTTGAGATTGGCATTTACACATCCCCTTCACCTTATGGGTATATCATACTAGGATTAAAACCCCTATTGGTACTACCCCTTTCTCCCTTGTGTTTGGAGTGGAGGCCTTCTTGCCTCTCAAAGTCCAAATCCCATCTCTTCACATATCTTTGCAAGAGCTTATTTTTTAGGATGATTATCATCAGCATCATTTATCCCAAATATAGTTACTCTACAAACGTCATTTAGTATCTCTTACACATATCCATATCTATCAAGAGCGTGTCAAGCATGCCTATAACAAATACCTTAAAGTGGGAGAATTCAACATCGAATACCTCATCATAAAGGAAAATCAGCATGTCACCAATATGGAGAAAAGCAAGTAGGGTAAGTTTACTTTCAATTAGCTTGGACCTTATATCATAACCCACAAGTATGGATCAGGAGCTTACCGATTATCTTCTCTCGAAGGCCACCTAGAATCTGAGCCCCTTAATGCTTCACATCTATGTCCATTATTTAATTAAGAAGGATCAAGTTCACCTTTTGTTTAACTTAAGCTCATCTATTGCTATCCACCCACATTCCATCTCCCTATTTTAGGGGAAACCAATTCAAATTGAATCATGTGATTATCTATCATCATCATGGCCTTATCTTTAATAATGGGTTCCATGGTCTAACCATAGCATGATTCTCATGGTACTTTCCACCCCTTCATAGGAAAGATCCCCATTATCGTTGTCACCTAAACCTCTTTATACCTAATCAACCTTCTTATGCTTTTAGTTTTGCCTTCATAAAGGTGAACCCTTAAGCCTATGTGAGCAAGTCTATGCCAAAATAATTAAATTAAAACCTACCTTTCATTAGTAATCATGGGTCATTCCTAGCATTCATAGAATGCCCCTTTGAAGGAAAGATATTGAAAATTTATTTGAAATTACCAAATATATAAGGTGGACTTCTCCCTTGAAGGACAACTATCAAAAACATTAAACAAAGCATATAAACTTAAACCACTCCCTTGAAGGATGGCTGAGTATAAAATTTGTCAAATGAATAGCAATTTCTTGGAAGTTTCTCGTATTGATCAACTTCCCATATACAATAATTAGTAAAGGGCCCATTATCAAAATCATAGCAATAGCAAACTAATCTCAAAAGCCATAATCGGCTCTCAAGTAGCATGTTAAGGTGTAAGCTAGAATCAACGTTCATAAGTAGATTCCTTGCATTGATTAGTCTACACAGTTTGGCATAGACTTATTTATGTTGGCTCTTTGGACACTTACAAAAGAGGCATGCTAGTCTCACAAGCAGATTCCATTTTCATCCATTCCCCCTTATACACTATATACAAGGGATTTTTGAGCTTACTTGACATTTTGTGGTCAAGACACCTTTTATTCAACTAACAAATTTTAATGAAAGGCATTCAAAGGGCTTATGTTCATTAAGTCAATCCAAATTTTGTTTTATTGATTAAATCCTTAACAAAGAAGAAGCATCATGGCATCTTCTTATCCTATCATGACTAATTGATATTTTCTTTCAGGCATTTGTCTCTTGATTATATTATTTATTCTCCCATCTAGTGTTGTTAGTTACCTTACCTCATGTGCTTTACCTTAAGTAAGATAATAACAACCATGATCATAATAGGCATATCTATGTGTGTCATAAGCAACATCATAATCATAATTACAACCATAACAAGCATAATAAAACCATACCATCCATGAGTATTAAAACAATAAACCACTTTTCACCACATGTCTAAATATAAGTAAAAAAGTCTAAATACTCCTTAAGATTTAGCATGTCTTAAGCATAACCATATATCAAAACCATCTCATGACTCGCTAAGACTATAGCAATGTCTAACATCCATAATCATAAGCATCATCCATAAGTAATATAACATCACCTTATAAGCATTAAACATCAACATCAAACCATAAGCCATGAATATGAGTATAAATAATGATCATATACATATATAACTTGTGACTCATATAATATAATAATGTGTATAAGCAGATAGACATGTCTCTCTCAAAATGCACATCTCATCACATCGACTCGCATGATAGAATCAAAATGATATACAAAATATCATAATCTAGCAATGTCTTGTCTATGCCCCAAGGGCACCACTACCTCCTAGAGCACTATTGGATCCTAGTGCCTGCCCACCTGCTATACCTATTGATCCCCTAGTTGTCCCTATCTATCTATCTATAGATGTTTCCCACTACCTTAATGTCACCACACTGGCACCACCTACCAAGCTAACCCTATACTCACCCCATTAGGTCTCTTGTAGACATTATGTCAAAACTATGGCCTCATAATATCATAGCTCCTCCATTGTAGCTAGGTATCATGCTATAGGGATTGTAACTAGTGGCTTTATTTGTACTATAGCTCCTCCTCTTCTCTAACTCAAAGAGTCCCTCTCCTTAATACCCAAGGTAAGTGAAGACCATACCTGGTCCCTATCACCTGTGTGAGTAGCCACCTGACCCTATAGTGTATCAATTTGACCTTGTAAGGTGACCACCTACACTTATAGCACCTATACCTATTCTTATGTAGTAGTTAATGCCACTCTTGCCTATTTATTAGGGCTAACCCCCTGTGCTTGTGCTCTCTTCCCCCTCTACCAGTTGGATCTACGACCATTGGCCTTATACCTTCATCATCCCTGCCAATGTCTGTAGTGGTATATATAGGAAGATACCATGCCATGTATCCATTTGCAAACCTAGCATCATATATTTGTGCCCCAGTTGGCATCTCCTTATAATCTATTAAAGTAGGCACAATATGTGGCTCTGGTAATAGAATCTCCTAATCCTCTCACCTGTACCTGGGGAATGGACCTAGAATGCCTTGTACTAAGCCAAACTACCTCTACACCTTATCAAATGGAATCAACTCAACCTCCCCATCTCGCTTACCAAATATCCATCTATAACTCTAAAGGGAGAATGTTTGCCCCCTGTAGCTAGGCCATACTAGAAACTAGACATAAGTCCTCTAGGTGATGTCTCCTATCACTAGTGCACCCAATGCACCCTTAAACCACTCCAATTGCCCTAGGCATAGAAAAATCACCACTCCACTACATAAAGCTAATGGGGAACTCAATATATGTGAAACCTACCCATGAGAACCCCACTGGCCTCAACACTCAGATATGCTCATAGGCTCAACAATGTAGAACCAACTCGATGTTGATGTCATACCTCTTATGGGCCTTAAACCCCCACAGCTCCCTATATATTTATACCAATAAAATAGGCACCCAACTAAATACATTCCACCCTAGCAATAGCTCAACCAACACCCCCAATAGTAAGGAAATCTCCTACTACTCAAGTAAGGAAGTATAAAGCATGACACGACAATCATAAGCATGGTCATGAGTCTCCTCTTTCCTGGATCCCTCATATATAAAGAACTATACCTAAACCCCCTAGGATGCCATCTAACCTGATCACTATCATCTCCATATAAAATCTCGATGTGATCCTTACACTCCTCATGCTATATGTGGTAGATCGAATCTCCTTGAAAAAGAAGCTAGGTGATCTTATGAATGTCTTTGAGTAAGATAGTCATCTCCCCAATTGACAATAAGAAGGTGATCATAGTAGGATCCCATCTCTCGATGAGCACTATGACTATGTATGCATCTCAAGGCACATATTGATAATGCATCATCGTTCCTAACCCCACTGCCTCCATATGGGCCCAGTCAACTATGGTCATCCCCTGCTAGATCTCTACAAAGATACATGATACTCGATTATGCATATATATATGCTCCCTAACTTGTACTAATTATGAAACATGACTTAATCACCATTATGATCTACCCTACCCTTTAAGATACAACATATTTCCTTATCCATCCTACCCATCTACCCAATACCCACTAAGCTTGCCTTCTAAAAAGTAAGCATATACTTAACATGCAAACATAGACTTTGCCTCAACATCTTTGCCTTAGTTATTTTTTCCCAAACCTATATTTTACCTTAGTCGATCATCGATGGTCATGGTGATTGTCGATGATCATGCATCCTTTTTTCTAAGGATGTCAACCATTGATGGTCACTATGGGAGTTCTAAAGCTATAAAACCTAAACCATATTCTACCATTAAAACCTACCTAAACATCAAACTAAGCACCCTAATTTGTTAACCTTATCCCTACCCAACCCAAGCTACTTACCCACCTCATCAGTTCTCAATTTCATCCACCAATTTACCTAATTTCCCCAAAAACACTAAACTAGGGCATAACAAACCAAACCCAGGTATTTCAACCTACCCTAACCTTCTAACCCATTCAAATGCACAAAATCATGCATATATATCAAATTCAAGACACCTCTTACCTCATTTTCTAACCTTCACCATAGAGTTGATCGTAGTCTTGTTCATCCTCATCTGTGCCCACATGTTCTTTGTATCTTGATTGGTCCCCTTGGTCTACCCTTCAATTCAGCCAATAGTCATCATCAACCTCAGCAAGTTCCCTCAACAATTCCTTTCACCACTAAGTACCAAAAACTAGAGCTCAAGGTCAACACAAGTAACTGTTCAAATGGGTGAAAGTGATTCAAAATTCACTTTTAACCTACGAACTTTTAGGTTTTTCACCCTAACTGTCAATAGTCAGGGTGACCATCAATGGTGGCTTTTAAGGAACTTAACCATCGATGGTCAGGTGGCCCCACCTTTTTTGCTCTTACCTTGAGTAAGTCATGTAGTATCAAATCAACTTACCCACCCATGGAGATTATCGTCACCTCACCATTGGTCTATTTTTGCCTAACTAACACATGTTTTATGACACTTTTTCCCTATTCTTTTGATTGTAGTGATAACATTGCCATGTTAAGCCTTTTAAACTTGTACCACCTTATACTTACCTAACTACCTTATGTCTTTTTAGGATCACTTCCTACCTTGGATACCCATGACACTTGACCAATTTATGTTTTCACCAAGAGCACTTCCTACCTTGAATACCTACTAAAACATAGACATCGCTTTGGAGACTTACAAGTGTACCCAACTACCATGCCTAGGTGTGGTCACACAATTGATTTGTCCATTATCCTCCTAGTACTAACCATTATTATTATCAACTATGGTAACCTAGTCAATGTGTGATCTCAATTATTGCACATTTTTATCACACTTTGCGTACATGTTTGTGATTTAGTACCCAACCTATCATCCACTTTTATGATGTCCACCTTCATCATCACATTCACCCACCTTGTCAAACCAACACCTGATTCTATTTTATCTCATTACCTTTCAATTTAAGGGGGAACACCTCCTCCCATACTCGGGACAACTAGACCTTTGACTAGCAATATGTTTTTGTTTTGTAGCCTGTTGATTCAAGCCACATAAAAAAAGGGGTAAAATGTAAACATTGAATATTTGTACATCATGATTTCTAGTGTTGAAATACCCTTGGACCCCCTTGGGACCAATTTAGCCTTCTAACCCCTAATCTAGCTTAAAACTAGTTGATTTGACCAAACTAGCTTAACCTAACCTTTTGCCTATTTTTACCCTTTACCCTCAATCACCGACAATCAGGTTGATCAATGATGGTCACCCTGACCACTAACAGTCGGGGTTCACCTCCTTAACGACCAACATGTAAACTCATCTACCTTTCTTCTCTAAAAATAACTTGTCTAAATCTAGTTACAAACTATTACATATGTGATTTAAAATTAAGAATCCCAATTTATGTCTTGTTGTAACTCTCTTGCCTTGCCTATAAGAAGAGAGAAGAAAGAAGGTGAGATCTATCTGCAATTGTTATCAAGAGCTTGTGCATCTGGAATTTTCTTTTTAATAGATCAATAATTATCAGTAACAAGCTCTAGAATTCTCTTTTTAATAGATCAATCATCATCAGTAATCTAGTGAACTAGCTACCATGTTAGAAAGTCAACTTGTCGTTACAGCTTTGCCAAAGCACCAAATACCGTTACTCTATCAGAATCATGCCAGACTCCACCAACGATTCAACCACCTCAATCAATCACCCAATCAATTTTTCACAAGATATTTATTTGATTATTAGTATTTAATTACTTTATTTGCTTTTCACATCTAGCTCAACACCAACTCAACTCTTAGAATCCTAATTTGTGATCCCATCAATCAGCATTTTATCAACCTAAATCTACACACAGTAACCACTAATGGTTGTCTCAACCGCTAATGGTTTATCCAACCACTGACTATCAGCCCAACCATCGACAGTTACCTTAACCATTGACAATCAGCCCAACTACTGATGGTCACTATGGCAGTAAATTCCAATGAGCTATTTTTACCTAACTACCCCCAACTAAACCTAATTTTTTGTGTCCCTACCTGTTCACAGACCCCTTTCTAAATTTTTTTAAAGTTGACCCAAACCACTAGCACTAGTATTAATTATCTTAATCATTATTTTAATCATTTAGACTATATTTTCTCATGTAAGTATTCTTGTGTTCAATTTAGTTATTGATGCAAATACTTTCTATTTTGTTTTATAAACTTAATTATTTAAAATGTGTGGATTGATAGCCGTTAAGGAAGCTCTTGCTTCCAAGATCTAGCTATAGCTAGGCAATCCACTCAACTATCTATTTAATAAACAATTTTTTTTAGTGCTTTCTTATCTACATGTCATCCTCCCAAGCCAAAGAGGAGCTCTTCACAATCATTTGATTCAATGTGTGCACAATCAAACAAGTTTTTAAACCATACCTGTACTTAGTTTTTTCTTTTCCCTTTTCAAAATATAAGCAAGAAATTCATTGAAACAATATGTTTCATTTTCAAATTAGATGGTTTTAGGGTACTAGACACTTGTGTCAGATTAAGATAGTAACATCGATGTTACTATCTATCCTTAATGTAAGTGTCAAGGGAGAAGGAGAGTAAGCACATACTTAGAACTTGTAAAAGTGTAAGATAAGTACATTTTAAGAATTTTGGGTAAGATGGGGTTTATATGTCATAATATAAGGTTGGTTAGACTAAGAGATAGGCTAAGGGAACAAGATAGAGAATATGTAAATCTTTCAAAAGTAAGGCATGTGTAGAACTAAGAGGAATAACTAGGGTTTAAGTTTTTTAAGTGTATAAGACTAGGGTGATACATAATCAAAAAATATCATCTAGGTAATGAAGTGCATAGTATGTGATCACACCAAGTCTTAAGATGCATGGTATAAATCATGGGAACATCTAGAGAGTAACAGTACAAGTTAACAAGAAATCAAACACACACACAAGAGCACTTAAAATCAAAATAAAAGGTAATGGTCCAAGGAGACCTCATAAAAGGGGCATGTTCAAATGTTGCACAATTAAAGGGACACAACTTAGTCAAATGTACATAAAGCATAAAATGTCATATTCAAATTTCCATATACAATAAACTATGACATGTTCAAATGTCACAATAGGCAAACAAAGGCACAAGGGTTGCAAGCAATGGAGCATATTCAAATGCTTAAACAAACCTGATAAGGGCAAGTAAGGCAAGACACTCAAGGAAGTACAATAAGGAAAGTATAGAATCATAAGCAACCACCATGAGCATATCATAATAGTCCCTAGATATATGAGTTAGTAAAAAATGCTAAGTGCATAACATATCAAGTACATTTCAAAAGATATAAGCATCGATAAAGGCATATGTAAGTACATAAGCTCAAACATGATACTGTAAAGTGATCATAAAATAATATGAGTTAGGTGTATTATGATAAAATAAATTGGATAACCCCAATGTACTGATGACATGAGTAGAGGGAAGGCCCAAAATTCATATGTGCATATATCATTTGCTTAGGTATGCTTGTATCACACTCAAAATATGCATGAAATATATGTATGTATATAGAAAGAAATGATATGTTATCTACCAACATGGAACCAAAAACAAAAATGCCAAGGAACTAATAAAACATGGAAACACTAAATGATTTTTTGATTTTTTGAATTTTTTTGGTATTTTCAGAATATTTGAAAAGAAAAGACTATCCTATGTTCTCATCCAAAGGATGCTCATAGGTATCTCCCCACTTGGAACCTAGTGTATTAAATTGGTGATACTTTCAAGTAGCATGTATAGGTGTAATATATGGCAGTGTAGGATATGTGACACTCTATGTATGTATAATAGGGCTTTATGGTTGTGAGGAAATAATAGAAGGAATGGGGTTTGTGGTGCCCATTGTTGAGTGCTCGGTGGTTTCTTTGGAATAATAGAAATAGGAACATGTTTGGTTGTTTTAGGTAACTGAATATGTTGTGTAGGAGTAGATGAGGATTTCATGGAATCTATTGTGTATCTCTAATGTAATAATCTCTAAAGTATTGACCACCTAGGAAAGGGGATTGTCTATTGCTTACCCTTTCACAAAGGATTAACCTTAGTAGTTTTGATAATTAACTTCTTGGATATAAACTTCTCTTGTTCAAGTGGATGTTCATATAGAATTTTAAAAACTATAATTACACTATTGAAATGAATGTATTTAACACACTCATGCACTGTAAAAGTTATTGCATAGAGTATATGTATCCAAGATCATCCCAATAACACATCAAAAACTCCTATGTAAGGTATAATTGAACATGTAGTAACCACGTGCATCAGACCCACCTATAAAGGTAAGTCAATCTTGCCAAGAATAGAAACATGAAATATCTATGAAAGTATAATGAGATGAGTTAATATCAATCAATCACATTGATGATTGATTTTTTATTACGTATTTGATACTCTAACGATGAAAATGAATCCACATGTAGTCCTGCCACCTTGTGTGATTAAGAAATTATGCTTCTTTTTTATATAAATGCATCTAATAATTTTGATTTGATATTTTAAAATGATTTCTTTGACTTGGATTTGGTATGTTTTAGAATTATCAGTGGGATGCTCTTAGTGACTGAATTTTAAATTTGAAATGAATACGAAAGATTTACTTAATATGCAATAATGTATACATGTGTACCAAATATGTGCCAAGTCCACTATCAAGTGAGACCTTAATTTGTATGTAAATGAGTCAAATTGGGTAATTTTTTGTGCCACCATTATGCTAGGTAGATGAGTTGAGCCTAAAAAAATTTTGATTTTAAGAATTAATTGTTGCTAAGAGAGAGTTACTATTGTCAGGCATAGGTCAGTATCAACTAGTGATACTAACTTGGTTTGACAACATCACCTCGTGGATAAGGGGACTAAATTAAGCATTCAGTCATGTTTGTGCATGATATTATGCAATTTTTAATAGATAATGAGGTTCTTATAGGTGTGTAACATTAAAATGGAAGAGTTTGACCCATATATATCACTAGGATATGGTGAGATGGCACATTAGGGCATTATTTTTGCATGTAATCCATGCATGGTAATTATATGCCAAGATTTACATTATTAAATAATTAATAATATATTATATTATCTACAAATGACCCCTTTTATTATATTAATGTAACTTCTAGAGCAAAAGTAAATTATATATTTGAGTGTACAAAACACTTTAATGTTGTGATGTCCCATAAAATGCTCTAACTAAGTTTATTAAAGGGTGTAAATCATTGTGTATAACCTAAATACGTAAGTAATGTCATGGTGCAAAGATTATTGATAGGACCATTATCAATCATAATGTTGTGTATAGGTTGATGATCAAAGTATGCTCAAATGAATAATGAATGAAGATTTGAGTCATCATCCATAATATCACTATCATCAAAAGTAATATAAGGTATCTGAACAATGAGAGGTGTATGTTGTGTATAATTGTATATAATCCTGTATAATGGGTTCCCATAATGTGATGGAGGAGGATGTACATTATATGCCATTTGCACTTTTGGATCCTTCTTAGAATCGTATTGCAAAGGATTGTTAAATATCTTTTGATTCTGGTGATCACCAGGTTGTGAACCTAATTTTTTTAGAGGATCATCAAATGTAATTGTTTGGTCATCGATGAGGCCTTGGATCTTATTCTTCAAGGTAAAAAATGTATTCATATAATGCTTAGGGCCTTGGTGATAGTCATAATAAACATTTTCATCATATCCTTTGGATAAAGTTTGACTCATATCAACCTATATACAAAGATAAAGAGATATAAGGTGACACTCTACTAGCTTTGAAAGGAACGAAGTTAGAGAAGGTCAACATGAACATTGTCTCCTTCATGCATTGGATAATACAAGCTAATTAGGTTATTATGACATGACATTAACCATAATAGTTGTTTCCATTTTAGATTCTATAGGTTTCACATTGTAACTTGGTTTAATAGTAAACTTGGTATTGGATGTAGTCGGTGTGTTTAATACATACTTACGTTTGTTCAATGAAATAAGTTTCATTTCAAGATTGCAAACTATATGGCATAAGTCATAAAAAGATTTTGAACTTTTTGAAAATAATGGACTCATGTAATGGGGAAAGTAAACTTTTCTTGAAGATGTCTTAAAGTTCTTTATTTGTCATTTGATTGGTCATTTTAGCCAATATTATCCAGTACCTCAAGACATATTCATTGATGGGTTCATTAGTTCCTTGGTTTATCTTTACAATTTGGGCATAGGAAATATTTTTGGTAATGTTTATAGAGAAGTGTTCCAAAACTAATCTGCAAGAAGTTTGAATGCTTTGATTAATTATATTGGTAAATCATAAAACCACCTTAGAGCATAGTCCTTAAGGCTCCTTCAAAATAATTTGGTCAAAAGTTTATCATTAGAGATATAATCAAGGCATGCCACATAGAAATATTAGAGATGTTGTTTAGGGTCACCCTTGTCATGATAAAATGTGAACTTAGGTAAAACAAAACTAGTTGGCAAGGGGTGCATATATATTTTAGGTGTAAGAGGGTTATGCAACACCTCTCATAAATCAATAACATAAGGTGACTTCCTAGATTTTTTTTCAATATTTAATCTTGGCTTTAAAAAGTTATATAGTTTAGACAAGATCTTGTGCATTTTGATCGCTAAGGTTTAATGTTTGAGAAGTCACCAAAGGAGGTGTACCCATAGTTTGATTTGATGTAAGTATTGAAATCGGTATTTTGGTTGAAGGGCCAATGTTTCCCATGTAGAATGTACCAATAGTAGGATTTGTTTTATGTAATAATGGTTTAAACACATAATTCATGCCCCCATTATATGTATGAAGTGATAATGTGCTCAAGGGAGGGTTATTGGTAGATGGGGATGTCCCATAGCTCTAATAGTATGATCAATAGATGTACTTGGTTGTTCATCTATGCTTTTTTATTTTTTGGTTTCTAATATGGTTCCAAGGATCTCATCAGGATTTTTAGGGTTTTGCTAGATACACTCTCAAAACATAGCAAGAGCTTATACTTATTCTTGATCTATTTGTTCATGTGCATTATTTTCATTAGCTTCATTGTTTTCATGATCATAATCATCTTATATGATAACCTCTTCAGTATGTGGTTCAATTTCATTATTCACAACTTCATTAGGAATAATATTTGTTACTTCATTGTTTTGAGCCATCTTAGGTGGACAACGAGGAAGTTCTAAGTGTTCAATAGAAACAACAACTAATCTAGGGATACGCCTATGTTACATACAAATAATAAAGTAAATATGGAAAAAAGACAACAATGAAAAACCTCATATGGTTGAATACCCTAGGGTAAGCTAAGGTTTGCATATTAATGTCATGTTCACCAAATGTTTAACTCTAAATTGATGGTACAAGGGTAAATAAGGTTAATAATATAGAAATTATTAAGTAAAAGGGTGATAAATAGATCTATAACAGGCTAATTAATTCATAAACTCAAATAAACAATATTTTGAATTTAAATACTAGGATATGCCCAAAATAGAAAGTACAACTATAGATTGATATTGTGATAAATTAGAAATAAGAGTAATTAGTTGATTTACTATGCACATGCAGATCTCAGCTAAAATAGGTTGAAAGTGGACATGATCAGGATCTTGGAAAATTCTTGGATTCTAGAATTTTGTATTTTATGATATCAGAAGCTTGTATCTAATATAGATAGTTACATCGACACAAACATCTAATCTGGATGCATGTGTCCTATACAAATACTAACTAGATCTAGATGTGACCAACTAGAGCCTTCTAGATTTTATATCACCTTTTTTTTGTTGTCTTTAGATCATGCGTACATACTATCATTCTTTGTCAAATGATCAAATCCTAGCTTCCTCACCTGTAAAGCGACTGTGGGTAAAATGGGTTAGTGGGCACACAATCTTGAGTTGCTACAAGGACCCCTATGTTAATGGGTATTGCCTACATATCCAATACTCCAAAGATAGTCTCAGACTTATGTAGTTATCCCCTACGTGTTGGCTTGTGTGTGTATAAGGATGTAATATGTGATAATCAAGTACATGCAGTGACCTAGCTTGTAACTTAACAAATATGGCTCATGGGTTTCTCCTTCAGTACTTCAAAATTATAGATAGACTGCTCCTATGATTGATATGTAAATAAGAATGAATAGAGAAGTTTTACTTACTTGAATGCTCAATTGATAGTTCTTTTGTTGCTTTATATGTGAGAGGTATGAATTTTCTAGGTGAAAAATGAATGAGGGTTGATCTTGTATATATACCAATCCCCTTTGAAAATATTTTACACTAAAGCACTTAGACTAACCACAAAATATGTTACATTCACAATTAGATGACTTTTGGGTACTAAACACTTAGTTAGAAAAGGGACACCTACATTGACATAGGCATATGGTTGGGATGCAAGTGTTAGGAAGCTATAAAATACGTATAGGTCAAAAACTATCAGAGAAGGATAGTGAACATGTTTAGAGAATTTTGCATAATTTAGAAGGCTTGGTCATTAGAATAACATATGTTCAGACTAATAGATAAGTAGTTTGGCACAAAGAGATAGTGGATGCGAGCCTTTTGGCAACAAGGTCTTAAATAAGAAGGGTACAACCATTATAGGTATTTTTCAAGTGTACAAGACTGATGTGTTATGTAATTCAGATTTAGTGTCTACAACCCCTTGTTATTGTTGTGGAAGATGTTGTAGATGGATTTATTCTCACCTTTATTTTTTGGGCCTTTTTAGTCTCTGCTATAGAATAAATGGTCTTTACTATAGAAGATTTTGCTACAAAAGTGGTTGTGCTTCATTTACAGAAGAAAGTGTTTTTAATGGGTGTTTTATGAGAGACTTTCAAACACTCTCCTTTGGGCAACTGGTTATCTTTTACTTTTGAAAGATGTTCTTAATTTCATGTTTTCTTTGTAAACTTTTATAAGCTTTAATTTTTGTATGGTTATTTCCCCTAGATAAATCTTCTGACTTTGGTCTTACTAATTTAACACACTAGATCATTTTATATATATTTTTTAAATTAGTGAAAGGGATGAGAGGCCCCACACCTCTTTTACCCAAAAAAATGATTTACAAATTTAAAATTTAATGTGCACTCTAAAATCATATTTTATATATTAATTATTAAAAACCTACATAAAATAATTTTAAATTTTAAATTTAAGAAGTTCATAACTGTTAATGCTTAGAATTTTATTGTGTATCACACCCATTGAAAGAGCATCACATAACATTGAACATTGAAACAACCTTCGGGATTGAGAGGTTGGCTTTTCTTACTGTAGTGATAATCTAAATAAGTTGGAAGTGAAAAATGAAAGAATAAATCTTTAAAAAAAAAAAAATTAAAAGTTGATGTGCCCTCCATCCACTTAAAAAAAGTGTGGAGATAAATCTGTTGTAAACTCAAATAAAATGTTCCATAATTAATTTATAAAAGGAAAATACACACAAACAAATATCAAATATAAAGATTAACCACAAAATCTTTATAATGTGTTGAACCATACAATTTCACACAATTGTTATAAATGAATTTAGGTTGAATTGAAATAAAATGTTGAGACAAATATTTTCACAATAAAACTCATATGAAATTGACTCTTTGGTAATCGAGGGAAACTCAAAAATCATTGTGGAGGCTATTAGGAATCATCATGCAAAGGCTTGGCATCTTAAAAACATTCTCGATCCTATTTGACCTCTCCTTGATAACATGGTTTTTTGATCTGTCTCCCGTTGCTTTCGTGAAGCCAACAAACAAGCCGACTTTCTTGTCGATTATGGGGTGGACCACCTTAAAGAAGTGGTGATCGATTATGGGGTGGAAACTTGGTCAGTTCTTGAATTTATTAACACTTAAGTCATTCTTGGCTTGTTGGAGCATCATTTGTGTTCCCATGCTGATTTTTCCTCATGACTAAACTCATCGGAGATTTGGCATGTGTGTTGAAACCCTGACTTAACTACTCATTAATTATTTGGTTGTGACACCTTTTTGCCATTATGGATCACATGCTTGTAGGGGCATTTTATATCTCTGCTTGGGCATGATATGCCTTGCATCTCTGATTTATTCTCTTGACTTTGATGGTATTCTCAAGAAATTTCTCTATGAAATTGACTATGGTTATCTCTTCCCCTTTCTATTATTGCATCTACAGAGGAGAGAGATGGCTTTTTGGGAATCTATTTCTAATTAAAGGCTCAAGATAAATTTATGGATTCCTTTAATGGAAGTCTTATAGGCTATTTGGGTTATCATTGGTGAAGTATATCTACAGTCTCTATGGCACAACAAAACAAATTCAAAGGTGACATTATTTTTTATAGGGAATTTGCTTCGAGTGGTTCAAAACTGGGAAGAGGTCAAATCAGTGGTGGAGGCACTGGTGTAGAAGGAGATTTGTGGTGATTTTTTGGGCTGGATGAATCCATTTGAGGTTGTGACTGGTATATTCATACCTTTTTTGAACTCCCATTGCCTGGGCTCAGTACTCTTGAGTGATTTTCAAGAATTAAAATCCTGTTTTATTCAATTACATGATGCATTTACGATATGTTTGGATGGCTTGCAGTTCAATTTCCCTCTAGTGTCATAATGGATTAAGCTATTATCATCCCTTCATCCATTTATATATATTTTTAATCTGAATCCATTCAAAAAATAACATGCTACTTGGTTGGCTTTTGTTCTAGTCATGTTGTGGTGGCAGCTTCAGAAGAGGAAGCTGCCAGGGGCTTTATTGGTGGTCATGTGAAAAATTCTAGGGTTATGGCTTCTCACTTAATGCAGAGCAAGCTATAGACTATGGTGTAGATTGTTGGCTTGGATGGTGTTTATGGCCCTAGAAGATGTATGTCCATAGAATATGACAACCTGGGTTTTCGTGGTTAATTATCATGTTTCACTTTGATGTTTCTTTGTTGATATTTCTTGTTTATTAGGGGTCTTTTTTGTTTTGTGTATCCAAGTTTATTCCTCGGCTTTTGATCACTCTTCCTCTGAAACTTGCATTAGGATGGTCGACTATACCATGTTTAGAATCCCTCCTTTTTGTTTGTTTTGTCTCTTTTTGTACAGGTGAGGGCCTTTTCCCTCAATATCAATTAAAAAAACTCATATGAAAAAGTTATAAAATATCCACAGATTAAGAATAGAACTCCCTATAATAGAAAGACTCATTTTTTAATCCCTGCCAAGGTAGGATATTAATGGTTTCACTTAGGTAAATAATCCATATTTGTTTAGCAAATCATTTTTAAAAAAATACTCGTGATTTTAATATTCATAAAGCTTTTAAAAAAATCATATAAATATTAGAATATTTCTAAGGGTGTTATTTGAGAATATTCTTATGCTGACATCATAACAATCAATTACTATGACAACTCATATCATTATTAATTAATATATTCATTTTTTTTTGTTATAACTATTTATGTCATTATTTTTTTGCGAATAATATTTAATTTAATGCATTCCAACAAAAAAATTAAAAACTATGAAATATTAATTAATTATTGAACATGTCAAATCTTATCATAAATGCTACTTATGGAATATCTTATTATAAATGTTACTTAGGTAATATCTTATCGTAAATGCTAATATTTTCATAAATAAATTATTTATTATAGTACATTTTAGAAATTATGAATCTATTTTTTTCTAATATTAATATTATAATTTTTAACTATACCATTAATACTTACAAATGTATAATTTTTTAACTTATTTTGTAAAATACTTCATTTTCATTATGACTCTTATTAATCATAACAATTTGAATCTCTATAATTATATTTGTTTGTCATTTTAAAGTGAAATCATTAATTTGAATAATTTGATTCTATGTAATAAAAATAATTTATTAATTTAAATTTTAAATTTCAACAATTATATGCTAATGAAACGAATTATTAAACCATATTATTAAAATTTTAATGATAACAATATTATAATTTTTATTAACTAAATTCTCTAAAATATCAATAAATTCATATATTAATTTTTCATATGACAACGTAATATCAATATAACACTAATTTTATATTCAATTACAAATAATACTTCCAATGCTAAGTAATATTTATTGGTTATGAATAAATATTATTTAATACTTTGCAATTTAATCATGTGGTCTGGTAAGAAATCTACGACATATTAAATACATGTCCACAAATACAATTTAATTAATTCAATCATATGTAATTCGATATAAAATATTTAACAGTAAGACTAACCATGTTACAATTCTTATGCTTATGGTTAAATACTCAATCATAATCAATTTTCAATTCAAAAATTAAGATTAACCACTACATGACCCTTATTTTATCTAAAAATTAAAGGGAGCAAAAATATATTAATATTGAATATGTAACCATTTGTCAAAAAATAAAATACACCACGAATAAAAAAACTTTTGAAAATTTCCATAGTTAATACAAATGGAGCCAAAAATAAAACATTTTTTTAATATATTAATCACCGTTAATGTGAGATAAAAATAATAATTTTAAAATTATTATAAAAAAATTATTTACTAATAAATAAATTTAATTTAGTGAAGAAAGTGTATAATTATTTCAAGTAGAAATTTTTTATAACAATAATAAATAAACAATTCTAAAAATTTAAAATTAAAAATTAAAGTATAAAATTATAATAGTTAAATTAATTATACTAAATTTGATCATTTTTTATTGAGTTTTATATAAATTTTAGGTACACAACACTTGTTATTAATATGAATGAGAGAAATTTAGGGACAATCCATTTCCATATAGCATGGTTTTCTATTTTATCTTATGAATATTCCATTAAGTTAAACAAATATTTATTTCATCTCTAATAAAAAAAAAAAAAAAATAGTGATTGAGTGATGTATATGGTTTGGAAGAACATGCCCATGCCCATATGGTATCTATTGTTTCTTCTCTACTTTGCATTAAGCCACGTGAAGAAAGAGAATCTAGAAGAAATAAAACACTAAGTTTATTTTCATGTGAAAAACTATTAGTTGAATTATTACAAAAATATTTGGGAAAACCATGTTCAAAATTGTATATAATTTTTAAGGAGTTTGTATAAGTGAAAAGGGTGTGGGAAACTAGCTTTATGATACAAGATGGGGATTTCACTCTTGAAGATGGAAGAGGTGGAATTTATCTATAAAACTAAATTTGTTGATGAGAACTAAAAATTGAAATACACAAAAGTCACATTTTTTCTCTATGAAAAATGTTTGTTTAGACATAAATGGTTTTCAAAAAATTTATCAACATGTTAACAAACAGTTGGATGGATGGATGGAAAACATGTTGTTTTTGGCAAAGTTATATCTGAAATAGATGTCACTTATGAAGTAGAGGAAAAATGAATACAAAGTGAAAAACTAAAACACATAGTAAATATTGTGGACAATGGAGAGAAACTTATACAAGATAATAATTTTTCAAGTCAAAGAAATAAGTACTTTTTTAAATTTATTTATGCTTTAATCATTAACATAGGATGAAAATATTGAATGTGACATATCAAGCAATAATAATGCATATAATGACCCATATTTTGTGAGCTAGTAAAATTTGGACCCTCACAACATATTTTATCAAAGTGAAAATATATCATGCTTACATTTTGAGCTTTAACAAAAATAATACAACAATGGCTCAGAACTTGAGACTAATGTCTTTATCTAAAATAACCTCTATTTAACATAACTCTTATAAATAAAATGAAACATAATCAATTGATTATAATATAATACATATTTTATTGTAACTTAGAGAATAAAGAATAAAATTAAAGTTACAAATAATTAAAAAATGTCGAAGAAAATAAAGAAAATAAAAGATCTCATTACTCACATTTTTTAGTATAGAAAATAAATGAACACCTCTCCCTTTGGATAAGAGATCACACTATTACAACCCTATGATAAATTAGTTCCAACATCCAACTTCCATCTTTCTTCAAAAATCCCAATTTTCAGCGTCGACAATATGAATACATATGTACTTTCAAATCCATTCGAATACAAACACATGTTTGCATAATGTTTTGGTAAGCAAAGGATGATAAATCAAGCATATGATGTGTACATGGAGCAACATGGTTTAATGTTTCTTGATGGATATGTATAAGGATTTGATGGAGGTCGATACCCCATTCTAAAGCTCTTATTTTGGCATTAATATAATTTCTTAGAAATGCATGACTAGAATAGTTGAACATACAGTGTTGAGTGCCTCCTCCAACCAACCCTCTCTATATGGCACTGTGAGATTGAAATGCTCCATTTGGTAATGATGTTTCCAAGGCATTTTCAACATATCTACTTTTTACGTACTCTTCAATATCTCTTCTTGACAAATAAATGAGGGAATAAATAACAATTTAAAAAAAGGATTTCACAATAAGAAAAAATGAAAAATCCTAGAAATTAAGGACCATGTAAAAAAAGGGGCACCCCCTTAAAAAGGATTCTTTCAATAACACAACCTACCATATGAGGGATTTCAGAGATGTGAGACAAGTGACGTAGGAACATCGCTACTTCATTGTACATATGGGTTTAATTGTCATGTTTTAAGTCTTCTATAAGTTGTTAAGGTCATGTTAGGTTTATAGGAGTCATTTTTATGTGTTAGAACTTTATCAAATTTAAATTAGAGTTGAATTGGATTTTCCTGCCAAAAGCTTGATTTGAATTTTCAAATTTGAATGTGAAGTCTAGGAGGCTTAAAACCTGTCAAAAGAAGTCTCCATGTCATGGTTTGTGTGGTTAGATTTCAATAAGGGTTAAGAGTGGTTTAATACCCACATGACTCACATGATGAGTCACCTTGTTGAGTAGGTTAGGTAGTTTTGCACTCTCAACATACCAAAAGAAGTTAAGAGGTAGTTATGGAGTTTTGGAGTCTTTTTGAATAGATAGGTGTTTGATGTAACAAGTCGTTCAAGGGAGGAGAGTTATATGGGGTTGGATTCAAGGAGAAACTATTGTAAAAACCTTGAGTAAATAAAGAGAAGTTTTTTTTTTTGGTAAAACAAAGGGTACAAGCCCTGCATCTTTGTGTGAATGTTATGTAACTTGACTATGAAAGAATGAAAGCAGACTTGGTGACAACAAATTTGTGAATATTATTGTGTCTTTGGTAAGTAAAAATTTGTGTTCCTATAATGATTCAAATAATAGAGTATTAGTTTCAAATTCTTTGAGTTATATCAAGAAATCAGCCCAATATACCCTTGTGTAATTGTTAGCATTCTGTTGAGGGAAATTCTGAGTATGCATCCTTGAGGGAAGATTATGTGTGTACTTATGGGGAAAATAAAATATAATATTGGGGAGTTATGTTTACATCATTCTTAAAGTTTTGGTTATGACTAAAAGTGAATTGAATATACTATACTTTCAAAAATAGTGCTTAGACCTGTAGATAACAATGTTTCCATACCCAACAAGCAAAATCTAGTTGAGAATGTTGAATAGTGGTGATATACTTCGTAAGTGTTAATTTATTCAGGTGTGAAAATATAATTTAAAGGTTAATCAACCCTTATTTTGGGTTAGAATTCCCTTTGGAACAAAATAACTCAAAGTATCCCTTCTCTAGTCCATACAGTCTAACATCTGTGTGCATAGGTGGTTCAAAATGTGAGTGTGATAACCTATAGAAACTATATGATGGGACTACAATGTCATTATAAGTTGTGTGGGGGTCAAAATAGTCATAAATAACAATTATAGTCATGTGAATCGATATAAAGAGTTTGAAAACCAAATCTAAGATCTTTTGGGTTGCATAGTTCATAGTATAACCTTGTATAGGGTTTCTAAACCAAAATTGATATTCTACATGATTTAACAAACCAAATCTTCTAAAAATTGGTCATCAATTAGGGATTACACTATACTAATGGATTTTAGAGTCTATATGTGATTCGGGCAACAATCCAAGGTGACCATTCGGTGACAGTTAATGCCTCAAATTTTGTATTGTTTTCATTTTGTATTGTCCTCGAGCAATTATGTCCTCGAGCGTTGTATTGTTTTAATGCGAGCATTGTATGGTTTTAATGCTAGGACGTTAAATCATCACCCATTAATTCCTCGAGCCATGCAATCTCCTAAGGTGGTCTTCAAAAATATGTATAAATGCATTGTAACCCGAAAGGGGAAGGCAGACATCTCTTCTCAGAGATAAGCGCATGTTTTGTATTGCGATTGTTAAGTAATACGACGTCTCTTCTCAGAGAATCCATTGTTATTGTGATATTTCTGTGCTATTGAAATATTTTCCAACCAAAACTTCTAAGTTTTGGATCAGTGGTATCAGAGCGGTTTGTCTTGAGAGTGTATGTTCCCGAGGATGAGGTTAGGATATAGGAAACTTAGGTGGGAAGTGACAGAGCTTCCAAACGCTCCACCTGTGCACCCCAAACGACCTCAAATGGTGAACAACACCGAGACATCTGATCCTTTCAAGGAAATGGTGAATGAAGCCCTTCAACAGCAACAAGCGCAGATGCTCCAATAATTTGCTCAAATTCTTCAAACACTTCCGATGGGAAATTTTGGCTCCGTGGCTACACATCCGGGCTCCTCATCAAGGGAGCTTCCTTTTAGTGCCCCAACACCCTTCAAGGTTCAAGTAAATTTTGATATTCCCACATTTGAAGGCAAAATCAATGCTGATGCAGCGAAAAATTGGTTGGATCAACTGTCATCCTACTTCTCTGTAAATAAGTTCACCGATGGAGAAAAGATCACTTTTGCTCTTTTGAAATCATCATTGCCTATTAAAAACTGGTGGGAAGTGTACAAAAAGAGGTTCAGTTTGGATATCATTGGCCTTAGGGTGGAACCCACTTGGGATGATTTTACGGAAGCAATAAAAGAAGAATACTATCCCCTCGGCGCGTATGATGATTTATACATACAGTGGCAACAACTTCGCCAAGGCAAGGACCAATCTGTGCAAGATTACACAGACACTTTTCATTCTTTGTCTACAAGACTGGGCATTGAAGAAAGTGAGAAACATAAAACTCTCAAATATCGTGGTGGACTACAATGGTACATCTGAGGGGAAATGGAACTCTTTAATTTGGAACCCTCGGTGAGGCATATAAATTTGCAGTGAAGATTGAACAGAAGCATGGCAGGAAGAATACGAAGAGTCAACCTTCAAAAGGGAAAAGTGACAAGTAAGGTCAAACACGAGGCCAAAATTGTAAGCAGAAGGAGTTTCAGGATAAGAAATCCCATAAGGGGAAGGCTAGAAAATGGTGTGATTACCACAAAATTGGAACTCACTCCAAAGAAGAATGTCGAGCCATCAAGTCACTGCTCTCTGAGTCACAATACTCGACATTTACTACTCTGCCTCATACACAACCTACAGTCAAAGAGGACGAAGAAGAAATTGTAGATGCTAAGCTCGACACCATCGTTGCTTCATCACAGACCTGTGAGGAAAGACCAGATGACAAAGAAAGATTGTTTCACTCCAAATTATGGGTAAAAGGTAAGCCTCTGCATTTCATTCTTGATAGCGAGAGTCAAAAGAATTTAATCTCGGCTAAAGTTGTGAAAAGTCTAGGTCTATCCATGAAGCCTCATCCAAAGCCATATAGTATTGGGTGGTTGAGCCCAAGGAGAGACCTTCGTGTTACCCACCAGTGTCTTCTTTCATATGTTATAAAATCATTCCAGGATAAAGTCTTGTGTTATGTGGTCAATCTAGATGTTTGTGATGTCCTCCTTGGTCAATCGTTCATGTATGAACGACATGGCATCTATGAATCCCAAACTCGAAGGATCACCCTCACTCTTGGAACACGGCGCTATAGGGTACCAGAGGTACCACCTCCCACATCTGTTTCCCTGATCAGTGCTAAGCAATGCAAGAGATTGGTAGAGAAGACAAAGCAATTTGTTCTCATGATGGTCAAACCACAGAGATCCAAGGAGGCCGATGTTGCGGTCCTAACTACACAATCAACACAACAACAAAAGTAGATAGGATGAATCACAGGCGAATATGATGACTTATTCAAGTCACCCACAAAAGTTCCACTACATTGCTAGGTAAAACATTCTATCGATTTAATCCTAGGATCACCTTTGCCTAACAGTCCTGTGTATCGCAAATCAGTTTTGGAGAATGATGGGATAAAAAGATAGATTTAAGAATTGATCAAAAGGGGTCACATCAGGCCAAGCTCTTCACCTTGTGGTAGCCCAATCGTCTTGGCACCAAAGAAATATGGAACATGGAGGCTTTGCATTGACTACCAAGCCTTGAATAAAATCTCTGTGAGGAATCGCTACCCTCTCCCCATAATCGATGACCTGCTAGACCAGCTCCATGGTGTGAAGTTCTTCACCAAAATTGATCTCAAATTTGGTTATCATCAAATTCCCATCGATCCCACTGATGTCTAGAAAACTGCATTCAAATCTAATGAGGGGCTCTTTGAATGGTTGGTTATGCCTTTTGGCCTAACTAACGCACCTGTAACCTTCATGCGGACGATGGATGACATCCTACGACCCTTCACCAACTCATTCGTGGTTGTCTACTTAGATGACATTCTCATCTATAGCAAAACATGGGAAGAACATTTGCAACATGTCTGGAAGGTGCTTCAAACTCTTCAGGAGCACAAGTTGTACGCAAATCTTGACAAACGCACATTCATAATGACAACAATTCAATACCTCGGGTACATTGTGAATGAGGAAGGGGTCCACATCAATCCAAAAAAGATTTAGGTTATTCGAGAATGGCCCACACCAAGGACCCTCACAGAGCTTCGCAAATTTTTGGGCCTTGCAAATTTCTACCGCAAGTTTGTTCTTGGATTTTCACATGTTGCTTGGTCACTAGCCCAAGTGATTAGAGGAGGAGCTAAAGCTACATTTCAATGGTGTGAAATAAAACAAAGGGCATTTGAGAATTTGAAGAATAGACTCTGCTCAGCCCCTATTCTTACCTTGCCAGATTTGCATCAACCGTTTGAGCTGATGACAGATGCATCTAAATATGCCATGGGAGCTGTCATCATGCAACATGGCCATCATGTTGCATACCACAGTGAAACTTTCACTGATACAGTCAGGAAATATCCAACATATGATAAGGAGCTCTATGCCATTATACAAGCCTAAAAACACTAAAAACACTACATCCTGGGAAAAGAGACGGTCATCCACACTGACCACAGACCATTGGAATTCATCTAGATGCAAAGCAAACTACGAAATGAGAGGCACCAAAAGTGGGCCACGTATCTTCAACAATTCCACCTGATAATCAAACACAAAAAGGGGAGCTCAAATATAGGTACAGATTGCCTAAGCCGCCCACCAATTACTGCACTCACAATAGTGCTTGACCTGTGCGGACATGAGACTACCACTTGGGGTGCTCTATATGAAGCAGATCCTACCTTTGCTGACACATATCAAGCGCTCCAAAAAGGTGAACATGTTTTTGACTTCTATTTGCAAGATAATGTCCTCTGCCATATGGGGCACATCTATGTTCCTGTTGCAGAGCAATAAAAGATGATATGGGAAGCACACTTCAGTAGGACAACTGGCCACTTTGGTATCGAAAAAACATTGGCAGTTCTTCAAAAACACTTCTACTAGCCCCATATGCGCAAAGATGTGGAAAGATATCTCAAATCTTGCACCCCATGTGCAATCGCCAAGCCAACAAATAAGAAGCAAGGATTGTACACGCCATTGCCAGAACCAACCAGGCCTTGGGAATCCGTCTCAATGGATTTTCTCTCAGGTTTGCCCACTTCCAAACATGGCAAGGACTATATTTTTGTGGTAGTCAATCATTTTTCAAAAATGGCTATTATGCTTGCTTGTAAGAAAAATATGTCTGCTGAGAAAACTGCTCAACTATATTTTAGTCATGTATGGCTCCATTTTGGTCTCCCCAAGTCCATTGTCTCAGATCGAGATAGCAGGTTCCTGAGCATCTTCTGGTCCACTCTATAAAAGATGATGGATACTAAGCTGATGAACTCCACAGCCTTCCATCCACAGACCGATGGTCAGACCAAGGTGGTAAACCACTTGATTGTTCACATGATTTGGATGTATCACTCCAAACATCCATGCACATGGGACGAGGGATTTCTGTTCATCCAACACGGATACAATCGGGCACTGCACAGCTCGACCAAGCACAGTCCATTCCAAGTATGTTTTGGGTTCCAACCCATGGCACTAATTGATATAGTTGTTCCATTCTCCACCAGGGAATACACAGCTCATGGAAGCTCTGAGGTAGCAAAATCAAACAAGTTTATTGAACACATGCAGCATATCCAACAACAAGTTCACGACATCCTGGAGAAGATGAATCAAAAGTATAAGCTATGCCATGACAAACATAGGATTGCGCACCATTTTGCTGTGGGTGACAAGGTTTGGTTATGGCTTGTAGGCCCACATAGAAAGATTCGGCCTCTGCGATATGGTCCATACACCATCACTAGAAAAGTTGCAAAAAATGCTTTTGAGTTGAACCTACCAGCCTACCTTGGTATGCATCCAATATTCAATGTGGAGCTCCTCAAACCATATCACCCACCTCTATTGGACACTTCAGTTGTGGCAGAACAACTCAACATTGATGAGCTTGATCCACAGAGTTTTGCTCCAGTAGAAGAGGATCAGATTGTGGATACTTGGATGAAGACAACAAGAGGACGCTCGATTCTACTATATCGAGTGGTCAGAAGAGGCCAGCTTAGCCACCATGGTGAGTGGCTCATAGCGAATCAAATCAAGACGCAACTACCCCACCTGATGGGGAATCTTGACGCAATGGGGACCATTGCTTTTTAAGGAGGGAGGAATGATTTGGGTAACAATCTGAGGTGACCATTCGGTGATAGTTAATGCCTCAAATTTTGTATTGTTTTCATTTTGTATTGTCCTCGAGCGATTATGTCCTCGAGCGTTGTATTGTTTTAATGCGAGCATTGTATGGTTTTAATGCTGGGACGTTAAATCGTCACCCGTTAATTCCTCGAGCCATGCAATCTCTCGAGGTGGTCTTCAAAAATATGTATAAATGCATTGTAACCCGAAAGGGGAAGGCAGACATCTCTTCTCAGAGATAAGTGCATGTTTTGTATTGCGATTGTTAAGTAATACGACGTCTCTTCTCAGAGAATCCATTGTTATTGTGTTATTTCTGTGCTATTGAAATATTTGCCAACCAGAACTTCTGAGTTTTGGATCAATATGTTATGATGGTATGAATTCGTACTAGTAGATGTGACTGTGTGTTGAAAAGGGTGAATAAAGGCCCAATAGGCCTAAATAGAGGACAAGAAGGGTTTGGCAAAGGGGCCTAATAGTTGAGTTAAGACCTAAGACTTTATGGAAGGAAAGAAGGGCATAGAGGGTATTTGACAATAGTCTTAGTTTTCCATTATAAGATAGTACATGTCTGTACCGTAGATAATAAGAGGAAAAAGGACTATAAGAAGAGTCTGAAACAGAGTTCAAATGATAAAGCTTGTTGTGAGAGTTGTTTCTAAATCTTGTAGAATGAATGGTAGGCCAAGTAGGTCTTGTTCAGCATGATACTAATGAAAATAAACTTCATAAGGTCAGAAAATGCTGAGTTAAGTTTGGGGTGAGGGACTAGTGAGTTCTTACTAAAGAATGAACAAAGTACCAAGGCTAGTGTGAGAGATCATCTAAAAGGAAGTTAGAGAACAAGTGGAATTAATGGGATGCAGATGTGAATTGGAAATGTATGTAGGGTCCAAAGGTAGAGAATAAATAGAGTCAAAGATGCTTTGAGCATAGAATCAAGTTTGACAAGTCAAAGTGAAAGCCAGGTGGATATGGGTAGAGGCAAATGAGTTGGTTTTGTTTATTCTTTTCATTCAATAAGGACAAACTTGATGAAGCCCTCTACACAACCAAGTGTATTAGAATGGGAAGATTGAGGGTGTTTTGAAGCAACCAAATTTATATGAATGGGAAGGTTGAGAACTTATGTTCATTTTATGGTCAAATTGAAAGGTTGAAGAAGTGCATGATGGATCTAACATCCATTTTCTATAAAAATAACAATATTAAGAAAGTGTACCTATCAAAATAATAAATTGATGAAATAACTTCTAGAAAATAATTTATAAAATATTTTGAAATCAACATTTGGATCACACTTCATGATCCCTCATCTAGATAAATGTCTTTAACAAGACATAATTTTTGTATAAGTTGTTTGCTATAAGAATCATATTAAAAAATTACTCTTCCAATAAAAAATATTTATAAAAAATAATTTAAAAATGAGATAAAATAAAATTTTGAATATTACTTATTTTGGAAGTTTACCTGTGTGTATTTAAGTCATCTCAAGATGACCTCCATGAGTAGTCATTATCTTATGAGGCATCTTTTCTCATGTATTTGTGGTAATAATCATATGATAGGGGGACCTACTTTAACTTGTAAACACCATAAACATTTGTTAGTAGATTAAATGAACAATGGATGTAATCCATCGCTTTGGGATTCTTACTCTCTAGCCTACTTCCTCATTGGCAAAGCTTTTGGAGCATGTAATACCTTATAAATTTATTAGAACGTAAAGGTTGAGGAAGTGTATAAGTGGCCAATTTCATTGGAATGAGAAGTTTGAGGAAGTGTGTGAACTATAATATCTTTTTTATGTTAGAATGGTAAGGTCAAGGAAGAACATAACATGTATATTTTATTTAAATAGAAAGATTGAGGAAGTGTCGTGAATAAGGGTAGCACTTACTTTCTAATTTTCAATAAGGTTTCACTTATTAACACGTCATTCCAAATAGTAACATCTGACCAAGTTGTGGATGACTACTATCAGTTAATGCATGATTATTGTATGTTAAATTGATCACAACCATCCAACACTTGGTGAACTTTAAATTTAAAAAAATCATAAATTTCAACCATCATTTTGTTATGGGGAAAAATAGTTTGCTAGTAGACTTCTGGCATGTAAGATTTAAATTTAATTGCCAAGGGATGATAACATGGGTTTTATTTTTCAAATTTTGATGGACTTAATTTGTTTTAATTTTTGCATATTTTATTCCAAAGTTAGTTTTCAAGGGAATTTTGTTGACTGGACAACTTCTATAGCTTTTTTATGGAATTTCTTCAAAGTTGTTATTCATTTTCAATTATAGAAAGCTAGATTTTTTTTGCTTTGTTTGATGATGAGGAATTTCTTGTCATTTATGTATTAACGAAAATATTTTTGTATTAGCTTCAATTTGCATACAGATTCAAGTCCAAGCCAAAAAAGTCACCATGGATGCTAGACATTTACAAGAGTTGCTTGATCGCTGGGGGAGTGCTCCCTACATTGTGAGTCATGTCTCCTTGGACCATCCATCATAGGGCCCCCACCTCTAGCACCCAGACATCATTGGAGTCAAAATCACAACTGCAGTCAGTTCTCCACTCCCCCTCAGAGGGGGGATGGATATTCTGAGGGGGATGGAGATCACCTCCACTGTGTGAAAAAAATGATGCCGATCCTACTTGGTGGGGGTCACCAATTGGCCCTTATAGCACAATAGTGCAGCTCCTTGATGGATGGGACACTATTTATTTTGCTCCTATAGACCTTATTGATGGCTGGGTGGCTCCGGATCCTCCCTCAACAAAACCTTCCTCTTGGAGGTCACTCTACCACCCAAGGATGATCCTCCACCTCCTCCTTTTGGTGCGATGACTTATGCCTAAGTTTATTTTATGTGTATGAGATATTTATAATGTTATTTGGTTGCCATGAGTTTTTTGACATTGATATGTGATCTTCATTATTTTTTTTCCATATTTGGAACCGACATTTTTCTCCGATGAAGAGTCTAAGCCATACATACCAACCCACTACTTTATTATGTAGCTTTTTATATATTATTATTTGATTCATAATAGTCTTACTAAAACATTTCACTAATAAATTAGTTTTCAAGGGTGAGCTCCACATTATTTATCTCATTTTTTTTTACTTCAAGGGGCATGTAAGGTTTCCCTTGGAAATTTTTATGTTTTATAATAGTCATTTTATAAACTATCAAATGTGCTCAAGGTTTCATGATATTTTTCCACGCGTTCCCATTTCGTAACATGGGACATTGCATTTGGTGTATTTTAAGTTTGGCTTCTTTCCTTTGAGTTTAATGCATTAAGCGAGATCTTTCCACATGCCTTTCTCTCATTTTTGTGTCTATCCAATGTCTCTTTTAAATTTCTCATGCTTAAACTTCATGAGAGTATTCCACATGATTGGTTTTTGTTGTATTTATTTTGGAGAGGTGTTAGAATTTTCTCCTTCCTTACCTTCATAAAACATTTTCATATGACTTAAATCTAATTAAATTGTTTTGTGAGTCTTCAAATACTTAACATAAATAAATGATTAGGCTATAATCAGATTAATCTTATATCGGTAAGAATTGTGAGATGTGGATGACTTATAATATATTACATACTCTAAAAATGTTGCCATTGAGGAAAGAGAATAGAGGGTGTTAAGCCCAAAACGATGAATTGTATTCATTATTTCTCCCCTAATAAAATGCTCATAGTGTCTGTGTGCCCTTCCTCCCCTACTAACAAATGCTTGTGGTGTTTGTGTACTAAGTGGGCCCCTCATGATTATTAACAAAAATACACAAGGGAAAGTGTCATTAGTGTAATGACTAACTATGGAGGTTATTTGAGATGACTTGTTAAATTAATAATCTAGTTAAATTGTTCATGGAAGCCTTCAATTACTTAAGCACGTGACTGGGTTAATCATTCATTGTTATTCTTTTCCATTGTACATTTTGTAAAATTGCCATAATCAATCAACAATGTCTTCTTCAGAATGATAATTTAACAATCTTGAATTTTTCGTAACATCATAATCACTATAAAGACTTAACAAAACAATTTTTATAGTTTTTATTGCACCCTATCAAGTTTCATTACACCTTGGGTACCAACTTATAATTTAAGTTGTCAAATTTTAATATTTTTTATTATTAATAAATGTTTTTTCAAAACCTAGAGTTAGGAACCATAACATTTTTTATTGGATCTATGAACCAGTTTGGGACACAAATGGGAGGCCCAAATCTCCCTTACAACCAATCCCTTGGCCACAATCAGTGCCACAAACATCTTCACAACTCAAATTGTAATTTAAATACAAATGAAAGAATTACTTCTTATTTTAAACAATTGTTTTTTGATATTGGGTAAAAAAGAGGGTTTTAACAGGACCCCACAACCTCATACAGAGTCGTCCAAAACATCACCAACCTAACCAACAAACCATAAACGCCAACACACCCCACAACCTAACATGACCTATTCCTTAAAAGGGACTACATTTAAGACAACAATGAAATATCAATGTAAAATTCACACATCAACTAGGATTCTGCCAAAAAGACACCAACAGTCAGCAGGGAGTACCCTGCATCGAATGAGAATCCAAACACAAAACCAAACTTAAACAACAAAAAATAGAGTACAAATAGTTGTGGATTCCCCATCCACCCCCTTAGAGCAACAAGGGATCAACAAATTAACCAATGTTGGAGTTAATCTTCTTCTACACTGTGAGAGAAGATCTTCTATAGTTCATTGTGTTCTGTCCTTCACCATTTCTTCTACATCTGGTCTCAGCCTTTGAGCCTCCATCCTCCATCCTTTCTTTTTGACTAAAGAATCCATAGGCGCTTTTAGTTTCTCCAAATTGGGGCAATAGGGGAAACTTGCTGAAACTTGATAAAAAGGATTGGAAGATACATCTTGAGCCTCAATTGAATTCTGACCATCCTCCCTCCTTGGTGAGGGATCCCCAACCTGGGCGAGGAGGGGAAATTCTTGATGTATGGTAAAAGATGCCATGATTTCACCATAAAAATTCTAGATTAGAATCCTGATCTTTCTTCCTCCAAACAAGTCATAGGTGTAAACCCGAACTTTGAAAACCTTTGAAGAACACCCTGCAACCCTATGCCTGATGAGGTTACATCGAAAACATTTGAAAGGAAGGCCCTCAAAGTTGAGATACTAGATCCACGAACTGTGAGACGAACAAAGCCTAACGGAGTGGCAAAGGGCCTTGGACAAATCAACAATCGTTTAGGCTCTAATAAATGTTTTTCCTTCATATCTCTCATATAGTTTAACAAAGGGCCCAACCCAATTGATCACCTTAACAATGTGTTCTTCTTTCTTTAAAATTGGCAAAACATTGTATAACTTGACCCAAAGAGGTGCCACTATGATCTTCGCCTTCTAGGATCGAAAAAGGGTGACCAAGGGCAAAAAAATAAACTAAAACTGCCAACAAACCAAGGACCCAATGACCAGACGTAGTCCCGATCAATTACACAATTGAAAACCACTTGGAAGAAACCATGACTGAGCTGAGTGAAAGATGAAATGTCCATGGAACTCCAAGATGTCAAAGCTCATCTCACAAGGTTTGGAAGTGAGAGTGGAGAGCCCACACACTTTCCAAATACGTTGTGGTTGCCAACAGTGGAATCCAAGTCCAAAGTGCCCTGGTCTAAGATCTCCAAATCAGGGGTATCCTCTGAAAACATCATTGGAATGTCACCCAAAAGGAAGGAGATGCTGACCTCGGTATAGCCATAGTAGGGTTCCTTACTCCAGCGTCAATTCTCACCAAGGGTGAAGAAAAACCACCTTGGTCCTTTTCCAATCACACTTTACAAAAGTCATAGTAGGCGTGGAAAGGGTTTTCCACATTCTTGCATTCCGTATAAGCCCATCTCCATTCATTATTATCGATTGCAAAACTAATCAAAAGAATTTTAGAGATGTTCTGGTAAACGATTGATTGATACGACACTGATTACTTTCTTTTTAACCCCATTTTACTCCACAATACCTTTTCACATAACTACACACTCAAACAATTTTTAATACTATATTTTTATTTTAATCATTAATTTATTATGAATTATAATTCTATTGAAGTGATTGGAAAATGTTTGCTCCCCCCAAAAAAAATGCACAATATTCAATCCCTCAAATATCGAAATAGGGGATGAAGTGAGGGTCAAGCATACGGATTGATTTGTTCTCAAATTTGTAAACTCAGGAATGCAAATATTCAAAGCTGGACTCAACAGCTTATTTTAATTGACGGTAACCAATAAAAAAAATAAAAAATAGGAGAAAATGGTTTTATACTGTTACATGGTCATCCAAGCCTCTTAACCAATTGCAACACACAACCTAAGAACCTAAGGGTATTATCCTATTGCATAATTTAGATTACTCAAGAGATTATGAACATCAACAGATGCTTTCAATTGACATGAACTTCTTGATGTAGTGACACATTATGATCAGACATGGTATCATTGAAATCAGTGTTGCCTCTAGGGCTAGTCATAGCTCTTATGGCATATGAATACAAGGTAACAATGCCCACCTGTGAAATTCTTCCAAGCCAATTTGAGCACAATTCATCACCCACAGATGTGAGTATAATGCTGGTAGCAGATCTGCTTTTGTTGGGTTCTGAAACAAGTTACAGAAATCTATTCTTCACAGATCCTTACATGGCTAAAATGTTCCAGGTGAGGTTTCTTTATTGATTTTTGGATTTTATTTATTCTTTGAAGTTGAATTGCTGCAATGGATGGATGGAGGACATTTTTGCTATTCTTCGAAAATTGTTAAAACGGATTCTGCATATATGTACCTGCGTACTAGCTCACTTTTTTTTCCCCTTGGGAAATTTATGGGTGATTTACATTTAGGATAGTTTTTACTTATCTGTTGTGGGTATTGCATTGCGATACAATATTTGGGTTCAATTTGCCTGATTGTGAAATAATATGCACTTTAATCCACAACCATATTAGACTTTATGAATGCTTTGATCACTGAAACCTGCTTTAGCATACCATCTGTGGCTATCCACTCTGAGACTGTCAAAACAATGGCATTACTATTAAACCGTCTATCCATTTTCTTTTGTAACAATTCTATCGTTTTTTTTGCCTTTAATGTGATGTGGGATACGCTTGGACCACATTCTTAAGATTTCAATTTGTAAACATTTGTCATCTTGAATGTGCCTTAATGTGCCACCTTATGGCGGAAAGGGGGATTCGAACCTATGTCATACCCTTACATTATTACCATAACAATTTACACCACAGCCCCTTGGACTATTTTTTAATCATCGATAAAGGTGGTTCAATTTGGCAGTATACTCCTGCATAAGGCTAGTAGCTGAGTCTCCGGCCTTTCTTCCAATGGAACCCCAGTTCAACCATCTCTAGCAGTCATTTGTGCACAGCTGGGTCTCTAATCCTCCGCTTGAGATTGTCACGAAACTTGGCATCAAGGGTTTTTGCCAAATACTTTACTCCATAGCCATCTTGTGTTCAGTTATGCCAACTGAAAAACCAGGTAGAATGCGTATTTTTCTCTGTCCAATTACAGAGATGTATACTGAATTAAGCAATAACTGCAAATTCTGTTAATGATATGGGTTATATCTTGATAATAATAATACATATACCAGAATAATCTCAAATGACATTGGCAAGATTAGGTGCAAGGATTGATGTGTTTGGAGATCTCTTATGTTTGCCCATTTTGTTTTCTGGAAATAAAAAAATCCTGCTTCAGTAGCCAGTCTGTCTGCTAGACATAGAACTGAAAGCTCATTATCAGGTCATTCCAAAGAGAAATAGAATGCCTAAATAGTTTATTAGTGTCAATGAATTTGGCGAGTGTAAATGAATTAAGTTATATGAGGTGTAGCTATATGCCCCATAGGTTGCACATATTAGGTTTCCATAGGGATGTGTCCCCACCGTCAGGAATGTCTCGGAGCTGTCTGCTTTGGTAGGGGCCCAAAAAAGCACTTGATGAAAATTAAAAAAGACCCACTAGTGATAACCCAAAAGCGCCCCTATTGAACATGTAAAATGAAATATCCCACTTGGGATAAATGGTAAAATTCTGATTTTTAAATGAGCTCTGATACCACTGTAAGAACCCTGTCTAGTTCTGCCCTGATTTTTCAATTTTGGTTGTTTGACATTTTGTCAAACACTTGGCATGTGATCTGATTTTTCTGAGTTTTGGGGTTTTGTTTGTTTGATTCTTGATGGATTTCAATGCCAAAATGATCACATGAAACATATAAATGATAGACAATGTTTGCATAAACCAATAGCAGGAATCTCACATGCAATTTCCACCTTATTGACAATATATCAGATCTGATTACACTGATTATCAGGTCTGATACAGACGATATCAGATTGAAAATACTTCTAAAATGTGTCTACAATATACAAACAAACCCTAGGATTGGATTCACCACATACCCGTTTGCTTGTTACCTCATATAGGCTCAATATGATCACATATATGGCAAGAAATTGCTGATGTAAATGCCCTCAAACCCTGATGTTAATGTCTGATGTATTCGCTGATCATAATGGTGTAAATGGCTGCCAAAACAATCCCTAAACTCCCCCAAATAAAGGTGGCTAGGTCTAGGATTGGAGCAATGAAACCCTAAATTGATGTGATGCCAACACAATACCAAATTTGACCATTAAACCCTTGGATCTGCAATCTGATATAAAACTGCAGGAATCTGAAACACAAATCTGCATATGAATAAATGTTGCCAATGACCAAAAAATTCCTTCCAAAACAAGCACTTTACTCCCAAACCCTAGCAATGCATTTGTAGATGAAAATATGCCAATATAACCTTCAGATCTGAATTCTTATGTTCTCAATCTGCAAAAAAAACTTCAAACCATAGCTGGAATGATAATTTCCTTCAATTCAGATCCCACAAAGTGAAAAGGTACTGTAGTGATGGTACAAATCACTGTAGCAATGGTAAGAGTCATTGTAGCAACAGTACGGATCACTATATCAATGGTACAAACTACTGTAGCAGCGGTACGGACTATTGTAGCAATCTTCAAAAAATCATTGGATCTCCCAAAATCTTCAATTCTAGCCAATCATGCATTCAAACTCTTCCCCATGGACGCCAAAATAGTCTTCAAAACTCTATAATAAAAATAGATGCCTTCCTTGGAGCAAATTGTACCCTAGCAAATTGATATTTGGTGACAAATCTATCAACTTGCAAACTCAAAACCCCAGCAGCTGTAACCTGCAAATAAACTCAATTTCCAGCGCCTCCAAAATATCAAATCCATACAATGAAGTACAAATAGACCTCTGTCATGAAGCCTCCTCAAAGCGAGCTAGGTTTTCATCCAACCCACTAGGAATTACAAGGGTTTTTCTCCTTGAATTCAAGCTGAAACAAGTTGCAGCCAAGAAGAAATATCAAAATAACATAACTCAATCCCCCAAAATTGATCTCCAAATGTTCCTTTTAAAGCCCTCAAGTGGAGCGCTCCAAATAGGTCCCACTTGAACTTTATTAAATGAAGGCTTTTTATGTACACAATGTCACTTTATGACATAAAGTGTTTTTGGCCGACTTAAGTAACTTTTATAAAATACTTTTATAAAGTAATTCAAAATTAGAACACTTTATAAAGTCAACTTAAGAATAGAACCACTTAAGTTACTTTTTACTTCTTGTTTCAACCAATCATTCCCTTAGAATGCGATTTAGCCCATGGGAATAGCAAAAAAGCTAAATACCCAAATCAAATGTGACCATTACGGAAATGGGGAGATTACAGTCCTCCCTTCCCGTGATTGCTTGTCCTCAAGCAATCGAATGGACCAAATCAGCATTAGGCCTGACATACCAATCAATGCTCGGATCCCAAATTAGTCTTGGGCTTAGATGTGGTTTTTCCTGTGACTTGCCATGCTGTCCAATGTGTGCAAAGTACCAATACCCCTGCTGCTCCACTCTAATATAAACAATACCATACCAAAATCTGTGAAGCAACTCACCCAAATCATTGCGTACCAATGCATCATCCATGTCAATACCTGGATCCCATATTATAAAGTGTGGGCAGATTTGGAACAAATGATTTATGTTTTCCAAACTTAGAATTCCTTTGTTATTTACCATACGTTCCTTGAATGGTATAATGAAATCAAGAGCAGGAATGATGTTGAAATCAGAAATTTTCCCTTGCAAATATTTCAACATATTATCTAGAAACCAAATCATTATGCATTGACAATCTTGAACCCAAGGGTCTAACTGCACTCTTTTACTGTCTTTAGAATGATAACAAAACTGAAATATATTGTTGCTATCATTCCCATGTCTTGATATGAAACTATGTGAGTGCTTACCAAACATCTTATGCATACTGGATTGGATGATGACCAGACCTTCTTTGTCTGATCCTCTCAGCTGTCTCTTCTGAACCAAAACCATTCCAAGTTCTTCTCCTGGAGCATCATATTCTATAAAAAGAGGAAGTGAGAAAACTGAAATAATAAGAACATGACATGAACTTATTACCTCCCTTGATCTTACCATAGTGACTTGTGATGGTTCTACCATGAATGGGAGAAAAGCATTTTCTTCCCTGATGAGGTCAAACAATCTGATATTTTCCAATCCTTGGTGTGTAGAGTAGTCAATCACTCTAATCAGCAACCCATATCTTGCCGTCTTCTTTTGGAGCTCCCAATCATGATGTAGATTCATACCAAGATGCATGATATAACAATATTTGCATAAAGTGGTAGAAATCTGATTTGTCTTCTTAAGCAACCAATTCTCTTTAGTATTCAACATTTCATCCACATAAATGAAATCATGAGCTCTTACCTTCTCTTTCTTGGCATGAACACTCCTCCAAAAAGTGGCTGAAAATTTTCCTTTCTTGGATTCCAAATCCAAAGTGAATTTTTCCACACAATGCATACCATGCAAGCTTCTTGTTTTGTTGACACCTTCTAGGCTCATGGCATAGAAGTCTTTGCATATCTCTTGATTACCCATAAGGATGAGTAATTGTCTTGTCTTCATGATGCTATGGATTGTTAGAGTCTCCTTCTTCATGAGTCTTTCATCTTGTTTGTAACTTGAAACCCAAAACACCATAACAAGATTAGTCAAGAAATCTTGGACATAAGGAAAGCACTTAATTTGCTTACCCAAATCTAGCCTCAAACTTCTTATATGGACAATCTCTATTTGTCCCTCATTCATGTTTTTGTCTTCAATGGTGGTATTTGGTCCCCACAAGTGCTCAATAAACCTTGAGCTTTGACACCTCAACATGTAGTTAGAGAACATAACAAAATCCATGGATTTCCCTTTATGCCATCTGACATAACCATGTGGAATGTAAGACAAAAGGTTCCTATGCCCTATTCTCAAATCTGTTCCCCTCATTCTACCAACCTTTGATGCATCCTTTTCATGATGAAGGAAATTTTGTAGCGGCATAAGAGGGCATAATAAATTTGAAATAGGAACATTATGCTCATACCTTATGTTGTCAAAACCGAGCTCATCAAACTTGCTATTATGAAAACCAAACATTATCTCACCAATTGAAAGTTTGGAGGTTAGTGCACATTCCTCCATCTTGAATCTTTTGCTTCTATCAATCAAATCTCCTTCTTTGTCTACAACATTTGGTTGACCCATGAAAGCGAAACCATTAGAAGCCAACAAAACATCTTTTATTACCAAAGGAGATTTACCTTCATTCTGTATGTTGGATTTTACCATACCACTAGGATCCCACACCATTGAATATGAGGCATCTTGGTGTTGAGAGAAAGGATCTTCCTTCCACTTTGTTCCCTTTCTCTTCTCAATTTTGTTATAATGCTTCCCACCATGACATAAATTTTTCAAAGGTATCATATGCAACAAATCCTTACTTGTATCAAAACCCTTGTTGCAATCAAAGAAGAAATCTAAATGTTTACCTCTGAAAGTCTCTGAAGGATTTGTGGTAGTAGTAGCATCATCCTTCTCCTCCTCCATAGAAGAAGTCTCAAATGGTGCATCATTATCAAAAACATGCTCATCAACACACCTTGGGCTACAAATAAGATGCTCTTCCTTATTTGTTTGCAAGTCTTCTTCTTTCCTTGATCTCCTTATGTAATTGATAAGAACATGTCTTTTTGGATTTAGACTCAGCTTGATGTCCAAGTATTCATCAAGGGAGACTTCATTTCTAAACTCATCTGATGAGTTGTGATACGGTTTTAAGAGTTTGGCAGCATCACGTTCATAGTTTTGTATCCTCATCATCTCTTGTGGATCTTGCTTTCTTTCATCTTCTATGGTAGCATTCTTCTTCAACTCCCTTGCTCTTACCTATTGAAGTAGTTTACCACCTGCTGAAAGAATTGTTGTTGTTGCTGCTGTTGTTCATTGAGAAGTTGCATAACTTCTTCCCTCTGTCTTTGAAATATGCTCCTCATGTCCAAGTTTCCTGAGACTTGAAACACAAACAAGACTACAACACAAAAACCTACAACATGACCTACACAGGCTGGCAGGATTTCTGTGCTGATACCACTGAAATATTCCACTTAGGATAAATGCTAAAATTCTGATTTTTAAATGAGCTCTAATACCACTGTAAGAACCCTGTCTAGTTCTGCCCTGATTTTTCAATTTTGGTTGTTTGACATTTTGTCAAACACTTGGCATGCGATCTGATTTTTCTGAGTTTTGGGGTTTTGTTTGTTTGATTCTTGATGGATTTCAATGCCAAAATGATCACATAAAACATATAAATGATAGACAATGTTTGCATAAACCATTAGCAAGAATTTCACATGCAATTTCCACTTTATTGACAATATATCAGATCTGAATACACTGATTATCAGGTTTGATACAGATGATATCAGACTGAAAATACTTCTAAAATGTGTCTACAATATACAAACCCTAGAATTGGATTCACCACATACTTGTTTGCTTGTTACCTCATTTAGGCTCAATATGATCACATATATGGGAAGAAATTGCTGATGTAAATGCCCTCAAACCCTGATGTAAATGTCTGATCTATTCGCTGATCATAATGGTGTAAATGGCTGCCAAAACAATCCCTAAAATCCCCCAAATAAAGGCAGCTAGGTCTAGGATTGGAGCAACGAAACCCTAAATTGATGTGATGCCAATACAATACCAAATTTGACCACTAAACCCTTGGACCTTCAATCTGATATAAAACTGTAGGAATCTGAAACACAAATCTGCATATGAATAAATGTTGCCAATGACCAAAAAATTCCTTCCAAAACAAGCATTTTACTCCCGAACCTTAGCAATGCATTTGTAGATGAAAATATGCCAATATAACCTTCAGATCTGAATTCTTATGTCCTCAATCTGCAAATAAAACTTCAAACCCTAGCTGGAATGATAATTTCCTTCAATTCAGATCCCACAAACAAAGTGAAAAGGCATTGCAGTGATGGTATGAATCACTAAAGAGATGGTATGAGTCACTGTAGCAGCAGTACAAATCACTATAGCAGCGGTACGGACTACTGTAACAATCTTCGAAAAATCATTGGATCTCCCAAAATCTTCAATTCCAGCCAATCATGCATTCAAACCCTTCCCCATGGATGCCAAAATAGTCTTCAAAACCCTACAATAAAAATAGATGCCTTCCTTGGAGCAAATCATACCCTAGCAAATTGATATTTGGTGACAAATCTATCAATTTGCAAACTCAAAACCTTAGCAGTTTTAACCTGCAAATAAACTCAATTTCCAGCTCCTCCAAAATATTGAATCCATACAATGAAGTACAAATAGACCTCTGTCATGAAGCCTCCTTAAAGCGAGCTAGGTTTTCATCCAACCCACTAAGAATTACAAGGGTTTCCGTCCTTGAATTCAAGCTGAAACAAGTTGCAGCCAAAAAGAAATATCAAAATAACATAACTCAATCCCCTTAAATTGATCTCCAAATGTTCTTTTTAAAGCCCTCAAGTGGAGCGCTCCAAATAGGTCCCACTTGAACTTTATTAAATGAAGGCTTTTTATGTACACAATGTCACTTTATGATATAAAGTGTTTTTGGCCGACTTAAGTAACTTTTATAAAATACTTTTATAAAGTACTTCAAAATTAGAACACTTTATAAAGTCAACTTAAGAATAGAACCACTTAAGTTACTTTTTACTCCTTGTTTCAACCAATCATTCCCTTAGAATGCAATTTAGTCCATGGGAATAGTGAAAAGGCTAAATACCCAAATCAAATGTGACGATTACGGAAATGTGGACATTACATAAAACAAAATTTAAGCCCAAAAATGATATGCTCACTTCATTTTTGTCATTGCAGTAGCACATTTAGGAGATCTCTTGCACAAAACTTTGGAGGGAAGTCTGATTTTTAGAGTTTTGGGCACAAAAAGTCCATTGTCCAGTGTTATCGAGCTGCTTTCAAGCATTGCTAATGATTTCCAGTCATCCTCAAGCATTTCCAAACCTTTCTAGCGAAATTGTCAAGGAGGGCATCTCAATGTTTTGTGAACTTTTCAGTCATTTGGAGGGAGCACAGCCATTTGGGGTGAAGAAAATGCTGATTACTCCCAACAAAAACCAGGCATGATAAAACAAACTCTTGTCAATCCAACGAACTTGCAACTAAGTACAAGTTCATATGACAAATGGGAATGGTGTTGTTGGCACCTATCATAAGCATAAATCTAGCTTGAGCCTTTCTTTTAATGTAAGCATGTGCAAGCCAACGCCAATATTTCATAACACTAAAAGCAAAACGTGTATAATAAATCTTTGTTGCCAAATATACGACAAATTTTCCTTCTACTAAATGCATTTTAATTTATATATTGGTTTTGATAACTAGAATATTTATTTTACTAGATTAGTAGGGGGTTCTATTGGGGATGCTGCCCTTGAAATGCAAGAGAAAACCATTACAATTACAAGTAGTATTAGAGCCAAATTCTTGGCTAGCTGTGAGGGTTTGAGTTGGATTCATGCCAAACAATGATGGGGAAGTGAGGTACTATGAAAGGGAAACTTCGAACAGCCAAGACAGAGTAACATGGATGACCCAGATAGGGTTAGGTTTGAAATATTTGTCCAAAATCAAGAGCAGTTAATGGAAATGATGGTTGAATTCATCCAAACCATGAAGGATATGAATGGACTCGAGCCACACAATGGTGAAGGCAACACTTCAAGTACATACAACCACCCTCTCCCTCCACTTAGGGTGATGGTTGGATCTACACAAAGGCATTACAGTGGTATCAGAGCCAAATTTTTGGCTAGCTGTGGGGGTTTGAGTTGACTTCATGCCAAACAATGATGGGTGAGGTACTACGAAAGGGAAACTTGGAACAGCCAAGACAGAGTAACATGGATAAACCGGATAGGGTTAGTTTTGAAAGATTCGCCCAAAATCAAGAGCGGTTAATGGAAATGATGGTTGAATTCATCCAAACCATGAAGGATATGAACGGACTCAAGCCACACAATGGTGAAATCAACACTTCAAGTACATACAACCACCCTCCCCCTCCACCTGGGGTGACGGTTGGATTGACATGAAGGCCTAATCAGCCCAACTTCCTTTGTAGGGAGGAAGTCATTCCAAAAAGGGAGGGGCAACCTTCTATATGGAATGATATGGCTGCAAACTATGAGGAATATATGACTTTTCCATCGGCAATCAGAGAAAACGAGCCTTGCAGATTTCGTGGCATTGAAGAAAGGCAAGTATGGTTCTAGGACTGGTCACAAACCAAGGAACAATCCGAGAGATCTTGAACATGCCTTGAGAAAGGAAGAGGAAAATAATTTTTAAAGTGTAAGAAGGGAGAATGAAGAAAAATCTGAGCAACAAGTAATTTTGAAGGAAAATGATGGAAAGTCCAACCCTCATGAGAAATCCAAGGAGGAAATCAAGGAGCAAGAGAATCTAGATCTGAAAGAAATTAGTGGGCAACCCATAAAGGAATCCACCATGCAAGTGGAAAGTGGAGAACCTTCTGTAGAAACATGTATGGTTCTTGATAAACACAAGGATGGTTGTGCCAAGGTAAGTCCCTCAAAAGCTCTTACTTCTAAATCTGAAAAAAGAAGTAAACAATTAGATTCCAGCTCAAGGTAGGAAAAGAAAAGTCATATTTCAAGTTTGTTGTTTCATACTGGGCCATTTCAGCTTTATTGTTATCATGGATAGCATAGTGAAAATGATGACAGAGTGATGAACACTTTGAGTGACAAAGGGCGCATAGGTTCTTTCATACAAGTTCCAAATTGCTTGTACAAGAAAGTTTGGATCCAAGTGACCTTTGGAGATAGAAGAAGGCATTTTCAGTCACTATATGGTTGTTTCCAGCCCCTATATCACTGCCATTTCTGAATTTTGTGAAGAAATTAAAATATGAGAGCAATTGCTCTATTCTTTTTGCTGCTATGTGCAACAAAACCAACCCTGTAACAGTTTTTATAACAATCACAAGAGTAATTTCAGTTGCAAGGTGGAAGTATGTTCGCTTACATCAATGAGGGATTGTTTGCAGCTGTTATGGAAGAGTTTGCAGCCACCACAATGCTGATTATGAGCACGAAAATGCAACGGTACAGCTACATCCATGTTTAGGACAGCAAGAATGGACCTTTGGAAGTCCATCACATGAATAACATGCCTATCAGGAATGGTGAAACAGTTGAAGGAGTGGTATGGAGAGTTCCTGATTTCATTGACATGTTTGTTCTATGTGCAGGTTTATGAACAACTCATATGAGTGTTGATAAAGAGACTCTTATGAGTCAAAGAGTGCATAGTTTGCATATGTCCAAGTAAAGTACAATGTTCATGACATGTGACAAGCAGGAAAGGCGGCAGTTGAGTTTCTTTTCAGCCCATAGTAACAATATCGGACCCATTGAAGCTCAAGGTTATTTTCATGAAGTGTTTGGGGTTGCAAGTTCCCAAGATGGAAGTGGGATCCAGGTATTTCAAAGATAATAGAAAATGAGCTTGCATTTATTTGAGCGCAAGCAAAGTCGGGAAGGGTGGACTGTAATGTTCCATTTTCTAAAAATAAAATAATATTATTATTAAAATAAAAAGTGTTTTTAAATACTTTAAATAAGAGCAATAAAATGCCTTAGTTGTCAAAAGTGAATATGTTGGCAACTTATTTCTATTTTGATTTGTAATAAAGAAAGGGACTCCTCTAATTTGATATGCGTCGGTCCTTAATTTAGAAAATATATTGGAGGAAAAAGATATAAAAAAGGGAAGGAGGTTCATTTTGAAGGCTCATGTTATGTTTTTGAATTGAATTTTGAGTTTGAGCACGAAATGCTCGGCTTATCTCCATTGAAGATGACAACCTTCATTGGAAACTTGGATTAAGGACAGATACTCTTAACCTCATTTGGGCAGTTTCATTTCAGAGGTTGCAAATAATAGATTTGACCAATTTGTGATTTCTAGGACATCATTTGTGGAGTGCAGCAGTTTACAAGGTTCTGTGGGTGAAGCGTAGCTGTTGAAGACCCTTATGGAGGGTGGCAAATCACCTTGAAGGCCCTTTGTAGGTCAAGGACCCACTTGGAGGACTTTTCCAAGGATGGCGACCCACTTTGGGAAGCTAATCGGCATGTTTTTGGGGCAGATTCCTGATATTTTGTTAATCAAACAAATCGCTGGTATTTATTTGTGAATTTTTAGATCTATTTGTGCATACTAAAAGTCAGATTTGAATGGGTAATGATTGGCTGTAATATTTCCTTAATTCTGGTAATTATTTTAGGAATTAAATATTGTTTTTTGTGCCCTAAATTGGCACGTTCAGAATTCTGCAATTTTCATGTGCTTAGGGTTTGAAAAGAACTTCAGAAATTTGTATGCATTGTTAGGGTTTGTTGGGAAACCCCTTTGGTTCTAATTCTACCCTAAAGGGGACATTACAACATATCAGACCCAAAGACTGAAATCCAATGGGAAATTAACTATTTGGTGTACATCTAATATCACTGTACACTACATTCAAAAGAAACAAAGTATTACAGATTGGTTGAAGAGGAGAATTTTGGGGGCTGAAAACCGCCACACCCTAATGTTGCTAGTTGCTGTCTAGCAATTCGGCACTAAACTTCAGCAGAGGAATGGAGAAATTTCTCTTGCCTTCAAAGGCCATACCTGCAACAAACAACAAACAACAAATAAAGAAGATATGTGGTCCCACAAATTAATTTCCGCGTTCTGGTTTTTCACCATCGATGAGATCAATAAAGTTATGGTCCATAGTTCTGATATCAGACCGCACATTCATATTAACTCCTTGATAAGCCAAGTTAATTCATAATTGGCTCTGTGACCAGCAGCTCTGTTCCCTTCTCTAAAGGTTTGCTGCAAATTAATATCAGGAATTACATTCTTAATGGCCATTGCTTCCTCAGCATGAGCTCCAAGTCTCCATTCATTCGATTTCCCTCTATTTATTTTGTCTATTAGAATATTGGAATCATCTTCGACAATGACATAAACAAAATTGTATTTCTTAATGAGTTGCAGACCAGCAATCATAGTTTCCTTTTCTGCCATGTTATTGGTGATTTGTAAATTTTAATGTTTTTACATTTGTTGTATGAGTTTCCCCTTGTCATTCCCCTTTTCTCAGGATTTGGGGTTGAATCATATGTTCTACAGGCATAAGTGATGAGATGAGACATTTTTTAAGAACTGCCTTTTACAATAAGAATTGTTTTTAAAGCTGTGATAACCATTTCTTACAGCTGAAAATTAGCTTTGGAATGTCTATTCAATATAACAATTTTGCCAATGCCATAGCTTCAAATAAATGTAAAACATGTTTCAGGTACTGTTTCTGATGTAGATGGGAACGAGGGGGCCAAGTGAATGGCTGCCTTACTCCTTAATGGGTATTACACTTAACTCTCTCACAAGGACATAGACACAAACACTAGACTCAGAGATGGAAACTTAAATGCTCTCTTTATCAATGTCAGTGGTGCTAAAGAGATTCAACACACACATACACACTCCCTTCCCCTAATTGACTATGAAGAAGATATATACTTAGTCTCATGACTGGCTTACAAGAACATACATCACTATGGCAGGGTCTTAGCTCTATTCTCTCTCTCTCTCTCTCTCTCTCCACTCAATCTTTCTTAGCTCTCTCCTTCTGTGGAGTTGGAGCTCTCTCTCTAACTTGCTTGAATGATCCAACTGTTTTACCCCTTTCAAAAAATTGATCCAAATATTTGGTGGTCGGATATTGACATCCTGCCAATCTCTTTGAGCTCCCTCTGCCTTGGAAAACACTCCACCCGTCATGTTTTCTTGATCTGGGTAGTTACTTTTGTATGCTTTCAACACAGGCAAAACCACTGGTTAATGCATATTGGTGGTTTCGAAATTGCCGCCTACATTAATCGATGGTTTCATCATCTTCCTAGGAAAAGGTCATTTTGACCTATGGGAGATGACTGAAACCATCCTTCACGTTATTGACATGTTGGACTCCTGATGATCTTCCTTGGCTTGTTGCCGATCCTTCTCCACACGAATAACGTTGTCACAATCGACGACAAGTCGCACAACACAAAGCAAATGTGCACAAGGGTGCGCAAGAACCCGAACCAATGTATTTGGATGATGTGAGATTGTTTGTGAACCCGAATGCTCTTGCATTAGAAACCCAGGGTAAATGAATTTTTACATGAGCTCGTGCTCATGAACCTCTCACGAGCTTCTCAATGGTTTTTCCATATTTGGCAACTTCGGATGCACTCATCCAAATTGCGTCTTTAGCTGCTTTGTTTCTCGACTTAACCAAATACTTTGTGTACTCTCTTCCTCTTGTCTTCGTACTGATCTGTGTATCCACTATTGCCTCAACTTCCTCTCTTGCTTTCTTAGGCAATTGTTGTTTCCAATCCACGCTTGAAGAATTTGAACTTGATCCTTTACCACTTCCGTATCCCTCAAAATAAGGGTACAAATCCGTTACATTGAAGATAGGTGATATATCCACTCCATCCGGTAGCTCTATCTTATATGCATTTGCTAAGAACTTTATCAAAAATCTGCAAGACCCAATCTTGTTCCACTTGAGCTTGTGATGTTCCCATTTCCACATCATGAATAAGCAGGGATTGAAGACCTTTAGTCTATTTTTCCCATAAACTAAAAGAACCCTTTTGGGGAATTATATTTTATTAGTTATTTATTAATTGTCGAAATAGTGATTTTTATCATAAAGCAATTATTACTTAATTAATAAAATATTTGTTAAAAAAATACCACTAAGGTGCTTAAATGAATTAATCATTAATTTATTTGCCTTAAAGTAATTTTAATTAAAGTAACTAATTAATATGTTATTCGAAAAAGAGAATGTCGGCATGAGAGCTAAAGCCAGGAAAAAAAAAAGATGTTTTATCTTCCCAAGGTGGTTCACCCCCTTTTGGAAGATACAAATACAAGGTGAAGGCTACAATGGAGGACATGCTGAATTTTGATAAATTATTCTTTATTGTTGATGAAAACTATTGAGATGCATGCCCAATAAAAGTTTGTTACTTTGGTGTTGATCAGTTTAAAAAAGGTGTCTTTTGACACCACCTTTGTTAAGGAGATTTGTTCTTGTCCTAGAAGTGGGACGATTTGCTTTGAGGAGTTCGTGTGAAGTTTTGTGAGGGTTTTGTGGCTCTTTTTTTGCATGCTAACCTTGCTAAATATTTATCTTATTTTTGCAAGTGGAGCGAACCACCTTGGAAGCTTGGACCAAGGGTTTGGAGGCCTTTTTTGGTCTATTTTATGTAAATTAAATATTCTGATTCTATTTGATAATTTTTTGCGTGTTGGTGTGAGGAATTGGAGGAGTTTGTGAAGGGTTTGAAGTAGAAAATTAAATAATAATTTTTAGAATTATTATTTAATTATTTTGATAGGTTTTGAAGACATTTCCACTTGCGGAATGCAAGATTTCATTATCCTAATTTTCTATTCATTTTTTTTGCACTTAGCAAGTGGAGCGATTGGCTTGGAGAGTCATTTTTGGCCATTTCTATGCCCAAAAAAGTTCACTGTATTTTTCGGGCACATGTGGCGATTTTTGGCAAGGGTTTGAAGAGGAAAAACATTCAGAACATCTGTATATTCGACATTAAATCAGAATTTTCTGCCATAAAAAAATGGCATTTGAGTTTCAAAAACTGGGCAAAAAGGTACTTGTTTCATGCATTTAAAATTATGATTATTTTCTACAAGTTTTTAGTTAATTTGGAATAAGTTTTTGGTTGGAATTTATCTATAAAACCCTACTATTGTGGTGTCTAGGGTTTCTAGGTTTTAATAAGGGTTTTGTGAGCTTATTTTGCAAACTAGGGTTTGTTGATTGCATTTTCAAATTTATGGAATTTAGGGAAAAACCATTTTGTATGGAATCGTCCCATTTGGGAACATTACAAAGCTTGTTATATGTTCCCTTGGGGAACCTGTCCTTAACGCAAATGCAACAAAACCATGTCATCAACTTGGAAATTATGTTCTTTCCTTGTTTGATCATCATGTTTCTTGTACTTCATGCTAACTCTCTTCCAACCTTCTCTTCACCTCTTGATGCACATCGTGTATATTGTTTGCATAGTCCTCCGCTTTAGCACTTATTCTTCTCATATTTACTATGCTGCTCAACTCACAAACTCCTCTAGGGCTATAACCATACACAATTGGGGACAAACTCATTGCTGTACTTCTGTTCACTGAGTTGTTGTGCAAGCTCAGCGTGTGGTAATGCCATATCTCATTGTTTTGTCTTGTCTCCAACCAAGCATCTCAACAAATTATCAAGACTCTGATTTACTACTTCCGTTTGCCTATCCATTTGAGATAATGGGCTGAATTGAAATCTAATTGTGTGCCTAATTTCCTCCATTAAGTCCTCAAAAAATGCCCAACAAATATTGTATCTCTATCCAATACAATACTTCTTGGCAACCCATGTCATCTCACTACTATGTAAAATAAATTTGCAATATTTGTGGCATCACCTGTCTTATATGCTATGAAGTTTGCGATTTTGGAAAATCTATCCACAACAACAAAAATGGAGTCATTACCTCTTTGAGTTCTTGGAAGTCCAAGAACGAAATCCATGTTAACCTCTTCCCATGGTCTATCTAGAATTGGTAAAGGCTAGCACAAACTTGAACTATGAATTTTACCTTTAGCATGTTGGCAAACTCTACATCCCATCCTTAGCCAATGGTAACTCTCATTTAGTTGCATCAATGTTTTATTAACACCAAAATGACCAGCTAAGCCTCCACTATGCTTCTGCTTTAACAAATTCTGGCTCGTTGATCCTTGGGGTATGCACATCTGCTTTCCCTTGAACAATAAACCATCTTGTAACAAATACTATAACTATGGAGTTATATCCATACTTGTTGGATTCATACATGCTGCCCATGCATATGGGAAATCCAAATCCTCCTCATACAACTCCTTCATTGAGTCAAACACAATGACTTCTACCCTCATCTCTTTTATTATGAGAACTCTTTTGCTCAAAACATTCACTATCTTGTTTGATTATCCACTCCTATGCTTCAAAATAAATGAATAACTTTGAAGAAACTCAACCCACTTCATGTGCTTTTGATTTAACTTACCTTAACTGTTCATAAACTGCAATGCTTGGTGATCTGTGTACAACACGAACTCCTTGAGCAACAAATATTGCTTCCACTTCTTGAGAGCTTTACCATAGCGTAAAACCATTGATCTTAAACTGAATACTTTCTCTTGGCTTCATTTAACTTCTCACTAAAGTAAGCAATGGGCTTACCTTCTTAGCTCAATATTGCTCCTATGGTTGTCCCACTAGCATTACAATCATCCTAAAACACTTTATTGAAATCCGACAATGCCAACAATGGTTGTACTGTTACTCTTTTCTACAAAATTTTGAAACTCTCATTTGTTGCAATAGTCTAGCGCCTATGGCTGTCCCACTAGAATCACAATCAATCTGTAACACTTTATTGAAATCCGACAATGCCAACAATGGTTGTTTCGTCACTCTTTTCTTCAAAATTCTGAAACTCTCTTCTAGTGCAATAGTCCACTCAAATTTATTTTTATCAACTCTCATAGTTTCTATAATGGGTGCATATACCATTGAAGTTTCTAATAAATTTTGTATAGAAACTTGCTAACCCATGAAAACTTCAAGCCTCAAACATGAGTCTAGGTGATGGCTATTTAACTATGGTTCTTACATTTTTTGGGTCCATTTTCAACCCTTCACGTGAGGTTACAAATCCCAAATAAATTAGCTCTTCTTTCATGAAGCTACACTTCAAGTTGACCAACAATTTCTCCTCCTTCAATATTTGCAATACTAATCTCAAATGCAACAAATGCTCTTCCTTTCAACGACTGAAAATCAAAATGTCATCAAGATAAACAATAACAAACTTACCCAAATAAGATTTCAGCACTTTATTCACAAGTCTCATGAATCTATGTAGTGCATTTGACAACCCAAATGACATAACAAGCCACTCATACAACCCATCATTCATCTTGAATGCAGTTTTCTTTCTCTAATTCTGATTTGGTAATATCCACTCTTCAAATCTATCTTCATGAAATACTTTGCTCCACTCAAACAATCCATCAAGTCATCCATTCTTGGCAATGAAAATCTATTCTTGATAGTGATTTTGTTTATTGCTATAGAATCCGTACACATTCTCCAATCTCCACCCTTCTTAGGTGCCAATATTGTTGGAACTACGCACGGGCTTAAACTTTCCCTTACTAATCCTTTTTCCAATGTCTCATTCACTTGTCTCTTCATTTCCTCGGTCTCCATAGGTGTTAGCCTATACAGTGCCTTGTTTGGCAAACTTGATCCGGGCACTAGATCCATATGATGACTAATGCTTCTCATAGGTGGTAATCCATTTGACACATCTTTTTGAAACTATATTAGCAAATTCTTCTAACAAATTCGGAACTTCAAAAAGACTATCACTGCTAAGAGAGCAGAGGAATGTCCAACACAAACCTTCTTAAGTAGACTCGTATTTGAAGAGCCAAATCAGAAACAATTTGTAACTAGAGCCATGGTTACCCCATCAACTCCATCTTCTGATAAGTAGAAACTGCTAATGTTCACTGGCGATAGATTAAAGGATCCTGTATGGCATTGCAGAACATGTGTTATAATCTAGACTGCGAATGGGCACATAGATGAACCTTTTTGGTTGCGGTGCTTTCCAACTACAGTTTGAGGAGTGGCTATTGATTTGTAAATTGATGCACCCAACACGGATAAGGTTATGTGGGAGAAATTGAGGAAAGCATTTGAGAATGAATATAAGCTCCTCAAAGATGACAATGAGATTGTCGCAAAAATCTATAGTACTTGGCATGGTAAACTCAAAAATGTTTGAGCCTATAACATAAGACTCAAAGTGCTATTGGGTAAACTTGAAAAGGAACCTTTTGATGCCTTGAAGAAGTGACAATTCATTGAAGGGTGGGTACCTTTATTGTGGAGGATGATGAGGGTGGTCACACACTCATCTTACGAAGATGCATACAATTGAGCCATGGACATTGAAAATGAAAAAGCGACCTCATGCTCAAAAGGATACGAAGAAGATGACCCTAACTCCAGCGATGATAGTGAACCTGGATCAGTGCAAGCCTTGAGAAATGACATGCTTTGGATGATGAAAAGAACTAAAGGGAGATGCTAAGAATGAAGGCAAGGATACTTTGTGTAAAATTTGTCAAGTTATAGAGCATTTTGTCAAAGACTGCCCATACAATTTGTGGAATAAGAGCAGCCAAGTAGTGTTCACACGAGGAGAGCCATTGACACCATCAGCCACGCCACTAGGGAATTGCCAATGACAAAATAATAGTGGTGACAAGAGTCAGATCTAGTATGACTCCTGAGGATGGCCAATTGTACATAGTGTTGGGAGTGCAATGAATGGGGACAATTTGCAAGAGATTTCCCTAACCAAAATGCCATTGGAATTCTTTGTAGATGTTGTGGGCCTGGGGACCATAACAATGGCAATTGTCCTAAGCAAGCCAACGTCAATATGATCGACATAGTCGAGGGCAAGGAAGTTATGGCAATTACTAGAGCACGAGTGAAGAAAGCCAATTACCTTGACCCATGTATGGAGAAGGAAAGCCTCGTTGAAGGGTGGAATCTAAGAGGGTCATGGTCGAAGAACAATGTTAGTCGCATGAACATACAAGCACATTGATGAGTGTAGACACCTAAAACTGGCTATCGATAACGTCCAATTAGGCTTTTGACCAATTTCCACTAAAACGCACAATTTGGCCTAAAAACACTAAAACACGCTAAATGATGTGAAACTGACATATTCAAGTGCCGATTTTGGTTAGAGTATCATTAAATGGGGCAATGCAATTTGTGGGCCAGCTAACTTTGATCAGATCATTTCGAATCAAAATGCCAATTTTGCACCTAGGTGCTTTGAATTGCTCTTTCCTATCAAATCTTTTGCACAAAACGCATGTCTTTGTTATTTGTTGTCAGTAACATCCTAAATGAGATAATGGATCCAATGCATCTGACATCGTCTTCCAATTCCAATCTAGTCAAATTTTGGACCAATAACAAAACATTCTGATCAATTTGAATAATTTGTGTACAAAGTACTTAAACATGCTTAAGAGCTAATTAATCCAAATGAGAGCCTAATTAAGAATTCCATGAAAACTTGTTGAATAATTTGTTTTGAAAATGAATATTGAATCTCTGCATCATCAGGGGACCTCATTTCTTGGGAAGACATTTCTAGGCCATAAATGTCACAAATATCAGGATTCATGCCCTCCATGTCTCATCAATGCCTTCCATGATGCCCTCCATGCCTCTTAATTGCCCCTTTTTCCAAAGTCATGATGAGGATAATTATAAACTTAATTTGAAAAATTGAATTAATTCTCAACCACACATCTCAATTTCAAGATGGATGGTTCAGGTTGATTCTAGACATTCTCAAAAATCTATAAATAGAGAGGCCATGAACATTATTTCTAAGTCTTGATAATGCAAAGTTATAATGCACAAATGGTTCTAAAAACTTCAAGCAACTAGTGTTACTATGCCAAATTGATTTCAAGCCAAGCCAAGCCAAGCCACAAGCCACAAGGTGCCAAGGAGAAGAGGAGATAGCGAAACTTCTTTTGATGAAGACTTCATGAGCACAAATCGAGCAAGCCATTACAACAAATGTTTTAGAGCATCCAAGGAAGGTAAAAGAGGGTTTCTTTTGCATTCTAGTTGTGTGTTTTATTCATGTTTGTTAACTAACTTCTCCTTAGTGTCTAGGCTTAGAGATGTTATGCTAGTTAGTGTGTTTCTTTTATTTTGGAACTAACACAATACTAACCATCATCTCTTGAGTCAAATTCTTAGATCACATATGGCATGCCCAGTGGGACAAGACGCATCCCACACATGAAGATCATTTTGCAGCTTTAAAATCTTCATTTGGATCATTAAAACTTTTGCAAATTGATTTTCTAACTTTGTTTTGCCATTTTTGTTTGCCAGGAGTTTACACAGTAACCGATGTCGGTTAGTAAAACTGTCATCGGTTGGATAGCTATCGTCAATTACTATTGGTATAACCGATGTCGGTTAGATAACCGTCATCGGTCAGCCAGTGTAACCATCGTCGGTTATATAACCGACGTCGGTCACTGTTTTTTCTTAAAACACAAACCCGAGAGCTCTTTTTTAAAAGTTCATTATTTCAAACCTAAAAGAGCTTTAAGGCTAAAGGACATGTTAACGTTTTTGTTGCAGGATCAAGCTTGACATTTGCTAAAAACATGTTTAGATCACTTTTTGCATGCTTAAAAATGAATTAGGAACATTATTTTGGTGCTTAAAGTAACATTTAAGATGCTTAAATAAGTGTTTTTAGTATTACTTTTTAAAGTTACAACTAAGACCAAGGGGTCAAATGAACACCACCTCATTTTCATTTGGGCTTAAAAATGAACTCATTTTTTCAAGCTTTTTGTCTTCAATAGTTGCTTGATCTAATTTTGTTTGGCAAAAAGAGGGGTGTTGCATGTATGCTCTTCCATTTATCCTTTTTAGGGAACCCTTGGAATCAAAAACGTCATTCCTATTACAAGTAGCCTAGTCCAAGGCTTAGAAAGAAAGTCGTCTAAAACACTCCCCAAAAACTCGTCAAAGTTTGGGTGACCTTGAAAACGATCTTAAAGTCTTTTTATTTTCATGTTTTTTTTAATTTTTATGCAAACTTGGCTTGCGAGGGGATTTCATCACCTCCCGCAAGTTCTTTAGGGATGCTTTGACTCGGGGTTTCACCTCTCGGCATTGACTTCATTTGGCTCTTAATTGGAGTTGCACACGGGATGTAGTGGCACTTTGGACATCGCACTATACTGAGCGAACAACAGAATGTAGTGATTGCAAAAATGACTAGACCTTTTTGCAACAAGTCAAGTGATACGGATCCAAAATCCGTGCTTTTCTTTTGCATTGTTTGGCGTGAAAGTCATTGTGCAATTGATTCTCCTAGAAATGTTGAAACGCTTGCTAGTTTAGTCAACCCCACATTGACATACCCTTGCTAGGATTTGGGCGATTATACTTAGTGTATTTTTGGATCATTTCTCATTTGATATGTTTTGAGACTAAAACTTGTTTGATTGTTTATAAAGCCATGTCAAAACCAATTTGTCTATACGTCACTCTTTTATCTAAAGAGACATTATGCTGGTCGTTTTTCACCACACTTGTGCTTTGAAATTTTTGCTAAACTTGTTTTTGTCTGTCATTTGAGTTGCGGAGTGTAGTGTTATGTTGTCCAAATCATGTCAAAACATTTTGAGCCTTTTGAGTCTTTGAAACATAACATTGACCACATTATTCGAGTATGCTTACGTCGTTAGGCTGCGCAATTTGTTTCAAGACTTGTTTCATCTTGTGCCAAAAACCATTTGTTTCAAACCATGTCATATCTACCAGTTGGACCTTTGTTTTATCCTATCATGTTGTCCAATCTTGTCTAGCTTGTTTGGTCAAATTTTAGTTTTCATCGTTGAGTTTTCAATTACCCTTATCAAGTTTGGATTCAAACATTGATTGATTTCTATTTAAATCTTAGTTCGTGGGGTTGATACATAGATCTTTTTCTTTTGGATTGCATAACTTCGGTTAATTGATTACCCAAATTTGAAAACTATTGATGGTTTGTTTATTTAATGCTTATTCTCATCATTGTTTGTGCCTTTATTTGGGAGAAAACGACGCTTCTCAAAGAGCATTTTGTCTTATGTCTTATGCCAACTGATCATGTTTATGTTTGATTCCGTGTGCCAGGTCTATACCAAATTTGTTTCCAAACTTGTTAGATTAAATTCACATCAGCCTTTGTTTCAAGTCTAGCTTTTGACGTCGTTTGGCCAAAAGTCCTAGCATATGCCTGTTTGTTTGAGCCTAACTTTTGACTCCACGTTTAGGCAAAAGACCTAGCAACTCAACTTTTCTCTTTCCTAGTTTAGACTTTGTTTGGAACACTTTGACCTAGACCTTTGACATGCCGGTTTTTATTTAGACGCTTGACCTCTTGTGCGTATGACATTTGACATTAGACATTTGATGTTAGGCTGTTTTATGCCAAGTCTTATTACAAACCATTTTGGAGATACAACTCCACTTTTAGACCATATTGGAGATATAACTCCACCCCTTCGACCAAGTTAGACCAAGTTTGAACCATTTGTCATTTGAACAGTTTTTCAGAGTTTTTAGACCTCTGAGCCTTTTTGTTTCGGAGCTTTCATCATTTATGCGGATATGTCTTGCTACACTTATGGTGGAGTCACGTACAATCCAACTTATAATAGAATGGCCACACAAAATCCCACTAAGAACCCCTATAGAGAGATTTTCTAAGGAGTTTTATTATTCTCCCTACAATACTCCATATGGGGAACATAGTCAAAATCCACAAAATCCAAATTGAGACTTTGATTGGCATGAAGAGGCTTGTGAGGACTTTGAAGACCCAACTATAGATAATGTTGTTTGGGATACGAATCCGTACCCTCTTTGCAATAATCAATACATGGAACACAGTCAAGAACCAACGTATGAGCCAACTCACAACTGGGATGATATGGTTTATGAGGAAGACTTGGAAGCTTTGGCTTGTGCAAGCAATCAAGTTCCACGACGTCCTTTTGTTATCCGATCATCAGCTACTCCTAACCCTCCTTTGGACTATATGAGCTATCCAGCTCTACAATATCCAAGGAATACCATTACCATTCCTAGACCTAGTCCTTTGGCTTGTGTGAACAATCAGGCTCCACAACACCCCTCCATCATACCAAGACCTAGTCCTTTGGCTTGTGCGAGCAGTTATGCTCTCCAAGGCCCTACCATTATCTAACCACAAGTCATTCTTCGTCCAGTACCAATTCCATCCAAACCTCAACCCATCCAATCATTCGAAGACCAAGCTGTGTTCAAAATTGATATTTTCCAACTCATTGGACACCAAAGCCTAGACAACCAATCAATCTAAGATGTTTTTGTTGAAACAACCACTTATGATAAGTCAATTTGTGATGAATCACCTATTGATCCTATACTAGTTGTCAAAGAATCTCACATTTACGAGCGAGTCTTTGTCAAGTCACTTCTTAATGATTATAACCTCCTTTGGGCAAATCATTACCTCGACCATGTCCCTGTTTTTCAAGAGCCTCCTATTGACAAGCCAGTCTCTGAGGAGTTGTCTCTTGACCTATTCCCATCTTAGAGGAGTCTCACTTTGACAAACCAGTTTTTGTGGAGCCCATTATGCCATCATAGGCTATTACTTGTCCAATACCAAATATTCAGCAAGACATCATTGTAACAGAGTACCCGTCAGATAAAGAATCAGAATTAGAGTCAGGTTCTATTCTTGAACCGACATTAGATTTAGCATCAGAATCAGAATCAACATCGGATTTAGAGTCCCTTGAGTTAGAATCAGATTCAATGCTATGTACCTAGGGATATGATATATTAATGTATATGGGTTGATGGAGATGCCAACATGTGACACACATCTCCTTAGATATATGGGTACAAGGTTTCGCTCCACACAAATTGCCCAAATCGAAGCTCTGATACCACTTGATATGATCTTGATATTCAATATATACAAAAATACCCTTAAGATAGGGAAACACCATATAGTACTCCTTTAGGAAAGAATAACTTCACAATGTCTCTTCGAGGGGACAACTTCCAATATCCTCTTACAATAGAAGACTCAATGCTTACTTCATATCTTTATCATGATAGTCATCTCTTATATATAGACATCTATCTAACCCATGGATGGGTAACCTCCTAATCCCAATGTAGGCGGACCATTACCCAATATACTAGTTCCACAAGTTACTCTATTATCCTAATATATTGTACCCATATAACTAACTAAGGGGATGTGTGCCATATGTCGGCATCTCTATCAATCCATATACATTAATATATCATATCCCTAGGTACATAGCATTACTTCCCTCCTTGACATGTTTCGTCCCCGAAACATAAGAAGAAACCAAATAATGAGTGCTTCAAATCATTGCACACTTGTCTCCAATCTCGATCATCTAGCCATCCATTTGTGATTTTGGTAGGTGGTAGCTCTCCAAGTTTGTTTCCAAATTCTATTGTATTCCTTTGATTTCGTTCATGATCATAATAATACTGCTTTGGTGTCCAAGCATAATTATTCCTCTTTTTATTCCATGTACCATAGTCTGTTGCGCTACTCTGATTCCAACCATGACCATAGTAGGTATTCTTCCATGCATAGTCATAGTGATTTCCCCATTCATTCCATGTGCCATAGTATTTTTTCTTTGGATTCCATGCATATCTATAATGATTGGAAATTTTATTTCCTGTATAGACAATGATTTTTGTTATGACACTTCCTCACCTGGTTCCATGATTGTTTCCTCTCATGATGATGTGGGTGTCTATATACCTCAACTTTTTCCAATATTTTGACCTTATCCACCTTTGCTTCTACCTCTTCCACCTTTTCCTTCTGTCTCTTTAGTAGATGAAGTGTTCATTGTTAGTTGTAGTGTGTCTTTATCTATATTGTCTGAATCTTCATGCTCTTCATCACTTGTTTCAATCTATCCTCATGATCTACCTGGATTGTTATTGGTGCCTTTTTCCCTATGATATTTTGTAAAGTGATCTTTTTCCTATACCAAAACTTTATGAACTTTTTCTGAATATTAATATTCATTGTTTCCAAAGTCTCTAACCATGGATATCCAAGAACTATATCCACATCATCCATATCCAAAGCATAAAAATCTGAATGCAAAACATATTTTTCCATAATGAGCTTCAAATCTCCAAACATTGAAATATTATTACCATCTACTTGAACCTCCTTGATATTATTTGCTTGAACATGTAGATGCTTGACCACATGCATGTTAATGAAATTATAATTGTTGGTAGGGTTTATGGACACAACCACCTTTTTTTGAATGCATCCATGAAATTGAAGAATTGACTCAGATTTCTTTGAAGCCAAATTATTTGAATCTTTCTTTTCTTCTTTTTCTTATTCTTTATCATCATTATTTTTTTCCTTTTCTACATCCTCTTTTTCTTTTAAATCCCATCGATCTAGGAAGGTTTGTTCCATTGCTTCCCATGAAGAATACTTTTGCGCAAAGCTCAGTTGATTAAACCACCAATGTTGTGCAGGCCCAGATAAAGAAAGAGATAATTCTATTTTCCATAAAATGTCCTTAGTATTATTCTCCTTAAAAATGAGCCACCATTCTCTAGCATCAACATCATCTTCCCCTGAAAAGTTTTGCAACTTCATGATCCACAAAAAAAATTAGGGTTCATGAAACCCTAAAATGTCAATAACTCATACAAAACTGATCCAAAAAGTCCCAAATTTTTAATGTAGATTCCTCTTATGATATTGGTACCTCAGTCAAAATTTTGTGAAAAAATGTCACAAATTTCGACCTGTAGATTGAATATACGAAAAACCATATAATCACAACAAATAACTCAAAACAACTCCAAAAATTTTGAAATTTTGACTGTGCTTCTCTTATATCTTTTAACATCTCCAGTAAAAATTTCGAATAAAAATTCCTTATATTTCGGAAGATATAGCGAAATTAGTATAAACCCTAAAATATCAATAACTCCCTCAAAACTAATCAAAAAATCTCAATTTTTTTACTGACTTATTTGAAATATTCTCCATATTCAGTAAAAAAATTGTGGAAAAATTCGCAACCAATCAAAAGTTATTGACGATTCAAAAAACTAAGGTTTCGCTCCACACAAATTTCTCAAATCGAAGCTCTGATACCACTTGATATGATCTTGATATTCAATATATACAAAAATACCCTTAAGGTAGGGAAACACCATATAATACTCCTTTAGGAAGGAATAACTCCATAATGTCTCTTCGAGGGGACAACCTCCAATATCCTCTTACAATAGAAGACTCAATGCTTACTTCACATCTTTACCATGATAATCATCTCCAATATATAGACATCTATCTAACCCATGGATGGGTAACCTCCTAATCCCAATGTAGGCCGACCATTACTCAATATACTAATTCCACAAGTTACTCCATTATCCTAATAAATTGTACCCATATAACTAACTAAGGGGATGTGTGCCACATGTCGGCATCTCCATCAACCCATATACATTAATATATCATATCCCTAGGTACATAGCATTCAGAAGAAAAATATGTTCATGGTTGTTACAATATTGGTTATGCATGCCTCGCAGATCAGTTTGAATACATTTGCGATCCTTATATAGTTTTTGAGGATGAGTACTTCATCTTTGACACAAGTTATCCTAGTATCTTCTACAAGGATTGTGCAGCCTCTCCCCATTCCATTACCATTCCACAGGCCATTACCATCAACCAAAATGGCCATATCATTGACATTCCATCTCCCACAAGTGTCGATTGAGATCAACAAAATCACACTTTGTTGAACTACATCCATGGTGACATAGCAGTTGAAAAAGAGCAAGGAGGCCAAGACTACATTCATATAGTAGAGGAACACTCTCCTAGTGAAACCTTTTTGGAGGCGCTAGAGGACAATCAAAGTCAGAACTCAGCGTCTTTTAGTGAAACTTTTTCAAAAACGCTAGAAAAAAATCAAAGTCAAAAGCCAATGTTCATTAGTGAAACCTTCTCGGAGGCGCTACAGGACAATCAAGACAACTTCATTGGTGAAAACCTCATTGAGGCACCAATAGTTGAGCACAAAAGTTCTTCACTACTTGATGAAGACAAAATCAAAGATCAAATCAAAATAGCTTCCAATCTACAACGTAATCAGATGGTAGCTACTCTCAAGATCAAACAATAGAAAAATTTGATGGTTCTATCGAGAGAACAAGTCTTTGGCCCCGCCACAACGAAAATTATGTTGAATCCGACATTAGCAACATTATGTGTGACTGAAAGTCTTGATCTTCATTTGTTTCCCCACCATTCCACATTCCATTACCATCTACCATTCCATTTCACAATCAAACCTACCATCCATTATTTGTCCTTGTTTACCTTCCGTGACCACACTTTTCTTTGCTGAGGCTACAAGGATACCTTGTCTCGACGTTTGAAGGAATTATAATCAATGACCAATGAAGATCACAAAAGCTTTCTTGACATCCAAATTTGCAGGCAGTTCTTGATAGAGTAGTTATTTAGATGAGGTGTGGGCTAGCAATTAACATGATTGATTATTCTGTTTGTATCATTTGTTGATTAGGACGTGCATCTCCATCTTAACAGGAACAACAAAATCAAAAACCACACCTAGGCCAAAAACATGTACCATACCATTTCATTGCCATGCCATTACCGTTGTTACGTATCCTATTTTCCATTATCATAGATCATGTCATTCACCCCATCACTTGGGGGCAAACCCTCTTACCATTTTATCCATCATATCATTCCATTCCTATCTAGACCAAAGCCTGTTTTTAGTCATCCTATCCAATCTTGTTTTGATCTTGGTTACTTTGGTTCTTCCCACACCTTTTGTGGGGGGATTCCAATTACGGTTCAACAATCAATCAAGTCTGTGTTTAAATGACAGTCTATGAAAGTAGTGTGACAGTTGATCTGGCAAGATTATTTCATTTTTCATCCTGTATTAGGTTTGTTTATGTGACCCTGATTATAACCGCGTACGGGCAAATCAGTGTTTCACCAGTCTTGCATATGTGACCCTGATTATAACCGCCTACAATGTTAGTCGCATGAACATACAAGCACATTGATGAGCATACTAGAGTTCGACAGATGTAATGTCCCCTTCTAGCTAGACATCTCATATCAGTGGGATTAGCCTATTAGTGACCCTTGTAGGCTAATGGGATTGGATAGAGGGTCTTTTGAGGCAGATTTTTGGTCAGTTGATAACATTCCTCTTCTCCAGAGCTCAATGGGGTCAGGATTGGCCTTCGATTGGTGTTTCGGGACTCAGTTTCACACACTATTTATAGTAAGTCATCAGGTCATGGGAGTCTATGGTTACTATCTATAGTTGGGCACCTGAATGTGATATGTTGGTAGTGTCGATTCCAAAGTTTAGTTGGTTTGATAAAATAAGGAGTATTGCCTAAGTTATAACCTTTAATTATTATTAATGTGACTTTAATAATAATTAATATTATAAAGTTATATATTAAAGTTATAATTGCTCTTTATGTCTTAAGGGGCCATGAGACATTTAAAAGGGGGCCATTTTAATTAATTCTTGGGCGTCGATTTCAAGGGTCATTATTTTAATATCACCAAAGTGCAAACTTTATATTATTACATGACAAACCTTGACTAGCTAGACCAAAGGGTTGACCAATTACATGACAAAATAGGAGCAAAACCATACGCCCAAGGCAGAGTCCCATGTCAAAGGTGAAGCAAACAATCATCCGACCATAGGGTCCCAAATGACTCCCTACTTCATCACTAGTGGAACAATTAGTGGGCGGCACTTTGCTTGAATGACCTGTTACCTCTTGCTCAAATGATCTCCCGCTGTTGCATTGGTCGAACGACCACTTGCTAGGTTCTTGATTGCAAAAGTTGGCCAAGGCCACACCACCATAAGCACTCTAGTGCTTATTGCCACAATGCTAACATGTCTGAAAGATATGAGGATAGAGAAGATGGGAGAGATTTGAAAACTAGTCTATTTGTCAAGGGTGGAAAAAAATGGAGGTAAAAGAGAGCACCACCAAGGCGAAAACACATTCTTTATCGGAAATAAGATACAATAATGAGTTTTGCAAGAATAAAAGTTTTTGACATCAATGGCCCTAGAGAACTTGACCAAGCAAACATGAGCTTGGGCTAGCTAGTGAATAATAAAATTTCATCCTATAAAGGCTATATGCATGAAAAGTGAAATGATCTTACCTTCCCACAATGTGTTCCCCATTCCTTAAGATCCTGACTGAGCCATCAGTCATTGCAAGGATTAGGTACTCGAATGAGAAAGTAGGTGTTACTAATGATATATATGTAAAGCCTCCTACCCCAGTCTACTTGCTTACCATACTCCAAGGACCTTGGCTCTATTATGAGGCTAATTGTAGAGTTTGAGCTTCAACTAGGATAGGGGGCTGCCAGTGATATGATTACGTCGTTTGGTGTGATTTTGACTTTTGAAAGATATTTTGCCTTTTGTACTTGCCTTTTTCTTTTGCTTTGATATCTTGGCTTCTGACTTTTATGGCTTTTTTATTTTTCTACTCCATACGGATTTGGAAGACCAACAATGGGTGTTTAAGATGACTAACACAAGAGAGCTTACACCTAGCTGCTAAAAAAGAGAACCTAGAGACCAAGAAGCTGAGATACTCCTAGACTTGCACCTTAGAAAAAGAGTGCAATTTTGAATCCGACCTTGGTGTGCCAAAAAAGAGGTGGAAAATAGGTAAGATAGAGATGCACATGAGAATGAGTGGGCTGCCCCAATCGTAAAAAAAAAGTATAGAGGGAGACGATACAATGACAGACGAGTTTGAGATTTTCATCATAAGAGAGGGTAAAATATAGATGAGAAACATGTATATAAACTGCAATAGTTTTGCCACAAGAGAATATAATTGACTGTAAGTGACAAAACAAGACTCTCAACTGGGAGTAGAGTAGGAGCAAAAAGTAGTAATATAGGATGGGCGCTTATGAGGAGGTCCTAGTTGTATTCCCCAAGGTCTTACCATGCAACCCACAATTTGAAAAGCCAAGAGGCATAAATATGTGTATAAGGAGAGCCCAAAGGTACAATAAAGCTAGCAACAAGGCTATGAGGTGCAAGAAGTAGTAGGAAGCCGAAAGACGAAGATAATAAGGCAGTAAAAGAGCCCAGAGGTGAAGAGGGTAGAGGATGGGTTCTTGCAAGGAGGTCCTGGTTGTATTCCCCAAGGTCTTATCTTGCTACTCACAAATTGGAAAGCTAAGAGGCGTAAAAATAAGGGATTCCAAAGCCGTAATTACAAAAGTAATAAGTTGTAAAAAAGAAGGGTGTAGGATAAGGATGAGGGAGCCGAAGGCAATGCTAAGGTAGGCGATAAGAAACCCAAAATTGTAGATAAAGTAAGCTAATCTGTAACACGAGAATTAGGAGAAACATGCAAATAGTGCTAACATAAAATATGAAATAAATGTCTAACTTATTACAAGAAAAAAGATTATACCTTTAACAAGGTACATCCACAAAAATAGAGCATTTTTCTCGGAAGATTTCTTGAAGTTGAATCTGTTTGTCTTTAATGTGTGCAAGATTCTTGATAATGAACTTATTGTGAGGGTGAGATGTTGAGAAGGGTAAAGTGTGGTAAGATTTTTTCGAGGTTGAGGCAAGGTGAGGATGAGCATCGAAAGATGGCCCAAAGTTTGAACAAAAAGAAGGGCAAACATCATAAGATGCCCCAAAATGTGAGGTATAGCTATAGCGGATCTAATATCAACCTCAATATCGACATAATTATTATCTTTATTATCATATGCTGTGTAATTCTGTCTCATAGAAGGATTTTTGACACCTGAACCTCACAAATTGGAAAGCCAAGAGGCGTAAAAATAAGGGATTCCAAAGGCATAATTATAGAAGTAATAAGCTGTAAAAACGAAGGGTGTAGGATAAGGATGAGGGAGCCGAAGGCAATGCTAAGGTAGGTGATAAGAAACCCGAAACTGTAGATAAAGTAAGCGAATCTGTAACACGAGAATTAAGAGAAACATGCAAATAGTGTTAACATAAAATATGAAATAAATATCTAACTAATTACAAGAAAAAATATTATACCTTAACAAGGTACATGCGCAAAAATAGAGCATTTGTCTCGGAAGATTTCTTGAAGTTGAATTTGTTTGTCTTTAATGTGTGCAAGATTCTTGATAATGAACTTATTGTGAGGGTGAAATGTTGAGAAGGGTAAAGTGTGGTAAGATTTTTTCGAGGTTGAGGCAAGGTGAGGATGAGCATCGAAAGATGGCCAAAGTTTGAACAAAAAGAAGGGCAAACATCGTAAGATGCCCTAGAGCTATAGTGGATCTAATATCAACTTCAATATTGACATAATTATTATCTTTATTATCATATGTTGTGTAATTCTGTCTCATAGCAGGAATTTTGACATCTAGGGTAATTATTATCTTTATTATTATTATTATATCGACCATTTTTGGGTTGTTTTTGACTATATCAGCGATTTCTGGATCTTGGTCGATACAATTGTTTTTAGCAAGACGAGTGTTTAGAACTGCATCGACCTTTTTTGTATTATGGCCGACATAGTTGTTTGAGCATAAAAAACCATATCGGTCATTTTTCTATTCTGGCTAAGGTAGTTATTTTGAGCAGAAAGAATTGTATCGACGATTTTTGCATTCTGGCCGAGGTAGTTGTTTTGAGCAAAAAGAACCGTATCATCCATATCTATATTTTGGTCGAGGTAGTTGTTTTTAGCAAAATGAATTGTATCAACCATTTCTGTATTTTAGCCAAGTTAATTTTAATTTTTTAATTTTTGAGATTTTGATCTTTTGGAGTGGAAAGAGACTGTAATTTGACCTATAGGGTAGGCCGGAACATTTCTATAAGTTTTGGGAATGGTTTTGCGTTGTATTTGAGTGCTAGGATGAGAATCGATGTGCATTACAATGCTCTTCATGTCATTCATGTGAAGTAAGCACTCTTCATGAGTTGTGGAGTTTGAAAAAAAATGGTTGTACTGGGTAGTTTTGGATAGGATCTAAAATTTTCTGACTCATCCACCTTAGGATCATTTAGGGGTGGAGTAGCGGGAGGGTGAAAAATGATGAAATCATCCTCATCGTCGCTTTAATCAAGGTGAGGGTTATCAAAAATGGGAAAATGTGATAGTGATTTTTATCCATGTTGTCAAAAATCAAAAGACCATCTATAGGATCTTCAATCATGCTCGAATCTTCAAAAATGGGAAGATCATCATAGGAATCTTCGTCCATGCTATAAGTACCATCCATGGGATCCTAGATCATGGTAGGATTGTCATAAATGGGAAGATTATCATGGAGATCTTTGGCCATGGGAAATAGAATGATTGATTTTGGTTGAGAAAAATTACACCACGAGGAGTTGCTTTCAATGGTGGAAACAGAAGGGAGAAGGGAGGAACCCATGCAGAATCTAAATGGGTTGAGGCTCGCTAGAAAAAACCTAAGATGAGACATCATTGAAAAATGATGGCAAAGCTAAGAATCTAGAAAGAGAAAAACATGAAAATGACCCAACACAACAGTGGGGTAAGATTTACATAGGGTTCCCTAGAATGTAATGATGGTGAAGTTGATGTGATGGAAAATGGAATTTAGAAAGAAGGGGATACTTGACAAACTGATAATGCTCAAAAGTTAGGAGAAAGAAAAATGTGAAAATGACCCAACATAACGGTGGGGTAAGATTCACGTCGAGTTCACCAGAATGTAATGTAGGGCGAATACAGTAAACCATATAAATATCTTTATATATAAGAAAATGGAGGAGACCATACTAGATCAGACCATACTAGATCCAACATACATACAATTGGTTGTGCCACAAAGCGGGGTGGAGGCTCTAAGCAAGATCTGTTTGTAAAAAGGGAATCAAGGATATAATTAGGAAGCCTATGCAAGGAACTGAGGAACAAAGGCAACCTAGATCCAAGATAAAAAAAAACGAAACTCAAGATAGAGAAATGCCATTAGTTGGTAACCAAGATGTATCTAAACTAAGGGTTGTAACCAACAAATATCCAACTAGGGATATATTGGCATGCAAAAATAACATAAGCTAAGCAAAGCATGGAGAAGAAGACAACATACTACTCTAGTATATGCATATAAATCGAATAAAAAAAAGAGTTTAGAGATAGGGATACTTACCTTGGGTTGACTTTCATGTGCATCAGTCTTCCCCTTGGCTCAACTGGCACTTTATGAGAGATGTTGTAGGTGGAAGATCAAAAGGTAAGGATGAAGACCTAACTATCCTTAGTTGGGGACTCCAAAGGTTAGGTGTATTTCTCTGGTTTAGCTTCCCTCTCATGAACTCCAAAGACCTTATGCAAACATAGACATCCACAAATATAAGCTCCTATACTCTAATTCCTCTTCTTCTACTAAAGACAGGTTTTCATGCGCACAAAGAGTAGAATTGTGTGTGTTTCTTTATAAAAATGAGATTTGGGAGCCCTATATATATAGATCCAACTCCTAAAAGTGACCTATCAAATACGTTGACATGCTCGATTCGGATCGATATGGTATAAAGATCAGGATGAAAATAGTACTACGTCGGTAGTACAAAAGGCACAAAACTATATTGAGTGGAGCCGATATAGTTGAAAAGGGGCCATAAGTAGTAAAAACATTGTGTCGGCCATGGCCGATATGGTATACAATATAGGGACTAGAACAATGCTAACTCAGTATGGGTGAGTTAGTTGGGAAATAACATGGAGCTAGGCAAAAGAGGCAGAAAATAGGGAGAAAAGCACCGAAGGAACTAGAATGATTGGATAGCAAGATACTGAGTCTAAATAAGCATAATAGGAGTTCATAGGACAATCTCTCATAAAGTACCACGAGCCGGGCCGACCCTGATCATGTTGCACTCCTTAGGACATGCACTTAAGGAGAAAGATGTGCCAACTAGTCCGGCAAAAGAAATTGTCAGTGATTGAAAATATAGGTGTATATAGACTGAAGCATGCATGTCTCATCTAGTCTATGGTTTGTCAGTAGGAATCAAAAATCTCGAAATAACATATGTAAGTTGATGGACATTACTGGGACAAGCTTTTGAACTTTTGGTAACTCACTTTAATATGTTCCCAAATTGGCTCTCATACATGTAGAAGAAACTATCCTGAATACAGTGCTGCTTTTGGTTGTCAGTAAGTTCTATGTAGTTTTTAACCTGTAGCTTCTTGTTTTGATTTGCTTACTAGATGTTTTCCTATTATTTCCAGTGGCTTGAGCTCAGTAAACTGAGTAACTAGCTTCAATTGAAGCAAATATTGGTTGTCAAACTTGGCAATTGAATGTGGCTGGATGCCTTATTTTGTCTAGGAAAAGACAGGTATTTTAAACATTTACGATGCCAGCCATGAGTCTAGATCATTCTTCTCTAGATTATTGTGCATGGGACTTTTATTTTTTAACTTTCTCTGAACTCTGAGGCACTGTTCTCAGTTTGACACCATGAGTAGCCATGGAAACAAAGGGAAACATGCAAAACGCAGAATTGAGATCCTTAGTACCTTTCCATCAGAAGCAGCAATTTAGAAAGATTATCATGAAAAGAATTTTATAATATTTTATTGCTTTTCAGTAATCCGCTTATTTTTAGAAGCCCATTATTATGATAGTTGCATTTCTGTTTTTTTTTACTGCCGTTAGCTTGACTTTGGGATGAAAGTTTGTCTTAATATGCATATAAACCGAATAAAATAAAGAGTTTAGAGATAGGGATACTTGCCTTGGATTCACTTGCCTGCACATCAATCTCCCCTTGGCTCAAGTGGCACTTTATGAGAGATGTTGTAGGTGGAAGATCAAAAGGTAAGGATGACGACTTAAGTATCCTTAATTGGGGACTCCAAAGGTTAGGTGTACTTCTCTGGTTTAGCTTCCTTCTCATGAACTCCAAAGACCTTGTGCAAACATAGACCTCCACAAATATAAACTCCTATACTCTAAGTCGTCTTCTTCTTCTAAAGACAAGTTTTTGTACTCACAAAGAGTAGAATTGTGTGTGTTTCTTTATAAAAATGAGATTTAAGGGCCCTATGTATACAGATCCAACTTCTAAAAGTGACCTATGAAAGATGCTAACGGACTTGATTGGGATCAATATAGTATAAAGATCAGAATGAAAATAGTACTATGTTGGCAATATAGAAGACACAAAACTATATCGATTGGGGCCGGTATAGTTGAGAAGGGACCATATGTAGGAAAAGGACTATGTCGGCCATTGCTGATATAGTATAAAATATAGGGACTAGAACAATACTAACTCAGTACGGGCGAGTTTGTTGGGAAAAGACATGGAACTAGGCAGAAGAGGTGGAAAGCAAGAAAAAGAGCACTGAAAGAAGCTAGAATGAACGGATTGCAAGATATTGAGTCTAAATAGGTATAATAGGAGTTCATATGACAATCTCTCATAAAGTACCATGAACTGGCCCAACCCCAATCCAGAGCACTCCTTAGGACGTGCACTTAGGGAAAAAGATGTGCCGACTAGTCCTGCAAAAGAACCTGTTAGTGACTCCAAAATATAGGTGTATATAGACTGAAGCATGCATGTCTCATACAGTCTATGGTTTGTCAGTAGGAAAAAAGTTGGAAATAACATATGTAAGCTGATGTACACTGATGGGGCAAGCTTTTGAACTTTTGGTAAAACATCTCTTTTCAGTTTAATATGTTCCAAAATTGGTTTAGAAATCTCATTTACGCAGATTAAACTATCCTGTTCCTATTATTTCCATTGGCTTGAGCTCAGTAAACTGAGTAACTAGCTTTAATTGAAGCAAATATTGGTTGTCAAACTTGGCAGTTGAATTTCGCTGGATGCCTTATTTCGGCTTAGAAAAGACAGGTGTTTTAAACATGTTAAGATGCCAGCCACGAGTCTAGATCATTATTCTCTAGATTGTTGAGCATAGGACATTTATTTTACAACCTTCTCTGAACTCTGAGGCACTGTTCTCAGTTTGACACCATGAGTAGCCATGGAAACAAAGGGAAACGTGCAAAGCACAGAATTGATATCCTCGGTACCTTTCCATCAGAAGCAACAATTTAGAAAGATTATCGTGAAAAGAATTTAGGGATATGATATTTTATTGCTTTTCAGTAATCTGCTTATTTTCAGAAGCCCATTATTATGACAGTTACATTTCTGATTTCTTTTACTGTTGTTTGCTTGACTTTGGGATGAAAGTTTGTCTTAATTAGGTCGTGTTTGAGGCAAGATGTCCCATTGATTGAAGCATGCCAGGTATTTTCTTTCATTGTGATAGCAGAAGTCACTTCTGAAGCTGAAGCCGGATATGCTGATAGTTCTAGGAGATGTTTCTGCGAATGGTTGGAAATCTGCAGACAAACAATGGCTATCTGTTCTACATCAATTTCAAGACATGATGGGTCCTTTTGTTGGAATTCCTTGGCATATTGTCGTTGGGGATAAAGATGTTGGAGGATGCCATGAGATGGACAGACTCATTGATCGTGTTGTCAATAGTTTGCCAGGACTGGGATCTGCTGCTTGTGGCTTATTTTCTATAGACAATGTTAGTTTTGTTTCCCTGAATGCTTTGGCCATGGCATGTGACTGGAATAATTTACGCTTCAATGTTGAAAGAGTTATTGAAAGGGAGAGTGCAGAACTTCAACAAAAAAGAAATCAAGATGGAATGGTGAACGGTGTTGAAGTTCCAGAAGAAGAAGCTAGTGGTTTCAGAATGTTTGAAGAAGATTGTGAAGCTTCTTCAGAGGAGGAAGCCACTAATCATGAACATCAGTTTTGTTGGAGAAAAAACGATGCTATAGGCGGATCAGGTCCGGTAGTTCTGTTGCATCATCCGTTGTATAGAATTAATGATGAAGATTGTAGAAATATTGACATACCAAAGTGCAGTCTATGGAATGTAAAATCCCACAGCTGTAAGAAATCTTGGGCGTTGACAGATTCGTAAGTTTGATTTTACTCCAAATATTCTTGTTTCTTTGCTGATTCAGTCACAGTTTATAGGCTTCCTTGTATATCTCCATTCTCCAAGTTGCATGTGTTCTAATGTTTCATCCTCAGTCTCTATTGCAAGGTTTTATTAAATTGTTGCTTGCTGATCATGTGTTGTAAAGTGGAGAGTTTGCAGCTATTCTAAAGAAGACTTTAAAACAATAAAGATTTAAATATTTGGAGAAGGTAGCCCAAATTAATGTAAATGAAACATTCTACAATCTTAAAGAGAGAATGGATGGCTATGACTCTATTTGTGAACATAGAACTTTCCATTCCATTTATGGAATGGATGGGTGTTTGTAGAAACATGGAGTATTCATTCAGTATACTCTCTTTTTTCTCATAATTTAGGAAATACTGGACCCAATCAGTCTAAGATGACTTTTACAATTTATATACAGCAAATGCTGCATTGCAAGATGTATCTCTTAGAATATTAATGATGATTTTGTATAGATGACCCATTTCATGCCATGGCAGTAGTCCATGTCAGTATAGTCATGTTATGCAAGCAGCCTTTTTAATTTGAGCAAGTGCCCTGCTAAAAGGACAATATCATCAAACATTAGAATTTATCTCAAGAGGGAATACTTGCATGATCTAGAAACTTCTATAAGAGGACATTACTGGGATCTTAAGGCCACCTTTTATGTCGCACTTTTATAGATTGAAGTTATGTCCATCATGGAAGTTGTCTTGCCCACCATTAGCAATGTATGTAGAGCAAGGACCAGTCTCGCATACTGCTATCATAATGGGTTTGTATCTGATTTCCAATTTTAGGATTTGAATGCTTTCAGTTTGAAGTCTGTTTCCTATGATTTTATGGTAGTTTTATTGATTTTCTGTTCTTCTTTTCCTATATTATTCCTATCTCAACAAGGTGTCAGAGCAAGTTAAGAAATAAATATCAAAACCATCAATATTTTGTAGTAGCTATTAAAAAGAGAGTTTGTAGGTATTAAAATAAGGTGGTAATAGTTATTTATTTTTCAATGTGACGACAGACAGACTGCAATGATGCAAAATAGAGCAGTAAGATGTAAAGCCAAGCAGAGACCTATAGTAGAAAACCAAAATCAACAGCCATGATAAGTCTTAGCGATCAAGTTATCAGTGGGGAAAACAGGTTTGTTGGAACAAATAATGATCTTGTATCTATTTCCGAATTAAATTAGCTCTAATTCCAATAATACAATCAATGATCTCATTTGCTCCATTGCCACTATGAGTAGGAATCCTTCATCCCTCCAAGTTAGTGGACATTGCCACTATGAGGAAGAATCCTTCATCCCTCCTAGTTAGTGGACATTGCCATCTCTTTCAAGTTATTTCTTCACTTTCAGAAGTTATCGATGATAAAAATGGAAGCAAAGCATGTCTCTTCAAAACAAAGTAGCTTTAAAGAAGCATATATTCTACATAGAATTGTCGACTATAAAATACTGTGTTTTTTTAGCATTCATGTTTGTGTCATTTATCCAAAAAAAATCGACAAAAATCATAAAGCAATAAATTCATACAATATTACATCGTTCTAAACATTCTTTACTGCTCTATTACTGATGATTTGGACTACATTTTCTTTTCCAACTTGCTCAATTGATTGTCCAAATATGCAACATCTTTCACATGACCTAAAGAAGTTGATGAGAGGTCTTTGAGCAAAACTGGTCCATCCATAAAGACAATAGAAACTTTGGATTAGGTCCCCCTCTCTCTAATATACTATATTCTTGCTTCATTGTGAGCCTTCTCTTTACTCGAGATACCATGCAAAGCTTTTCATAAATTGTGGGCACGTATCCTTTAGGATCATTATTCACCATTTTTATTGCATCTTTCCACAAGTGGGACATAGCAATGTTGAGGGGCTTCATGCAACCATAAAATATCCTCTGCTTTTTGGAATCCACTTGTTTCCCATCACTTGCATCGTACATTTTGGCAACGGGTGAATCATGCATGAAGATGGTAGCAGTTCTGTGTTGGAATGTAAGGGGGCCTCCCTGTATCAATTTTAGCCTTGAGATTTTGTGATTGGGCTTCATCCACTGGTCAAGGTTTCAAGGACTTCACGAATGGAAACTCTTTGATAAAACCTACCCTTAACCTAAAATTTCCAAACCCCAACTTGGTGATATCTAATTAATGCAATTGGACTGCTACGATTAACTTGGCAATATGAACAACGTTATGATTTGCTTCCTGACCAGCTATAATTCCTCTCATATATTTGCTAGTTAATTGAACATTGTTCCACCATCTCTTCTTAAAATTCGTTTTGTTGTGCTACATAATAAAGTCGTTCAATTGCAAGGATTGTGCAACATTTTTTTGTGTCAGTGGGGTAGGGGCAAAAGAGGAACACTGCATTTTTTCCTCAATCTACACCAAACCAGAAAGATGAAACTTTGAAAACCCACTCAGAATTCTAGGGACAAATATGAAGAGGCAAATCTAAAAAAATATGAAAACCCACTCAATTCTAAAAAATAAGAGGCAAATCGTGAAAACAAAAAATTGTTACTTGTCTAATGCAACTACCCAGTGGTCTCCTTCAGTCTCTTTCAATGTCCTTTAATTTTCTCTCTCCAAAAACGCACATGAAAATGAAGCAAGGTTTGGGGCGGGCATGAGGGAGAGATGGAGTGGTTGAAGTCTATGAACTTCAAATCGGGTTTAGATTTAGTTTTTTCGGTTTTGTTTAGTTTTTAAATTGTTATGTGCGTATTTTTTGAGATTCTTTTTGTTTTTTAAACCTTTTTTGGTCTGCAATGCCCGAAAAATGCAACCCTTTCAGTGCAGTGCAAGAAACATGAGTTGCAATGCTTGTGAAAATGCAATCATTTTGGAAACTAATTGGGACCATTTTAGTCTGTAGAAAAGGTCCACAATGGTCGATGGAATGACCACATTTCGCTGGCCATTGCAGCTAACGTTTCTTGAATGAAAACATGATGGATGGCCAAGAAAGGACCGTCCTATGATCTTCCACCTTTTTCATAGTGTGAGAAATAGAAACAGGATGAGCTCCTTGCAACTAGGGCCAGGAAACTAGCAACAACAAATCCCCACAATAATTCAATAATTCAACCTCCACACAAGTTGGACACAAAAATGATAGTTATTCATTTTGACAACATATGGAATGCTGAAAACTAAGATGTATAGACCCAAAACTCTAAGTTCTACTTGTAAACACAAACTGATGGGACCCCAAAAACTGTGATTCTTGAAATTCTTATGGCGTAGACAAGAAATTTTGATAACATGTTTTATCTTGCTTTTCTACATATGTTGTTCATAGTTAAAAGCATACATTTCAGTAAAAATAATTGTTAAATAAAGTATAATGTACTCAAATCATATTTAAATGTTGATGCCTTAGTCAAGAAACAATTATGTATATGTAGTTGTACCCCATTGATGCACCCGTTGTGAATCATCCTATACGTTCTTCATTGGCAAGTTTTAAGAGATCTCTTTCCACCTATACAAATTCCTATGTTATATGAAGACAAATTATATTGCACATGAGTAATGATGAAAGCATTCATATTTTCTCTATTTATGTGCAATGTTTATGCTTGTAGATAATTATTTTCTGCCATGCATAGTGGAGTAATTAGTGTATATTCAATGTGAAATGGGTTGTTTTATGATTAGTTCAAAAAATATTTCACTATTTGAATTATCCAAATACATTTTCTGGGGTCGTCATCATTTTTTCTGATAGTCATTTGCGTGGAGTCATAGCCTTGCAATTATGTGTCAAAAAAAAACCATCACAGTCAAAATGGATAAAATCAATTCATAAGATGTGAAGTTGAAGGATCAAGTCTCAAAGAAGACAACTCAAAGGAGATGCTATTTTTCTTTGGAACGTAGATATGAATGAATTTATCCAACAAGTAGAAGATACACCCCAGATGCCCCAAGAAGTTGAAGATAGTTGGGTATGGAATGAAGTAGTTGATCGTTTGATTGCAGATATGCCTTGTTTCTTAGTAAGAAGACTTAATTAATTAGTAAGAGAGATGACGATACAATCAAGAAGTTCAAAGGCAAAGACAAAGGCACATGGACGTTAGGGCATTGGCTTTGCAAAGAGGAGGAAGAAGTCTCTTGCTAGTGGCACTAAATGACTTTTGTGTTTGTTGTAGTGACAATTTGTCATCCAAATTTCACCACCCATTCAGGGTAATTTTCATTGATTTTACTTGTTTAAGCTTCTGTAAAGCTCATTTGACTTCACAACCCACTGGACAAGGCAATGCCACAGGGAAATCTGCATGGAATAAATTTTGAATATGACATTTGGGGGCCCAAGCTAGAATTTAAATGACTTAATTAAATAATTATTTCTTTTAGAATTAAATAATTTATTTAAAGTCATAAAAGAATGTCAAAAAGAGCATCGAGGAGAAACACCAAAAAGAGCACTAAGGAGGAGCGCCAAGGAATAGCTATGTATTTGGAGTCTTTGAATAAATTAATTCTTTTTTAGAATCAGTTATGTATTTTTAAATGCAAAATCACAATAGCATTTAATATTGTAAAAAATGCCCAAATAATAAAATCAAACATGGGCAAACTGTAGTTAGGGGAAAATTAGCTCTAGGTTGAGTTAGTGAAATGGATGGCTTTCCAACTCTTTTTGTGGGTGGAAAGATTGTATAAAAGGAAAAAATCTGGATCGAGGGTCTTCTTCTTTCTTTCAAGCTCTTGGGGAAGGGTTGGCTGCAACTTTGTGTATGCTATGTACTTTTCCAGATTTAAGCAAAGGAATACAAGCAAGTGGGCGATATCATTTTTTGTCTTTGTGGGTTTTGAAACTTTTTATTTGTGAAATTTGTATTTCTGTTCATAGATAGAGAAGCTCTTAAAATTTTGCACTTTTGGTTGTGTGCAACTCATGATGTTTTTAGACTGTGTTGAAAATCCCGTGTGTGGGCTTTTGTACAAAGTGTATTCAATTTGGTTTTTGAAGAGATTTTATGCTTCCAAGCAAGCTTTTTGTTCCCATTACATTTGCTGCTCCTATTTTTGTTTTTGTATGAGAGGATTAATTTCTAGCAATTTCATTTAAATCCGAGTTATTCTGACAGTCCTCTAAGTTTATTCCACTGTGGGTTTCTCACCTTCACTTCCATTCTCCCTCATTCTTCTCCCGTTTTTAGTTTTCACCATTTCCAAATTTTGTTTCATTTTTGTGGTTTTTGGTTAAAAGTACACAAAAACCTTAAAAATCCATTATCTTACGAGGGAGCTGCCCCTCTCAAATGTAGAGGAAAATCACCATCCCAAAGGTGATTTATCCAATTATCGCAAAATTTGTGTTGTTGTCTATTAGGCGAGTCAATAAAACCAAGAAAAATACATGTGACATAAGTTTTTGCTAACAGGTTCTGGCAACTCTACTAAGGATTAAACGTTGCATTTGATTTCTAAAAATGAATGGAATCTTCTCCTTGCAAAGGAAAGTTGGTGAGTCTATTTGAATGGAACTGAGGAACAACGAGATGTGGTCTAGTATATGATATTTTGAGCTTTTCTATCGCTATCCAAAGTCTGATTTTTGGTTGCAAAAGTGGGTAGCATGAAGAGATTACAGCTGAATTCAGAATATGATGACCTTGCAAATAGTTGGTGGCAAAGAGAAAAAATAAACAAGAGAAAATTCATAGAGCAGCTGGAACTAATGGCTGATTGGATTTTTGCTAGTGATGTTGTGGAGATAAATGTTTTCCTCTTTATATCTTTCTTTAAATAAATTTTGATTCGTGAGATTGTTGATGATCCTAAGAGTGTAGTTTTAAAAGAATTTTAATGGGGCTATGCAAATCAAGCGAAGAGAAATGTGCCCACTACAAAACTTGCAGGAGGTGGAGCAAATGCAAAAATAAGGTGTTCTTGGTGTTGGGCATGAAAATGAAAGTTTGAATTCAACCATGGTGAACACTTCCAGAGTGAAATCAGCTTCCTTCATTCGGTGCTCTGAAGAAGAACTCAACATTTAAGCCTAAGAGAGAGAAGTCATGGAAGAATGCATTGAAAAGCCATTTTCAGCCTCCTTTTAAAAACATGAGATGAATCATGAGCATAGCGAGTTGCACACCGGTGATGAGGAGATAGGTGGTGATGTTGAGCACAAGCATGCAACTTTTTTTGAGGAAAAGCCAAGCAACAATCAACAAGAAGAAGTTTCTGGTAATTTTCAGCCCCTTGAATTTTTGGTTCCAAGGCCACCTTTGGAGGTGTTCAAAGAAGATTTGGTTCAGCCATTCATGTTAGAGCAGCCACAAAGCAAGCATTTTGGAGGTATGTCTCATGTTGTTTGCATTTCAAATATCTACTTGAAGCATACTCTTATATTCATGAGAAAAATGTGTATCATATGTTCTTTCATGGATGCAAGTGATATATGTATTCCAGTTATCCATATTTGAGTGTTAAAGTCCATATTCGTCTTCCCATTCATACCTCATTTTTTTCTTGTGGATGTAGTGAAAACCATGCTGCAGGAGAAGGATTTTGAGAGGCCTTCTGTCCCACTTGAATGCAGTTCTTTAAGCCTATTGCATGATAAAACATTGAGATCTAGCTCAAACATCTCTTTTTCTTCCTTTGAGCCTACAAAATTTGTTCAAGGTTACTAGTTTCTCTGCTCTTCTCTCTTCATTTTGTTGTTCAATTCATGTTCTTTGGATTGGAACACTTACATTGGCTGCTAACAACTTTGTGGATCTTGATAATTTCACTTGTAAAATGCTTTTCAGCTTTTCTGATTTTTTGGCCAAGAATCTGAAGAAGCATTGACATGAGAAGCATTAAAGGATTTTTGGTTCAATGTGATGAGAAGATAGGAACAGGAGACTTGCATACAATCAGTCTTATGTGGCTGTCAATAATGGAAGAATTACAAGAGCCATGGCCATTTGTATTACCAGCTCCAATGGAGAGAATTTTGTTGATAAAGAAGGCAAAAGTTCTCATTTAAAAACACTGAAATGTACCAGAATAACACAAGTGAAGAGATTGGTTCTGGAGAAAACACCCCAATAAAATAAAAATAAAAATGCAGCCATCTCAGCACTTACACTCTTTATGTACTGGGATCCAATCACTCTACTGGATTAGACAAAAAACGAATCTGTAAAATGGCATTCGAGTACTCTTTGCTTTAGATAAAGCTATTTCAATTGGGCATGTAATGGGAATGTCATTGTTGCACAAATTAAGCATACTAATTAGAATAGGAGCACTAGAATGGGGTACCATTTTGCTCCTTTGAACGTACCTGAATGGTCTCAGATCCTTCATAGTGAGAATTACAGAGGAGTGAATGAGGCAGGGGCTGATGAGAGGAGTGATAATGATGATGATGGGGATTATGAGAAGAGAATCCTACCTCACGAGCTCATTTCCAAGACACTTTCCAGGAGCCAACTGACTTCATTTCATGCTATGAGGGAGCTGGAAAAGGTCTTTCAAAGAATAGTTCAAATTGGCGGGTGTAAAGCCAAATTCCTCAACCTTTGCCAGCATTCTCTTTGCCTGTGCCAAAACGTGAGCTTGGGAACTGGATATGGACACCTATCAAAGCAGGCGTTGAGAGGATTTATTCTAGCTGTTATAGTTGTGACTGCCTTCATAGACATGTATGCAATGATTTGGACTACATGCACGAGTTGCTAACTTGTGGATTTTATCAATTTGTATATACTCTATGTTACATTTTTCCAATGCTCCATTGGATGAATACATCTGTCTTCATGTATTGTGTCCCCAAAAGAGAATTTGAAAGGTTTCTGAGTGGGTTGCCAGTCGTAGAAGTCAACAGTAATCTTCATCTCACTGTGCCATCCGCTTAGACATGATAGCTAAAATTTGTGGCATACAAGGTGCAGAGAATTATTTTGAAGGGCTTCCTGGTACAACAAAGAATAAACGCATTGATGGCACACTCTTGAATGCTTATGTGAAAAAAAAATTGGTTGAAAAGGCACAGGTAATAATGGAAAGGATACAAAGATCTAGTTATTTTACAACTGCACTTAACTATAATGCAGTGATGAATTTATATATAAGAACATATCATGAAGGACAATGGTATTCCACCAGATGTATGTTCTTATAACATTTGGTTGACAACTTGTGCTGCCATGTCAGACATGGACATAATGGAGCAGGCCAGAAACGTTCCAGGCCGCAAGTTTCATTGAGGCATTTTATCAAACAGTTCATGTGCCTTCAATTTATGTGAAGAAACGGCTCAGCGTGATGTGGTCTCATGGAAGGAGACAAATGCAATTGACAGGTGTAAGTCATGCCTTTTGAGCATCCTCCTAGCCTATGGCAAATGAAGCTTTGAAGACAGTCCAATGTGACATTTCATTGAAGCATTTTGGTTGTGTGCCTTCTACAGGCTTCCATGAACTAATCTCTAGCCTGTCAATGTCAAAAGAATCCATTTTAATTGCTTCTCAATGTCATTTTAATGGTAATAACTCTTAACCTGGTGAAAGTGGCCATCAATATGGTGAAAGTTTGTAACAGTGAATGCTTTGCAGGACAGCGCCAAGAGTAATATATACCGAGGCTATGAAAGAGCAGATTATAATGAATATTTAATATCACAACAGGTAAGATCATTTCTTGGGAGTGTAAGTATGCTTCAGGTCTGCAATGACATACTGTATCATATAAAGAAGTGGGTAGAAATTGGATGACCAGCAAGTGGTTATTGAAGGGAGAATAAATCCTTCTATGTGGTAATGAAACTGAAGAACAACCTAAAAAGAAATTAAACTATAAAGTTGATCCAAATGGAATTGAGCTTATCATTTCAAACTCTTAGGTGATTCAGAGTTCTGAGGCCATATTGCTTTCAAGAATGTGAGTTTCTGTTTCCCATCCAGACCAAAAGCTCATGTTCTCAAAAAATTTAGTATTTATGTTAATTCAGGCACCGCTGTGGCCTTAATCAGTGCAAGTAGAGCAGGAAGTCATCTGTGATTGCCCTCATAGAAATATTTTATGATCCTCAACATGGCGAAGTTCTCATAGATGGAAGAGACCTAAAAATGGCTCAAAAAACACTTTGGATTAGTACAACAAGAGTTCTTGCTCATCTCTACTTCAATAAAATAAAACGTTCTATATGCACATAATATATACAAGTAATGGAAATTGTCTTGAAAGTTGCATGCAACAGGTGGTTCTAGCAAGCAAATAGGTAGAATTTTTGAGACAATGATTTGGCCTAACAATGTCGGAGATCCTGCCAAGATTGATGATGGAATACCAAATGCACTGTAGCTCGAACAAAACAATAATGGTGAATGAACAAGCAGCTGTGAGAGAGAAATCAAGAGTGAAAACCATCCAAATTCTCCATGATTCAAATTTATGATAGGTGTACAAGTAGGTGAGATGAGAAGTAACCACCCCTAGAATAGTGGTGACAGAGCCTAGAATAGGCATGTAACTTGCACCAACTAACTAAAAATGACGGTCAAGTGTAACGCCTTATGACACATGACACCTAAGCAAGCTAAACTACATGTTTAGGAACAACCCGAATAAAACAAATAAATGGAAATAAAGTCCTACACTAACATCCCTCCTTAAGTGTAGCTTAGGTGGGTAGAGGAAATGGGTTCCGACAACTAGGCTTGATGAGGTACCCATGTACAAAAGCAACTCTCATAAAGTGAAGAAAATGAGAAAATTCGTAGGAAAAAAAGTTTCCATCGAAAAAGAGAAAAAAAAAGCAGAGGGAGCTAGAACGCCCCCTTGGAAGATGATGCTGAAGTTGTTTGCACTCCAAGTACAACTCACAAGATGACCAATGTCGATAACAAGATCCTCTGCCTAAAGACTATAGAAGCTTCATCCGCATTGAACAATGTTTCTTCCCTTTGCCAAAGGAAGAACACGAAGTGTGTATTGAAAGTTTGCCCATTCCACAATGGAAGATGAAGGCAGTAGTATGAAGATATCTGAAAGAGGTCCAAAAACAAAGCGTGGCATAGGTCTGACAAGATTGTGCACAAGAAATAGATGTAATGCCACTAAAGTGAACCTATCAAAAGAAATATATGGAACATTCGCTGGAAGAATGTCCATGTGAAGAGGAGAGCTCGGCTCAACAACTGTCAAAACTGAAGAAGATACTGCAGATGAAGCACACAGACCTACAATATGAATATCCACAAGAACATATGAGTCGTCGAAGCTCTCAATGGGTGTACTCACACTCAAAACAATAGACTCCTTTAAAGTACAAGACTATGAAGGCTCTAGAAGAGCAACATCCTAAATAGGGATGGAAGTAGAATTTGCAATATGACAATTGAGGTTGGGTAGAATCTCATCTTGTAGTGGTGGCTTGACAGAAGGAAGATCACAATCCACTATGAATGTGTCATCACAAGAAATAGTAGTAGGAGGGAGCACAATAGTCTCTAAAGAGGCAACAGGAGGAAGAGGAATGGTATGAATCTCAATAGGACCTCCGAAAAGAGACTGAAGAATGCTCCAAACAGTGCAGGGACATTGTGTATGTTCCACATGGCAACGAAGATCCATGGAAACATGTAACAGTAAGGTGCCAAGAACCTTGTCACAAGAATTAGCCCACTTATTGAACCAAACATGATCAGTGGGAGCATGAATATGATTCGAGTTTGTGAGCAAGTGTTCCATGTAAGCAAGCCAAGAAGCATAGTTGGTCTTTTCAAGAAGAGCCATTGGTGTAGAATCAACTCTCCTCATCAATTGGTATCTCTCAAGTGGAGTCGACATTACTGAGACAAGACACCAAAGAAGTGCAATGAGAAAAACATTGCACAAGTGACAATGCATGCTCAACGAATGGACATCAGGATCTGCTGACAATGCATCCAAGAATGTGAGAGCAATCTATGCAAATGACACCAAAGTGGCACATAAGTCACGAAAATTGAGTGTGCGTACAAGAGAGAAAGTAGGGTCCACAACCACCCCTCCAAGACAATCAACGATGACCCCCCTATATTTGCAAGTAACATAACATGCTCAAATGTATGGACGTCGAACTCAGCTGACAATGCGTCCAAACAAGTAAGAGCAAATAGTGCCCGAGTGCCAATGCACACCTCAATAAATCGATGTTAGATACAACTAACAATGCATCCAAATGTGAGCAATCAATGCAGTTGACACCAAAATTAGCACAAGTGAAAAAACAAACTGGTCAAGGAGGATGTTGGGCTCTACTGATAATGTGCCCAAGAAGAGTACAAGTGCAGAATAGTGAGCAAGGAAAGGAGAAAAGAAGGTTTGCTTGTGAGGGGGTTTGGCTACCTGCCAAACCAAGCCTCACCCTCTGTCTTCGTCAAACGAAATATGAGAGGAGTGAAGGGGACCAAACAAAATTATTACAATCTCCTTGTATCTCCCAACAATGATATCTCTCAAGATATTGTTTTTATTAAAAAAAATTTCTCCAAGATTGTTTTTATATAAAAAACAATTAAAAATACTTCACTTAGATATTGTTTTTATACAAAAAACAATAAAAAAAGATTGTGCCCCACGTAAAAGTGAGAATCACAATAAGATCCCCTCCCACTCATAATTGTCCCCCACTTAGCTTTATTAAAAGCAAAGCTTTCTCCATTAAACACCATGAACCCCACCATGGACATAATAAAATGATGACTTTACAAAAAAAATCCCACTTTAATCATAAAGTATGTTTAAAAAAGAAAGGTTCATGACTTATGTTTTTAAAACTTTGACTTGTTTTTGAAAAGTGCCTAACCACTAATAAAATAGAAAAATCATGAATTGGCCCATGAAACTGCCGGTGGTTGTTAATGGACGACAAGAGGAAGCAAAAACAATTACCAGCTATGTGGTGGCAGGAGGGGAATTGCGTAGGCAGTTTTGGAGCCTACAGAGAGGGCTCTATGGAAACATAACTGCAGTCCACGTTTATACTAACACACCATTGTTAGACAAATAGCTGTTTTCGTCTCTTTTTGCATGGACTGTGAGCAACAATGTGTTTGACGTCTTGCCTCAACCAATGGCAGTCATAAACCAATCCATCTAGAGCATACAACTAGCAAACTGTCTGTAGTTTCTGCCCATAGTGGATGCCAAGAGAAGGATTGATTTTGAAAGAGCCTAAACGATGAAGAATAAACCACAGATGAAACCTTGTTTTTGCCTCAATACAAAGAAAAATGTTGAACACATGAGAGTGCAGACCAGCATGCATGCAGGAGTGGAGGAGGCGTTGAATGCTTTGGGACTGGTGATAGGGCACAAGCTGTAAGACATCAATGGCATAACAACCTGATGATTGATGTGAAGGAGGGCGCAACCTGAAGACTCCACTTGATCAAGGTTTCAAGAGAGAACCTCCAACAAACACAAACTTGCCACAGTAGGTTCAATCTTACCACCAAAACAACAAAAACATAATATGCAAGACAAAAAACCAAGATGCAAAAATAATAAGGTCGTAGATCCTTTTTGCAAACAAGAAACTCACGATTTCATAATAAACTCTAACAACAAAACCAGACAAGTGGTTTACCCAACTTGACACTCTGATACCATGTCGGAGTTCCCGCCAAGATCGAAATGGAATACTGAATGCACTGTAGCTCAAACAAAGTAATAACGACAAATGAACAAACTGTGTGAGAGAAATCAAGAGTGAAAACCATCCAAATCCGCCATGATTCAACTTTACAATAGGTGTACAAGTAGGGGAGATGAGAAGTAACCGCCCCTATAATAGTGGTGTAAGAGCCTAGAATAGGCATGTAACTCCCAACAACTAGCTAAGAATGACAGTCAAGTGTAACTCCTTATGACACATGACAAACAAGCTAAACCACATGTGTAGGAACAACCCGAACAAAATAAATAAACGGAAATAAAGTCCTACACTAACAAACAATGCGTATTCATTTCCCATACGATTGGGATAGATAAACCGGCTGCTAGTTGGCCATAAAGGAACATGCATGTGTGCTACACATTGTCTATAGGAAGTTCCAGCAAGCAAATAGGTGGAGTTTACAAGGCAATGATCTGGCCCAGCAACACATGTTCATTCCCATATAATTGGAATGGCGAATTGGTTGCTAGTTGGTTGGATAAGGACATACATGTGTGTTGCACACCATCTATAAGGATGCATGGGGTGGATAAGGCATTGGTCAACCAACGAGATCTAGGATTCTCTTGCATTCTGCCAGAGAATACAGTGCCATAGTTGGAGCTAGCTGTTGTAGTGCTTTAGGTCAATTTTTATTGATTTTACTTTGTTCAATCTTTTGTAAAGTTCACTCCACAACCTAATGGACAAGGCAACACCATAGGCAAATTTGCACGGAATAAATTTTGAATATAACGTTCGGGGGCCCAAGCTAGAAATTAAATGGCTTAATTAAATTATTAATTCTTTTAGAATTGATTAATTGTGCTTTCCGGTTAAAAGTACCCAAAAACCTATTATCCTACAAAAGAGTTGCCCCTCTCAAATGCAAAGGACAATCACCATCCCATAGGTGATTTATCCAATTGTTGCAAACTTTGTGTCACTACCCATTGGAAGCGTTAATAAAACCAAGAAAAACACAAACGATATAATTTTTTGCCAACAAAGTTCTTGTATCAACATGAGAAACCTCTATTCATTATAAACAAGAGAATCCCTCAGGTATTACAAGAGGGACCTAAATGTGATACAGTTAGACATTTGACATGTGTTTGACAACAATGAGAGGAATCGGATGATTTGGGTGACAACTCAACTCAAGAGGTCCTAAACATTACTATCATACTACAAACAAACATGTCAACAAAATAAACTATTGTTTTTCCTTGCTTTCCCAAACATTACTATCATACTACACACAAACACGTCAATGGAAAAAACTATTTTTTGTCTTTGCTTTCCCTTGTGGACCATACTACCATATGGTTAATGTTTAGATCATATGCTCATCAAGTGGGATATAGAAGGAGCTTATCAAAAAATTAGAGGAATCTCTAATAGATGGATTGAGAAAAAATGGGTGACAAAAGGCCTACTTCTAATGCATAAATGAAAGCAATCCTACCCACTTTTTATGACAAAGTATATAATAGATTTGTAAACTTAGAAAGTTAAGAACACAAATAAAGAACACCAATGATTTAGATGAAGATGATGGGGAACCTTCTTCGATAGCAACTTTTAAGGAAATATATGATATGCGTGTTTAAGGAATGGAAGGACACAAAAAGAGAAAGAAGTTTGGTTTACAAACTACTGCATTGAGGGATATTCAAATGCCAACTCACTTAAGATGGAAACAAAGAAGTCGATTAGCATTGTTAACATTGGCTATAATCAATGGTGCTAGAAACAACGACCAATGAAATCTGAGACGAAGAATGAAAGGTCAAATCCGCAAAGGGGAGGAAGTTGCATTTCTTATGATGTGAGTGACATACAAATGATTCAATGCAAGAAGTGTAATGAATGGAGCCACTTTGTGCTTAAATGTCCAAACCAAAGTAATATCCCATTCCTAATGCATTGGTGGTGTAGAGTTTGGATTCCTTGAAGCACAGAGTGGTATGATAAAAGTTTGCAAGGTGGCCCAAAAAACCTTGTGGGAAGATGCTAAATTACAGACTGTGCAAACACCTATGCCTGCCAAAAAAAGCTCAAAAGAATTAATGTTTGGCTTCTAGGTGTATTTTTTATGGTAAACTTGTAGTTGTAGACTAGGTACTACAAACAAATGTCATATTGTGAAAGCAAATTATATTTGTAGTTCTTATGAAATTACAATGCTTGGCACCACTTGTCATGTGCAATAATCAACCTTTTGAGCTTGGAGAAGCACAACGCAATAAAGCACCCGTTGTAGAGCAAGTTAGTATGTAATGCAACCCAAAGCAAATTTAGGGGACATGTAATGCTTAAGTCATGTGTTGGGACCCTTCTGTGAGACACCGTTAGATAAAGAATTATGATCATCCTAGACCTTTATAAGAGTTCAAGTTCTATGGCCATTTCCATTTATACCCATTACCACTTCGCCATTGGTCGTAGCTTACTTGTGGCTTCATCCCTTTATCATATTCTATGAGCATGTGATATTTTGCCTTTGTGCCTTTGAGTCCTCATACCAATGCTAAGATTAAAGATTAAGCATATGCCAAATTGGGTATAGTCATGCCAAATGGGGTATGATGATGGGGTTGTGCCAAACCTAGTACAAGCCTAGCACTCCCCCCAGTTTAATTGAACCTTCCCCATGCAAATTTTGTATGTCTCCTTTATGCATAGGAGTAACCATGCATAGATTGTGTGTACAAGGCTTAAATGTAAAATAAGATCAACATCCTTGCCAAGGTCATTATTAATGAGTCATAAAATTTCCATGCAAGGGGTGCCTTTATCAATGATAGATAGGGCTTTGAACCACCATCTAGATGGTACAATTCAAGTGACTGGGGTGGTTCATTATACCCTTCTATTGTGATACCTCATCCTGACAACTTCACCCCTCTCTAGAATGTATTTGTTAAGGGCCACCCTAGATTAGGGCATTGTATGAACTGTGTTCATTAAGGCCCATCTGAGATCAGGGTATATGATGAATTATTTTGATGAAGGTATGCATAAAATAAGAATGAACCGGCTATAGAGATAATGTAGAAATAATGCTTTGAGAGATGAGTATGCAATTTATAAATGAGAGAAGATTTTAGATGAACATCTTGCAGTATCTAATCCCTGAAAAGGGAGTTGTTGCATAGAAGATAAGAGAAGGAATGTAGTACAATAGCTATGTAATCTCCTTTCTAAGGAATGGCCCCCTATCAAGTGGGTAGGCAAAACTAGCACTAGACCTTTGTGAAACCAGATGAATAACTGAAATAGAATATCAGCAAACCAACTGAAAACAGGGGCTGAACCCTCTCAGCATCTCATGCTGTGTATGGCTTCTAACTTGACATTCTTTTGATAGGTGGAGTATGTGAAAATCCCTTCTCCATAGCATAAGTGTAGCAGCATTGGCTGTTTGCATAAATGTTCTCTGAGTGCTTTTATAGCTTCCCAAATACCTCTTTCAATCCCGCATTTTATGTATTGTTATTCAAATTATAAGTATCCCAAATCCATATTTTATTATTTAAATTTTATCTCTACGGTGTTAGCAAAATACCATGCTTGTGAGAAAAATGTGACCTTTTTTCCCATCATATTGGTCATATGTTACACATTGTATTTTGGAATTTCTCAACATTAGTGCCTTGAATTTGAGCATAGAAGGGGTCCCTTAGGACCACCATCACATTACAATACTCTTGTTGGTTTGTGATCACTTGCAATGTATTTTCATATTTGCACTATCTCGATAGGTGTAGAGCACTTACGTGTCTGAGGCGTTGCTGTTGCGAGGTTGAGGGGCAGTGCCCCCTTTGCCCTGCACCAAATTTTGGATGATCAATCTCAATGCTGTTCAGAGCAACTTTGCATTTTGCGCAATACAGTCTCCGTGCAGTGTAACACAACATTTGTGTGCTCCACACACATGTGCATTACTACACTCCAAATTGACCCGCGCCATTCAAATGAGTTATCCTAGATAGGCATCATCACAATCAACTTTCCTTGTTCGATGCTTCACTCGATTGGCACACCTCGAGATAGCGAATGACACCAAGCACTCGTACACATGATCTTCACACCAACCTTTGTGCCATTATCCCAATGTACTTTTGCTTCTCTTAGGCATTACTCAGGTTGATCGGAACACCTTGAGATGAGGCAAAGCACTTAGGAAGGATTGTATGTACCACACAATGCCATAAATTCTTTTGTGTCTTGTGCAGCCTGTGTACCACTGCAACAACGAGCTCACCCGTACAACCTTTGCGACACCCTTGCATGCTTGCGCAATGCCAAGATGCATACCATGTGACATTTAGGTTCTGCGCATGGCTCAATGACCATGTGGACACTCTGCGCCATGTCACACCATGCCTAGTGGCACATCTAGAGCTCGCACCATGTCAGCACACCACACACTCGGGAGGCCATTGCCACAATTGCAAGAAGTCTAACTGTCACTCGGTCAAAAGATGAACCGTTCTTGTAACTTTTGTCTTTTGTAATTGCTTTCTTGTAATGTTGTATATAAACATCCATTTGACCCTAAGAATGGGAGAACAGATAAACATGGTCATCTCTCTGACATGTTAGTATGCCTTGAGTATCATAACATTTGTTGATCATTGTAATCACGTTCTAGTCTAGGAAAATCAGTTAGAAGTGTTTTCCCCCTCTTGATCACAAGAATCCTCATTCTCAGCGTTTCTGGTTATTCACAGCCTAGAAACCCCTTTCTGATCATGGGAATTCTCATTCTCAGTCTTGCTGTGTATTGTATGCATATGTACCTTACCCTATTCTTTCCATTGAGTAGAAGTAGCATTGTTTTGCTAGGATCTTTGCATTTTGAATGTATAATGAGTGTTATGCATCTTGTTTAGATTCCATTGCATGTTCTACAATTCTGCTACTCTGTTTGAACAGATCTGTCTAGTTTAAATGGTTTTTATTTGTCAACTTGTGCACCTCTTGGGCGCCACATGAATCAGCCTCAATCAGGAGTGATACTTGAGACCATAAATGCACCACCGAGGATTCTATTTGCATTACACTGGAGAATAGCACCCAGACTCTTGTTGACATATTGACTTATTTGAGTTGTACTAGATGTTCTTTGTGGTTGTTGGTTTAAGTTTATCTGTACCCATATAAAGGTTTAGAACTTCATATAATATAGACTACCAAGAAATCCACTAAACATTGCTGAGATTAACTTGAAAAGCTTAAGGAAAAAGCGTCAAGCAGGCACACATGTATTTGGAGAAGAGGACCACACAAACACAAATGTAAGCCAGTAACATCACGAAGGCTCTAATTGACTTCCATTAACATGCCCCAACCGTTGCCAATTGTGCGTGTTGAACAAATGAATTGAAAACTGTGAAATTGCAATGGAATTTATTCAAGAAATTAATCCGTTACTTTGTTTGTCTTGAAAACAACTGTGCCCTTTATGACATTATTTTGTGTCATGTGGTTTTTATGGATGTATCTGGTTTTAGTTTATGTATCTTTTTTGAGTGGTCAATTATCTCTCTTTTCTTCTTCAGATTGAAGGATTAATTTGATTATCTAGCCTCTGCACAAATGATTAGCTTGTGCCTTTGTATTATGAAGTTACTTTCAATAAATTAAAACAAGTATCTTCTGAAATAGCGACTATATAAACAACAAAATGGAAATCATACACCTTCTGGTAGATGCTACTCACAAAGATTATTTTCAAATGTCCATTGTTCTAAATATCTCCTGCCATCTTGTGCCTACAAATAAGCACATTTGATTGAGTAGGAAGGAGATATATAGATGTCCTGACTCCTAAAGATGGTACTTAATATCCAAACTCGCAATGATGTGATAAGATGTGATACCGAATCCCTGTGGATTTCAAACTCATATGATCATTTTATTAACTTTCTGCATATGATCATTTTTTTAACTTTCTGCAGTTTCAAATTTGTCTTCTTTGGTACTACAACCGGATTGAGATCTATTCTATTTAACGTCGAGACAGGGAAATCTTAAAAAATGAGCAATATGAGCAGATGGTCAGTGTTCTTTCAGGCAATGCTACTGAGTATATACTTCATGCTCTTAAGCCAAGGTGAGCTATTTAGCTTAGACTTTATGAATGTGACATGTGAACTTCCATATTCATTTGTTAGGTTGGTAACAGGGAGTGAAAATTAGCATCGTATGAAAGGCTATATTTTCCTGTTTTGTCAGACCAAACAAATGATCATTTTGTTTTGTTGTATAGGAAAATAACCGTTTTTTACGTAGTAGGTGACTTTAATTTGTTATACATTGCAAACATCTTAGGTTTTGTTTTTCAAATGGAATTTTGCACCAGTCTACTTTCAGCATGTTTTTCCTTCTAGTTGAAGTGTCTATTCAATTACATAACACATGTTTTGAGTTAGTGATTTTTAATGACTCGGAAAGATCCAAAGTGGAGAAAATTTTACTTGCTAATGATAATGCAATTAGATGGTTTGTATTTTTGGTTGTGTATTATGACTCATTCAGTTTTATAATTTGGGTACTTGGATATTAATTGTGTGACAAGGCTGATTCCAAGGATAAACATGAAATCCTACTTGTTTTTATTAAGTTCATGTTATATATAACTACAAGGAATATTTTTGTGAGCATTGTTTGTTTACTTGATTGGGTTTACATTGTACAACAACAATTAGGTAATGCTGATTGGAAAGGTAGATGTATGGATTTGGTAAGTAGTTTTAAGGATATGATGCATGTAGATTTTCAATATATACTTTCAACAATACCATGGAGCCCATTCTCATGACATGCGGTAATGTCGATTGATGGTTTCATGGTTGGTAACATAGATTACATGCTCGCCGGTTGCTTGGTTAACTGCAAAAATTTGGGTGAAACCAGTAATCGCAACTCAAACTCGGTTATTTTTTTCGGTTCTCGACGAGTACTAACATAGGACTCACCGGTTATTTTTTTCGGCTCCCAATGAGTACTAACACAGGACTTGCTAGTTACGATTACTCACGATTACTCGGTGAGTATTGTGCTACTACTCGCCGGGAGGCATGCACACTACTTGTACGCAGCTAGACGCATCCAGAACACATCCAAGCTTGCCAAACACGTCATGAACACTGCAAGAAAGCTAAAAAAAATTGTTTGTCTTATAAATTCATTCAATCCCCCTCATTGGATTGACTTATAAAATTTATGTTTTTTTGATAAATTTAAGTATTTTGTAATTTGTTGGTTATTCCCGGTTAATCGACAACACCCATCGATTAATCATCGGTTAAAAAAAATTCCTCCTTGGTGAGTACTTACTAGTTACGGTTATGTAAACTATGGTTGGTAGTACTACCAAACACTCTCTTGAGGTCCAAGTTACTACCAAGATCAACAATCCATCTCCACTAGATGCTGATTTCTAGTCACATAGGACAATTTGGGCAGATTGGACATGGTGCCATCCAAGTGCATGTCAACCCTTATGAGTTCCTCATTATTGTCTTTGTTAGGTTTACAAACACCTATAGACCAAATTGCTAAGGTTTATATACACCTATATTTTTCACTTACTGACAATTTTTCTTGCAAGACTTGCCGGTGCATCAATCCCCTTTGGGGTGGGCCGGCTCGTGGTACTTTGCAAGAGATTCCTTGATTATCATATATTCCTTCATACTACTTTCATACCTCCTATGATGTCTCCCTAAAACCTTGAAATCCTAAAGCCCTGAAATCTGTTTAAGTTTGAAATCTAATAGGATCCTCCAAAATCTAGAATTTGCATAATAGGTCATAGAGGTCTGAAACCACTATCAAACATCTTGAAATTACATATATAAAATATAACTTAGAAACTTATGCTTAAATCTTTATTTTATATATATACTAGCTGATTTAGTCTTGTTTGACCTTTTCCTAGATTTGTCAGTCAAGTTTGATAGGTGGCTTTTAGGATTTTGGATCCATATATTTTTAATTAAAAAGTACACACCATCTACTCTGCTTGCACATGAAAACCTGCCTTAAAGTATAAGAAGAGTAATTAGAGCAGAGAAGGTTATACTTGTGGAGGTCTAAGTTTGCAGAGTCTTTGTAGTTCTTGAGACGAAAGCTAAACTAGAGATGTACACTTAGTCATTGGATTCTCCAACTAAGGATATTTAAGTTTTCATCCTTACCTTTTCATCCTTTGCCTCCACCATCTCTTATAAATTGCCATTTGAGCCAAGGGGGAGATTGATGTGCCAACAAGTCAATCCAAGGTAAGTATCCGTATATCTTAACTCATTCTTTTATTTGGTTTATATTCATATACTAGAGTTGAATGTTGTTGTCTTCTTCTCCACGCTTAGCTTAGCTTATGTTATCTTTTCATGTCAGGATATCCCTAGTTAGATACCTCTTGGTACAACCCATTGTTTAAATACCTCTTGGTTATCGCCTAATGGCATATCTCTATCTTTAGTTTACCTCTTTTACATCTTGAATCTAGTTTGTCTTTGTTTGTTAGTTCCTTATGTAAGATGATAAATTAGAGCAATTGATTTAGATATGCAAATTATATCAAAACACCCAAATCTACAATCTGCCATTAAAATGCAAGAAAATGAACATTTAAAACAACATTCTAATCTAAAGCCAAATGTTCCCAATCAAGATTCAAACAAAAAGACTAAAGATTATAAATGGAGATTATTTACAAATAGACTCTGAATTTTAACATGATATAAGCTTGATCGAAAAATTTTGATAGCATGGATTCACTGATAACTTGATTAAGTGATTAATGGATTGGTGTAGCATGGATTTCTTGCACATTCCTTAGTTTCAATGGAGGATGTGCTGGTTATTTATAGAGAGGGAGAAGGAAGGAAGATCAATGGCCAGAATTCAATGTTGGGTGTAGGAAGATCAATGATGGAGAATTATTCAAGGAATTAAAAATTCCTTGGATGATTCTAGAGGAGGGAATGTTCTAGACGTAGAAGCCTCTAGAGTCTTTTTGGAAGCCTAATGAGAATCAATAGATGATTAGTCATGTGATTAGGGGGGTTTAGAGAATATAGGGGAGTAGGAGAGGCCACTCATAGGCTAGGGTAGGTGGAAGGGAATTTTAAATTCTCAAATATTAGACAAGTGGGATTAGTTAGTAGATAATGGGGATTTAAGTGAAAACTAGGTATTAGGCATGTAGGAGAGCCTAGGGGATAGGTGTGATTTTGTGAATTTAAAATTCACAAGTGCATTAGAGGGATTTAAGTGATAAATGAGGTGTTAATAAGAAATAACAAGGGATTTTATATTAGATGGGAAATATGAATGTTAGTATAGATATATAAAGGGGACTAGATTATTGACTAAGGGGGAATAGGCAATGTTAGACGAGATAATGACGGAAGGGATTAATTAGTGAATGATTAATTGGAATTAGAGGGAATTAGTATCGAAATTAGCAAGCCTAATAAAACGAACAAATTGGGATGCATACATTTTGCCCTTCTTTGAAAGGGCATTGTGAGTGGACAAAGTGGAAGAAGTAATAGTCTTTCAAAGAAGAAAGACACTCATTGTTAGTAGACACAGGATGTCGCCTCGAGGGGACATGCGGGGAGGGAGATGGATGGCCACTCGAAAGAGGAAATGAGGGGTGGGATGTGCGAAGAGATAAGGGGTTGGGATGCTAGATGTGGGACTGAAGATGAAGATAAAATTGACATGAGTAGTGAGCTACAAATTGATCATTCCCCTGTCAAAGGCCTATGTATAGGGAGCAAAAACGATTGTGTCATGGTTGTCAACACATCCCAAGGGGGAATCAACCATAACATGATGATGATATGTAATATTCCTAATCGGAATATTATTTGATAATTTGGATTCCTTGAAATTTCTTTTGAAATAATATTTTCTAAACGTAACTTGTACTTAAAATAATATTTAAAATAAAAAAATGTAATTGTATTAATAATAAAAAATAAATCCTCAAGGAATTTCGTCCTTGGGATATAATGATTACAAGGGTTTTCGTCCTTGCAATCAAATTACATGATTAAGGGATTTCGTCTTTAAAAGTGGTTGTAAAGCATAATGCTTGTACATGCTTTATATATTTAAATGCATAATTAAATGAATTCCTTCCATACCAACAAATGACTATTAATACTTCATAACCTCCATCGAAAGATGTGTCTCTTCCAAATGTATTTTCCCAAGGGGCATGTCTTCCCAAGGGTGGTGTCCATTTGTCTAATGAATGCAAAGGACTAATTAATTAATTAATGATTAATTGATGCTATATTTAATTAATTATTGCTATTTGATATAGGCGCTCTTCATTAATAAGTAAAGACTGCAGTTTTGTTGGCTGCTCCTCTATATGGCAATTCTATAAATGAGATGTGACGTTGCTCTTCAAGGACAACGAATTCTATATCCTTCACTGTTGGCTGCGACTTTCCTTTAAGACCTACAATTCCCATAGCCCTGTGATTTTTTTTTACTGCTGTGATTCCTTATTGTTGATTGCATTTTAGCGATTTGGTGTCTTGCTTGTTGAGTGGCGATTTGCTAGTGGTTGATTTGCTTGGTGATTGAGTATATTATCAAACGATTTAATTGGGGATATTACAGTCCTCCCATCCTCAAATTGCTTGTCCTCAATCAACTGTAAATTGAGATGTTCAAGAATTATTGCTCCTTCCCACGTGTTATCTTTGATTGGTAAATTTTTCCAATGAACTAAATACTCTTTGATACTTCTATTTCTCAACCTCTTCCCACAAACCTCAAGGATGGCTTTGGGTATCAAATCCAACTTGACAATAAAATAAGTAGTCTAGTCAAATCCTCTAGCATAACTCCATTATAGTAGTGTACAAATAGTGCAGTTAACTCATGAAGATCATGCAACACGGTCATTTTTACCTCTTCACTACTACTTTTTAGTGCATAATCAAACACATCGCATAATATTCTCTCCAATGGATCTTGAGTATGCCTCTTGTAAAGCAATTTTTGATGCATTTTACTTCCAACAATGCTTGTGATCAACCGTCTAAAAATTTCTTGAAAGGAGTCCAATTCTAGGGTGTTGGGTCTAATAAGTCTCAAAAGATTAAAGAGCTCTCTGAGATTGTTTTGATAGAGTGTACCTGACAATAAAATCCGTCTCCTAGTATATATTTGGGTGAGCGCATTTATTATGTTGGTGTCTTTATTTTGAGGGAAATGACTCATCTAAAACTTACAATCTTGGACCTTCCAGAAGAATTTTCTAGCAAGATGCAGCCATTTCATTCTCAACATTCTCACAAACTATGCTTGAGAAATGTGAATAACTCACAAGGAGAATACTTTTTTTCTATTTCCACTCTTTAAGTGTCTAAAGCTGCTTGAATCTCAATGTTTCCAACTTATTGGTTACTTCCTAAATGTTGAACACGGGGATCTCCTCTACTTGCCTTTTTTTAAATTCAGTCATCCAAGAACACAAAATGCATTTGGGTGCAACAATTAATGATCTCTGATTTGGATACTTGGTCAAAAAGCTCTGAATAAAACTAATAACAAGGAATATTTTCCTTGTACTTGGTGCATGTATTAAAATGCAACCGCGGGGTTCTTCTGTTAAATGGATTCTTTTGTAAGAAGTTGAACCCATCAATCTGGTATGATTTCATATGCTTTCGAAGCTGAGGATGAACCACAAGTTTCAATATAGGGCTTTTCTGTGGTGACATCTTGGAAAACGTTTGATTATCAATACCTAAAATGGTCTCCAGGTCTCTGTTAGGGCCATGCCTTGAATATTTTATACCCTTCCAAGCCTTTGGCCATTGGATGTCAAAGATTGTTTCAATACTCTGCCCAATAAAGCCACACAAAGTGCAAACTTTGCCAAGATCATCTTCTAGAATGAAGCTATGAAGGCAATCTTCTATATCATCCTTGTCATAAGTAGAATCCATGTCTCGATTTACCGTACTCTGGGAACATTTGAAAGATAATGACATTTGTTTCCACATTAATGAGATTTCGTAATTGTCTTCTTCATCACTTTCATTTTGCATCTCTCCCATGAAAATTCTATTTCTGCATAATTTACATCATCAACCTCCATAGCTTTTTCAACTGCAATATTTTCAAGTTCTTTAGTTTTCTCCTCAGGGATTTTTTTTATGTTTTGCAGGTCACAATCCTTGATGTTCTTTGAAATATCTTGCAAACCTTTTACAGTATCTACCGATATATTGAACCCACCTTTCCCATTTGCTTTAGTTCCTATTTCCACATGTTGTGATAGCTGAGAATCATGGCTAAAATTAAGCTTCTTATTAACATCCTCCATAAAATTTTCTGCGCCAGTATTTTGTGATTTCCAACTCTTGATTTTCCCATATTCCATCAATCATTTTGGTTGGCTTTCCATCTTGTTTATTTTTAAGATCGCAGCCCATGATATCTTGTTGATAGTGTGCATTAATTTGTCAATCAGTTGGTTTATCAAACTTAGAACCTGTGTTTAGGGAACAATCCTAAAGACCTTTCTCTTGCACCCATTGAAGTTTGTCTTCACTCTGACGCAGACAACACATCATCATCATCATCAGTGATTTCAATAAACAACTTGTGTTCATCTCTAATATCCAGATTTTTTATGTCATTCTTCCCAATAGAAGAGTCTCCACAAATATCAACTCCCTCTTGGATAAGCATGTTTGGACTTTATTTTAATTCAACGTTGGTTTTCTTCATCTTTATAAAATTAGAGCCTGAAATCTGTAAGGAACCCAAAGAGCTCGACATGCCTTCCCTAATGCTTGGAGAACTGAAGTTACTTAAGATAAAAATTTCTTCTACAGGTTTTTTTCTCCTCATTGAACCTGGGAAATGCGAGATCTGAAGCTTTTGGTAGCAAATATGACGAGCATGTTCTCCAAGATGAACTCATAGAATTCGCTGTTCTCTGAACAAGCTGGTCATGAATGGCATCATGACAAAATAATGACTAAGCATTAGAGGCAAATCCTTCTATTTTTGTTTCTTCCAATTCAATTTTTGTTGTGGATGACTGTGTGCAATTTGTCTCTAATTCACAGCCTTCATTGACTTTTGGATTTTTTAAGCATACCTCTAAAAGCTATCCATGTTCGACATGTGAACTTCCTATTTCTCTAGGATAGCCAGGGAATTCTAAAAGCAAATGTGCACATGCAATGTCTTGTTGGTTATCCATAATACCATTGAAAGTCCCTTTGGTATCCTTCAATAGGCGAGGTACATTTAATGACTTTCTATCTTTTAGGGCATCAAAGTTATCTTCCTCATAGTGCCCTGTTCCATTTTGTGACTCACTCAACTCCATATACTCTGAAAAAGAGATTTCTTTTCGAATCTCTACTGAAAGAGTTTTGTATTGATCAAAACTAGCCACAATATGCTTTCGCAGTGACCCCATGGTTCACAGGTTGGCAAAAAAATAACTATAATACAACTGTAATATCCCTAATCGGAATATTATTTGATAATTTGGAATCCTTGAAATTCCTTTTGAAATAATATTTTATAAAAGTAACCTGTAATTAGAATAATATTTAAAATAAAAAAATGTAATTGTATTAATAATAAAATATAAATCCTCAAGGGATTTCATCCTTGGGATATAATGATTACGAGGGTTTTTGTCCTTGCAATCAAATAACACGATTAAGGGATTTCGTTTTTAAAAGTGGTTGTAAAGCATAATGCTTGTACATGGTTTATATATTTAAATGCATAATTGAATGAATTCCTTCCATACCAAGGAATGACTATCAATACTTCATAACCTTTCATCGAAAGCCCTGTCTCTTCCAAATGTCTTTTTCCAAGGGGCATGTCCATTGTGAGACAATGAAAATGGCGTTTCGTCCTGATAAACCAGCAAGAAACCATTTTGTCCTCAGAATCGGTGATGGGCGAATGGAACTCTCCACCAGGAATCACATTTTCTGTGCACTCCTTTTGGTTCTCTTCTTGCCCCATGGCAAAATGTGGTCTCCAATCTGAAAACCATAAATCTTTGCTCTCTTGGCGAAGAGTTTCTTTTCTTGACTTTGGCGTGCAGCAGTATGGTCCACTACCATAGCTTGTTGCTCATCTGGTTTAGTCCAACACATGATTTGATTGTCATCATCAGATACCTGTCAATGGTTAGCTTTATCAGGCACACTTGGTTGAAAGACCAGTTTGATAGTGTACCTATTATCTTTGAAATTTGGGTGGGGAACCAAGAGGGTTGCAGGGATAACTAATGAATTTGCACGATTGTGAGGCTCTCTAAGCACTGCAGAAATATTGAAAGCTTCAAAACTTTCAATTTGATCCCATCCAAATTGCGGTAATGACACAATCTTTTGTTCTTGGTTTGACATAGGTTCCTCACCTGACAAACCATCAGTTCAACATCTCTTTTAGCATGAAGGAGTTTGACACCTCTGTTTTGAGCTGCCTCCAACTTGAGTAACAGAGATTCATACTCGGCAGTGTTGTTGGTGTTGCTGAACTGCAACTTGTATGAAGAAGGAAAAATATCTCCTTGAGGAGATATCAACATAGTCCTGGCTCTAGCACCGGTAGAAGAATTGCTGCCATTGAATTCCAGGATCCAAACATCATCAGAAACTGATCTTCTATCAGATTTTTCTTCATTAAAGAGAGAAGATCTTTTTTCATCTGTACTGCGCCCTACCAATTCTTCTGATGTCATGTTTGAATCAATACCTAGATTGCCACCTACAGAATTTTCGTTTGCTGTAACAGGAACGTATTCAGTAGACAAAAAATAATTACCCTTGCCTGAAGACTCAAACATAATTTGAGCTTTAGGGGCCGACATTTGGGTGACAACATATTTCGCCTCCTTCTCAGGGATCAATCTCTGCATAATGCCTTTGACTGGGATCCTCGCCTCAGACAGGTCCATGCTCAATTCTCCTCCAACATCCTTGCAGAAATTTCATTCAAGAAGGATGTATGAGGCTGGGACGTCGGCCACCAAGACTGTCATCTTGATCCTCTTATCTGGGAATGCTGCAAACGCAAATTGGGTGTCCTTGATTTGTCCCAGCAGTGGCACTTGTTTGCTCTCCATGGAGAAACATCTCCTAAATGTCTTGGTCAATGTGAGACCAAGAGATTCTGCCACTTTGGCAGGCATGACATTGTCTGAAGCTCCGAAATCAATGATGCAATTGCTCAGCTTGTGACCGTTTATCAACAGGAAAACATAGAAAGGCTCTATTTTCTCAGGGGTAGCAGGAGTAATGACAAGATTGTTTGGGATGGACATGTTCCTTGGGGATCATGAGTTACCTTCTTAACCTCTTGTCATGCAGGGACGGCGTTATTCTTCACACACTCAACCAACCTGTCCAACTGCTCAGGGTTGGTTTGTAGGAATTCAAATTCAGATATTTGAATTTTGGTTTTTTTGACATGGTCGACTATGTCAAAAGTCTAAAATGGACTAGGAACAGAGGATGGGAGTTCATCCTTTTGGTTTTTATGGGGGGAAGGATTGATCTGCGAAATTGAAGTTGAAGGTGAAGGCATGTTTAGGGTACTTCTCTTGCAATCACCGGGTCCTTTCGCTGGAAAGGTAGAGTGGTTTCCCGCTTAGCAATTGAAATTGCTGGTTGAGGTCGCTCCTCTGTCTTTTCTTTATCAGCGTGCTGAGCTGACTGGTTCTTGGACCGGGTGAACACAACATATGATCCCTCATCTGCTTTACCTTCACTTCTGGGTTCATCCTGGTAATTTAGGAAACCAATGTTGGAGTCGCCAGCTGATTCTTCTTGGTCTGTTGCAAAGAGATCAGCGTCATTTTCTTGATCAAACTCAAGTTGGAAAGAGAAATCATGTTCTGTTTCCAGTTATCCAACTGCTGAGTTGGTTGGAGGCACTTCAAGGGCAAGGTTCCTCTGTGGGGGAGGAAGACGATTTGTTTGCCCTTGATTCCTGGTAGCATTGCCTTGATATGACTGGTTCTGAAATGTCCTCCTTGGCATATCCCGATGAGGAGCAAACATACCTTGGGCCACTTGTCATTTCAAGGCTAGCAGTTCATTTGCTAGCTTTTGCACCATTTGATCAGTGGTGCCTGTAGATGAATTCTCAGAAGATGAAGAGGATTTGCCTCTGTTGGGATCTCTTCTTATCTTCCCTGCCAAGATGAGATCATCTTCCACCTCAGTGGCCAAATCCTGAGCAGCAGCAAGGTCTATGTGGCCAGCCCGTCTCAACAGAAAACTCACTTAAGGCAGCTATGAGTTGATGAAGAAGCATTTGAGGTTCTCAGGTGTTGGCTGAGCAATTGTGGGAATCTTGTTTCTCAGCTTGTCAAACTTGGCAATGAAATCCCTCATAGGTTCATGAGGTTCTTTCTTCATCTGTGTGAGCTGGGCCAGCAGGGCATGCACATCTTCTGCAGGCTTGAACCTTGCTTCGAATTTGGCTTTGAGAGTGTCCCAGTCAGTCACTGACCGAGCCTGCAGATAGTAGAACCAGTCTTAGCAGCACCTTGCAGTGTTTTCACAAACAGCCTAATTGCTATGTCTTCATATTCCACGCCTATCATGCCATAGGCTATGCTGAAAGCTGCAATGTGTTCATTAGGATGAACTCTCCCATCACCAAAGAATTTGGGAAAATTCTTTCTTGAATTGTGTGGTAGCTCATGAAGAGGTGGAGTAAGATTGAGTGGACCAAAAGAGTTACCCCAGGGGCCTCGAGCTGCCATGATTTGATTATGGAGAAGGGGGATAACAAATCTAGGTGGAGTATGTATAGGCAAAGTTTTGCTAACAACAGAAAAAACAACTCTGCCTTGTGTTGGTGACCTGTTACGGGTAGGAGGAACACCCTTGGATCGTTGAACTTGAAGTTGGGGAGGGAACAAATCGAAATTGCTGTGCTGTACCAACTCAAAAACAGGGTCCGCAACACCTTGGACTCTCTAGCTTCTAGTATAGTGTGGAGTTGCCAGATTGTAGAATAAAAATGAGAAAGAACCGGTTTTGCTTCAGCTTGAAGCTTGAGGCTTCAAATTGCGTGTTCTTCCCCAGTGGATCTGGTTTGCAGACCAGATTATATAACGGAAATGGATATAATATAAATGGATAAGGATAGGGACTGCTTCAATCTGAAACTTGAGGCTTCAGACTGCACGTAATGTCCCCAGCGGAGTCGCCAAAAACTGTTGGCGAGGAGCTGGAGGAAAGTGGTAAGGCTATAATGATAATGGGTAAGACAGACTAGAGTCGCCAGAGTATATAATAGATAAGGGTAGGGACTGCTCGTCGCTCCCCAACGGAGTCGCCAAAAACTGTTGGGTGAATATTTTGTCAACAGCTAACTGATGAGCAAAATAAGTCTCTTCAACCACAACATAGAGAGATTGGTCGGCCATATGTGTAGGTTTACCACATCAAAAGGGGACAAATCTCTCCTCTCATCAAGGGGAGGTTCCTTGTAAATAGGAGGCTATATACTATATATATAAGCAGAAAATAACACTTAGGGGTAGAATAACACCATCCTTCTCTCTTTTTTCAGAGATGATGTTCACAGATAAAGGAGAAATCCTGGTGATAACACTGAAGGCACTTCTCTTCTTTCAGAAGTGATCTTGCAAGAAGCAGCGGGAGTTCTTTCAGGTAGTGACAAGTAACAGGTAACAAGGCGTAACCAGCAGACTGAAATGTAGCACAAAGTCTCCACCTCGACTGCCCAAGAGTGAAATACGAAGGACAATGAGGGCACAAAGTCGTTCCAAGGTCCTTTACACAGAAACAAAAAACAAACAAACACACTAAAGGCAATTGTAGACAACACAAAGTCTCTCCACAGTTGGCTTCAGGACACCTTGATTACTTCCACTAGTTTTGTTTATCTCAATAAGATGGACAAGAATGCATTCAGGAAATAGACATAAGAACAATCTCTTAAAATGACACAAGCTATAACAGCACAAAGTCTGAAAGTAACTTGCTTTCTCATTCAAACAAAAAAATATGATGAACAATTTGAGCTCAAAGTCTCAGTAATCGCCTCCAATTTTGGCAGAGTTTTGCTTTCTATAATAGAAAGATCTCCCTTGGCATAAAATAAGAGAATACAATATATAACAGCCAAAAAAGAGCTTGGCACTTTGTTCCATGGAACGGCCCATGCTACATTCAATGCCTTGAATGCATTTTCAATTTAGTCAAAGAGGGCTTGTGCTAGAATAGGGCAGCCGCCTTAACTGTGGCGTGTTGATTCATTTCAAATGTCTTCTCTTGGGCCTGGGTCATCTGGGCCGTCACCTGATGTCTGCGCATAGCTGTCCACCTCGCCTTTACTCCAAGGGAGACAAACAGGTCTGCGCCTTCAATGTTTACAAGCCAAAATACCTACTTGGTAGACTGTTCCACCTATTGGAATAACTTCTACGCATAGATATTTCTAGTTTTTCCCTCTTTGTCTCTTCTCTGGTTTTTGTCTTTTCCTGGCATTTGAGCTCTCGGGGCTAAATTCTCAGCTTTGCTGGCTCTTTTGGCTCTCTCCCTTCGCGGTTCTTCCTTTTGGCGTTTTGGCCTTTTGCATTCGGGTCTGCGTTCAAGCCTTCAAAGATCAACAGCTATTTCATTGCCGTGAATTTGACGGTTTTGGAGACGTCACCGGACGTCTGGATCACCAACGGCTAGTTCATGGTGCCATGAACTTTGACTGCCCTTCAGGGTCTTGAGAAAAGTCATTTTGACTTGGCTGAGAGCCCCCGGCTGCAAGGGTACCTACCCTTCGAGGTTCTTCGGATGGCCTTCGGCTGGTCTTCGGGTTTCTTATGGCTCCTAATTCCTTCGAACATTTTCGTCTGAAGGAAATGTTCCTATTCCTTAACCATGGTCTTCCGCTTGTTTTCGGTCGGGCTTCCTAATTCCTTTGGACAAAATGTTTCTTTCCTTAACCATTTTTCCGCTTGTTTTTGGTCGGGCTTCCTTCCCGGGTGAATTCCTTTGGACATTTTGTCCGAAGGTCTTTTGCCTTAACAATTTTGCCACGAGAACTTTTTCGAAAGAATTCCCACTTTCTGTCTTGTTCACTCTTTCGAAGAAAATCCTTTTGTCCTCTTTTGCTGATTGCCCTCCGCAAGGGCACTTGGCCTTGGTTCGCTGCCTTCTGCAAGGGCACTTGGTCTCTTCGCTTTGGGGCACTCCTTTGAATCGGCCGATTGAACCGACCGATTGAACCAATTTTGGTTCAACGGTTCAATCTTGTGTTCACGTGACCGTTTGAACCAACTTTGGTTCAACGGTTCAATCTTGTGTTCACTTGACCACTTGAACCAACCGCGTTGAACCAACCGCTTATTGAACCTTTGAACCGTTGAACCCATTGAACCTTTGAACCATTTTGGTTCAAGGTTCAACGGTTCAAGCCTTCTTCTTTTCGCTAAGTCTTTTGAAGCCGTTGAACTTGCTGAAGCGGTTGAACTTTGAACTTTTGCTGAAGCGCTTAACTCTTTAAGTTTGTTGACGTCATTGAACCTTTGAACCCATTGAACCTTTAAACTTTTTGGAAGCGGGGTTCAATGGTTCAATGGTCCAATCCTTTGTTTAAAGCTTGCCGATGAACCTTTTGGTTGAACCTTGGCGTTGAACCAACCTTGAAATTGCCTAAGTGTTGAGAGCTTGTTTCTTTCCTGCAGAGTCCGTAGAAATGAACCTGCAGAGTCCATAGAAACTAGTCTGTAGAAAGGAGTTCGTAGAAACCAACCTGCGAAGTCTGTAGAACTGAGTCCGTAGAACTTAGCCTGCAGAGTTCGTAGTTTTCTTTAAGTCTTTCGAGCCTTGAAAGAGTCCGTAGAATCCAGCCTGCGGAGCCCGTAGAAACATATCTGCAGAGTCCGTAGAAATAAGCTTGTAGAGTCTGTAGAAATGAGCCTGCAGAGTCCGTAGAAATGAGCCTGCAGAGTTCGTTAGCTGAAAAAAGCTTGAATAATGAAGAATTTGAATGCCCGGAACAATTTTTGAGAAGGGAAGAGATAATTTTTTGGCCTGTAGGACCAAAAATAGTTCATGTGTTGTCCGACAAATTTTGGGAACAACAGATAGGAAATTTGAAATGTTGCACACTCAAAGTACAAAATGTTAGCTCGAGAGGAGAGCTCCCGTTGTGGTTGCCAGAATGTAAAATGATAAATTTGAGCAATTGATTTAGATATGCAAATTATATCCAAAACACCTAAATCTACAATCTACCATTAAAATTGGAAAACCATTAGATCAAAATGCAATAAAATGAACATTTAGAACAACATTCTAATTTAAAGCCAAATGTTCCCAATCAAGATTCAAACACGAAGACTAAAGATTATAGATGGAGATTGCTTACAAATAGACTCAGAGTTTTAACATGATATTAGCTTAATCAAAAGACTTTGATAACATGGATTCATTGATAGCTTGATGACAGGATTAATGGATTGGTGTAGTATGGATTTCTTGCACATTCCTTAGTTTCAATGAGGATGCGCTAGTTATTTATAGAGAAAGGAAGATCAATGGCCAGAATACAATGTTGGGTGTAGGAAGATCAATGGTAGAGAATTATTCAAGGAATTAAAAATTCCTTAGATGATTCTAGAGGAGGGAATGTTCTAGAGGTAGAAGCCTCTAGAGTCTTTTTGGAAGCTTAATGACAATTAGTAGATGATTAGTCATGTGATTAGGGGGTTCTAAAGAATCTAGGGGAGTAGGAGAGGCTACTCATAGTATGGGGTAAGTGGAAGGAATTTTAAATTCCCAAATATTAGACAAGTGGGATTAGTTAGTAGATAATAGGGACTTAAGTGAAGACTAGGTACTAGGCATGTAGGAAAGCCTAGGGGATAGGTGTGATTTTGTGAATTTAAAATTCACGAGTGAGCATAAGAGGGATTTAAGTGATAAATGGGATGTTAATAAGAAATAACAAGGGAATTAATATTAGATGGGAAATATGAATGTTAGTATAGATATATAAAGGGGACTAGATTATTGACTAAGGGGGAATAAGCAATGTTAGACAAAATAATGATGAAAGGGATTAATTAGTGAATGATTAAATTAGAATTAGATGGGAATTAGTATCAAAATTAGCAAGTCTAATAAGGTGAGCAAATTGGGATGCATACACCTTACATAGGCTCCCTATATATATCTTTGATCCTCCTTTTACACACAACGCTTGCTTATAGCCTCCACCCTACTTTGAGGCGTGACCAATTATATCTATGTTAGATTTAGTATGGTCTTTTTCCTTTTTCTATATTAGAGGATATTTATATTGCTGGCTGTATGCATCCCACATACAAGGTCCACTCACAATGTGTAGAACAAAAAAGTTTCAACAATATTATTGCATTTATTCCTTAAGGGTGGATCCCCCCATATGCCTTAAGGCGCGCCCCTCATGGGGTTGATGGGCAGTGCCCCTATGGGGTGCATGGCAATGCCCCATGGGCCAAATTTCACCATTACATTATGACGCCGTTCAACCCAACTGCCAGAAGATGAGTAGTCATGTGGAAGAGCAATTGTTTCATCATCCATAATGGTTCTTTAGCCTTCACAACTTTGCGACACTATGTATACATATCTATATAGATAGTTACAATAGCATATCAGAGCATAGACATAGCTAGTATACCATGTACATAACACATATTAATAAACTTTTATATTTTAGTTCTATTATTTTATTGTGTGTCCATATGATTTTTCATTTTTGAATACTTATTTAATATTTGCTTTCGCATATGCATCTAACACATTTAGATTATGTAGTTTAGAGTGTTGTCCCACATATATGACCTAGAATCCTGATAAAGATAGATAACATAGACGATCGATTGATAATTAATGGTGTCATGATATAGTAGTTGGTATTGGTGTCATATGATTTGCCCCTCAAATTTTGTATGGGACGTTTATTTATTATTTTCATTACTTATTCAACTCTTTCCACCTAATTAGTGCTTTAGACAATAATGGGTCAAATTTTTTATTTTCTGCTTTGCTTTAATGTGCATGATCTCAAAGCCCATCTATAAAATAATTCTCTCTGACATTATACATTTCCACATGGTTTAGATAAGTGCGTACTGGTGCTATCTCCATGGTTTCTTTTCCATTGTCTAACTGGACACTCTAAACAAAATACTACATTACAGGATATGCCCCTACACCCCCTGTGTACGGGGACGCAACGTATTGGTATGGGTACGGGGGTGATACACCTAGCCTATGCCCAAGGTACGCCCCAACACCTATGTTTTTTAAAATTTTTTTTCCTCCTTTTTCGTTGGTCAAAGTCAAATATGGACCTCAAAAAACGTTTAAAAACATTTTAAAGTGCACTTGCAACGCTAAAAGCACGAATCACACTCATTTTATCAAAAGATAACACATTTACCTTTCATTGCATTTTTACCTCCCATTGCATATTTGTTCACTCTTGCTCATTTTTTTGGTTGCATAAGCTTAAAACTCCTTCCTTGTGCTAAATCTATGCCATTACCTCTATCTATTTGGAACCAAAGACCTTGAGGAGCTTGCAACAAGGAGGATTACTTAATTTATAAAACTATTCAAAGTTCGACCTTTGGCATTGAAATTATGAGTATGTTTTGTGGTTATTTAACTTTTTTTGTTTCCTCTGCATATTATGTGGTTACTTTTGCTTATATGGCTATATTTTTATATTTTTAATTTTTTTATATATTTTTGTACGGTCGTACCCAAACCCCCCAAAAAAATCCCCTGTATCCACGTACTTGATACTTGAACCCATACCCATACTTGTACCCGTATTGGCTACTAGATCGTGTTGTATACAACCATTTGTATATGCAATACCCTTGACACGAGGAATGCATACACACTTTGTCCTTTTGCCTCAAATTTGCATTTCTAGATTGTATGTCTACCACTTCCTTTGTAGATTAGATGAAGGAATGCCCAATTAATGGTGGTTCTATGACATTATACATTTCCACATGGTTTAGATAATTGTGTATTGGTTCTATCTCCATGGCTTATTATCCACTATTTGACTAGATACTCTAAACAAATTAAGATCTTGTGTTATATATAACCATTTGTATATGCAATACCCTTGACACGAGGAATGCATTCACACATCGTAGATCATCGATTTTGCAAACACTAGTTAATGTATACTGACAGTTTTGCAACCACTGCTTGCAGGAATTGGTGGTTTCATTATCAGTTGGGGAATACTTGTTTGATCCCTATTTGATGATTGAAACCTACTATTTTCTAGTTATGGGGCTTGATGGAGTTCAGAAGTCTTCAAGTAACTCTGGCATGAATCTTCCACGATTCGACACATGCCAAAGCACGAGACACAAACAATTGTTTTTTGTTGATGCAAGATTGCACATCATTCTCGGATGCTCTTGCATCAAACACCCTGGGTAAGTGAAAGGATCCATGAGCTCTTGGTCATGAATTTGGGGTGAGCTCTTCCAATGATCCGCTATATGGGCCAATCTCGGGTTCACCGAAGTTGAACCTTACCTTGATCTATCCTTCCACTTGACCAAATACTCCACATATTCTTTACCTTTGATCTTCTTGACAACTTTAGAGTCCAAAATGGTCTCTATCTCCTCTTTCTCTCTTTCGGGGAACTATTGTCTCCAATCTAGAATTGAAGAAACCAAATCAGCATTGTCTCCAAGTGGTTGTCCTTCATGAATAGGATACAAATATGTCATGTTGAAAATGGGTGAGATATCAATCCTATTTGGTAGCTCTATCTCATATGCATTTTTTGAAAATTTCCTCTAAACCTTGCATGGTTCAATCTTTTCCACTTTAGCTTGTTGTATGTCTGGGATTTGGAAACCTTTCCTTCTTCAAATGTGCTAATACCAACTCCCCAACTTGAAATTATTTTGTTCTTCACTTGAACTTAGTGTGTTGCTTGTATCTCATGGTGTTTTGTTGCAACTTCTCTCACTTATCTATGCATTTCTTTCATATATTCTGCATAGTCCTTTGTTTCATGGCTCGTTCCACTAAAATTGTTGATGTTCTGCAATTTTTGAAACATCTCTCGGGTTGCAACGATCCACTGTTTGAAATGGAGTCTTCACTGTACTTTGGTTGATTGAATTGTTGTAAGCAAATTTAGCTTGCGTAAATATCAAATCTTACTATGTGGGCTTATCTCCCACCAAATTTGTGAAAAAAATTCAAGAGTTCTATTCACTACCTTCATTTGCCCATCTGTTGGAAGATGGTATGTTGAACTGAAATTCAACTTTCTACCTAAATTTCACAAAGTCTGTAAAAAATGACCAAAAAACTTGGTGTCTCTATCTGACACTATGCTTTTAAGCAATCCACATAACCTCATTACTTCTTTGATCTTCTTTGAGAAACAAATTAGCATTGTTTGTGACATCACTAGTCTTCTTACATGCAATGAATATGTGCCATTTTTAAAAATCTATCAACAACAAAAGATAGAATCATTACCCTTTTGTGTCCTTGGAAACCCAAGTACAAAGTCCATGCTAATGTCTTCTCATTGTCTTTTTGGTATTGACAATGGCTTTTACAAACGTGCATTCTAACTTCTACCCATAGCATATTGGCATATGCTACAACCTTGCACAAAATTCTTCACATCCATGCTCATCTTAGGCCAATATTATCTTTCACTAAGCCATGCCAATGTCTCATCCATGCCAAAATGACCAGCTAATCCTCCACTATGCTTCTCCCTTATCAAGATTCTCCTCATTGATTTTTGAGGTATACACAATTGTTGTCCCTTGAACAATAGTCTATCTTGCAAAAAGAAATCCAGCCCTGGAGTTCTATCCATGCTGGTTGGGCTCTTGCACGATGCCCATGCATCTCTAAAATCCAAATCCTCTTCATACAAATCTATCATGGAGTCAAATCCAATCACCTCTATCCTCATTTCATTCAACAAAAGACATCTACTATTCAATGCATTTGCAACTCTATTTGAATTTACACTTCTACTCTTAAAAAAAAAATAACTTTGAAGAAATTCAATCCATTTCATGTGCTCTTGGTTCAACTTACCTTCGCTGTTTATAAACTACAGTGCTTTAGGATCCATGTACAAACAAATTTCTCTGAAAGCAAGTAATGTATCCATTTCTTGATATTTTGCACGATAGTATATAATTCTTGTTCATAAATTGAACACTTCCGCTTGGCATGATTCAACTCCTAACTAAAATATGCAATGGGTTTGCCCTCTTGACTCAAAACTGCCTCTACTGCAGACTCAAAATTTTGAACACTGTTTTGAAATTTGGTAATGCTAATAACTGGCTGTTTGGTCACCTTTTTCTTCAAAATCTGAAAAATATTTTCAACTACAATTGTCCATTGGATTATTTTCTATTGCCTCATTGTTTCTGTGATGGGTGCACATATTCAACGAAAGTTTCTAATGAACTTCCGGTATAAATTAACCAACCATTGAAAACTCCTTGCTTCAAACATGCTCCTGTTAATCACGAAATATACTGAGAGGGGAGGTGAATCAGTATATTATATATCTTTTACTTAATATGATTTTTTTTTAACCACTTAATCACACATTCAAGATATGCAATAGAACTGAAACAATAATATGCACCACACAAGAGAGAGAGAGAGAGACTAGATTTTTACGTGGAAAATAACAACCCCTTTTGTGTATAAAACACATTTCTCAATGTTGCCTACTCAACAAATAATAGAACTCTACAATATCTCCTGCTTTTTCCTCTTCGAAAACAAATACAAACCATGCACTCTCTTGCATATTCCAAATGGCTTCCCAAGCCTTTATTTATAGCTTTCCAAATGACCTTTGGCATTCACCCTTTGTGATCCTTCAATTCTCATGAAAAATGGCGCCAAACTTGCATGACCCTTCGTATCCTTGCATTTGAAAAGTCATATGGTGACCTTTCATAAGCAAAAGCGTCATTTCCTCTTTTATCTTTATCTTGGTGACTTTTCGTATTCCTCAAAGTGTTTATGAAAAAATGTGCCATACCCTCTTTTGTTTTCACATAGTGACTCTTGGAATTCTTCAAGATGACTCTTCATGAAAAAATGCGTTCCATTCCTCTTTTGTCTTTTACCCTGTGACTCTTTGACTTTTTCATGGGACCTTTTTTGACTTATATACAACCAAAAATATATTCATTAATATTAAATAAATATTAACACACATTAGCCAAGATTTGAATATTAAAAACATCATTAAATGCAATGGGGCTTTTATCACCAATAATGCTAGACCTTTGACATGAATGACAATATTTTCAACAATCTTCCCTTTTGTCATTGATGACAACCTCAAACTGAAACTGCCACATCTTGAAACCTGCACATACTGCGATCTAAAAAACATACAGTAACTCTTTACTATAGCAACCTGTATCTATTTTCTGTACCTGTTTTTACACTTGTACGCGTCCCTGTTATTCTTCCTCTTTGACATCAATGGCAAAGGGCCTACCTAGAGCTAACACTTAGCTCCCCCTCAACTGATGCTAAATCTCAATGGCAGGAAGTAAAAAAATTTACTCTCAACTTCTCCCGCAGATACTCAAATGTGTCTTTTGATAGTGCTTTTGTGAAAATCTTTGCACTCTGCTCTGTAGTACTAATATACTCCATCTTAACCTGCTGATCTACAACCTATTCTCTCAAGAAGTGATATCTAATGGGAATATGTTTTGTTCTTGAATGCATCACTGGATTTTTTGAAATAATAATAACACTTGTGTTGTCACGAAAAATAGAAATAAGTTCATCATATATTACTTTGATATCTTCCAAAGTTTGCTTCATCTAAAGTACTTGAGTACAACACAATACTACTGCAATATATTCTGCTTTTGTGTAGAAAGTGATACTTAATTTTGCTTTTTGTTTAGCCATTATACTAAGCTATCACCAAGGAAGAAAGATCCACTTATATTCTATCTGTCATCCAAGCAACCTGTCCAATCTGAATTTGTATAAGCAACCCAAGTGAAATCGCTGTCTGTGGGATACCACAATCCATAATCCAATGTCCCCTTGATATATCTGAATATTCTCTTTACCAACTGAACATGACTATCTTTTGGAGCTGACTGATATCTTGCAACCATATCTACTGCATGCATGACGTCTGGCCTCAATGCTGTCAAATATAAAAGACTACCAATCATAGATCTATACAAAGATTGATCTGCAATAGGTGAATCTTTATCCTTGCTCACTTTATTTTCTGTAGACATTGGTGTGCTAACTGGTGCACAATCCTCAAAACCAAAATTTTTCAACATTTTCTTGGTATATTTACTTTGAGCTATGAAAATTCCTTTATCCGATTGAAATATTTGCAATCCTAAGAAAAATGACAATTCTCCAAGCATAGACATCTCAATTTTTTTTTGCATATTATCAGAAAATTCTTGTCATCTTTTCAATGTTTCAACAAAAAATGATGTCATCAACATATACCACAACAATCAATTGATGCTCAGATTCTGTTTTGATGTAGAGATTATTGTCAGCGAATCCTCTCTTAAAATTTTGATCTTGCAGATACTTATCAATTCTTGCATACCAAGCTCTGGGAGCTTGTTTCAATCAATACAATGCTTTTTTCAATCTGCAAACATGACTACTAATATTTGAGAGAATAAATCCCTCTGGGTGCTCAATGTAGACCTCTTCTTATAGATTCTCATTTAGGAAGACAAATTTTACATCCATCTGAAATACTTTGAAATTTTTAAACACTGCATATGCAAGAAACATTCTAATAGCCTCTAACCTTGCCACTGATGCAAAAGTTTTTTCAAAATCTATTTTCTCAATTTGAGCATATCCTTTACATACTAATCTTGCTTTATTCTTGGTCACTTCTCCATTTTCATTCAACTTATTTTTATAAACCCATTTTGTTCCTATCACATTGTGATTTTTTGGTCTAGGCACTAATTCTCAAGTATCATTCTTTTTTATTTGATTTAATTCTTCAATGCATATCATGTCTAGCTTCTGAAAAAGTTCTATGCTGAATTTTGGATAACAAAGATAAATTAACTTGCTTAGATTCACTTACCATCATTATTTTGGTGTGAATTTTTTCATTTATGTCTCCGATGAAGCCACTTTCATTATGATTTCTTTGAACATATTTGGATGGAGTTTTGATGTCTTTTTTCTCTTTCTTCTCATCTTCATCTGATGTCTATTGCATTACTGATTCTGTGTTCCATCTTCTATCCTGACACTTGCACTTTCAACAATTTTTTTGGTTATTTTGTTATAACATTTATAAACTTTACTTTTATAAGAATAACCAAGAAATATACTTTCATCTGCTCTGGATTCAAACTTTTCAATTTTTTCGTCGGTTCTCTTTATGAAGCATCTGTTGTCGAAAACTTTGAAATAATCCACTATTGCTGGTTTGTCTTTCTATAGCTCATAAGGAGTTTTGTCACTATTGACCCTCAATAATGCTCTATTTTGAATATGCACTGTTGTAGCAACTGTCTCTCTCCAATATTTATCTGATATTTTGGATTCATTTATTACTGTCCTCGCTATCATCTGAACTATTCTATTTCTCTGTTCAACTACTCCATTTTGCTGTGGAGTTTTCGCTGTTGATTAATGTCTTTTTATTTCATGGTCTTCACAAAACTCAATAAACTGAGCTGACATGAATCCTCCTATTTGATCTGATTTTAGACACTTAATCTTAAACTGGTTTCATTCTCAACTAATGTTTTGAAATGTCTGAAAGCTTCTGATTTTTTTTAAAAATATTACCCAAATCATACGTGAAAAATTATCAATAAACAACATGAAATATTTCTCACTTTGAGTACTTTGAGTTCTCATAGGTTCACATAGATCAATGTGAACAAGCTCTAACATCTGAGTGGTCGAGTACTCTTTTGTTTTGAATTGCCTTCTAACCCGCTTTCCATGCTGACAAAGTTCACAAAGCGTGTCAAATAGCTTTGTAATCTTTGGAAGATTTCTGACTGCTTGCTTCTCACTGATGTTGACAAGATTGTCAAAATTTATGTGTCCCATTCTCTTGTATCATAGCCAATTTTCTTCAATCTGACTCAAACAACATTTTTGACCTTTGATGTTTGATAACATATACAAATTATTCTTTGTTCTTTGAGCATCTGCAATCAACACATTTGAATCTTTTTTCTTAATTTGACAATTTTCTGTATAAAATTTTAGTGTCTTTGATCACACATTTGACTTACACTCAAAAGATTGTGTTTAAGACCTATATACAAAACATTTTCAGTTTTAATTCTACCATTATCCAAACTTAGTGTACCTTTTTCGGCAATTCTAACAGTAGTATTATCTTCAAATTTCATTGTACCACCATTGATCTTCTTCAAGGTTATGAACTTGTTTTTGTCTCCTGTCATGTGCCTCGAATATCCACTGTCAATGAACTATGGTTTTTCTTCATTTCTTGCATGCAAAACTGTCTGTACCAACATAGATTTTTCAAGATTTTTTTTTTGTTATGACCCTGTCTGAACTTTCTTCTTGATGAATGGAGCCTTAAAACTTTGGTCTTTCTTGATTGACTCAAACATGCTTCTACAGTACTGGGCTATGTGTTCGAAGTTGTTGCACTTATAACATATTATGGTCTCTTCATTAACCCTGATAGAGGAGCAAAAGAGTTGTGGCTTCTGCTTAACTCTGTATGACTTTCCTTCTTATTTTTTAAATTGTTAGCTTTTTTTTGATATTCTATTTTCTTATGACTATATCCATTACAATAAAAATAGTAACCATAAAACTAGGACTTGTTTGTATATCTCTGCCTTGATTGCCTTTTGTAGCTCTATTCTCTCTAACCTTCTTTGTTTGAGATGTCCTTTGTATTCTTAATTTCTTTCCTTTTAATTTTTTATTTTGTAAGAGCTTCAGCATAGCTCTTTCTTTTTTCTTTATTTGTGAAAGTAGTGGCCTCTCCTTTTTTTTTTTCAAATCCAATACTTCTCTTATCTGACATTGATATTTGATTTTCTATCTTATTCAACATATTAATGCTATTTTCAAAATTTGAATCATTGACTGCTCTATCATTGATACTTTATTTGTTTTCTCAAGATCTGCTTTCAAAGAAGCAATTTCAATAACATACCTTTCACATTCTTTACTTATTATTTGCAACTGTGTCGTTAGATCTTCTTCATTCTTCTTGGCTTTTTCAAAGTGTGCTTGTAGATCTTCAATTATTCCCTTTGACTCGTTTTCATTTTTTTCGATCTGGAGCTTTAATCTTTGATTTTTCTTTTCAAGAGCTTTTAACTCTTTTAAGGCACAAATGAGTTCTTCCAAATTTACTTCGGTTTCATCCTGTTTTTCTTTTTGATCAACTGTACTTTTGCTTGCGGAGGCATCTTCATGTATGGCCATGAATAGAATCTCTTCTTTTGAATCATTGATTCCACTATCTTTCGCTGAGCTAGGATTTTTAGAATACAAACTTTTTTTCTCAAATCCCTTCTTGAATTTTCTTTTGAAATTCTTGTATGTAGCATTTTCTTCTTCATTTTCACCATTGCCCTTATTTGAGCACTTAGCTGCAAAATGTCCAATCTTTCCACAATTAAAACATTTAAAAGGTAATTTTTCTTGATATTTATTTGTGCTTTTTTTCGGCTTGTAAATGAATAGAGCTCCATTGTCATCTTCATCATCTCGCTAAAACTGTCACTTGATTTTTGAATCTTAGCCTTCTCTTTCTTTGATGTCTTGAAAGCAGCATCTCTTTTTGAGGGTTTCTCTTGTTTGGTCTGCATCTTATATGCCGTAAGTATACCATGTAGCTCATCTATCTTAAGCTTGGCTAAATTCTTCATCTCTTCAATTGCCGAAATTTTTGTATCATATCTCAATGGTAGAGATCTCAAAATTTTTTGAACCACAATTGATCCTTCTAACTTTTCTTCAAGACTTTGAATCTGATTAACTATTTGATCAATCTACAAAAGATAACTTGTTATATTTTCTTCCTCTTTCATCTTCAAACTCTCAAATTGTCTTCTGAAAGTCTGAAGCTTAGCTTGCTGAACCTTTCCATCATCTTTGTAAATATTCTCAAGTTTTACCCAAATTTCATGAGTAGATTTATATTGCATAACTTTAACAAATTTTGATTCATATAAACCACATAAAATAGCATTTAAAGCTTTAGCATTTTTTTTACTTATTTTTTTCTGTCGGAGTAGGTACAAGTGTCTGTGGCTCTTCATATTCTTCCACCATTGCTTGCCAAATGTCGAATCCAAGGACCATCAAATAAGTCTTCATTCTTATGCTCCAAAAAATATAATTTTTCCTATCAAACAAAGGTGCTTTATTTGTAGAAAAACCTTTATGTGATCCAACTATTGTGCTTTCTCGATTTACCTTCACGCTGTAAAACTTTTTCAAAAGGAACCTGTTCTGATACCAATTGTTAAGTACGAAATATACTGAGAGAGGAGGTGAATCAGTATATTATATATCTTTTACTTACTCTGATTTCTTTTCTTTAACCACTTAATCACACATTCAAGATATGCAATAAAACTGAAATAATAATATGCACTACACAAGAGAGAGAGACACTAAATTTTTATGTGGAAATCCAAAGTGGAAAAAACCATGGAGAACAATCTCAAGTATATGAATGAGCATCAACTCAAATTACAAAGTTTGCAAACACCAACTTGCAGGAGCACCAACCCCTTTGTCGAGCACTAACACAACTATTCGTGAGCACTAACCCACATGAGCACCAACCCCTTTTGTGTATAAAACACAACTATCTCTCAATGTTGCTTACTCAACAAATGATAAAACTCTACAATATCTCTTGCTTTTCTCTTTTTGAAAACAAATACAAACTATGCATTCTCTTGCATATTTCAAATGGCTTCTCAAGCCTTTATTTATAGCTTTCCAAATGACCTTTGACATTCACCGTTTGTGATCCTTCAATCTTCATGAAAAATGGCGCCAAACTTGCATGAACCTTCCTATCCTTGCATTTGAAAAGTCATATGGTGACCCTTCATAAGCAAAAGCGTCATTTCCTCTTTTGTCTTTATCTTGGTGACTTTTTGTATTCTTCAAAGTGTCCTTTCATGGAAAAATGCGCTATACCCTCTTTTGTCTTCACATGGTGACTCTTGGAATTCTTCAAGATGACTCTTCATGAGAAAATGCATCCCATTCCTTTTTTGTGTTTTACCTCGTGACTCTTTGACTTTTTCATGGGCCCTTTTTGACTTATATGCAACCAAAAATATATTCATTAATATTAAATAAATATTAATACACATTAGCCAAGATATGAATATTAAAAACACCATTAAATGCAATGGGGCCTTTATCACCAATAATGCTAGACCTTTGACATCAATGACAATATTTCCAACAGCTCCTTTGCGATGGCCACTCAACAATAGCTTTAACGTTTTTCTGAACCCATCCTCAATCCGTCATGTGAGACCAAAAAACCCAAGTAAACCAACTTGGTCTTCATAAAACTGCACTTCTTGAAGTTGGACAACGTATTCCTTTCTTTCAACTTTTGAAACACTTGCCGCAAATTGTATGTGGCCACGTGAAAACACGTTCCACTGAGTCCTGATAGAAGAAACCTCCTCTGGTCAACCATAAACCTTTTTCACCGCAACCCAAAGTTCCCTCATTACTTCTCTGTCCTCATATGGAGCACTCTTATTGGTGACTTCTGTATCATAACACTTTGAATTCAAAGCGTAAGCAACACAATGTGGAGGCATGTTAAACTTGTTTTATCTTTCATGTATCTTTTCCTTAATCAAAGGATATAGAGAATGATCCCTTAAGTCTGTGTTTTTTCTTTTTCTCACACATAGAATCAATTTCTTTATAAATTTCTCCCAAACAGCTTGTTTGACTCAACAAAATGGATTTTCTCACAAATGGGTTGAACAAAGTCAACAACCAATTTCACATTAGTCCAAAAATGGTCACAAGGACCATCTGCGTCACTTCAACTGCAGTTTTTGATGTAGATTATTTCCAAGGTGTCCATGTATCACTAACTATAGTGGAACATAAAGCCCTTTTGACAGCGTAAAGAAAGTCAAAAGTATGAAAAAAGAAACACACCGTGTATTTGCAAGTTTTATAAGTTCCACCTTGGCAAATCTTTGATAAATACCGTGTGGTAATGATTACATATGAATATTTGTATTTTTCTACTCTTTTCAATAAGCTCATAAATCCACTAAAACTTGCCAATGTCTTTGAGCACATTATGCAGGTCATGCACACAACACGATGTCTAAAATACAAACACATTCATATATTTCTTTGCACTAACAAGCCAATTGCTTTAAAAACTAGGTCAATCCTGTAATGTCCCTAATCAGACATTTTTTAAACAATTTTGGATTTACCGGAAAACCCTAAGGCAATAATAATAAGATCTAAATTTTATTGCAACAAACCCGTGGAAAAACACAATAATCTAATTTTCTATTATTTATGATAATAAACCTTTGAAACAAAATACTCGAATGGTTTGGAAATCACTGATAAACCATGTGAATATTTACATTAGATTTCAAAGGTCAAATATACAAGATGAAATCAAATACAACTCAAAATATATTTTATTTATTTATTTTCCACATTAAAACCAGAGAGAAATACCCGAAGGTTGATTACCACTGTTCTTCCACAAATGACGCTTTAGATGGGAAGTTAGGGCCAAAAGATGATCATGCAAACTGGAACCACGAAGATCTGCCCACTGAATTGGCACTGACAATGAAATGTGTTTCCAAAGGGTGACCTCAGCCCTTAATCAGGGCCTAAATGGGCTCCAAAAGTTAGAATTGATGATGGCCTAGCTATAATCGCAGTTCTAGACTAAAAATCAGGACTGAAATGTGCCCTGGGTGAATTGGAAATTGAATATCTATAACTGAAGCATAACTACAATCCCTGGATGGAGTTACCTTGGGAGATGAAGTCCGCAAAGGATGGTTTTCATCATTTATTGCTACAGCTGAAATGTTTGCATCAAACATACATGAGAGAGTAATATGAATTTTCAAGACGACCCCTAAAAGAAATCCCCTAGTTGCCTTTTATTATTTTCCGTTTGCCTTTCCCAAGTGGGTGCAATGTCCCCTTTTTTAAATTATAAGTATTAAATATTATTTTTATTAAAATAAAATGTATTTTTAAATACTAAAGCAGAAAGAAGACCCTTAGCCTATTTTCATTATTTTTCAGTTAGCTAAAGAGGGAAAGGATAAAAAGGGAAAAAGAGGTTCATTTTAGGGATCATGTCATTTAATCAATAAAAAATTATGAGTTTGAGCAACTTGCTTGACTTTTACTTGTAGAAGGCGAAATTTTTTTTTGGGGAAATTGAAGTTAAGGATAAAAACCTTCAACCTTTAGCTGGGTGACTCTATTTCAAGGGTTATAGTGAGTAGATTTGATCAGTTTGGGGTGTCAAAATACCATTTCAGGTACAATGCAGTAGGAAGGACATCTAGGAGTGGCATCGCAGTTTTGAGGCAAATATTTGTGTTCGAAGCCCTAGAAGGGTGGTGAACAGATTTGGGAGGGCAACGAACCCCCCTTGGGGTTTGAAAGTGCCTTTTCTAGGTTAATTCGAGCCTAAATTTCTATTTGAAGGCATAAACACCTCACTGATATTTTGTTATATTTTCCAGCTATTGATTTGATTAAATTACCAGATTTGAAGGTACTATATTTCACTACAATATTTCTAATTTTTGGCAAGTATTTTTGAGAATAAAATATTGCATTTGTGCCCTAAAATTGGTATCTATAGAATTTTGAATTTTTATTTGCTTAGGGTTTGAGAGGAAAAACTAGAAAATCGTAATTTTTAGTTAGGGTTTGTTGGAAAACCCAAGTTTTAAATTTGCCCATAAGTTGACATTTCAGTGGTAGCAGAGCCATTTTCTGGCCAACTATGGGTAGTGAGTTGTTTTAGACTCTTCATCATGTAGGGTAGTGATAGAAAGATGAAATTAACACAAAAAACCATGGAAGAGATGTTGCAAGCTATGCAAGAATCTCAGAAGGAACTAAGGGCAATGGGTCCCAAGGCATGGATTAAGTTTGTAGGGTTAAGCCCTAGATCTCAAGAGTCTCTCGTAGAAGAAAAATGACTAGCAGAAGTGATGAATACTTCATCACCACAAAAGATCAAGCTGCCCATAGAGGAATCCACCATGCAAATTGAAAACGAAGAGCCCTCCAAAGAGAAATTCACAAATTCGAATATACAAAATGTTAGGGCAAAGAATTTCCCCTTGACGATGAGGGAAGAGGGAGAAATCATGGAGCACGAGCCCAAGGAAGAGGGAAAGTCAAATTTGCAAGATTGGGGAGAGAATTTTGTGGTTAAAGCCTAATTGCTGGATGATAATGTTGATGTTCAGCTTTCTGGAATTTCTAGAACAACAATCAACAAGAAGCTAGTTGATGGCGTTCGTGACCTGGGCAAGAAACAAGAAAATGCTCCATGCACGTGTCAACAAAATATGGATGAAACCAAGGTGGACAGGGCTTCACTTGTTGAATACGAAGACCCCAAAGTGGAGGAACATGCACCATCCTCCAAACTTTCTAAGGACGAGCAATTGATTGATTTTCATAACATTGTGGAGAGACGTGTTTTAAGAAAATATTGGGAATCACAAGGTTAGAAGGGTTGGAGGTATCTCCACAAACCCCGCTTCACCGAAGGAGGACGAGCTTTTTGTTGCCAGCCTAAGGTATGATAATGATGATCATATTTCAGATTTGTTGCTCCCTCCTATGTCACTGCAATATTTTTGTCATCATGAACAACATGCTAAAAATGATGATAAGGTAAAGGAGACAACTTGTAATATAGAGCAAATAGATCTTTTTGATCAAATTCAAAATAGTGTGTGCATAATAGTGTGGGATCTTGGTGCTGTCCGGAGATCCATTAAGGTTGGAATTTCTGTTTTTAAAATCTATATTGCTGATAATGTCACTATTACATGTTTTGGGATTGAAAGAAGATCACACCTCACCTTGGAGGAACATAAGAAATATGTGGTGAACACTAGTAGGGTCATGAAAATTCGGTGGTTGCAGCTCATGGGGCAAATGCAAGGTCCAAACGTGTCACCTCACACCCAAAGGTGCTCTCAAAGCGAACAACAATGAGACAACTCTAAATTGGGGCCAACAAATTCAAAATAATGTTGATGATTTCAGATTTGATGTCCAAGCTATGATTGCTTATGTGTTGGCTATTGGAGATGACTACCCTCTAGTCAAAATCTATGGTATGCTTGATAGGACATAAACATTCTTCCCTCATATTGTTGTTAATGCAGCTGATAAGTATGATCCTAAGAGGTATTCTAAGATGTGTATTGAGGCCAAGAACACAATTTGCTGCAATGAGCATGTAGATTCTCCGATTCAAGTCCAAGGTTGTTTGTGCATATGGGATTCGGATGGTTTGGGATCAAGGTAAATTTCACTATTGAGTTCTCCATCTCTTGCACTTGGCATGTAAGAAGAATTAGGAAGAGTCATGTAACATTTCTTGTGTATTCTAACAACATGGTGAAGGAGTCACTACAAAGGGGCTTCATCATTCTTTATACCATGGAGATACAACTACTTTTCAATGCTTGGGGTGGACACAAGGTAAATCACACATTTTCAATTTTCGAACAACAGTTATATCATAGAGGTTTTCAGCTCCTAATCCATGTACATGCTCTTAGAAGAAGTCTTCCAAGAAAAAGGGATGTAGAGTTCATGAATTTTATATTTGCAAGTGAGCAAGATGGATCTTATATAGCTGCCCCGAGCATTGTAACCCAAATGGAAATTGGTGGTATGATCGTAAGTAGTAGAAGTCATGTTTTATGGTTTTTAAGACATTGTCATAAAAAATTGTACTGCTGTTATCAACATTTCCAGATGGCCCAACATTTTGTTTGCTGCCACACAAATGGGGATAGTCATGAAATGGAATAATCGTCAGTCATTGGGAGAATTTTCAATCATTAATGGGATGCTTCCAACCCCCATAACATTGTCATTGTGGAATTTCATGAGGGGTTTTCAGTGGGACAGTTGCTGTACCATCCTTTCACCTACTACACAACATTTCCAGCCCCCTTCTCACTTTTTTGACAGCTGTAGAAGAGTTTCCAGTCACTATCACTCTGATTTTGTAGAAGGAAATGCAAGGTTACAGTTGTGTTTGGGACAACGTGATTGAGTTTTCGGACATCCATAACTTGAGTGGAGGTTATGGGATGGTCGCAAGCAATGAGAGAGAGCTGGCCATCATGTCTATAAGGCATGAGGAAGTGCTAATGGGAATCCTTGTTTTTCTTAATGATTTTGTTCCACGTGCAGGTAAAAGTATAAAAAAGGAAGAGCAATTGAGTTTGTTTCTCATCCAAGCAAATGGGGGAGCATATGGGATTGCAGCTGAAGATGGAGATGACACAATGAAGGTTGACAAGTTCGTAATTACAAAAGATCTCATTTTGTATGGCAATAGAGACTTTGCAATGCTTGGATTGGAAAATGAACAAAAACATTCGAGTGTACAACCCAACGAAGGACAACAGTAAGAAAACAACCTAGAAACTCTTTATGGCGGCCTCAAATGGCAATTTTTGGACAGCCAAGAAAATTACTACAACAAGGTAACTCTCTCAAGTGGTCTACTTTGAGTCAGCTTTGCATAATGTTTCCGAGTTTGCCATTGAGTGAAGAATGCCATCAAGAGTTGGAGAATGGTTTGATATACATCCCTCCTAATGAAGAAACCAAAAGCACCAAAGGAAGATCCCAAGGGGCAGCCCACTTGAATATCAAAGTAGCGCAACAAAAACATGGTGAAAGGGATCCTAACTTAAATCTTCATGCAAAAGGTCTCCAATAAGGCACATAGGAAGCACAAGATGATGTATTACTACCTCCAAATGCTAGACAAAGTACTTTCATGACAGCCATGAGCCAAAATGCCACCATTAACGCTGCTGCTATTATCACTAGCAGCCACCATATTATTTCAGGCACACTCATATTTGTGAATATGGGATGTCCTTCCACCATAGTTGACAAGATTGGAACGAAGAATGAAGATGCCACTTTGGAATATGTTTTAGCTTGTCAAGTTGCTGATTATTCATCAATTCCTTGCTCTAGGGCTGTAGTTACAGCAACTTGGAAGTTTTTTATTAAAAATTAAGTATGCAAAGAATAAATTTGTTGATGTTGTTTTTGAGGGAGAAAATGAAGATGGCAAGTCCAAGTAATAGCTGATCTCTGCTTCAAGGAAGTTTTAAAACTTCATGGGCTACCAAAGAACATAATTAGGGAGAAGGACAACAAATATATGAACTTGTTTTGGCAAGAGCTCTTTCATTTGATAGGCACATGATCTAGATTATTGGAGTATTACAACATATTCCTTCACTTTGGCAGGATGGTACTTGGGTATGAGAGCTTACATTTGCTTGAGGACAAGCAAATTTGGGGAGGGAGGACTGTAATGTTCCCTTTTCTAAATTAGAAATACTTAATAATATTTTTATTAAAATAAAATGTATTTTTAAATACTAAAGTAGAAAGAAGACCCTTAGCCTATTTTCATTATTTTTTAGTCGGCTAAAGGGGAGGGAAAGGATATAAAAGGGAAAAATGAGGTTCATTTTAGGGATCATGTCATTTTATCAAAAAAAAATTATGAGTTAGAACAACTTGCTTGACTTTTCACCCGTAGAAGACGAAAAGCTTCTTTGGGGGAACTAAAGTTGAGGACGAAAATCTTCAACCTTCAGTTGGGTGATTCTATTTCAAGGGTTACAGTGGGCAGATTTGATTAGTTTGGGGTGTCAAAATACCATTTCAGGTACAATGCTACAGGAAGGGCATCTAGGAGTGGCGCAACAGTTTTGAAACAACTTGTGTTGGAAGCCCTAGAAGGGTGGTGAACAACTTTGGGAGGCTAGTGAACCCCCCTTGGGGTTTGGAAGTACTTTTTTCTAGGCTAATTCAAGCCTAAATTTCTGTTTGAAGGCATAAACACCTAGCTGGTATTTTGTTATATTTTCCAGCTATTGATTTGATTAAAATACCATATTTGAAGTTATTATATCACTGTAATATTTCTAATTTTTGTCAAGTATTTTTGAGAATAAAATATTGCATTTGTGCCCTGAAATTGGTATCTATCGAATTTTGAATTTTTATTCGCTTAGAGTTTGAGAGGAAAAATAAAAAAATTGTAATTTTCAGTTAGGGTTTGCTGGAAAACCCAAGTTTTAAATTTGCCCAAAAGGGGACATTTCAGTGGGGCACTCCACTTAGGTTCTTTTCTTTATTTTTACTAAACATTTATATTTATATTTAGCGTTGACTTTATTTTACTTTAAAAATCATCTTTTTAATTAAATGACAATAAAATGTAAGTTGCCTTTAATATAACGTAAAGTTACTTTTTGGCTAACTTAGTCATATTATTATTTTAAGTATTTAAAAATACTTTTCATTTTAATAATAATAATAATAATATTAAGCTGCCCAAAGATTAGAAAAGACCGGGTCCAATTTAAATAATTTTATTAATTATTTTAACCTAGAAAAGGGGATATGACAAACATCTGTAACAAGGACAACTTGTGATGCCCCCATCTCCTCAATTGCATCACGTCCCTGGTTTTAAAGGAACTCTGTCTTTTTATGTTGTTCTGAATAGTTGATTGTCTTAAAAAAAATAAGGGCCTTTGGAGCAAGTTACCATAATGTTTAGAAGAGGACAGTTTTTAGTATCAATGCAACCATCCATCACAATGCTGCATTTTTTTAAGACCACACTCTTTTGATTGGCACAATTTGTTGCTCTATTCTTGTTTTTTTCTTTGTCAATAAGAGTCATGCAAAGCTTATTATATACTAATGGTTTATAACCTGCTGGTTCACTGCTGATAACATGAACCATCTCCTCGTAATAAGATGAACAAACAATGTTGAATGGTATTCCATTCGCATAGAAGAAGCGTGTAAAAGTTGCATCCACTGCATCTCGACCATGCACATCAAACATGCTTCCAACAGAGTTCAAATTGCCAATGTGTGGTCTCTTACAACAAAACTCCACATCCTATGTCGCATGTCCGGAAGACACATTAGCTCTAATTATGTTTTTGCGGTTGCTATGATAGGATGATTTTGAATTCGATTTGTAGTTGAAAAATGAGAGTTTAAAGGAGTCACTTTGCCTTTAGATCTTTCTTGTTCTCTCATTGCTTCATATCATGCTTCTTCATTCGAGCAAGGTTCAACCTCTTTTCGCGATGTTTGAAAAAAATGAGCCTTCACCCTCGTGTAACTGCCCTGAAAAGCCTTCTCACAAAGCTTATAGGTGATCTCCGTTGTTCTGTAATTTCCTTCGCGAATGCGATTGCAATACTTCCAGAGTGGATACAATGATTCTTTGCTTCTCCCTGACATTTTGACCAAAATAAAAATAAAATTAGTAATTATAATTTAAAATTTATTAAAAAAATAAAGTTAGTTTTTAAAAACCTAAACTAAAATAAAATATTAATTTGAAAATTAAAAAAAAAAAAAAAAAAAAAAAAAAAAAAAATTAAATTAAAAAAAAATAATTAAAAAACATTAAATAATATCTAAAGTCTAAAATCAAATATTTTATATAACATAAACGATGAAATGCAAATTAAAAAATAAAATAAATAATAAATATTAAAATTTAAAAACAAAGCTATTAAAACATTTAAAATAAAACCTAAAATTAAATAATAAAATTACAAATATTAAATAATAAAAACATTAAAAATAAAATGCTAATTTGTAAAGTTTAACCTTGAATTACACAACAATGTTAGGCCTTGCTTAAAAAACAAATAACGTTGGGACTTTAAACTTAAGTTTCATAGTATGTACCTTATTTCCACCCTAGATCGTGATTTCCAACTATAGTGACTGGTAATCTAGGGATGGCGACTGATTACCTTCTACTGCAACTGCAAACTTTTCGAATCTCGAGTGCAACCGTTGTAAAATCTGATTGGTTATGGTAAAATGTGGTGCATTTTTTTTTTATAACAAAATTTATGCGTTTAGGGTTTAAAAAATGAGTTTATTTAGGGTATGAACTTTTTTAACCAAGAAACAATGGGGAGATGTCAGAAGTCTTCGACATACATTTTTGGATATGGAAGATGTCTATGTACCCGTCTCTCATACCTGAGATGCGTCACGATACCCAAGACATGTCCTAGGGGGTGGGGGATGCATTTCCCGGCAACTATGGTTCTTACTTTCAGACTTTTTAGGCTAATACAATTTTCGTTGTGGAGATTCATGTTGAATGTTTAAGATATTGTATTCCATGGTTGATTGTTAGATGTGCAGAGTTTTCAGTGCTTGTTATTATATCTTGCAACATTTTGTACATCATTAGTGTCAACCTTTCTAACGGCCGTACTCTGATCATTTTGTACTCTCTTTTATTAATGTATTTTGACATATACCAAAAAAAGCAAGGTGAGGCCTATGGTACATTAGTCTCATTATCATTAAAAAAAGATATTGAATGCTATTCAGAATGATGTGGTTGTAAAAATAGTAAGATCTAATGGACTTTGTGCTTAGTATAAGTTAGGTTGAGCTAGGGCTCCTACTACCTTATTACCTGCTTTTTATATATTCAAGCTCGACCTTGTGAAGGAAGACCAAGCAATCCATTGTGATTAGAGGAAGAACTTTGGGAAAGGGCCTCACAAGATGGAAGTGGGGGTGTTACACACTGAGGAGTAGAAGTATTGGAACTATGTAGTCTCTATGACATAGCTATATACAATGGCATTAGAACAAATTCTAAAACATACAATGGTCAAAATGTGGTGGATTATGTTATTTGTTCACAGAGCTTAATCTTGAGACTGATGGAGTTGGAAGTTGGGGATCACCTTGTAGAGTTGAAATCATATCATAATCCAATATATGTAAAGATTGACATGCACATAAACCATCAATAAGGAGAACATGCCCACCACAATCAAAAGACGACACTTCGTTAGGGTAAAATTCTCATGTCTCATGAGAGTCGAGAACTCTTTAAAGCAACCCTTGAAAAACATTTATAGGAAGCAGAGAATAGTATCATGTACGACTAGTTGACCATCAAACGACAATATGTTGATCCTAAAGTTGTAGGGAGACACGTCTCCTACCACCTGGGAGACATGAACACATCTTTGGTATGGGAGACGTGTATGAAAATGTCCTTCGTTCCTGGAAACGTTTGCTGGAGACATTCAATATTTCCTTCTTGTTTCCTCGAATCCTAAACCCATCCCCCAAAAAACACTAAAAAAATAAAAGATAAAAACCTAAAATGCATTTTGCAATTATAGAAATGTTACTGCTCTAATTATTATCTCAACATTTATTTGCAGAGGTTTTAGGAGATGGATTGAAGATTGAGATGCTGTTGATCTGCTTGGAGATTAAGATGCTAGATTTCGATTTTATTGTACTTGTAGATTGAGAAGGCTTCGACAATTGATTCGCAAATCTAGGTAGGTTTTGATGATCCTTTCCTACTGTTCAATGTTTGCATTTTATTTAAGACTTAATAGTCTTATTGCCATCCAAATACAACATTTCATTGTTGAACATTACATTGCTGTTCAAACATGACATTTCATTGTTGTTCGATAGTGATGTCTTTGATGGACAATGCCATTTTTTTTAAATTTATCAAAGTTCTAAACTATAATAATAGTTGTATAGTTTTAATTTTTATTATTATTTAATTACTTTAAATTTTAGTTTATATATATAATTTTATTATATTAATATATATATTTTTTATTTTTTTAACAATTGAAATCATACTTTTATTGTTGGATTTTTTAAGTTTTAAATAGGTGTTAATAAATTTTAAAAAAGTTAAAATAATAGGCTTTACACACACACACACACACACAATGGTAGATGTAATTGAAGAAGAGAGGATGCCAGGAAGAAAGGGAAGATAGGAAGTAGGTGTGTAAGAGATTTCCTCCATTATGGTAGAGCCAAAGCTCGAACACAAAAATCTTGGTCAATCGATTATTCTATTCAATCATACAACAATGCAAAACATTACATATTAATAGCTTTTCAAATCCTATAGTATAGGAGAGCTATTTATCTCCACAAACTTTTAACACTAATCTAGGTGGGTTGTTCAACAACCTTTATTCTCTCCCCAACAATATCTCACACACCTAATTTTATTCGTGAGTTGTTAACACAACTTCACGTACAATACACATACACCGATAATACTAATTGCCCACACACTAACATACCTGCTCACAAATATAGCATGCCTAAATATTTTATATTAAATATTTCTAACATTCTCCCCCCATAATGTGAACATGGTTAATATAAGCCTCCCACAAAATGAATGTTGGGTTTGCTCGTTAATGCGTTTGTTACAATGACAGATTTTACAATGATTTATTGATAAAACCACTGCCTTGCAACATAGACTTATTTACTATTTTTGACAAATAGACGACAAAATTGACTAAGATATAAATTTTTAAATGATGGACAATAATAAAACCACTATACACTAATGATCAACAATAAACGAGAACACTAAATCACCTAAGCGACATTATTAACTTAATTTCTAGACAAAACACTTTAGACCACAAAATAAAATATCGATCTAAATGATACATATAACAAAACTATATACCAAAAAAATTGGCATGGACATGGGATGAAATGCACATGGCACGTTGGAAATCAGTGAATGTGATGGTGTGGAATGCAATGCAAAGAAACTAAGGCAGTGTTTGGAACGAGTCCGAGGTGAGTGAGGAGCTTGCTGTCACAATCACAATTTTTATTTTTATTTTATATATAACCGAAACAATTGTGGAACAGAGTTTCGACTAGAGTTTAGCATGAAAACACGTAATGAGATCCATAACTGTGTTATAGCCAACACAAGAACTAGACCAAGTACATAACTCATCAACGACTTCATTAGGAAGCGATTTAACCACTTTGTATTCAGATAGAAGTGGGTCAATGTGGTCATATCCACTCACTCCTATCCGCATACTTCACAGTGGCCTTTCTAGCAGAGCCGTTACTTATGCCCTTACTTGAGTACCTGTACAAGCTATAGAACAACCAGTACCTCATGGGGTAATTCAACAAAGTTCAACAAACAGTGGAAGAGTGAGAACAGATTCAACAAAAAAATCATCATACTAATCTTGCTTAAGCAAGATCTACCAAATCACAAGCAGTAGACAAAAATCAAGGGAGTACTATTTACAAAAGCAATGTAAAGCCTTGGAACACCTTTTGAATTCACAAGCAGAGGCACGAGGTTTGGCATGAACTGCTTTAGGAAGTGTGCAAGGTTCATGGGATGTTTCAAACTTTCAATAACCATGCTTATGTTCTGTTTGGAAACATCTTACAAATCTACAAGCAGGGTAAAAGCACGACACAAATTGCCTAAGGATCTTACATTGGCTTAAAGTTAGCCTTACGATTCTCATTATTACCGATATGAGTGTCGTATGAGTTCAAAGGACTCAATACATATTAATAGTTCCATGGACTAAGTGCACTTATATTAGGTTTTGATTTTAATTTCATTCTTAAAGATTTAACCCTTTTATCTTAGATTCATGACCTTAGCCTAAGCATATCTTAGTTGCTTAAACTTAAGATTATAACTTGTTTTTATGATCCAATGGAGATTATCTATATCAACTTAATAATCTAATTCCATTAACTTCCTTTACTATATAAGGATTAACTTGTTGAATATTTCAATGGACAATTCCAAACATGGAGCATTTGATCCTCTATCACAATATGCCCTAGTTAGGAATAACCATTCTCTTTTTAAAACTTTTACGAAGTATCTTATTTGCCAAGTTACAACATATATGTAAGATTTACATAATCTTATTGTAATTCAATTCCAAGGAGTTATAAGGTGATGCCCACAACAGTCCATAGCACTTGACAATGCTTATTGATTTCAAAGTGAAATGATTGTCTTCTAATAGACTTTAGAAGATTATACAATTTTACTTATGTAATTCTCCCATTTTAATTCTTATCAAAAACTCTGACAATAATTACAACTCATGCATAGTTATGATGATTATAATCTCTTTAATCCACCAAATTATAAACACAAGGATTCCATTTCATTAATCTATATAAGTTATTGTCTTAAGGTCTTCCAATGAAGTCTCAATTAAACTCTCATTAATTAAATCATCTATCAATGAAGTGTTAGCCAATTTTCACATTCAAGTTTTGCATCTTTCTTTTGGCTAAGTGTAGCGTTCTTAGTTTGTTTATCCCCACAACAAAGAGTCAAGTGTTATTTCCTTCGAAAGCCTTTGTTCGGTCCTTTTGCAATTTTTTTTGCTTGTGTTATTTCTTTCGGTAAGGTTTTGCTTCGGGGTTTTTTGTCCAAGTCTCAAAGGAATTGTTTTGGACTTTTTGTCCGAAACAAAAGGTTCGAAGGAATTGGTCCATTTCAAGACTTCCGAAGGGTCACTTGCAAAAGTCCGAAGGGTCTTTTCTCATGGAAGTGTCCTTTGCAAAAAGTTCGAAGGGTACATTTCAAGATTTTCGAAAGGCATCTTCAAGATTTCCGAAGGAAAAGTGTCCTTTGCAACTTTTTCGAAGGGTTTGTTCTTTCAAGGAATTGGTCCAGTTCAAGTTTTTCGGAGGGCACTTTGCGAGTTTTCCGAAAGAATTGTTTCGGACATTTTGTCCGAAACAATCTTTCTGAAGAAATCTTTCTTTCAACTTTTCCAAAGGAATTGGCTCTTTCAACTTTTTCGAAGGAATTGTTTCGGACATTTTGTCCGAAACAATCTTTCCAAAGGGTCTTTTTCTCATGGAAGTGTCATTTGCAATATTTTCGAAGGGACAATTTCAATTTTGCCGAAGGGTCTTTTCTCTTCCGAAGGGACACTTTCAAAAAGTCCGAAAGATCATTTCTCAAGCAAGGGGATGCTTCTTTATCTTGCGAAGGGACATTTTCAATATTTCCGAAGGGTCTTTTCTCCGGAATTGGTCCTTTGCATTTTTACGAAGGAATTGTTTCGGACTTTTTGTCCGAAACAATCTTTTCGAAAGAATTGGCTCTATCCTTTTTCCGAAGGAATTGGTGCTCTTTCAAAAGTCCAAAAGGTCCTTTGCAATTGCTCGAAGGGACACTTGAAAAAAGTCCAAAGGGTCTTTTCTCGGGAAAGTGTCCAGTTTAGGGTTTCCAAAGGGACATTTTAGGATTGCCGAAGGGCATGTTCAAGCTTCCGAAGGGCATGTTCAAGCTTCCGAAGGGCACTTTTCAAAGTCCCGAAGGGTATGTCTATCAAAGGAACAATCCACTTGCAAAGGGGCCCGAAGAGTTATTTCTTTCGGAGAAAAGTGTCCGCAGGAAAATTGTTCGGGAAAATGCCAAAGCAAAAGTCTGAGGAAAATACCCCGAAGGAAAGGTCCTAGTAGAATGACAGTTAACGTCAACTTCAAGGTGATGAGCTAGTCGTTGGCGTTTAAACAGTGGGTCCCAGGTAGATCGATGGTCCTCATTCAAACGCTCAAAGATCCAAGGGCTCACGTTCTTCATCCGCCAAAGCAGATCAAAGGGTTCATCTCACCATTGATTAGGTCATGATCTGAGTTGTTTTTGATGGCCAGTCAAAGGAACAATCGGCTGTACATGTAGACTCCAAGTGATGCCTCTCCAAGGTCAACAGAATGAAAGCGATTCTTTCCTACGTCGTTGCACACCTTAGCAAGCTAGTGAGAAGCTGTTAGCATCAGGACAAATTTACAAGAAGTGGCCTCTCATTTGCATAACCGATTGATGCCATTACTCAGCTCAAAAATATCTTGTTTCTGCTAGTGCAACCGTTGGGGAAGCATCTTTGAGAGAGCAAGCTAGTTGTGTAACCACCAAATGAGCATCATTTGCAAAGACAGTTGCAGCTGAAGATGGAGATTCCTAACAGAATGATTCCTCTTTCTGGCGCAAAAGGTCTCCTCTCACTTCGTTTCTGCTATAAATACAACCCTTGGGCTAGTGTAAAAACGACCACACAGTGTAGGGCGAAGCCCTGCTGGATTGATGTTACATTCTGCCTTTAATCATTAGTACAAGTCTATTCCTTTCAATTCTAGACAATTGTCTGAGTGTGTAAGAGACATATAGTGACAGTAAGTGATGATTGTCCATCTTTCTGTCCTCTACCCTTCATGCCTGAGCAAGAGTTCTTAGTCTAACATGTCATATAGAGTGTGTTAAAGTGTGTTGAATTGCTGTAAGTGTATAACTATTCTTGGAATGTGCAAAGTTTGCCTTTCAGTTTGTTTGCCTTGTGTCATTTTACACATCTCGCCTTTGTACTGAAATACTTGTGTTAGAACCCCTTAGAGCTTGAAAATGGTCTGTGCGTTTTGCTATATTGTGCATTAAGATATGACATTCACGTGGAAGATAATCTCAGTGCATCACCAATCTTAGAGTAGGTTTCATTTTGTGCAATTTCTAACTCTTTTCCTTTAGATCAAACTGGGTTAGACAAGTTGTTTTGTAGAGATACATTCAGGGAGCTAGCCCTTTAAATCTAAGGGCTCATTTCCTCTATAAGCATACCCACATGCCTCGAAATGTTCCAATGTTGCCCAAATCTGGAAGAGGATTGAACACTCTCTTTTAGGGTGCAAGATTTGGAGACAACATGAAGTTTTGGACAAATTAATGTAATTTGTAAAGTCCTTATTAACATAACTTACAAGTCACATCATAATAATCTATTATAATGTTCACAAAAAAATAACTTCAATGAATAACATCACTTAGCTTTTATAAGCATAATGTTAATTCCATAAGAAGCATACAAAGTAACTTAACTCTCAAGTTTGCTATTGATATGAAGTAATAACATACCAACAACACTACCCAATTCTCATACACTCGTGTATATAAAAGACTCATGTAAAAATCACAATTAACTTTTACGACTAGGTTCTAAGACAATTATTTACATCCTCGAATAACTAGTTAGTTAGATACTACTAACTCAATAGTGAACAAGTATAAACAAAGCCATGAATACATTTTCAGGTTACAAGTCAACTAATAACCATTAAAATATAGCAATTAGACTGCCACAACTTTCTAAACTTAATGATAAATTGACTTATTCCAACACAAGGGACTAACTGAAAGTACATGATAAAATCACATAACCATTTTCATACTACCAATGTATTAATGAACCGATGTAAATCTATATATAAATAACAATATAAAGAATACATGGATAATCAAATGATCAACTGTAATCATATCCATAAATCAAACTTACATGATTTATCTAAAAATAAAAGATAACATAACATTACTTGTATCAAATACAACTATAATAAATTACAATTATAATGAATAAAATGGATTATATAAACATTTTAGTTCATCTACAGCCGTCACAAGTCATGATAAAAGAGAAGTGTATCAAAATTCTCGCATGCAAACCAATGAAGATAATCCTGCCTCGCTAGTCCCAATGAGCCCAAACATAAGTGGTCCTTGACCACCCCAACCATCAGTTGGATACAGATTGGAGCAATAGAGAAATGGTGGAGAAAGGACAACGAAATGAACTGAGCTTGACAACAGGGAAACAAAGGAACAACATATATCAAACGATTCACATGAATCCATCTCACCAAGTTCCATTAACTTGGTACCTAATCATGACTATAGTTCATCTTCTCGAGCTTTTCGATTTATGAGCCATATTCTATTCGTAGAATATAATGTCTCGTAAATCTTATGCCATGCATTTATCAGGCAATCGTCCTCACATACTAATTTAATAGATATTAACGAGTTAAAATAAAAACTCGTGAAAAGGAGACAACTTCAACTAATTTAAAACGATAAATTAAAATTTATATAAAGCTATGGGTCAACTTTTGACCGAAATAGACTTTATGCGAAATAGAAAAAGATTCAATATCGACTGTAATGATATAACGTAATCATAACAATTAAAATAATCAACTAATCATTATTTTCACACACAAGTCAACTAATGATAATCTGAAATAGTTCAGACATCATTAACATAATTATATCAATAACTCTAATAGGATTTGACAAACCCAAATCAACTAAATAATGACCATATTATAACGTAAAAGTCAAACGTATTCATACAGGGAAAAATAATAAAATATTATTTTCCCAAAAAACCCTATTGTCCATTTCAAACCTCGTGGAGACTCAAAACGTCATTGCCCCCAAGTTTATGGCTGTGGTTCGAAACACACAACAGGTTAAACAAATGAAACAACATTCCTTTATAAACCCGTATGAACCCAATTAGGGTTTTTAAATATAAAACTAATTTATAAACTCAACATAGTCAACAAAATTCCCAGCCGTGTAACCTAGCTAGGATTTTTCAAACCACAATGAAATTTAAAACACAACGCAGTCACAATAACACACAACCATTGCCAAGTTAAATGGCATAACAATGCTAAGCAAACCCTAGCAATAATAATGTAAAAATATCAAACATATATATGCAGTAAATATGACAAAACAAAATATATACATATAACAAATATATATGCATTCAACGCAGTCATGGCTGAGCCGTACAATGGCCGCCATGCATTAACATAGAAAATAAAAGCCATCGACCCTAGTTAGTGTTTAAAACTATAAACACATTATGCAAGCAAAATAACAATGCCTATGTTTATGGCTGAAAACCGTAACAGTTCACCATTTAAAACTATTAAATAATGCAACTTAGAAATTCAAACAAAACCACTTCCTTGGAATCTGGAAAATCGATCACTGAAGAAGATTTACTTCATTTTCAGGGGCCCAAGTTATGCAAAACAAGCATCCAAAATCCACATGCCTCGAACAAAATCAGTTGAACAATATAAACCAAAATGAACCCCAGTTAACTCTACCAAACTCCCACATGGCCGACAAGATTAATGGTTTAACTGTGGTTCAAGCCCTTGAAAATTCATGCAAAAATTGCATTTCATTTCCCTTCGCCATCATGCCAAAATTTGTGGTAGTCTCCAAGGCATAGAGCTCTTTGAACAAACAAGCCAAAATGACCATAATAAAATCTAAAAACCATTGGAAGAGTCTCGACCCATTCGCATGGTAATTCGAGCCAATGTCATGACTCTAAAGTCGAATGGCTTAAACAAAAAACATCAAGCTAATTGCTAAAGTCCCAAGGTGGGTTGTGAGCTAACCAACTTAGCACATGCCCAAGCCAAACTTGTCTAAAACAAACAATGAATGCCAACAAAACAATAATCAAATGAAGTCCTTTAATGCATAGACCTTAATGCATAGAGCAGTTAGAATATGTTCACAATTGCTTGCAACCGTAACACAGGTTGATTTTAATCATTAACTTTGAACAACATCAAGACAATCAAACAAGGTGGTAAAGAGTCAATGCTCAACAAAACGACTGTGAACAAAATAGCAACAAGTGACCGAATGCCCTGTCAAAGTCGACAGTGATTTAGTCAACGAAAACATAATAAACCAGAATGACTTAAAAATGATGATAACAACAAGCAATCAATAGTTGCAAGATTGCTAATGACTCAACAAAGTTGACAAGTCTTGCAATCGACAACATCAAGTAAAGTAATGTTTGCACAACGTTGAAACCAACTAAAAATAATTCAATCATGAAATCGAACATAAAACAATAACACAACACTTAAATCATGTAAACAAAATGACTTAATCAACAATACTGTCAAGCTCAGTTTTTATAGTAAAATTTACTGTTTCGGTTCATCCACGTCATTTCTCCATGTTTCTTCACTGTTCAAGTTTGAACACAACCTAGCTCAATCCCCTGTCCCTATAGTCAACAAATAGACTATCAACAGTATTTGGACATCTAAATACAATAAATGCAATAACAACATTTTAAATAACATATCTGAATTGAATAGTAAATTAGTACTCATTAAGCATAAATATCCAATGCTGTAATGAAAAGTGTATCCATAACTGTCTTAATCAATAATAATAAAATGGTTCAACGTAGGTCACTGAACTGTAACACTACAATAAAACAAACAAAATATGTTTCGAATAGTTCACAATTAACTATATCAGCGATATGAAATAAATGCAAGTCAAACAGGGTCATGACACTCAGAAGACAAGCTCTACGTGTTGATCGTTGCAACCATGGATAGGTATCGTGGGAGACCAATGCGAAGTGCTTGACGTTGGATCGAAACAAAACTATGAAATGTTGGTGATGATTCTCCAATACAAATGCCTAGTTCTTTGAATGTGGCCACATTGTAATGTTGTAGGAGATGACTCAAAACCCAATGTCGAGGTTTGGAAGCAAGTTGACGACTATCAAACACAATGTGAGTATGTTGGATGTAGTGGAGTCAAGCCAAACAAGGAAGGGATCATTGCAATCTATTTGGCGAGTTCGGTGCAACAATGATTCTGAACAATGCAAGGTTTGTTTGATGCAGACTTTGATATGAGCTCAGGAGTTGAATGAAATGAGGAGCAATGTTGAAACACTCAATGCTTAATGCACAATCCTGATGCCAACAAATAGCCCTGAATGCGATGCAAACAAAATTAATGCTGAATCTAGAGATCTGATGCAAAACAGATGCATGCAATGCTGCAAAGATCCAGTGCTGGCCAAACTGAATGCAACTCAATGCAAAGAGTACATTGCAAACTAGGAACAATGCAAACCTAAATGCAAAATTGGATCTGCAAAACCCTTAATACAGAGACAACCAAATGTAAAGACTGCAATATATATATAGAATTGCTAGACGATGATGGAACATAACAAATATGACAATGGACAAAAGATAGAAGGATGAATGCCAATGGGTTTTTGCATGTGGTCCTCACTGCAGAACCATTGACAATGAAAGAACAAAGAATGGAACGAACAATGGGGTGTGCACGTGGTCAACAATGCATACTCGTCAAAAAAACAAAATGGAAAACATTTTCAGAGAGGCCAAACCCTAATTTGATACCAAATGTAGGATATTTCCTCCATTATGGTAAGAGCTAAAGCTCAAACACATAAATCTTGGTCAATTAGTCATTCAATTCAAATATACAATAATGCAAAACACTACATATTAATAGTTTAACTCCTATACTATATAAGATCTATTTTATCTCTACAAGCCTCTAACACTAATCTAGTTGGGTTGTTCAACAACCTTTATTCTCTCCCCTAGAATATCTCTTAGACACCTAATTCTATTTGTGAGTTGTTAACACAATTTCACGTACAATAGACATACTTACATCAATAATACTAAGCACCCACACACTAACATGCTCACAAATATAATATGCCTAAATACATGTTCATACTAAATATTTCTAACAGAGTGAGTATTGGAAGAAGGAGAAAAAAGTGGTAAAGAGGAACTACCATCTATGCTGAAAATAGAGACAACCATAGTTGACATGCCTTTTAACAAAAAGTAATTGCTAACACATCAACTGGGTAAATTATCATCATTCATGGTCTTTTGGATTAGGCTCAAGGATGTCTTATTTCTTGAAGAGTTTACTTTTGTGTTCGAAGAAGATACTTAGTGTTTCTTTGCCCATAATGGTGAATCTAACATCGACAACAAATGCAGGGGCCATGTCATATCTCATCGTGGGTTGGTATGCTATAAGAGATGGGCCATTCAGGATTTCAGAGATATGGGGTTTAGATGGGGGTTGGCTATCGTGCATATTGGTCCAAGTAGAACCACTAATCCTACGCTGAGGATGCTTGCATTTGCTAAGGTTGTTGGGGGGAGTCGGGGGAGTGGGGTGGGAACACGTTGGATGGAGAGGAGTGGAATGGACAGGATAGGATGATGAAATGCGGATTTCAACCAAACTGGGGGAGGGGGAGGAGCGGCTGAGGTGGAGGCAAAGTGTTGTGAGAGGGGTTGGTGAGAAGGGAATGGTTTGGCAGGAGTGGGAGAAACAATAAATGGTGGCAAAATGAGAAGAAATGCCTGTAGCACACTTGTCTTTGCTTTATGATTGCACAAAAAAGTGACAAACCGGGTGCTCTCTTTCCAATGATGTAGATTGGTAGATCTCAACTTCTGTATCTACTTCCTCAAGTTGTAGTGTTGGTTTATAGATCTCTCATTGCGTTTGAGTTCTTCATTGTAGGAAGGGTGGGTTGCAGAATTGTATGAAGCATAATGGATTGAAAGACATTGAATGCATGCATTATAGAAGCCAACTTTGCTAGGAATTCATCTCGAATAGATTGAGTCGAATGAGGAACACTAGTTTTGAGTCTCTTGAGGCTGAGAATTTGTCTTATGACAGCCTCACAAAGTTCTTTCAACTCGGTCAGGTTGAAGCATCTACGCATAATCTATGAGGTCACTTGCCTAGAGAAGTTCATCCTTCAAAATGTAGGGTGACCTTAAGATGGAGATATTTTTTTGAAAATTCTGTGGTGGAGGAACAAAACCAAATGGGAGTGTACAAGGTTTATAAAGAGGCAAGGAGGTGGAAAGGACAGGGAGAAAAATAATGGCGGAGCATGTAGGATCCAAAGAAAAGATTGCACTCAAGGAAACATGATGAGGATTAATGGAAGAGAGGGGATGGGATGTGGGGAGAAGGGAGAAGATGACGTGGCATGAGGGAAGGCGAGGGTGATTACTATGTAAAGGAAATCGATGAGGAAGAAAAATAGGGGGCAAATTTTGGAGTGATATGTTGGAAATCGGAAATGGAAATAAGAGTGAGCCATTTGAAGTCCGTTATGATGGAGCTTTCAATACAACTAAGGATTTGCAAGGTGGTCAACTAATTGGTTGGTTTCTTTGTACCGATGAGAGAAGGAAGTTTGCTCAAAGGAGGAAAGAAGTTGATAGACCTGTTGGAGTGTTGAGTTAAGATTCCAATTCATGGTGATCCTTATCCAAGGACATTGATAACAAGGAGAGAATTCCCTCGATTACAAGCTTTGTTGCTCTTTAAATTTTCACAATTCAAGGCGGAGAAGATGGGAATGCATTTATACCTCATTGTTCGTAGCTATGAAGAGATAAGATGTTGTAGCTCCAAGGAAGGCATCTGTGTTTGATTTCAGAATGCAACCAACTCCGGCCTTACCTGGGTTACCCTTGGATGCCCCATCAAAGTTGGACCTGAGCCACTTATGTTAAGGTGGTCCCTAGAAGGAGCTGTTTAGAATTTGCTTTTACTTGAACCCCATGAATGGGGATTAATTTTTTTATTTACTAATAGTCTAATAGTAATTTTAATTTTACTTTTACTTTTAATTTTATTTATTTATTTATTTTTATTTTATTTGTATTTCAAATTTTTTCCTTCATTTTTGTTAGAATATCAAGAAGGAAAGATGGCCTAGCCTTGTTGTGGAAATATTGTGATTGCATTTCGATGGGCAAAGGTAGTGGTGGAACTACGGTTATCTCCTGCAAACTTTGTGGGAAGTCCTTTTAGGGCACTTTCACGAGGGTGAGGGTTCATTTTTTCCATACAAAGGGAAAAGGGGTTGAGGTTTGTTCAAATGAGCACAAATGGTATGAAGCTTTGAGGAAACAAGAAAGGGCGGGAGGCAAAGGGCCTAATTTAAGCTCTCATGGTTTAGGAACAATTTCAACTTAGACTCAACCTAGAAGAGAAACCAATGAAACAAAATCAAAGTTAGACGTGTCTCCTGACACATGTCGAATGTGGAACAGATTGTGGAGTCTTCTCATAAGATACAAAACATTGGTATTTCAAACCCCATTGGAGACGTGTCTGATGTATGTGGTTGAGGTGTAGTTGATGCAGTGATTGCACGTTTCTTCCATGTAAATGTAATTTCATGCCATGTTGCATGCTCACCTTATTACGAGGAGATGGTTTGTGTGAATAATAATGGGTCAACAGGGTATAAACCCCCTAAATATAGGAAGCTTTGCACGAATCTAATTGACATAAGGTAAAACAAGGATAGAGCAACAAACCACACTAGTCAAAAGAGTGTGCTCTATAGAAAGATGCAACATTGTGATGGATGGTTACACTAATACTAGAAATTGTTGATTTCTAAATGTTATGGTGACTTGTAACAAAGGCCCTTATTTTATTAATTCCATAGACTATTCAGGGGAAGATGAAAATGCAAAGTTCTTGAAGAACCAACTATGTGATGCAATTGAGGAGGTGGGGGCATCACATGTTGTCCAAGTTGTTAAAGATGCTGCCCCAATTTGCAAAGCAACATGCTTGTTAATGCAAACAAATACAAACATGTATTTTGGATGCCATGTTGTGTGCATGCATTAAATAATTCACTCAAAGTCATTAGCAAAGTTTCGTGGATTTCTAAGCTCATTGAAAAATGTAGGAAAATACAAATGTTCATATACAATCAACACCGCATACAAGCTATTTATCGTAGATTTGCCAAGGTGGATCTCCTCAAACCTGTAGATACATGGTTTGCTTCTTCCTTCATTTTTCTTGACTGTATTTATGCGGTCAAAGGGGCCTTATATTCCACTATACTCAGTGATACATAGGCAAGTTGGAGGCAATTTACATTAGAGATTGCAATTGAGGTGAAACATGGTTCTTGATGATCGTTTTTGGGCTGATGTTAAATTTGTTGTCGACTTCATCCAACCCATTTGCGAGGTGATCTATTTTGCAGATTTAGACAAGCCATGTTTGGGGGAGTTTATGAAGAAATTGATTCCATGTGTGGAAAAACAAGAAAGTTCACAGACTTAAGGGATCCTCCTCAATATCCTTTGATTAAGGAAAAAATACAGGGAAGATGGAACAAACTTAACACCTCTTCATTGTGCTTCCTACGCTTTAAATCTAAAGTTGTATGATATAGATGTCACCAACAAGAGGTCTCCATATGAGGACAAAGAGGTAATGAAGGGATTTTGGGCTGCAATGAAAAATATTTATGGCCAAGGAGAAGAGGCTTTTATTATGAGGTCATAGTGGAATAAGTTTTTAGGTGGGTGCAATGAGTTTTTTACGATGGAGGCCTTGTATGATATGTGTGTGAAGGACCCAATAGAGTGGTGGTGGAACCATGGTAGTGAAACACTTAAATTTCTAATCATTTGTAATATGATTACTCACAAGTTTCCAATTCTTCACCTTGTGAGAGGAATTGGATTATTTACGGTTTAATTCATTCATTGAAGAGGAACAAACTAGGGTCCAAAATTTAGAGAACTTGGTTTACATTCACAACACACTCCATCTTCTGCCTCATAGAGACCCAGGTTACAAGGAGGGTCCCTCAGCAAAATGGGACCAAATTCCACCTGACGGAGCAGTAGATATAGCCTTGGAGGATGAGGGGTTTGAGGCAAATGGCCTCAATGATTTACCTCCTGTTTGAATGCTTATGGAGGAGCTGGAGCTTGAGTGATGTGTATCTAGAGAGCATCCTGCTAGAGGACCTAGAGGCTGATGACATAGTGATGCATCAAAGATATGATTTAGATTCACATTTTTTATTTTTGTTTTTTGTTTGCCCATTTGTCAACATTTCCGTGTGTTACAATGTAGTATTGTACTCTTGACACTAGATATGATGATATGAGATGAAATATCAATATAATTACTCGTGTTTGTCTTTTGTCCGCATCTAATTTATTAATTTATTTACCTTAAGGCTTAAAGTTACAAAATTTATTTTTTAATGCTTTTTAAATTTTTACATTTATGATTTTTAAAGTACTATGGCCATTGTATAGTTTTTTTTTTTCTCTAGTCCTAAGAGGGGAAATATAAATAGCTTTCTAACAAACATGTGGTATGATGAAGAGTGCAAGCAAGCAAAGAGAACTTTGGATGGATAAAGAAAATAAAGAGGTTTTTGAAAACTGATACGGTCTAAAAAGTAAAGCTATATGGGCACAAAGAGGAAAGAACTGATTTCTCTCAGAAAACACAACCCCAAAGAATTTTGGAGAGAACTACAACAAAAGAGAAAATAAATAGAGAATAATATTATAGATACGCAATGATTATATTATGCAAAATGTCTCTATGAATGAGATCAAGATAAAGACACCCCAACCATAATCAATACAACAATTGAGCTCTTCTCTACAGGTGATAATACTCTAGGTATAAAGAGACTAGCAAGGGGTAAGGTGTAAGACATAGATGGGCTACAAGAAAAATATCTAAAATGAGATTTGGAAGTTCTCACACCACACATCAAAAGCATATTCGATGATGTCATCTAGAAAGGCTTCCCGATAGACTGGATGACCAATGTCCTTATTCCTCTTTATTAAAGTGAAGATATATATAACCTGTGAACCTATTGTACTATCATGGTTAACCTTCTTCCTAGAAAACTGGTCAGGAGTATGGTAGAACACAAAATTAGCAGCTGTGTAGATAAAGAGGGGAAAAGAGTGAAAGGATAGGGAAGTTTCAGGTCAAAACACCCCGCTATCGATCATTGTGTCACTATTAGGCACTTGATTGAAAAAGTATGGGATAACCAAGAAGAATAAGTTTTTTGTTGATTTGTTGACTTCAAAAAAACATTTGATGAGATACCTAGAAGCAAAATTTGGAGCAGGATGGAGGATTTGGAGTTTTAGATGAGAATAGAGTGGCAATACATAGGCTTTATGATCAATTCCAGGACAAAATCATAACATGGGAAGGAATGTCAACATGCTCTAGAAGTAACATTGGTGTCAAACAAGTTTGTCCGTTATCCCCCATTTTTTTGGTGCTATACCTAGATAAGCTAGAGGAGTGGATAAACAAAGTTGGTGGAGGGGGTGTTCATCTAGCTAGCTATGAGGTAAAGATACTACTATATGCGTATGATCTTATCCTAATTGCAAAAGCAACACATTTTTTGAGAGGACACTTGAGGGCCCTAGAGCTTTTTTGTCAAGAGGTTGGAATGCAAGTGAACACCAACAAAAACAAAGTCATCTTCTTTACATTAAAGAGAAAAAAGAAACAAATTAACTTCCTTTTCGAAGGAAACCTATTAGAAGTAGTGGAAGAATACAAGTACCTCAGGATTAATTTCCACAACAAGCTTAGTTAGGAGACTACAGGGCAAAATATACAAGGGGGTGGAAGGCTTTATAATCGCTACAAATTAGATGTAGGAATGTAGAATTATGAGATTGATAAACCAATAGGACCTTGTTCGGGTTGCTTTTCACGTTGGTGGTCCTCCATGGATGCGAAGTTTGGGGCAACAATGTGTCAGATTTGAAATGGAAACAAATAGAGAGAATTTAGAAACATCTACTCATAAGCAGCCTCAAAATTAAAACATCAGCTCCGTATGAGATTTTATTCGCTGAAATAGGGAATTTTCCATTGGAGGCATCAACTATGATTCATAGCTTAAGTTATTTAAAGAAGACAAAAGGTATGGAGACTCGTTAGTACCTAGAATAGTTGTAAAGGAAGAGTTAGGCAGGAGGAAGAACACATAGATGAAATAAAACAAGTAGTGTTGGAAATATTGTCATTGATGTCAAAGGCCTAGCATTGGTGATAAAGGTCCCATTGCATTTAATGGTGTTTTTAATATTCATATCTTGGCTAATATGTGTTAATATTTATTTAATATTAACGAATATATTTTTGGTTGCATATAAGTCAAAAGAGGGCCCATGGAGAAGTCAGAGAGTCACGCGGTAAAGACAAAAGAGGAATGGGATGCATTTTCTCATGAAGAGTCATCTTGAGGAATTTCAAGAGTCATCATGTGAAGACAAAAGAGGGTATGGCACATTTTTCCATGAAGGGACACTTTGAGGAATACGAAAAGTCACCAAGATAAAGACAAAAGAGGAATGACGCATTTGCTTATGAAGGGTCACCATGTGACTTTTCAAATGCAAGGATACGAAGGGTCATGCAAGTTTGACACCATTTTCCATGAGGATTGAAGGGTCACAAAGAGTGAATGCCAAAGGTCATTTGGAAAGCTATAAATAAAGGCTTGAGAAGCCATTTGTAATATGCAAGAGAGTGCATGGTTTGTATTTGTTTTAGAGTAGAGAAAAGCAGGAGATATTGTAGAGTTATATCATTTGTTGAGCAAGCAACATTGAGAGATAGTAGTGTTTTATACACAAGAGGGGTTGGTGCTCCTGTGAGTTGGTGCTCACAAATAGTTTCTGTGTTGGTGCTCGGCAAAGGGGTTGGTGCTTGCGCACTGTGTAATTTGAGTTGGTGCTCATTCATATACTTGAAATTGTTCTCCGTAGTTTTTCCCACTTTAGTTTTTCACATAAAAATCTGGTGTCTCTCTCTCTTTTGTGTGATGCATGTTATTGTTTCAGTTTTATGGCATATCTTGAATGTGTGATTAAGTGATCAAAGAAAAGAAATCAGAGTAAGTAAAAGATATATAATATACTGATTCACCGCGCACCCCCCCCTCAGTATATTTCGTGCTTAACAAGTAGTGAATGAGTAAATGGAGAATTATACGCATGCAAGAATGCCCAAAAATTAATGAGGAACTAAAAAGGTATGTGAAAAAAATTCAGGTTAGCCATGTTGACAAAGCAACTTTGGTAGAGGAAAGAATACTATGCCAAATAATTTAATTCCACATGTAATTATGATGAAAAGGCCTACATAAGAACACAAATCAAGTGGAAGGCAAAAATGTTATTGGCTCAACTAAGGAATATCTCACATCATCTTAGGTGTGAAACTGACACGTGGACAATGCCTAAAGAAGAGTGGGAAAAAAGAACATGCCTATTTTGTACCAAGGGGGTGGTGGAGATAGAATGACACTACATCATGGAGTGCGCAGCTTAAAGTGATATCCGAATTAAATATGACGACAACCTGAAAGTGGACAATCTAACCGTCTTGTTTGAGGAGGTGATGCAAGATAAAACAACAAAATTTTTAACCAATATTCATAGTATAAGCTTCAACATCAAAAAGAGAATGGACATTTCACAAAACTAATAGGACAACTCTTGTTTCAAATGGCTATTTTCGCACAGAACACTCTTGTTACTGCCCATGGTTGGACAGACTGCATGGTCTCATGGACATTATTAAAGTCTTTCATTCATTTATTCAATGGAGTACAAGATTGGTAGTGCCCAAGTTGCAAAATGTCGAGGATGCATATTGTCAAACCATAACAATAATTATTTAGAGTCTCCTTCCACATACCAATGAGTGCTGTTAAGGCTTTGTGCATATTTAATGCCGTAATATAAATCCAAAGCCTTAACATGGCTGTTTTTGTAAAATCCAAATGTATTCATTGTATGCAATGTTAAAATGATCTTTGAAATTTCAAATAATACCTCCAATGTCTGCTTATCCTGGATAATGAGAGCTTGCAACATCAATATTCAGTTTAGTGAATTGAGAAGAGGCTGGACACCATCGACCTGTGGATTGGACTGTGAAGGAAGGGGACATGTATTTGCCTGATGTTTTCCACAGCTTAAACACCAATAAATCTTCCACGTTCTTAAATGTGGTGGCTTGATTCTTTTAGTGACATATACCTGTAAAGCGGGTGTTAGAATAAACTCTAGCCAATACTTATTGAGTAGCAGAATGACATCTACTAGACTTGTGCATTCAAAGTTATATTTGCTACCCAAGGGCACACGGGAAATTCTTAGTCGTTTAAATTTTTTTGGGACTGTTTTTCGGAATATTTTATTCAATTTTAAAGACGTAGAAAATTCAAAAATGTAAGAAATGCAATTATTCCATACTACTGTGCTCACGTAAATGGACTGATTGCAGGTCAGCTGTTGTCTAGATTTTAGCTTTGGTGTGGCTGACTAGAAATTCTTTAAGATAAATGGCCCTTTGAAGTGCACATCGTTTGCTAAATACCTATTATCATTAAAAAGAAAAACCTAGGAGCTTTGACCCATTTATCTAGAAATGGCAGTATTCAGAGAGTTTCAAAACTAAGATAGGGGACTACTTATGTGGTCGTATAGGATTATAACTCGTGATATCTTTTCCATTAACAATTAGAATCAAAGAATGCATACAAAGATCAGACTGAATTCAGAGTAGACAAAAATGTACTTAAGTCATGTAGACACCTAATTGTTTCTAGATTTGTAGACATGGAGGGAACCAAACATTCAGTGCATAATGATTATTAATTAACAGGGATCTGATGTCCATCTTATTCCTATATGAACTTTGAAGTAACATTAAGCTGATTTTGACGTTTTGTGAATCTGTAATATAGAATTTCCTTTGTATCATGAGTTGGATTGAAGCGTATTTCCTTTTTCTGGACGCAACATTGCAACAAATAGAAGAATAATATTATTGTCAAAATTGGTATCAGTTTCTGATTATCAATTGGGAAAACCACTATGAAGATTGAAATGACATTTAATTTTACTAGGATATCATGGAAAGATTATTTCTTTCTAAGGCTGGATGGTGGTAAATACATTAAATTTAAGAGCTTCTACTGCATAGTATATTGTTGAGAGTTATATATTGACCACAAATTTTCAGTTACTGAGAATTATATTATCTAATACCGCTTGAACTAAGAAAGATAGTTTTCAAATCATATATCAATGATGATGGGTTGCCTATATGGACGTTGGATTAGATGTCAGTCCTGCTGTGAATTTTGGTTACAATATTTTCATCAACTAGAATTGGTCTGTTACTCTATGTTTGTTGAATCTACGCAAGCCACCCAAGAATGTAATGCAGAATATTTTACTTGTTGCATTTTGGAAATAAGAAAAGAGCGTTGGATCTTGAGGTTATTAGAAACTCACTATTTTGGTATATTGTGATTTGTTTTACTCAGAATGGTATTTACTGCACATACACATCGTTTTTGTGATCGAACTCACCATGATGGTACAAGAGAGATTACTGTCCCTACCATGAGTTGGAACTTGCGGGATGACCCTGGTTTTGTAGTTGCTACCTTTGGCAGAAAAAATGAAGCAGTCATGATTCAACGATGCTTTCTTGCAAGGGAATCTTATGTTCTTATGGCATATATTTTGGTTTTGGTTTTAGTACTGATTATAAGTATCATTTCATTTTTGTTAGAAACTCCATCATTTTCATATTGGATAAGAACATCATATACATCAAACTAAAGGAAGTGTACAAAATGTGTGAGCTTGCAAACCATATCTGTTATTCTACATTGAAATATATAAAAGTTTTTTTAATTTAGTTAGTTTTTATTTTGGGGATAACCTTTGTTTTAGCTGCCATGCCTTAATGGGTATCTCTACATTCAAATTCACCTAGGACTTGCATCCAGCCTTCTCCATTGGGGTACACTGCATGCAGTGAATTGGATGTGGTATTTCACTTAATTACAACACTCGTATCTTTTGGGTTTTCGAACCTGGGGCTCTGTTAAAGCCCTAATGGCTTGACCACTTGAGCTTATCTGATTCGAAGAGATATAGACTAGTTTTAAATGCTAACAAATATAAAATTCATTCATCTAGCCCTTGTCATATAAGTTGTCTTAACGTCACTGCTTGAAAATGCTTTATTTGGCCATGGATGACTTGGGGTTGTAATATCTTTACTTGCTAACTTCTATTTTACTGTCGTCTTTGATGTTGCATCGATTGTCCTTGATGCATAACCTTCTAAACTTAATTCCAAATATTTGTATGAGAACTTTCTGGAAAGCACTACCCTTTTCCCCTTCGATGTCCTCATAATTTTGTCTTGATTTTATCTAGATCTGATTTTGATTAGGGGTGTGGTGAAGAGTTATCCTATATTGGGCTTGTAGGCTGGTCAATGAACTGCGATGACCAATATATGATGGGCTTAGAACTCAAAGTTGAATTAGTGTTAGCAATTTTAATATGGGTCATAGTTTTAGAAAAGGTGCTTGACATTTTCTTCTTCAACTCGAAACAAATAATATAGCTTGGACTGTCACCTTTAAATTGTTTGAGGAATCCTATCATGGGTCATGATCTAGGTGGAAAGAGTTCATTCTGCATTTCAGGTTTCTTCTCCAAATGTCATTCAGTGTTATTCCTTTATTATCTATCTTCAAAATTTTTTAATACTCAAATGTTGTATTGCATTATCAGTGTTTGGTATTTTCTAGTTTTTTGAGGTTGATATCAACTTTGTTTCCTGGATTGTAGTCAGCACTCTAAGATGTGGAATTTCTTGCAAGGTATTTTCAGTTTTGAAGATGTTTTTTCCTTTTTATCCAGAGTTCATTCCTTTTGCATGGGTTTTTAATTTTTTTGTAGGAGACGAAATCCCTAACCTTTTTGAAATTTGTTTTCTAAACAAGAGTTAATTGTTTGGAGATGTTTATTGTTTTCCTCTTGTTATACCATTTATCAATCTTGGAGATACAATCAAGTTTGTGCGATCAGGATGAGAGTTTGTAACGTCTTTTCTTAGTGAGAAACAACTGATCTTACAAACACTCTAAATTGAGCAATTTGTGGAGCTTTAATCCGAGTACTCTAAAATAAATTGGGCTTTAACATGTTTATATTATTTCTACTTTAGGTCTGTGCTACTTCATGACAAATGAGGCGTTGTTTAAGTTGAGATTCAATTTTGTTTTGTTATGTATCCTTTAAGCAGATTGGAGAAAGAAACTTGGAACTTATTTAAGAGCCATTGGTAGGTGATAAAATTTTGACCATCAAATTTTAACTATTCAGGACATTGGTTTTAATTAAAACTCTATTGTGTTTGCTTTTAATCTTTGATGGTGATAATGTTCCCATTTATCCGTACAAATTGACCATAAATTTTTAACCATCCAGGTCTTTGGTTTTATTTAAAACTCTATTGCATTTGATTTTAGTCTTTGATGGTGATATTGTTCCCATTTATCCATACACATAACTACCTTACATATTTGTCATTTAACCTTTATTAATAATCTATATGTTTCTTTGTTGCGGAGTTGTGACCTAGCAATAAGTTAGATCTCTATGTATATATTTATGTGTGCATGTGCATATATATATGTAATTCAATGTCATCTAAATAAACTATATGCATTTGTAAACTTCTTATGTCTTAGTCAATTTTACAAGCCAATATGCAACGAGGAATGAGGAAGAATGCACCTATGAATGCTATAAGTTCTGCTCAATGTTGTTGGTGAATCAAGGGAAGTATTTTTGGACCTTGTGAGTATTTTGGAAAGAATAGATTGTGGTTGCGAGTAGTGTGGCAATGAGGGCACAACAAACCAAGGTGAAACTACATATGGATACGAGTGGTAGGCCTTTTGGAGAGAAATGTGACTTGTTTACTTTGGTGATGGTTCACTTGAATGCCTCCTCTCTCAAGGACCCCTGGTTTATGCGCTTTCTGCTTTTAGTTTTCCACCAACAATCTTGACAAAACACCTCCCAAAACATGTATATGGGCGTCCTGAAAAGTAGTCCCATTCATGGGTCCAGATTCTACTCTAGTTTCTTAGTAGCATGAACTAAGCCTTTCAATAGGGGATGCATACCATTATACTCAGAAGGATGATCAATATGAACACACTAGGAATCAGTCTCCTCCTATCACCTTCACCCATCCCCCACACGCTTCCATCCCACATTTCCAATTCTAGATCAAAGTAGTAACACTCAAAGAAGTTGGGAATGTTTTATTTTGCCTTTCTAAAGTTGGATATGGGTTATAATCACTCCTAGGTTTCAAGCGTTATTATATTTCAATATGGTGTACACTAAGCGAGGAATTTCAATAACAAAGCTTCAGGTATTCCCATTTGGAGATGAATTAAACATCACAATTTTTTTATTGGGCATTGTTGTTGGATTTTCTTTGTCAGTTCATTTTGAATAGTTTTGTTAATAAGGAGCATTGTATTCAAATCTAGTGAGATAATCTTTGAATGGTTTTCTTCACTTTAGTAAATTTTTAATACAAAGAGCCATGTATATAAAATTGTACAAAATGAACAACACTATTAAAAGATTGTTTAACCGATAGGGTAGATGATCTTTGAGTGGTGGTTCATTTTGAATAGTTTTGTATATAAAAAACATCTTATATAAATTGGTTAGATAATCTTAATGTGATTTTTTTCTCAATTTGAATGTACAAAACTATTCAAAGTGTACATGACGATCCAAAGGTTGTCTATGTGACATTGTTTAATAAATATCCAAAAAATACACACTCTATATATATATATATATATATATATATATATATATATATATGATCACTTTTGAGCACATATATAAATATACTATAATGCAGAAATAATTTTTTGATTTATCAAATCGCACTAGGCACATGGAAAGAGTGTACTTCAGAATTTGCAACACTTTATACTCTCTTAAAGCCTTCTATGACTTCCTTTTTGAACTCTTTTCATTCCTACAACTCTACCAAGAGCATGGCACCCTGCCCTTATTTATATTATTTTGGGCATGGACACATGTTCGCAGACTACAAGAAATTCTTTATCTATGGACAGTAAGAGAATGTCAACATAAAGTTAGTGTACAAGATAGTGAGAATAGAAAAGGATCCACCAGGCTTCCATATGATTGTACTTAAAGTGCTTCCTAGTGGAATCTTTCTTTATAGCCCTAGGTCCAAATATGTCACAAAACTATTGACACATGGTAGTGGTCTTCCTCTTATGTCCTTCCTTTTGCAGTACTACTGACACACGATAGTGGGATGCAATCACCAATAATCATCACTATCACTACTGCTGAATTGTCGGCCACACGTAGCATGATAACCATGTATAATTTTTTGAAATGTCCCATTTGAAACAAGGTCATACTCAACCCTTAGTGATATTCTTTTTAAAGGCTACTTTATTATCCCATATAACCACCTTCGAAAACCATTGTTTCCCTAGTTTGGATTACCTAATGGTGAATTACAAAATATTCTCTCAATTTTTTCTTCAACCTATTAAGAAAAAAGTGATGTTTAACATATATCAATCTTTTGATGATTTTTTTCATACAATCTATAACTATGATATCAAATGTGTAGGGGCCAACTTGCTTAAATATGGGAGTAGCACCAATAACTCTAGTGTAACTAATTATCAAGGTCAATTAACATTCAAGGCTAAGGCCATTGATACTATTACTTTTAAAGCTAAGAATGAGACCAAGAATGTAGCTAATGTTGTATCTCAACCACGTGACATGGTTATCCTTCCACCTCAATAACAAAGATAATTTACATGGCTAGATGAGACTGACAAAGTGCTCAAATGATTTATTGAGTGCAATATGATATCTTCACTTGCTCAATGCAGGTTTGACTCATCTTGGCCTATTCCAAGAATTATGATATTAATGCATATTGTAATTATTATATAAGGTCATGCTACTAATAGGATTTTCTCATTAAGACATAATTTTAATGGCATACAAGTGAAAGGAAAAAATATTAAAATGAGCAAATTGGTTGCTCAACCAACTCAACGCTTGAAAGTTTTTTACCAATCCTATTCCTAATCACACTTCTCAAAATACTAAAAAACAAGGCAATGTTCACATGGTATCTCCAAAACAACCTTCACTGATTTTTAATACTTGTATCTTAGATGGTTTCATGGGTGTGGTCATGGATGCACATAAACAAACTCCTATTGCTTTCTGTGACCATGATATTCTTATAGACAATTCTAACAATGGACCATTATTTATACATGATTTTATAGATTCACATTCGAAGTTAAAAAAGTCATTATGGTCACAATGGTTCAAGTATAAACATGTATATAATTTAATTTATTGATAGTTGTGGATACATAAAGAATGATTTAGATGGTACAACCACACCTATTAAATGATATGGTAGTCTTACTCAAACATTTCTTCGGGGTACCATATTACATGCCATCATAGGTCCTAAGACTATTTTAGTGTGATTTCATGTATTTTGAGATAACGAGACACATGGTATATTACTTAGATAGCTTCATCAAATGAGAGTAATTCCATCCACGTTACATTAATGTTTAATATTGTGCATGTTAGTGTAGGTTTATTCAATTTAATGGTTTTCGTTACACGTTATTTAGCTTGCTTAGGTGTTATTTTAGGCCATTAGGGATGATTATCCTACATTCATGAGGATGTGTGGTCATGTCTATTTTTCATCTATATATGTATATTTCCTAAAGTTATTTCGCTAATGCTTCTATTGTTAATAATTGAATCTTTCAATTATCGAAGACTTGCTTCTTTTGGTTCATGTTTGATTTTTCTTCTACAACATGTATCTCTTTTGCATATTATAGAGATTTGTGCTTCATGTCTACTCAGACTTCGATCCTCGATTGCATCCTAATCCGACATGGTACTAGAGCATGGTTTTTGGTAACTGAATGCCAAAGTCCCTATTGTGAAATCTTGACTTTTAACTTACATGTCATAGATCTGCCATTCATTGACCTAACAATTGAATATTCACCCTTTCATATTTTGCTCTTCTTCTGGGGTTCTTCGCTGACCTAGATTCATAAAAAGAATTAAGGGAAAATATGTCTCTTGTTGGTCATATTTCATGCGATAGATTTTTACAGAAAATGACTTGTTCCATTAGATTCAGAAGGTGCCAAAATCTTAGGATCCACTATAAAAATGACCTATTTTGTGACAATTAATTTTGACCATTTTTAGATGGTTTGAAGGCATTTTCTTGGGTTCTGTGTAAATCCATATAGTCGTGTCTCCAAAGGAAAAATCATTTCTAGTTTTTTTTGGGTTTTTGAAGAAATTGTTGGGTCTTTCATGGTTTTTGTAGAGTAGTGGTAGATCTAAAGTTTTCATACAAATCAAAGTTTCTTTACTCGTTTGTAGCCCTTCAGATTCCTTCATCAGAGTTTCTGCCCTTGCGTGTAGCTTGCCAGAGTTGTCAACCATCCCCGCATTTGTCAAAACTATGAGCCATCCCGGAGCCTGCTAGAACATCTTGAAACCTCAACACCTACCCGAGACATGGTCAACCCCAATGACTGCTAGAGAAACTTGTAACTTTGATGCTCAACTTTGATGCCCCAACTTTCGACGGGTCCATTGCTTCTGATGCCCCAACTACCAAAGGGTTGACTACTCTTGACGACTACTCCCAATGCATGTGAACACGCCGTGTAACTCCGAGGGTTGCTTCCAAAGGCAACGTCTTTGATGCATGCTCCTGCTAACATGCACTCCAATGCCAAACCTCTGACGACTATCGTAGGGTTTCCACTCATCTTAGGGCTTGGCCCCTTTTTATATGAAATTTTAGCCTTGGGTCAAAACCAACCCAACAGGGCTTAATTTTTTCATGAAAAATTGAGTCAAACTTTTACACACCCAAAAATTTATGCAAAGTGGAGACTTCTTTTGCAAGCAAGAACTTCAAACTCACATAATTTTCAGCCTACAACTCCTTTTTCAAGTGCCATTTTTTTAAAAGTGCAAGTTTTTTCGAACTCTATGCATTAATGTTATTCTCATGTTTTGTAAAATTGAACCTCTGTAGTTTTAGAGGGGGGTTGCATTTCTTTGTTTATCTTTTGCACACTCTACTTCTACAACTAAAGTGTCACAATTGTACATACTGCTCTTATTTGTGGATGCATTTTTGATTGAGTCTAATGTTCATATTCTGAGTGTGCATTATCACTTGTGTTACTAGTTGCACATATTGCTCTCTTTTGTGGAAGTATTTTCGATTGAGTTCGATGTCCATTCTTTGAGAGTTATATTCGATAAACCATTATGAGGAGAGATTTATCTACATTCGTTCTTCTTGAAAGGACAAACTATGCTTCATGGCATTTGCGCATGGAATGATTTTTCACTCAATAAGACCTCTATCCATTTTTATATGGATAGGCTTTTGCACCCACTAACCCAATTCAACTCAATCACTGACACATTCATGTGACATGGTGTATGGTTGTTTGTTTTTGAATGTTTTCATGGATCTACACCACCATTTGAAGCACATATAGTGTCCTTGCATTGTCTGGAGCATTATTCAAAGTCTATTTAGAGACTATCCTTTTGAGATTGTAATCTCTTTGCCTCTTATTGGAGACTCTTCTTCTGAGATTGTAATCTATCCTCCTATTATTTCTTGTGATGACACATTTCTATTGGACAATGCTCTTCTCTTTATCGAGTCACCCCTACGGGACAAGTTTTTCCTAGACTTGAGATCTCTTTTTGTAGAAACCACTTTTGTTCTTGTACAAAATGTTGCTCTTCCAGAGCCATCACAAATTTGTACGTTGGAGGATCATTTTGTCTTGATCGATGAGAGTGTCTTTATCGATGAGAGTGTCTTTATCGTGTTATGTGACACCTCCACTTTTTTCAAAGTGTCTTGACGACTCTTCCTTTCTTATGGATCCACATTCTTCGGTTTCGAGGGTTGTTGAGCCATGCTCTCCACTTCACATGGACATTCTTTTGGTGAATGTTCCATGTCTTTCTTCTGACATGTCTACTTCGATGGCATTACTTTTAGTTCATGTACATGATCTTGCCAGATCCATGCAACACTTTAGATTTGGACCATATTCAAAGATGTTCATACTGCTACCTTTATATTCCATCGTGGAATGGATAGATTTTCAGAGCAATTATTTTTCTTCCTTTTGAAAATGGAAGAAGCATTGTTCGATGTGGATGGACCTTCGTTAGTCTTCAAGCAGAGGATCTCATCATCAACATTGTTCATATTCTTGGGGGGCCTTCTAGTCCTTCCTTCTCTCTCTACTTTTTGGGGGGTTTCTCTTTATTTTTCTAAGGAGACTTTCTATGTACTTAGGTACCTCATCAATTCTTGTTGTCAGGACTCAATTCTTTCATCCACCTAAGCTATGTTTAAGAAGGGAGGGGGGAGCGGCGAGCAGGGTTAGCGTAAGTTTTTATTTCATTTAATGGTTTTTCCCTATACATGTTATTTAGCTTGCTTAAGTTTTATTTTATGTCACTGTGGAAGATAATCCCACATTCATGAGGATGCGTGGTTATGTTTATCTTTCACCTATATATGTACCTTTCTTAAAGTTATTTTGGCTAATACTTTTATTGCTAATAATTGACTCTTTTGATTATGGAAGACTTATTTCTTCTGACTCATGTTTGGTTTTAGTTATACATATATTTTTTTAGCATAATTTCTTTTTATATATTACAAATATTTGTACTTCGTGTCTATTCAGACCTTGATCCTCAATCGTGTCCTAATCTGACAATGCATTATAAAAAAAAGTGATTACTATTTAAGGCACTTCTTATGAGTCACCCATCTAACATCAACATGATGTATTTACTAAAGTGCTACCAAAACAATAAATCATACAAATTCAAGTGAAAACAATTGGAGTTCACGTATCTACTCATCCACACACTAACATAATATCTTTGCAAGATCTTATGTCTATTCTAGATAAAACACTTATCAAGGTTTCAACTATAAAATCTAAGGAAAGTACTTTGCACAAGGATAAAATGACTTTCGCAGCTAACCATAATGACAATGATTTCACTATCAATGATAATGATTCTAGTTACTATACGCCACATGATTACATATATTATGACACTAGTGACACATTTGACTCCTTAGATTCATGATCCATGCGATTTCTGGATCTTGATAATGAAGATAAGTTGACAAATTATAATGTGTGGTATGGTTGTTTAGATGGGATTATTTGTTAACACTATTTACTAATTTCATGCACTTTAATAAAACAATCTGCTTTACATTGTTTATTTTTATGCTTTCTTCTATTTGTTGTGTCCCTCTAGTGTTTGCTTTCTTTCTTGTGTTATGGATTTTGCGTTCATCATGCTTCCTTCTAGCCCTTCATTTTTATCATTTATTGAGTTTTTTTTCAACTTCTCAATTCTTCTATCTTGAATTTTGAAGTTATCTTATTCTTTCATATTTTTAGTTTGTTATGTCATTGTTTTAGCCCCTTGGTTTATGTTGATTTCATTGTTTCTTTGCCCCTTGCGTTTGATTATTGTCTCCCATCCCAAAAGCTTGTATGGATTTCCCAATGATGTCATATACATATCGAGGCCTTCCACCTTAGAGCGTACTAAGTTCTTAGGGAAGTTGTAGGCTAGTAGGGGATCTACTCTTGCTTCTTATCACTTTCCCCCTTGGATTTTGTTTTTCTTGATCATTGTATTTTTATACTTTGTTATCATGCAAAAAATTAAGATATTAACTTAATGTGGAAGATATTTCTCTCATTTTATTTAACCATGGGTGTCCAAGTAATAAATCATAAGTCCCATTATACAATATGTATAACCATACTAAAAGGATCTTAAAACATATGATGAATGATGATGTGATACCACATGTATAAGACTATCATAAGTCTTAATAACTATGGTTCTATCAAGTAAGACTTGTTGAGTATACCCTCTACTAGCTAGGAATGACATCATAATTAAGTTTTGTATTAAACCATTGTCTATCATAATGTAATGTGTAATTGTAGAATGTGAGTTTACAAAGGCATGCATAAATAGTGGACTATTGTTAGTATACTATTTTAGAATATCATTACCATAGAATGTAATAGATAAAGTTTGGTTTTGGAAATTGGTGACCATACCTATAATATTGTTTAAGATATGTCCATTAGAAATCATTGGTTGATAGTTGTTTATTTCCATGTGATTGTCTTGATCCTTAGTATCATGATTCAAAAGTGGATTGTAGAAGATTTGGAATTATTGATTTGGTGTAGCAATAGATCAATTTAATATAGTATTATGCCTTAAAGATCTATTGTACTCACAATATGTAATTAAATTATAGCCTCTAGGTAAAGGTCAATATGTATCCAACTCATGTTGTAAAGGAAAAGATATCATGTCTTAATCAAGCAAAATTTTAAGCACTTGGTGAGGATTCTTAGGTCAATTTGTCATATGGTTCACAACATTGAGATTAAATTTTTAGATAAAGTCATGTTTAACCTAAGAATCCTCACCAAGTGCAATCATTGGTCACACACATATATTATATCTTACACAGTTAATATAGTGTGTTGTTTGGTTAAAATTGTGACCCACTCCAAAACAATTTGTTAGATTGACTGATACGAGTCTCCTTGTTTTTAGGATTTGTTGGTGATCCAAGGGCCAAAAAACTCCAATAAATTATAGCATAGATACGTTGTGATCCATTTTCACTGAAGGTTCAATATGGTTTCTTCAAGATATTTAGGGTCTCACTGTTGGTTTCTCTAAAAATGGGCTATTTACAATGCAATGGGTAGATTGTTCTTCATAAAAAAAATGTAAAAAGAGAGGGAAAAGTAGGGTAGAAAAGAGATAAATTACCTTGATTCAATTTAGGTCTTCCAATACTTAGAAATTAAATAAGTATGGGATGCAATCAAACCATTGGGTATCAAATCTAGCCATCGCACAAATTGAAACTTCACAATGAGTAAGACTCCTAGAATAATGTGTGAACATGAAATTTATAACTCTATTCAAAGAAAGAAATCACACCAATTTGTAGTTATTTGCACACCATGACTAATGTAAGCTTCAAGATAATTAGAATGAGCTCCCAAATCCAATTAAACTAGCTATTGCACAATTTAATCATATATTCACTTGCACATCAATAACATCATAAAACTTCTTTGCATAGATTACTTCTCAAATCAAGATCTTTTGTAAACCATCAAAACAAAACAATGAAGAAAGGTAGGTGAAATCCTAGCTCAATCTTAGTAGAGTTTTAGTATTCAAATGTCTCCCATTAACAATGGCAAGCAATGCTCTTAAATAGACAAGGAAATCAAACTCATTGCCTTGATGCACAACCAATATTTAATGGCCTTGCTACCAAAATTAAATACAATAATTGATTACAACTCAACTTCTTGAAATAACAAATCAATAATAGAAAGGATAAAGACTCAAACATGGCACAATATCCCAAGGTACAACTTCTAAAAATTTTAAATGAAAGGGATCAAATATTCATTGTAGTTCAAGTTTCCATAACTAAGCATTTGCTGATATTTAATTCATTCCACAAGCTAGTTAGTAGTCCAAATCTGAACAACCACAACATTGTGAAATGATTCCAAGGCTCACATAAACGATAACAATGATGGTGTAATTGATTCACACTTATGGTTGTCTTAGTTCATGCTTCCTTTATGATTAATCTATGAAATTTCCATGCAAGTTATTTAAAAAAAAAACACCTAGGACTCTGATTAGCTAGCTAGATAATTGGATCTTGGCTAGCTAAACACAAATAAAAACACTTAGCATGACACAATTAGTCTGGGTTAGTCATTAAAAATATTATAACTTTTTTCCATTTATCTAATTGATCCAAAATCTAAAACACGTCATTGATGATATATTTTATATTATTTTTTCAAATTTGGTGACCTAAATCCTAACGCAACTCTTTTGCAATGTAAATACCCATCTACAAACTAGACAGGGACTTCCCAGTTAATTGATAAACACAAAAATGGTCATAATTTTAACTGAGGTGATCTAATTGATTTGAAATTTGAAAAATATCTCTTGGACATAATTTGGTATCACCGCTCCAAATTGGGGAACCTAACTCTTAAATTAGCTTTACTGCAAGGTCAAGACCATCTACTAGTTGGACAGGTGATGCAAAAAAAATAGGCCAACCTTCCGGAGGTCATAACTTTTGATCTATAACTCTGTTTGAGCTAGTTCACACACCAAAATGATCGTATCAAAAATTTTGATTCTTCCCTAAGCCGCTCTATCTACTTAGATTTGATTTTAATATTTTTTGAAGGCCAAAGTGATCATTTGAGGGTCCAAAATTAATGTTTAATGAATTTTTTTTAAATTTTTTTTTAAAAATTATATATTTTTAGAATCAGAAGTCAACATCAGTTGAAATTTCGTCTTATAGATTAATTTTAGTATTTAAGTTATTTTGAAATTTTTCTAGAGCCACACGCATTTGCAATCAAAACTTACTATAAATAGCGGCTGCTAAAAATAAGATTTTTTTTAGATTTTAGTTTTTTTTTTAATTTTGCATGTAGACTCTAATTTATGAGTTTAGATTTATTTAAGCATGGTTTGGGTTTGTAATGATTTCAAGCAATCAATATGAATCAATTCTGAGTATTGTTTCAAGATCTTGACCTATTAATAATTTTCTTGTTTTTGTTAGTTTTCGGGTTCATTATCTGGTATCAGAGCAAGTTCGAATCTTGAAGGAGAGAAGAATGACGAGAGGATGATGAGGTATGGCATAGTTGAACTTAACTATACAAGAGCTGTAGAGGAAAGTTCAATAATCAAAATAGGTTATCACCAATCAAGCAAAGAGACAAGGTGGTGATGAGAAAGACATAGATCATGATGAAGAAATTCAATAAGAAGAACAATAAGAGCAACTACCATTGATGGAAGAGATGATGGTTTGAGCTTTAGAAGGAAGAAATAAAGAAATCAAGGTTGATGTTCCAGATCATGGAGGCAGTTTAAAACCAAAAGAGTTGAAGACTATGAGAGAAGACAAGAAGGTAAAGTTTGCATGCATGAAATTGAAAGGTCATGCAATGATTTGGTGGGATCACTTACATAAATAGAGACAGAGAAAAGATAAAGAGAAGATTAATTCGTGAAAAAATATGGAGAAGAAGATGAGAGAGAAATTTTTTCATGTGGATTATGCACAAACCTTATACAGAAGATTTCAGAATTTGAGGCAAAAAGATCATAGTATACATGAGTATTTATAAACTTTCCATATGAGTGGAGCATGATGATACAAAAGAGTAGATGGCTTCAAAGTATGTAAATGGTTTGAAATTTTCTATTCAATATGAATTAAGCATGCATAAAATACTTAATATGGAGGAAGCTTATCAATTAGCTTTGAAGGCAAAAAAAAAAAAAAAATAAAAAAAATAAAAAATAAAAAAATTAGGACATTTATTGGTCCAAAAAAAGGTGGATCCCCTCCAATAAGGAGACGAGGTGGGTTTAATACCACCAGAGGTGGTTTTAATGTCAATAAAGGTGAATCATCACGTGGTGCAGAAAGGCAAGATGATAATAGGCAAGGGTTTCAGTACCAACAAATAAGAGGATTTCAGAGAGGACAAGGTAATGGAGATGCTAGAGGATGGTTTCCGAATCAACGTAGATCTTATGTCTGTTATAGATGTAGAAAATAAGGGCACAAAGCATTTCAGTGTCCACACTATCAAAATCAAGAAAGGAGGTAAGAAAATCGTCCAAGAGTAAATTTAGTTGAGGCTGAAATATAAGAGCAAAATATTGAAGTTGCACCAGTTGATGTTGAAGAGAATCTCATGATGAGAAAAACTATGATCGCTCCAAGAAAGGATGAAGTGAAGAATAAAGAAGGTGGTGATACATGGCTACGATCAAATATTTTTTGAACAAGATGTACTTCAGTTGAAAATGTATGCAAAGTAATTATAGATGGTGGTAGTTGTGAAAAGATGGTTTCTAAAGAAATGATTGAAAAACTAAATTTGTAATGTGAAAAGCATCATAACCCTCATCAGATTTCATAGTTTAATAAAGAGAATGAAGTTACAGTAGATAAAAGATGCTTAATCAAGTTTTATATAAGAAAGAGTTATAATGATAAAATATGGTGTGATGTTATTATGATGGATGCATGCCATTCATATGTTATTGGGAAAACTATGGAAATTTGATAGGAAAGTAGTTTATTATGGAGCAAAGAATACATACACTTTTTGGAAAGGTGGTACAAAAGTAGTTTTGTTACCTCTTAAAAAAGAAGAGAAGACATAAAACACGCTCTCTACTAAAGAATTTATCCAAGATATAACGGTAGCAAGTTGCTGTTATGCATTAGTACCAAAGAATGAAGAAATATAAATGGCATCAATACCAATAAAAAGTAGAAAGACTGTTGAAAGAATATGTAGATGTTATGCCTAATGAGTTCCCAGATGGTTTACCACCAAAGAGAGATATTCAGCATCGCATTGATTTGATTCCAGGGTCAGTTCTACTCAATCAAGCAACTTAGAGGATGAGTCCAATAGAACATGCAGAATTAAATAAATAGGTTATTGAATTGCTAAGAAAGAAGGTGATAAGGGAGAGTATGAGTCCTTATACAACACCAACATTGCTAACTCCAAAGAAAGATAGAGAATGGAGAATGTGTGTGGATAGTAGAACAATTAATAAAATTACAATAAAGTATAGGTTTTCTATATCTCATTTAGATGATATGATGGATGTGCTTGCTAGAGAAAAATATTTTACCAAGATTGATCTAAGTGTGGTGTCCCCAAAATTTTACACTTCAAATTTTGGGATACCCCTTAAATTTTTTGCATCTATCTTATGTGATTTAGTTGTATTTGTCGAGTCAGTCTTCTGAATAAATAAATTTAAGTTCTATTAGTTGTGCTAGATTGATTACCTCCTCATTTTCTCTTAATTGCTTCAGAAAATTAAAAAAAAGGTCCATCGATCCATCCCTTTCATCAGAATATATGAAGTCAAAACTATTTTGGCTTGTCCATAGAGTAAATTGGGTTTCTCATATTGCTTTACTTACCTAAAAAAGAAGTTAAGTAACCCCAAAAACCCGATTAACACTCCTCAATGCAATTCAGGTTTTTGACTTTGATTTACTAGCATTCATTTTTCAAGTAAAAATAATATGGTTTCCCAACCCCAAACTACTATCAAAGACCAAGTTAGGTTTCTCTAGATACTTTACTACATTTACCAAAAACAAGTAAAGTGATTCCGAAACCTCTAATAACTTTATTCAGACCTAATCAAGGTTTCATCACTACTTTACTCATAAGAATATAAGTAAAAGCATTTGAGTTTCTCGAACCTGAGTTACTTATTGACCTAGACCCATTCGGGGTTTTCCAAGTGCTTTATTGAAAAACATTAAAGTCAAGTAATTCCAAAACCTCGATTTGCAAAAGATCAAAGCTGATGTGTCATCTCACGCTTGTCATTAATCGTTGGAATTTATATATAATTTAGGATTTTCCACCTCATTTTTTACATGTCATCCAAGTCATTACGCCTAGTAACTGCACCTACAAAACCCGAGCCACGCCATTTGGTCATCTGGGGAAATTTCGAGCAAATTCATCAAAACCCATTTGCAATTGAGGTAAGTACATCATTTTGTTGTTGTTTTTAGGGCTTTTTGATTTCCTTTTTTTTCGTCTTTTTCTTTGCACGTATTTGTTTTACCGTCAATGTTCATTTCTCTGTTAAATTTGCTTCTCTGTGATTTTCACTCTACCTCCTTAGCATGAGTTATTGTCATATTTGCAATTATGTTCCCGCTATGAAATTATGTAAAAGCATTTGGAAGTCCTAAATACTTTGCAAAACCTAACAATTGAAATACCCTATACCTCCTCGGATTTCCCAAACCACATTGCTTCAGGTTTTCATATCACAATTACTGCTCGTCAAAACTTTGAAGGTCTTAAGCCTTCGAAAACCCAAGAAACATTAATCCAGACCTAGTTGGGCTTTCCTTGTCCTCCTACTTCGGGTTTCTAGTGACTAGTTATTAGTAATAAAAAACCCGAAGACTTGAGTCATGAGAAACTTGAAAAACATTAAAAACACATTTTAGATTTTTATTCGGGATTACTTATTTAGGTTTCTAGACCCTAGTTATTGCCTATCAAAAACCCAAAGTTATTAGTAATAAAAAACCCGAAGTTGTGACACATGTGAAACCTGAAGTTTTCAATAACCTAAAACCCAAATTTGCTTGTTTGTGATTCACTCATGTTTTTAAAACTGTATTGCTTAAAAAGGAGGACTTAAGTTTTTTTTAAGGCTACTCAAATTTGGAATTTGAAAATTGTTTAGAGGTGTCTCAGAGGCAATAAGTTAACTACTTTCTCAAATGTTCTAAACCAATTGCAGGATTCAGTAAGTATATAAAAACACTTATCAAAGTCTTTAGGGTAAAGTAGAGCAAATGTATGGATCAAACATCTCAAGAAGATCAGAGGAAGAAGTACAAGGACAAGTCACAGTGATTGAAGAAGCTCTTGAATTCGCTGAAGAAGAGGTCCCAGAGCTAAGGAAGAAAGGAAAAGCAAAGGCTAAGAAGGTTAGTATTCGAGAACCAAGAATGAAACATAAATATAAGGGATACCTAATAGAATCCAACATTGTCTCCAAATTCATTGAAATTAGTGACACAGGAATGGGTATGTATCTATTATTGAGTTGTTGGAAAGATCCAAGGCTATTGCAAAGACTCCACTTCTGCATGCCATGATCAATAGTGGCATTCTTCAAGCAATAACTTTCCCTAGCTCAGCTCAGCTTCCCGAGTTTGTGCTTTCATATGCAAAATATTATGATTCCTTGTCTAGGGTAGTGAAGGATACTGCTGGGAATATAATTGTAAGGCTTGATGTCCAATATCTCAACTATTGCTTAAAATTTCCAACCTCACCTAAGGTACTTGATATTTTAATAGAGGCAATTGAGAAGTGGTGGAAAGCCAAGACAATTGAATGTATCAAGATCATGAATACTTATTACTTGAATAAGGTTAAGCAAGCCTCAAAGTTTCCCCAACACCTTGTTGGGTTTGATTTGATTCAAGAAGTAGATGATATCATTCAACTACTATGCAGAATCAATGGGCAGAAGAATGCCAAATGGTTTTCAGCATGGATGTATGCCTACATTAGGATTATTGATGAGACTTAGAGTTCTAGGATTGTTGGGCAAGAATGATCAGTGATAACATTGATCAACAATTGAAGAACGTATTTCAGACTTTTGATTTCAAGATGACATCATATTTGGTGTATGCAGTAGCTTCCATCGGGGCCTTTTCAAGGTTAAGGACTAGCGGTACTTTGTCAACATTACCAATCTATGAATTTTATCCTCAGCTGGTTCTTGAGAAGTATTATAAGGACTACATTATAGTAAATGATATTTTCTTTTATGATCTTATTTGCAAATTGGAAAAGCCTTTGAAGCACAAAAGGGTGTCTGATGAAACATGAGATGCAGTGTCATTGTATGGGTGTATTTTTATTCAATTTCTTAACTTCACTTATCTCAGAATAGCAGGATTCTCAGGAGCACCACTCAAATTACCAAGGTGCCCAAGTGTTAAATGGATCATGATGGAGATGAGCAGGTAGTTAGTTGAGTTGCATGATTTATAGTCCAAATCTCATAAGTCAGCTATCAATTTTCCTATTGTCATTGGTCATTATTAGTGCCCTAACATCTACAAATCTAGGAATGTGTAGAAAGAAATCTATCATCATTATACTCAAGTTCATTTTGAGAATATAGCAAAATTTGATTGTAGGGGTGTCGCTGAGAATACCATTTCTTTTGAGTATATGCATATCCCAACACTTGAAGATTTCTAGATGGATTGTAGAGATGAGTTTGAAATAAGAAGAAAAGATAATAGCAAGTCGACTGTAGAACAAATATGAGCTTTTGATCTAACTACTATTCCAAAATATTTGCAGGATGATGGCATGGTTATTAGTGATGCTTTCCAAGCAGGAGGGGATAGTGCCCCACTTCCAACAATTATTTTAGGTGATGATCATGACAAAACAATTATGGAGAGAACTTTGAATGTATTGGCAATGACTTCTAATTGGATTTTAAACAAAGGTTATTGCATGAAGGAGCTCTTAAGTGAAATTGTATGTGTGGGACAAAAGAGAAAAGATATAAGTCAAGGAGAAAGTAATCAAGTTTATAGAAAGAAGATAAAATTCAAAAGGAATACAGATAATACTTTCTCAGTAGTCAAGGACAAGGATTCATCAGCTCAACCAAGTGTTCCTCCCTCACTTCCATCTCTACCATCACTTCCTTCAGAAAAACTTGCACCTGAGAAAGAGCTCGAGTAAGAGAAAACTACTGATAAAGAACCTGAACCTAAGGTAGAAACTTAGGAAGAAGTTGCAGGAGTCATGGAAGACGAGGCAAAATAGAGAAGGTTGTGGAAGAAGCAGTAATAGAGAAGGTTGTGGAAGAAGCAGTAGTAGAGAGATTTGTGGAAGAGGTAGTCAAAGCAATTGAAGAAGAAGTTGAAACAGAAACCCTGGAGGAAATTGAAATCCAAAAATCTCCTTCTCAAGAGCTTGTAGTTAGAAATAACCAACATCAAGTGGTCCCTCCTGAAGGTACTTCCACTCCATCAGATTTTTCATCCTGGTTAGCCACACAGTCCACCCCTGAGGTTAGAGAAGTGATCAATCTTAAAGAGATTGACTTACAGATGCTAAAGAGTATGGATAAGAAGGGGAAGAAACTAAAATTTGCCAAAGTAACTTCAAAATTACTTATTTAATCCTCTGGGTAGAAGTTTGCAGAGATATCAATCCCACCCTAGGGAAAGAGCAAAAAAGAAGTTAATTCAAGTGATATGACAATTTCAAGAATATCCCTGGGTGAAGTGACCACTGAGAGCTTAAAGGAAGACACTCAAACTCTCATTGATTCTCTTTTTAGGAAGCTGAGTGAAGAAAAAGCAGCTAAGGCAAAATTGAAAGCACAAAGTGCACAACTATGTGAAATAATAGCCAAAGTAGCCAAATCTCTTCCGCAACAAGAAATTACTTTCGGGGAACCTATTGAGTAGCAGGGAATAAAAGAGGCAGAGGAAATTGGAAACAAATGAAGGGCAGTAGAGCAACTAATTGAAAAGATGAAGCAGAAAGCTCAGAAGTTCTTCCCACTTAGGAAAGATGCTCAAAATGATCATTTGAACAAGATGGTAGAGATAAGAACCATAATAATAGAATTGGAAAATGAAAATGGGATTTTTAAACTCCAACAGGAAAGTCTTGAGCCGATATTGGTTTTGGATGAGAAAATTGTAATTGAGGAACAAATTGCTCCCTCCATAAAGTGAATAAAATAAGAGGATTATCTCCTTTTTTTCGTTTAAAAATCCTTCCAGATATAGCTGAAGAAAGGAAGAGGATAGAAGATGAAGCACATGATACCAATGCTAACCTAGAAGATTGTTTCTTTGGGATTACAAGTATATGGACCACTGATATCTCGAGAATAGATAAACAATTGATGGATCAATTCAAACAGAGGATAGATACAGTCATGATCCCCTTCACAACTAAATCTATCAAAGTGATGATGAAATGTCAAACAAAATTGAAGAGGATAGAGTCAAGAATTGAGAAAGATAAATCTCATTGTGAAAGGCTTGAAAGGGAAATAGTGAGGTTTGAGACAGAAAGACAAGCAATTGTAAAACTAGATTATGGAGTCTTCCAAGCAATAATTTCACAACATATTAAGTACAGGGAGAAATGCAAAGATCAAGTTCAAGAGTTAGATTAGCCTTGTTTAGAGATTGAAGAGAATTCTTTCTTTTCTTTTAATTTCCTTCTATTTTTTTAATCCAAGTATCATTACTTGAAGTCTTTTTGTAAAAGTAAATTACTTCATCTAATTTTGCGCTGCATGCAAAGAATTTGTAATCAATTCAAATTAAAAAATGTAAAGAGGCTACTTGGCGTTGATCATTGCACAACACGAAGGAGAAGTTTGTGGAATTTGTTACCTAATGGTCTCTAGTTTTAGTACATCACATGTGAATTAAAAAAGTTGACTTATATTAGGATTCTAGTTTTTCATATTATATAAATATGAGTGCTGGCCTGCGAGCCAGGGGATGAAAATTTTTGGTAAAGAAGCAAAGATAGCAAATTGTACAAGTAGTTTAAGAAATCCAAAACTTTAAGTTTGAGATAATTGGATTTTTTTGTATGAATTGTGCTGGATTTGAATAAGAAGACAATTGGCTTTTTTGAAGAACTTTATGTCCAAGGAAAATCATTTCATGTGTTCTATGAAGATAGAATGGTAAACTTTGTATTATTTTTAAATCTGAATTGAGTAAATAAGTTTTTTTAAATCATTTGCTAAAAAGTTATCATTTTTAAAATATTTATCTACTTGCATAGATACAATCGACTCTGCTAAAGCTACCTGTTGTGAAATGTAACTTCTATTTTCTCAAACATAGTAATTCTGTTCTTATCCTCCTATTCTTTTTCAAAATTCTCAAAGTCAGTTGCTTACTTGCTGCAAAATCCCTTTGTTATGGTTCATGAACAAAGTGATTAAAGTAATACCTACAAAGTAAAACAATTTTACATTTAATTTATATACATTGTAAATAGTTCTAGACAAAGAGTAACTAAGAGTAGATAAATAAAACAAACAAGAGCTTCACCATTAAATGAAGGAGATTTAATCCCATGACTTCCTAGATAATTTTGACTTCATACAAAACATCTAGCCAACAGAGTGGTTACTATTAGATTCAAATTCGTGAAGGAGATGTGTGGAAAATTGCATTCAAGACCAGTGATAGCTTATATGAGTGGATCGTGATGTCATTCAGATTATCTAATGCACCTAACACATTTATGAGGGTGTTGAATACAATGCTACAAGAATATATTGGTAAGTTTGTGGTTGTTTATTTTGATATTTAGTAAGACTAAAGAAGAACACTTACATCATTTGAGAATGGTAATGGATTTGTTAAGAAAAGAGAAATTGTATGCAAATTTGAAGAAGTGCAGGGTTATGCAGAATAATTTGGTATTTTTGGTATTTGTACTTTCAACAGATGGTGTGAAAATAGATGAAGAAAAGATAAAGGCAATTTTTGAGTGGCCTATTTCAAAAAGCATTACAGAGGTAAGAAATTTCCATGGTTTAGCACATTTTTACAAAAAAATTATTATAAATTTTAGTAGTATTATGGAACTAATAACATATTTCATGAGAGTGAAGGAATTTGCATGGACTAGAGCAGCCACAAAAAGTTTTAAAATTTTGAAGAAGAAGATTACAAAAAGATCAATTTTAACATTATTGGATTTTAACAAAGTGTTTGAGGTTGATTGTGATGCTTTGTTCATGAGAATTGGTGCTATGTTGAGTCGAGAAGGAAAGCCAATAGCATATTTTAGTGAAAAATTGAATGAGGTAAGGACAAATTATTCTACTTATGATGTTGAACTTTATGCATTTGTACAAGCATTAAGACATTAGAGGCATTACCTGTACCTAACGAGTTTATCTTATTTATAGATCATGAGGCTTTGAAGTATGTGAATACACAAAAGAAGTTGAATAGTAGGCATGCAAAGTGGGTTTCTTTCTTGCAAGGGTATATTTTTACGTTGAAACATAAACTAGGAAAACACAATTTGGTAGTTGATGCATTGAGCATGAGAGTAAAATTATTAACTACTATGGTGAGTGAAGTAATTGGATTTGAAGCTATTAAAGAATTATATGATATTGATCCATATTTTGGTAAGATAGTTGAACAGTGCAAGAATCCATTAACAGGTTGTATAAATATTATTCATGATGAATATTTTATATAGGAATGTTATTTCTTCAAAGGAAAATAATTATGCATTCCAGTTGAATCTCTACAAGACAATATAATAAGAGAATTACATAGTGGTGATTTGACTGGACATTTTGGTAAGACGAAGATAATAACTTTGGTGGAGGAAAAATATTTTTAACCAAAGATGAAGAGAGATGTGGCAAGGTGCAAAATATGTCAAGTGGCTAAAGGACATGCACAAAATGCTAGACTATACATGCCATTACCGGTTCCAAGAGGACCATGGACAAATTTGAGTATGGATTTTGTGTTAGGATTGCAAACACAAAGAGAGTTAACGATTCAATTTTTGTTGTTGTAGACAAATTTTCTAAAATAGTTCATTTCATTTCATGTAAGAAAGCCAATGATGCTACTAGAGTTGTAGAATTATTTTATATGGATATTGTGAAATTGCATGGTGTTCTAAAAACTATTACTTCAGATAGGGACACAAAATTTCTAAGTCATTTTAAAAAGACTTTGTGAAAGAAGATGTGTACTAAAATATAATTCAGTAGTGCATATCACCCACAAACAAAAGGACAGATAAATGTTGCGAATAGGATCTTGAGAAATTTATTGAGATGCATAGTGGGAAAGAAGCCAAAGCAATGGGACTTGGATTTACCACATGTTGAGTTTGCATATAACAGTTCAGTGAATAGATCAATAAGAAAGTCACATTTTCAAATTGTTTATGAAAAATATCTTATGAGTATTTTAGATTTGGTACAATTAGCAATTGCAGATCGAATTAGTGATGATGTAGAAGTGTTTGCAGAGCATATGCAATAGTTGCAAAAAGGAGTAAGAAAAAAGTTATAGAAAATTAATGAGAAATATAAAGCATCAATAGATGTCAGAAGAAGATCCAAGGTATTTGAAGGAGATTTGGTAATGGTTTACTTGAGGAAAGAGATATTTTCAAAAGACACATACAATAAGTTGAAGTACAAAAAAATTAGACCATGCAGAATTATGAAGAAAATCAATGATAATGCCTATGAGGTAAGTTTACCACAAAATTTTGATATATTTTCAGTATTTAATGTTTCAAATTTATATGAATTCCATAGATAAGATGGTGAAGATGATAAAGATGAAGAAGTAAATTAGGAGTAGCAAGTTTCAAAGAAGAAAGAAAAATTAGTGTAGGTTTTGGATATGAAGACAATGAGCACAAGACAATGGAATTATAACAAGTATTTGGTGTATTGAGAAGGATTGCAGTAAGAAGACAACACTTAGATTATAGAATTAGAGATGAATAAGATTGACAGGAAAAAATGGCAGTAGTATAATCAGGCCAACTCGCAGGCGCTGAGTTTTTTCAACTAGAGGAGAATGATGTAGAAAAAATAGGCTAACGTTTTGGAGGCCATAACTTTTGACCCGTAACTCTGTTTGAGCTTTTTCACAGACCAAAATAATTTTATTGAAAAGTTTGATTCTTAAGCCTATCTATCCACTTATATTTGATTTCAATATTTCTTGGAAGCCAAACGTGATCATCTGAGGGTCCAAAATTAACATTTAATGATTTTTTCAAATTTTTTCTATTTTTAGAAATTTTATATTTTTAGAACTGAAAGTCAAATTCATTTTAATTTCATCCCATAGGCTACTTTTAGTATTTAGATTATTTTTAAAAAATTTTAGAGCCTCATATGCTTGCATGCGAAACTTACTATAAATAGCAGTTGCTAAAAATAGATGTTTTTTTAGATTTTAGTTTTTTTTGAATTTTGCATTTATACTCTAATTTCTGAGTTTAGGCTTATTTAAGCATGGTTTGATTTTATAATTATTTCAAGAAATAGTACGAATCAATTCTGAGTATTGTTTCAAGATTTTAGCCTATTGATAATTTTCTTGTTCTTGTTAGTTTTCGGGTTCATTAACATGTAATTTTCATATGAAAGACAATTACAAAAATGAGCATAACTTCACGTGTGGTGATCCAATTGTGATAAAATTTTAAACATAGTTTTTGGACTACATTTTATATTAGTGATCCATATTTGGGAGCTTAACTCCTATTGCAGATTTATCTCAAGGTCAAGGACCATCTACATACTCGAGAAATATTTCCTAGTTGATTGTAGTCACCAAAATAGTCATAACTTTAAATATGATGATCCAATTGAGTTGAAATTTTAAACACACCTCTTAAGACATAATATTACATCACTTCTACAAATTTGGAAAGCTATTTCTTAATAGGTGTTACCACAAGTTCAAAAGAATCTTGCTAATTGATGCGGATTAGAGATGGCATTTCCAGGAAGAAAGACAGTTACTAAAACTTCTATAAATTTAAATTTATACATCCAAATGATTTTAAATTTGAAACATGGAAATATGAATTCAGTTTATATAAATACATTAAATTTCGAGACCTAATTTTTACAATAACTTTACTAAAATCTAGTGAACCATCAAGCTATACATATACATTTTCTAGTTGAGTGATAGTTACAAAAATTGTCATAACTTTGTCTCCACTCATCCAATTGAGTTGAATTTTAAAACACATATTTTAGGATTCATTTAATTTTATCTATACAAATTTGGTAACTTAATTCTTACCCTAGGTCTTTCTCACAATCATAAACCTTTTGTAGACTGGACATACATCCTTTAACATAATGAAAATTTACAAAAACTATCATAAATTTTGACTCACATATCCAATTGAGCAAAAATTTGGAAAACAAATTTAAGAATACATTATATGAAACCGATCTAAATTTGGAAAGTTAATTTTGAATGCAACTATACCTTAAGAAAACCTAAAAATAGTATAACAACTGCAATGTTTCCATAATAACTCCAAATGGTCTGAAATTTTGTACAAATATTCTAGGTGACATTGTATATGAACCCGCTAAATTTTATAATCTAATTAATTTTTTAACATCACCGAACAATCATGAACTTTATATAGATTAGACAAACATCTTCTAACATAATAACAATATACAAAAACTATCATAACATTATATTGACTTATCCAATTGTGCTAAAATATGGAACACAACTTTAAGAATACATTATAAGAAACCTATACAAATTTGGTAAGCCAATTATTAACATAGTTATACCGATAGGTCATGAACATTTGGCCTAGTGATGTAGACATAACTTACAATAACTAACTACAATTTTTATACAGTAACTCCAAATGGTATAAATTTTGAACATATATTATAAGTATCATTTTATATAAACCCAAAAAATTTCACCATCTAATTCCTTCTATAGAATTACCGCAAGGTAGGTAACCTACGAACAATATAACAATTGGTATGCCTCCGTGGTGATTCCAAATGGTTTGAAAATTGGTACAAATGTTTTCAGTGTTAGGCTATATGATCCTAACAAGTTTCATTAGTTGAATATTACCTCATTTTAAGAACCACTTCTGACAAGTTTCTATGACTTAAAATACCTGCAAACTAACATAAATAGTCAAAATATCTCTATGTTTTTTTGTGGCAAATGAATGATTTTACAATATCATTCCAAGAGGTAAAAAATCTCACACAAATAATGCCACAACCTAAAAACTAAAAAAACATACTGTACTATTTTTTTTGGTTGATACGAGATTGCACAAACCTTGAGATCATCATCACCTTGAATGAATGATTAAATGAAGTAAGGTCAACACTATCAGTGGTACTCATTAAATGTAGTTATATTGGTATGGAAGAAAAAAACAAACAAACTATGCTAAAGCAAGAGGGTCCCCATGAGAAAATTTGAGTATGGGTTGTGTTAGCCCCAACATGTCTTTATTGTTGAATCTCTCTCTTATCTAAATATTTTATTTAGACGGTGTTTATATTAAAGATCCATGGGCTATGTTGTCATTTTTTAATATGGTATTAGAGTGGGATTTATTAAGAATCTTAATGATATTTTTATAGGAGATCCATATCAGTCTCAAAGCTTGGTTGTTAGGAAGATCAAGAAGAGAAAGAGTGGAGAAGGAGCCTCAGACACTCCAAAGCTTCAATCCATAACAAGCTTCAAATGGAAAGGATACTTTTTTATTTCTACATCATATTCTATAATAAGTTATTCACATGTCCCATCTCTTTTGTTTAGCTTTGTACATTTATTCGGTTGGATTCATGTACTAGTTTTTTCATTGAAGAGATTTCAATGAATTTTCATGAGTGTTTTTGGTGTGTATTAAACATTTACATTATGTTCAAAGTGGTTGAGAAGTTAGTTTTGACTTTCGTTTCACTTGAATCTAATATTGTGAACTCATTTTTCAAGCCATATAGATTGTGTTCCATGTAGATCTAGAAAATTTGTGGGGTTAAACATGATCCAACATGATGGGAAGGAAAACGACCTTTCCATCTAACCTGACATGTTTTTAGGACTATATTTTTATTTTTTGCAGTACATCACAATGAGTTGTTAGCTACTATGTTTGGCTATAGATTGTATCTAGATCCATCCAGAGGGTTTTTTTCACCTTTTATTTTTTCTTCATGTTGAATATCAGGCACTCTCATTTGAGGGTTTTGTAGTTCCTTTTTTGTACACCTACCACCTTGAAACTTTTGGATATAGTGAGCTACTTTATCTCTCCCAAATAAAAATTAAAAGGGATGTTGTAAACTATTAATGATTATGTGGTTGTTAGAGTATGCTATATACTTAGTGATTGTTCCAAATAGATGCAGAGGTTGGTTTTTTCTTAGAGGAGCTATGTAACACTCCATTTGTAATAATTTAACCATACATTCTATTTAGATGTAATACGTACTGATATTCACTCTTATTCACACAATGAAACTCATAAAATCTAATTTTAGTTCACTCCATTATAGGATTCATCAAATTCAACAAACATTTAATTCAATAACTTCATTATTTTTTTGCTCTTTCATTGTACATGTGTACCTCATTAGGGCTAGTTGTTAGGACCCACACTTATGAACACAATACTTCTTATTTTTATCATATCACTTAAGCTAACCTTCAGGGGGTGTTGGAGTGTTTCATTTTCACACTTGATATGAAGTCTACCTTAGGTAGATGTGTTACCAAAGTGTGATTTATTATGTACACATAATTATTAAATTCATAGTTAATTTGTTAGTTATCTTCACGTATAAAAATTAACAGATTTAACTTTGGGAATGATCCCATCTTTTACTTCACTAATAATAATCTCTAACTCACATCTTACTTTTCCTATATAAGGACCTTTTTGTTCTTGTGGAAAGTAATGGAGCTTAGAGTCATTTTCTGAGCTAGTGGAAATGAAGTATTTTAGAGAGTCCTATTCCAGTGCAACAATTACTAATTGCACACCTACATTATCTATACACATAATACAATGTATCTTTATTGTTGAATCTCTCTCTTGTGTGAATAATTTATATGAATGATGTCTGTATTTAAGATCTATGGGCTATGTTGTCATTTATAATAGTAACTTGTGCATATTATGATATTGAAATGGTCTATCCTCGATAATGTTTTGAAATATATTATTGTGCTTGTTTTCAATGTTCATGCAATTGTCTTCTATATGTTCCACTTGAGCATGCATGAATATTATAATTCACCTATACATGATTGAGTGATACTTTTGGCTACTCCAAGCATATATCTAATCAAAGTCTTGGTGCCTCAAAAAAAGTCCCTCTACTATCTACATTTAAAAGGGAACTTTGTGCAGTCCTATTGTTCAATCAATGCATTGCGTATATATTTGGGCCATTTAAAAAACTACCATGTCTTCCCCATGCACCCACATGCCCCAACCATTTTCACCTTGGATCACCTCATGCATCGTTGGTGTCTACAATCATTCTACAAATTTTTCATATGTTCAATAATATCACTCATACCTACATTTAATGTGATTCATGTGCATATTGTATTCCAGTCATTCATCCTTCCTATGCAAAGTTTGATGGATTCATTTGTCTTTTGTGATATGGTTTGTTTTATGGCATCTTAATTTTATTAAGTGAAGTGTTATTGAATTATCAATTAACTTAATAAATACATAGTGTTGTTTTTTAAGCTATAGTTTTATGATGTTAATTATTTATATAATTTGTTAGTTAATATTTTTAGATGGTTTTAAGTCAATAGGTTTTAATATTATTTCATTTTTTAAATAGTTTTGTATTTAAGCTCAGTTAACAAATTATTATGGGTATGATTAATATAGTTATATTATATAGTTGTGTTTTAATCTTTATTTAGCACATAGTTTATGTTGTCTTAATCATTTTTTTTACGATCATATTTATATAGTTTATTTTTGATAATTTTAGTATTTAAATTTAGAATCATTTATGACCAATGTCTTTAGTCAATAATCAATAATTGTCTTGTTATTTAGGATAGTTGTTGTCAAAAGTCAAATAAATATTATCTATAAAGGATGCATTATCAAAATAACCCTATGTCCTTGGGAATAAATAAATACTCAAAAAAAAATACACACATTTGAGCTAATTCAAACATGATGCTAGAATAAAGAGAGGAATGAGGCCAATCCAACCTCGAGTTCACTACTAACTCAAAGTTTACAGTTTGTTGTTGTGACAAAATCAAACTGTGCCCAACAAATACATAGCCTAAAGTGTTTTAAATCATCATTGACAGTGATGATGTAATCCATCTACAAATGATTAAAAGCCTATGCCAAAAATACTAAATCAAAGAATGGTTTCCAATGGAAGTGGTGACCATTTATGTTGTTCATGATCAAGTGGAAATGATAGAACATAGTGGCTCCAAATGTGAGGTTCTATAAGGTGGCCATTATCTTTATTTTTTTAATGTGTTTTTTGTTTGTTCAATTTTGACACATTATCACTAAGTTAAATTGTAAATAGAGGTGTGTGTCCATGTTTACATGTATGGTGGAATCAATGCTGATGTGTTTTCATTGAGTGTAAGATGTAAATAGATGTGTTAGTCCCTATTTATGTATGTAAGTTATAATAAATAGAAAAGTGTGTCCCTATTCTTGCATACTTGGCGTGTTTATAAAAAAGTATGTTTACATAGATATGGAGTATGAAATAATGCATGTTTCTTAATTCATACTTATATTTGTGATGTGTTCCCATCCGTGAATTGGTTGATGTGTGTCTATCCATCAAAGTATGTGTCAATAGATGTTTGTTCCAGTACATGTGGAGTGTTCCCTTTCCATATATTCATACTAAGGGAAGGAATTTTGAAAATAGATTGTTAGTAAAATACATAATATGTGATGTATTTAGTTATAATATTAGTTAGTTGTGTGTAAGTGTGTGTGTGCATGAGTTTTACTAACAATTCACCCCATTAGAATGAGGATTCTAAGGCTGTTGAGTAATGGTTTGATTCCACAAATGTGAGAGATCAAATCATATTTATAGGTATCAAATTTATGAATAAAATGAGTAGTTTAATTATCCCAATATAAGACAGACCATTATATTGACACATGGAACCAACATGTAGGGCATAGAAAAAATCCAAAACATAGTTCTATTGGCCAATTTTGGTCTACATATAGAAATTTGCCTAGATGGATTAGTTTCTAGATGAAACACTTTAAGCAAGATTAAAGTGTAATTTATTGATCTTTGAGAAGCAGGGTTGAAAATAGGTCTAGAATTGTAGGTGAAAGATTCTGGCAGGTCTCCATGGTGTTCATGGTATTTAGGGTGCATGGAGTAGGCTTGTACAAATCTCAAAGGTTCTTCAAAGCTTTGACAAATCAAAAGATAACAAGAACAAGTCTAAAAGAACCAGATTGTCACAACACATCATGCAAAAATGAATGGGTCAGTCTGGTTGCAAATTTGATAAATACACAATGGTGCACAATGATCATCAAAGTTAGTGGGTCCAAGCAAATAAATGTAGTGCATTAATCATAAAAATAAATCAATAGTGAGTGAGAGGTCAACGAGTCAGTAAATCCTGAAAACAAATGAGGAGCTGCCAAGTGCCACATCTACAACAACTACCAAACAAATCAACAATGCACATTTGAACCATGCAAAAGCAAATTGATGGTGTGCATAAAGTCAAAAAGTCAATAAGCTTAGATTGAACAAGAATCTACCACATGGCATAAGTGAGAACCAAATGGGAACTAATTGTAGGGCCCATAAAATGCATGCAGAGCTAACAAATGACACAATCTGGGAAGCCTAGATCAAGATCAATGACAAATATTAAAATTTAAACCTAGGACACTTCAAATGGAGATAAATTATGGTTTAGGTCAAACCAGAGTAAATATTTCAAAGGATATATTTTACCATTATAGCTCAATCAAGCACCATTAAGCATAAGACACAACCATATAGTCATGATTGTCAATAATAAAGGACCACCATAAAAGCTCAATATGAACCTCTAGTTTGAAGTTTTAGAACTTACAGGGACTCATTTTCTAGGGTTGTAGTATTGTTCCATGATTGTGTTCACTATTCTTTAAAGAAGATCCATGTATATAATGAGTCCTCAATTTCCATAAATGTTCAAAGGCATGGTGGGTTTGTTTAAACCAAATATAGTTCAAGAATGAGGCTATATAGCCTATAGGCTTTCCATTAATATGATAACTATAGGAAAACCAATAAATGGATTGGTTTTCAATCTATAGTAAGATCTATGCTTAGATATTATAATAGGAGCAGATATGTGATTATGAAAAAGTGTCTCATCCTTCAACATAGTCTTATGTTTGACAAGCAGTACCTATGGCTGTCCAAAGCAGACATGGTTATGGCTCTGCCAGATTTAACGATATGAGGATTTTATCCTCATAAGCAAGTCAAATGGAAGATGGCATAGAATCCCAACATGGATATTTGGTGGTTGGAGAAAGCAGTTGGAGCATTTAATATATTTTTAAGGTCTCTAAGGGTTTTGTATTCATAGAAAGATCATGACTCATCGTCTTAGGCACACTATTGTCTTCTAGTGTGTTGATCAACCAATGAAAGGATTTAGAGGATATTGGGATAAATAAAGGTCATTTTGTCTATGATGTATTAACTTTGTTGGATCAAAATATGGTGAAACATTCATTGCAAGGTGATAAATCATTTATGGTTGACGTGCTCCCTCTCTCTCTCTCTCCATTTTCTCCCATATCTCCTATTTTCTTCCACATTATAACTCTCTCACTTTTGATAAAAAAATATTTTTATCTCATTTTGAAGAGCAAGAGACTCACATTTGATAAGGATAGACCCTGTCAAAATTTATAATAACTACCTCTTGATGCAATAAAAGACTTTATTTACCTATCTCTTGCCTTGGATTAGTGTTTAGTAAGCTTGTGCATGATGACCTTGTGAAGGAGATTATTTCATATCCATTATCCTTCTTGTTGCCTCTTTTAGGGTGTTTTCAAGATATTGCAGGTCTAAACTCTTTTTATTTTTACCATTGATGTAAGCTTGGTGTGAGTTTTAGAACTCCTTGTTTTCATTCATTGCTTCCTTAACCTAGTTTATGAAATACTTATGCAATTAGCTAGATTGTGTGAGCTAATATTGTATTTTGTAGATCTGGTGTGAGTTTAAGCATATTTGAGTCTCATTTTAATTTGGTGCATCACCTTGTTAACTTTATTGGGAGCCCTATTTACCTTTTTATAACCCTTTTCCTATTAGTATCATTAGTATAGGTGATCCATCAAGAGGAAGCAAACCTTCTCTGGAGGTTCAACCCTATTATAGGATGCCCACAACCTAGAGTTGTTTCCATTGTGTAGCTTAGTTAGAGAGACCCTGAAGAACCCTCTCCAAGGGTGAAAATTAAGCCTACAACAGTTTTTGGCACGCTTAATGGGACACACTTTCAAATAAAATTGGTCAAATTTTGATGTTGGTCTGATCTATTTACAAAAATTATGGCTTTCATGTAATAGCATCTAACGACTCCAAAATAACATTCAACATTCTAGTAGCAAAGCAATGACTACATCTCATGCCAAAGATGAATACAAGGTTAGCTTCTAGAGGTGTTCCTTTTGAATTTGTTGAATTTCCTTTAAACTCAATAAAAAGGTTAAGATTTGTTAATACACATACATATAAAGGCAACTTTCTTCCTAAGCCAATTTACAGATCTACCTCTACAAGAAGATCTTTATTAAACCCTTTTATTGCTATGACAACCTCTAGATATTTTTTCTTTATGTATTTTAATGTTCAAAGTCCATTAGACCTCTCACAATATGATCCTATTCTAGTAACAAATCTTAAATGTGTCCCTTATTTTACTAGAGACCAATATACAACCCCTTCTGAACACCTCATGAATGTATCTAATTTTTTCAATATTCATAATGTCAATGAGGAAAATGTGGCTATTAGGTTATTATCCATCTCTTTCAAATGTAAAGCCTTAGAATGGTTTAGAAGCCTTACTGCTAACTCCATTGCATCATAGGATCAGTTAAGAGATGTATTATGTAAGATATTTGGAGACAAAAGTGACCATTTGTCACTTGCAAAACAGTTAATCACAATCAAAAGAGCCCCTCATGAAGTCATGAAAGACTTCAATACAAGGTTTCAAAAGACTTGGGACAGGATCCCAGTCTCTGTTAGGATTACTCCTAACTTTGCCTTCCTATACTATTTGAAATCCCTAAACAATGGTATTATAGTAATGATTCAGTCTATGGGAGGGAACACATTACCAAATGCATATGAGGTCGTAATCATAGAAGAAAATTGTCTAGTCTAAGATGGAAAGCTTACACCTAGACCACCAATGCCTTTATTTCCTAAGATTCAACTACCTCCTGTCTCTATTCCTCCCCTTGAAATTATTCCTTCTATGCCAACAATTACTAACATACCTTTACCAAAGCAAGAAAAGGCTTCATCTAGCCAATCTAATGATTCCCAATATCATACATTTTTTTAAGAGCTTAAAAGCATGTTCTAATCCTTGGGGAATGAGTTGGTAAATATGAAGAGGCAATAGGCCCAGTTCAATAGGCCTTACCAAGATTCATATCCTCCTCAACAACAATCTTATCAAGTAAATAGGCCACCCTACAAAGGAATCTTCCAAAATCGAAGCCATCAACAAGGCCAAGGACAAGGGCATACTAACTATATTAGGTAAAACAACTATAATCTGAATGTTGCAACTTCTTAGTCCCTACTTAGAATAACATTGCTCAAGAATGTGAGTGTACCATGCCTTGGAATCAATCTTTTAGGCAATCCATTATCCCAAAAACTGACTTCAATCAAGCTTTCAATGATTAATGGTAGAAGGCTACTAATTATAGGCACAATCAAGTTTTTATGGCTCAAAATACAGAAGTACCTATGATAACGAAACAAAAAGAGCCTCAACAAAGCCAAAGCCCTAATAAAGGACCAATCCAGTTGGGTGTTATGATGGTAAATTATGAGAAATAAGAGTGTTATGCACTCAATCAACAGAGTAATTCTAGCCAAGCATACATCCCAGTGGCAACTAATACAAGGTTTAAAAGAAGAAACATGGATGGTAACCAAGAAACAATCAAAGAGATCCCTACTACCTCTCCATTGATGTAAAATCCAAAGGAACCTACTACTATCCCAAAAGTTTTAGTAGCTCCAAAGAATCATAATCAAGGGAATACCTTTGTTACCCAAAACTCACAAGTTAAAAGTATAGTTATGGCTCCCAAAGCACAACCAAAGGTTGGTGGTTTGCCCATCAACATTGTGGAACAAATGAAAAAATCCAATGTGAGTATGCCAATGTGGTACATGATTTTCATGTTTGGACAGATAGATATCCTTCAATAAGGATGATCAAAGATCAAGATTCCTGAGAAGCCATTGATCAAGGAAAATGTGGTTCTCATCAATGCAACCAAAGGATCCAATGAAGGGTAACCAAGTAAAATGGTTAAACCTCCTCCCTTCTACATTTTTGTGATCATTGGTGACTCTTTGATGCATAATTGCTTGGTTGATAGTGGGGCTAACACCTCAATAATGCCAAAGTCCATAGTTGATCATCTTGGTCTAAATTATGAGCCCCAGTATAAGGGATTTCTATAGCTTGATGGCTCTTCCACGAAACCATTCGATATCATCAGAGACCTTAACTTGACCTTGCATGCTTGTCCTAGTGTCTCAGTGACTCAAGATGTATTGATTTTATATATGCCTTTTTGTTTTTCTTTATGATTATCCAGAGAATTCACAATAAAAATTGGGGGTCATCTGGTAGTAGACTAGTCCTATATGACTTTTAGAACAAGGTATGGGACCAAAGTATCCATCAAGGCTTAGCCCATTGTACAATTTCACATTGAACCTTATGGGCCAGATAACATAAACATCAACTACAACATCCTTGATGAAGATGAATTCATAGCTAGTCAAAAGCTAAACACTCATCTTGAGGAGATACCAGATATGTTCTTGGATGAGTTATGGAATGATAATCAATTGGTTGAGCCCTTTGAAGGTGTTGAGGATGTCTATTGGTTATATGAAGAAAATTAGTATATGCCATCCCTCATTAGACCTCAAGAAGACTCCAGTGGATTATATAAATTATTCTTTGATGGTTCAAGGAGCAAACATGGAGTGGGTGTAGGTGTAATGCTAGTATCCCTTTCTAATGACAAGTATTTCTCTTCTTACAGGTTTTAATTCAGTTGCTCTTGCAATGCATTTGAGTATGAGGGCCTTATTCATGACATTCAATGGGCTAATAAGAAAGGGAACAAATAGTTACAAGTATATGGGGACAATGAATTGATTGTGCACTAGGTTAGAGGCCAAAATATCACCAAGAATCTTTTAATGAAGTTATACAAACATAGAGTGTGGGACCTAATTGAGGATTTTAAGGCCTTTAACATTCAAACAATTCCAAAGAATTAGAATCAACATGATGATAGGTTGGCAACTGTGGGAGCCTAGTTTGATATCCCAAAGGAATTGCAAAAAGGCAAAGTACAACCATATAACAAAGTGGTAGTAAGACCATTAGTACCAGATAATGAAGTCCATTGGTAGGTATTTGACAGTGATAAACAAATTGTTTATTTCTTGTAACAGGAAGCAAAGTTTTTCTCAATAAACCAAGAAAAGTTTCAACATCAGTCTGAGGAGAAAATAGTTCAATTGAAATCTAACAAGCCTAAAGGGCTAGTCACCCTTGAAGGTCTTTTTCATGTGGGAGGTCATATGAAGAGAGACAAAGAAGTAATGCTAATAAATGAGAAGAACTATGAAAGAGTTTTTATCCTCAAGAACAAACTCTTCAATGTTAGAAAGGTAAGTACTAAGGCTAAAAGTCATGATTTCATAGAGTTTTGTAGAGAATATACATATATCTTTGATTGGGAATACAATGATTTAAAGGATTTTTATTCCAAGTTAGCCCAACATACTATAGAAATAGAGGCTAATGTCAAGCCTGTCAGGTAGAAGCAAAGGCATACAAACCCTAGAATAGAAGAGCTTATGAGGAAAGTATTGATTAACCTAATTGAATCAAAGATCATATTTCCCATAAAACACTCCTCATGAGTAGCCAACTTGGTACATGTAAGGAAAAAGAATGGGGAGATCATATTGTGTGTTGACTTCAGAGATCTGAATAGGGTCTCTTTGAAGGATCACTACTTTTTACCATGCATGGAGCAATTCATTTAGATGGTTGCTGGTTCAGAATATTTCTCTCTTTTAGATGGATATTTAGGTTATAACCAGGTGCTGGTAAGAGAAGAAGATCAATATAAGACTACCTTCACCATAAAGTAGGGCACATATGCTTACTAAAATATTCTTTTTGGGTTGTCAAACCCTAGGCCCACCTTTCAAAGAGCCATGGAAATGGCTTTCCAAGGGTTAACTGAATCAAATGGTACTAATCTACTTGGATGACATCACAATGTTCTCTAAAAAAGATGGTGAACACTTAGACCACCTAAGGTTAATCTTCCAAAGATGTATAGAGTATGGTATCTCTTTAAATCCCAAGAAATGTGTATTTTCCATTCATGAAGGTAAAGTATTGGGTCACATTATCTCAAAGCAGGGATTATCCATTGATCATGATAGAATAAGTGCTCTCTTGACACTATCTTTATCCAAGCATAAGAAAGGAATCCATAGATTCTTTGGGAAAATAAACTTTATGAGAAGGTTTATACTTGGGTTTTGCAAATCTAGTCAAACCCATCACTACCGTGCTGAAGAAGAACCAAGTGTTCACTTGGTCAAATGAAGGTAGAAAAACCTTTGAGGCCATTAAGCAAGCCATTGCCCAAGAACCCTAACTCATGAATCTTTAATTATCAAAGGATTTCATATTGTACACCTTTGTTAATGTCGATAACATATTAGTTATGTGATGCAAAAGAATGGTTAAGGGCTTGACTAGCCAATCACATTTTTCAGTCAAGGGCTTGAGGGATATGAGATAAAGTATTTTATATAAAAATAGGTTCTTGCAGCTTTGAGAAGCCTCAATAAGTTCAAACCAATGCTCTCCAATAATAAGGTCTATCTAATGGTGTCTCATCCTAGAGTAAGGGACTTCTTCCTCAATAAAAATTTGAATGAGAAGAGAGCTGACTAGATTACCAAAGTCATAGAGTATGACATGGAGATCAAGGTCACTAAGTTGGTAAGAGGAAAATGCTTATGTGAGCATATGGTAGATGATATTCAAAGAGACAAAAAAATTATTTTAGTGACACAAGACAACTCACAAACAAGTGTTCCTCCACATCATATTAGCTAGCTTCAAGATATGACCCATTTTTTAGTAATAGGTGAATGTCCCCAAGGTTTGGACAAAGCAAAAAGAAGGTATTTTAGACTTCAGCCCATACTTTTCGTATTGGTTAATGGAGATTTATTTAGAAAAGACCCCAATGGAGTGCTTCGTAGGTGCATATATGATAATCAAATGGAAAATCTCTTGGAACAATTTTAGATGGACCTAAAGGAGGCTATTTTGCTTCAAAAATAACAACAAAGTGATGAGAGATGGTTAGCATCAATCCAACGTTCTCAAATATGCCTATGCATGGGTCAAAAAATTTTAGAAGTGTGTTCTATTTACAGAAAAATAAATATTGATAATCCTTCCTCTCAACTCAATTCAGGTGGAACAACCCTTCATGTAGTGGGCTTTAGACTTCATAAGAATGATAAATATACCTTCTAGTGGAGGTCACAAATGGGTGCTCACTGCTACTAACTATTTCAGCATATGGGTGGAAGTAATTTCCCTTAAAGAAGTCAATGAAACAATAGGATTAGACTTCTATGATAACATAGTGATAAGGTTTGGTGTACCAACTACTATAATTTTAGGTAATGCCTTAACATTTATTGGCATGAAGACAAGTGAATGGGCACTTAAGTTGGGAATATACCTTAGTACATCCTCTAATTATTACCCTCAAGACAATGGACTGGTAGAGTCCACAAACAAGAACTTGAATAGGATTATCAAGAGGACCACAAAAGAGAACCAAAGAGTGTAACATAAACAACTAAAGACAAACCTTACAGGTTGATAGAGTGACTCTCAAGGTTACCATTGGCAATTCACCATTTGTCTTGGTGTATGGGAGGGAAGCTAAATTGCCCATTTATCTTGAACTATTTGCCTTAAAATTAGCCCATCAGCTTGAGTTGATGGAGAGTGAACCTATGAGCGTGAGGATGATAGAACTCATGGAGCTTGAAGAAATCAGAGACCTTTTAATAAAGATATTAGAGTCAGACCAATCTTAAGTCAAAAAATGATGAGTTCATAAAATGGCTCATTATATCCATAAAATATCTTTTTTCTTACATTGAAAGTGGATATAAATGTAGGTTATGAAATTATAGTTTATTTAGAATGAAATAGTAAGTATATATCATGGTTATGTCTTTAGAATTTTTTGTTATCTATTGGTTAGTTATTTCTAATGATTATTAGAAAAAAATATCAATGAGTGTATATACAGTTCATAATATGTTAAGAATGATTCAAAGTCTGAAGAGTAACCATGTTGAAGTCTTATACAACAAGATTTAGTATTCTGGTCAAGATATGAATTCTTATAGGCTTACTACAGAATCTCATAACAGTTCTAGATTATAATAGGCTTGTTATAATAACTATGGATTACAATAGGCTTACTACGAACCAGTTATGGATTACATTAGACCAACTACAAACCAGCTATAGATTACATTACACGAGCTATAAATTATATCAGACTAGTTACAGATTACATCAGTCAACTACAGATTTCACTAGACTTTTTATAGATATTAGTAGGCTTGCTATTAATTTCAACAAGTTGCTACGAATTTCAATAGAACTGTTACGAATTTTAATAAAATTACTACAAACTTGTTTGAAAAGTATTTTTAAATATATTCTAATATTCTAACTATCATGATGAATACTTTCCATTTAATTTATTTTTATATATAGGTTTCTAAGACTTTCTATTGTAGATTGTATTTAAATATAGGTTTATGTAATTTCACTCTAAATAATTAGCTCTCTCCATATTTGGTGAAGATCGAGATTATACAGTAATAGATTTTTTTATTAGAATAAATATCTCTCTTCATATTTTGTAGAGATTGAGATAAGATAGAGTATCTTGGTTGTTACTCTCAAATAAGATATTGGTTGGAAGCATGAATTATAAATGAAACTTTTTACACCCGAATGAAATAATCAATCAATCAATACATTTTTTCTTTCTATTAATCCGAGCAACTTATTTTGAAACTGATGTTTCAAATAAATTCTTTTCCGAAGAATGAACTGGCTACTCATTACAAAGATGGATCAATGCATTTTTATTTTATTTTATTTCTTATTTCTGTAATTATCACCCTGCTATAAATTATATTTTTATTATTTTAAATATTTTTTTTGTATAACTTGTTGTAAACCTATAGGTATTTTATGTGTTTGTCCTATATTTTTAATTCAAAAATTTACTTTATGTAAGTAATTTTTAATTTTATGTAAGTGTGTTTTGATTTTTACAAGTATGATTTTTCAATTCTAACAAGTGTGATTTTTAATTGCAAGAAGTGTGTTTTTAATTCCTATAAATGTGGAGTGTGATAGAAAGAACCATTTGCCAAAGGTCTCTTTCTTCTATTACATATAGCCTTCGGAAACTAGTTTTGAATTTACAATATTAAATAAAGGGTATTGATGACATGTATCATTTTTGACAACATTGTCAAAGACCCATGGTGTTATTAAGAGATTCAGAGTCTGCTAAAAAATTTCTAGTGAGAGGGAATATCTCTTTGTAAATTTTATGACAAGAGATAATTATTTTTTTAAGATTTTATTTTCTACAACATAGATTGGAATTTATTTTTATGCAATTATAAATTATAGATTTAAAAATTAAAAAAATAAAAATTCTCCAATACTAACATTATTTTGTAGAAAATAACAACTGCTACATCATGAAGGAAGATCTAATTATTGATGCAGAATGGAAATAAAATTCTGAGACAACTATAAGATGGAGAAAACAACTAATAAAAAATACTCTGATGTATAGATTTATGTAGTTCACAATAAAAAAATTTGAAATAGATACTTCTGTATCTAACATGCATATTTAGAGAATGATATGCATTTATAATTACTCAGATCGACTATTTATGATTGTGTAAACTCTTTACAAATATAACTACACTTTTTCCAGAATCACATATAATAGATCACACATATTTTTAAATAATTTAAAAAATGTTACATGTTAAAAAGAGGGTGAAAATCTCTACTAAAATGGTCTTTGACTATTTTAAATCATCTCATACCTATATCCCTGTAATTAATATGTTTTATTTATTTTTATTTGGTTGAAAAACACAAACACTTTTAACAAAATAAAGATTGTACGTCAGATTTCAATTGTGAACAAAATTTAGAAATGATTGAAATTTACTAAAGGATGGCTGAAGTATAAAAAGAGATGGCATTATAGGTAAAAGAGAATTATGCTAATGATATTTGCTGAAATAAAATGGTCTACAATCCAATCTATGTACTTACTAAAGAAAGACTCTTGAGTCAAAATTATGTGGAGTATGCGATCTTTTAGGTAAGCATAGTTTATTTCCAAAAATAACAAATATAATAATAATTGATCAAGAAATTAGAAGGTTAAAAACTATATGATCTATTGAAAATAAACTGTTGCTCCAACCAAAATCTTAGATATTTTATTTGGTAAAATGTTGCATATGGATTTCATTCTAATATGGTATAGCTAACCAATTTGTATACATGATAATGCTCTCAATGGTTTTTATGCTATGTCATGATCCGAAGAGATTCATATGGATAATTACTATATCAAGACAAGTCAATAGATGTAGAGATAATCGTCAAATAAAGTCAATACAATGGACAAAGAGATTCATGTTGAGATTCACAAATGAAATACCCAAATAAGCCTCCAAAAATATTGCATGCAATATCACCATGCATATGAAATTATTTCATACAAATTCCATGTGGGCTAAACAAGTTTAAAATAATAAAATATGCATGCAACGTAGATCACGACAAGAGAGAATACAGTTCATGCAATAACTTTGATGTCATTAAGATATAGCTTCAGATTTTGTGTGATTTAAACATCCCAATGTCAATGGTCAGTCTCACATAAACACTAATTTTTATAAATTTTTAGCATGCACATAATTTAAATATTTTAATTTTTATTTTCTTACATTAATCGTTAAGTTTATACCCAATTTTATGAAATTCTTTCCAAACTATAGTGATAACACTTGATAGAAAATATCAATTGAAATACTCAAGATTTAACTATTTCAATTCTTATTTTCTCTTTGAATAATTGATAGAATTTATTTCAATTTTTTTAAAATTGTAACCATAACATCTGAAAGAAAATACAAATTGAAATACTCAAAAATTTAGTCTTAATACTATATGTTTATTCTATCTTTTGTGTTTGTTAAGTCTGCATGGATGTGGAAGTTTGTTATAAAAAAAAAGATGATGGCAGTCTAAAAAAATTAGACTTTCATCCCAAACCAAACTAGCAAGTAAATCAAATTATCAAATTTACACATAGTTGCATGAGACCAAGTATTTAACAATCTCTGAGTACTGTAAATACTAAAAATTTATAGGGATTACATGCTTTCAACAAGTTATCTCAAATAACATGAAATCATCAAAAAATCTTTAATGCTATGTAAATTTATGGTTACAAAAATGGTAAATTGGGTTTGGCTTTGAGGGGCTTTGCCCCTTGAGCCTCCCTATATCATGATAGGGAGCACACAAGGGCACTTTCCCTTGACCCAATTGGGGGTTGCCACCTTCAAACCCCTACTCTTGATTTTCTAGTGAAGAAGAAGATAGTAAAGAATCTTGCTTAGCATGACGCAAATCTAGACCAAGTTGTAGATAAACTCAAAATTTTCAATAGCAAGAAAATGAATGTAAAATTTATTTACAAAGAAGACAAGGACCACCAAAATTCAATTCACCAGGTATATTTTTTTAGATTTTAGTTTTCATTTAATAATTTAACAATGTAATTTTATCTTCCCTATACAAAATAATAATAATTATTTTCTATACAGTTCATAATAAAAAAAATTGATGACATTTTATTTCACTCATTTCCATCTATATTCACGAATTAGCGAAACCCAAATTCACTTACATAATAATAATTGTCTTAAAAAGTTATTATTCTCCACAATAAAACCCATTAGTAATAATGTCAATTCTTAAACCATCAATCATTTTTACATAGGTTGAAATGCATTCTTCTATTTACATTCAAATATTCATCTTAATATTATGTTGTTAACATTTATATTTCTTTGACATTGCCGATATTATGCTTGTCAAAAAAGGTTTTGTTTATTTTTAGTTTTTACAGGTACTTTCATTATAAAGAGTCATTCTAGAGATGAAAATTTCTACCCATGAATTTAGCAATCAATTAACAAATTATCCTAAGTTACATTTGACAACAAAATGTAGTAGAATCAACAAGTGTCTATGTTGAAAAAATATCAACATATAGAACATTCTATAGTACATTTACAAGTAGTATGAAGAAGTATATAGTGTATGAATAATATTTTTCATATCATCAATTTAAAAAAAAAAAAAAAAAAAAAAAAAAATTAACAATGAAAACTTTCAGGCGTTGTTGACAACCTTGGTTTGAAAACCAACTTACTAGTGGATCAAGTGGTGGAATAAAGAGCCTTGATTAAAAAACTAGTTTTCTGACTAGTCAAGGGAAAAAATATAAAAATAAATATAATATAATTTGTCCAATGGAATAGTTGATGCAGTTTTTACATGGTTGCTTACTTTTATGCTCTTATTTCTAACATAGCAAGACTATACTTTTCTCAACATTTTTTTCAACATATTTCACTTTGGCTATGATGAAAACAACATTTAAGATTGAAGGTATGCCACGATATTTTACTTTACTATTTTACATTTAAATTTACTTGTAAGTTTTGTTATTACATAAAGATATACTCTTGCAAATAACTTATTCTGAAAAAATGAATAAACTTTCATATAATCTTGTGTAATCTCATCCTACTTTATTCATTTGGCATGCATGAGGACATGCACGAGCGTAGGTCTGGGGGAGGAGAATAGCTTCAAAGATATAAGAATTGGGCTTATCTAAACAAACAAAAATAGTTTGATCTTGATCATGGTACATAGTTTTGAAAAGAATAAGATTTTTTATATCAAAAGTTATTTTTATGTTAAAAACTATTTTGTAGTCAAAATAAATATGTGTAATTACAATAGAAAATTCTCAACACAAGAACCTACTCTCACCTCATTTTAAAAAAATAAGAAAGAAAAGAAGAAAAGATGAAGGGAGCAACATGAGAATTCCACACAAGAACCTATGATAAAAGAATAAAAAAAGAATCCGAGGATAACTATTTTTTATATAAAAATCTATCCTTAAATATCCATTTTTATTAGCCACTTTTATCTAAGATTTTAAAAGATAAATTTCATTATACTTGTACAAATGAAATCAATTTAGGAATCCCATTTGATGTATGAAGCTAAGTCTAACCCATGCATATGTGCCATGATATTTTAAATAGTGACATGCATGAGATTAGGTGTGGGGGAGATGATGAGTCCATAAAATGATTCATTATATCCATAAAATAACATCTTTTTTCTTGTATTAGAATTGGATCTAAATATAGTTTCCTAACTTATAGTTTATTTAGAATGAAATAGTAAGTATATATCATGGTTATGTTTTTAGAATTGTTTGTTATCTATTAGCTAGCTATTTATAATTATTATTGAAAAAAGCTATCAACGAGTGTATATACAGTTTATACTATGTTAAGAATGACTAAAAATATAAAGAGTAACCATGTTGAAGTCTTCTACAACAAGATCTAATATTCTTGTCAAAATATGGACTCCTACAAGCTTACTATAGAATCTCATGGTATTTTTAGATTACAACAGGGTTACTATAATAGCTATGAATTATAATAGGCTTGCTACAAACCAACTATGAATTACATCAGATTAGCTACAGATTAGCTATGAATTAGATCAAAACAACTATAAATTATATCAGACTAACTATAAATTACATCAAACTAGCTACAGATTACATCATTCAACCATGGATTTCACCAGGTTTGTTGTAGATTTTAGTAGATTCGCTACGAATTTCAACAAGTTGCTACAGATTTTAATAGAATTGCTACAGACTTCAACAAAATTGTTATAGACTTGTTTGAAAAGTATTTTTAAATATATTCTAATATTTCAACTATCATAAAGAATATTTTCTATTTAAATTCTTTCTATATATAAATTTTTATATATAGACTTTTTATTATAGATTGTATTCAAATATATGTTTATGTAATTTCACTCCAAATAGTTAGCTCTCTCCATATTTCGTGGAGATCGAGATTAGACAGTAATAATTTTTTTTATTATAATAAATATCTCTCTCCATATTTTGTGGAGATGGAGATAGGATAGAGTATATCAGTTGTTACTTTCAAATAAGGTGTTGGTTAAAATCATGAATTATAAATACAACCTTCCATGCCTGAATGAAATAATCAATCAATCAATATATTTCTTCTTTCCATTATTTTGAACAACTTAGTCTGAAATTGATGTTCTAAATAAATCTTCTTATGAAGAATGAACTGACCACTCATTCCAAAGAGGATGGATCAATTTATTTTTATTTATTTTATTTTTTATTCTATAATTATCATTCTACTGTAAATTATTATTTTATTTTTTATTGCTGTAAATATATTTTTTTGTATAGCTTATTGTAAACCTACATGTATTTAATATTTTTTTCATTTATTTTTAATTCAACAATTTATTTTTTGTAAGTGTGATTTAATTTTATGCAAGTGCTTTGATTTTTGTAAGTGTGATTTTTAATTCTAGAAAGTGTGATTTTTAATTTCAGTAAGTGTGATTTGTAATTCTTGTAAGTGTGGAGTGTGATAGAAGGAACAATTTGTCAAATGTTTCTTTTTCTTAATGCATATAACTTTCAGACACCAAACCTAAATTGATAATATTAAATGAAGGCTATTGCCGACACCCATCAAGAAAGCTTTTGACAAGAGATCCATAACAAAGGAATTCAAATAAGGGGACCTATTCCTTAGATGGGGCTCAAATAGGGCCAAGCCAGGAAACCATACCAAGTTTGATAGCTTGTGGAGTGGCCCTTATTTGATCTATGGATGCAAAAAACACAATGCTTTTCAGCTTGTCCAACTGGATAGAGATGTATTACCTATCTCAATCAATGACATTCATTTAAAGCCTTGTTATTGGATACATTTTCAACTATTGTATAATATTGTACATATTAGAGTAGTTTTTCATTCTTTTCTGTAAGTGCTTTGTGCACATTTTTTTTAGTTCTGTGTTTCCCTTCAATAAGTGTCTTGGGCATAGTTATTGTATTATTTCCTTTTGGTCCTTTTTGTTTTAAGAAGAGAGGTTTTCAAAAAGGGACAACCTTGTATCAATTTCATATTATCCAAGGGAAATATTTGAGTCTCTGTATGCCCAATGAATCATATTAAGGCTACTAGTTTTTGCATAGTAGGCATGTAATCCTACGGTGTCATAAAAAATATTGGTCAATTTTGGCCTACATATAGAAATTTGCCTAGATGGATCAATTTTTGGAAGTTCTGGTATGAAGTGATAAGATGACTAAAGTTTCTAATTGAGATAATGAACATATGGTAAATGACGAAGAACACTTGTCACTTACAAGCTTTTGAAACACTTTAAGTAAGATTAAAGTGTAATTTACTAATCTTTGAGAAACAAGCTTAAAAATAGGTTTAGAATTATAGGTGAAAGATTATAGTAGGTCTCCATGGTGTTCATGGCATTCAGGGTGCATGGAAAAGGCTTTCAAAAGTCTCAAAGGTTTTTCAAGTCTTTGACAAATCAAAAGATAACAAAAATAAGTCTAAAAGAACAAAATTGTCACAACACATCATGTAGAAATGATCGGGTTAGTCTAGTTTCACATTTGATAAATACACTTGAGAAGTAAACCAGAGTCAAAGTATTACATGGACATGATGTTTTCATGCCTTGAACATCCTCTACAAATTTGATATCTTGATATTTTTCTATCTCAAGATATAATTCTTCAAAGCTAAACTAACATAATGAGACGTACATGGGGATGCCAAGTTAATGTCATGAGAAATAACCATTTGGATTCAAATGTTCTTGAGGATGAATGTGGATCTAACAAGTGACAAGATCTCAGATGCTTGAACAAAGATCAAATGATGGATGATGATCAATGAAGTTAGTGGGTCCAAACAAATCAATGGAATATGTTTAATTATACAAAAATAAATCGATGACGAGTTAGAGGTCAATGAATCAATGATTATTGAGAATGAATGAGCAACTACCAAGTGTCACAACCATGGTAATTATTGAGAAAATCAATGGTTCATGTTCAAACTATGAAAAATTAGATTGATAGTGTGTGTGAGGTCAAAAATTTAATGATCTCAGGTTAAACAAGAAGCTTCCACATGGAATAAATTAGAACTAGATGGGAACTAACTGTAGGGCCCATGAAATCAATGTAGAGCTAATAAATGACATAATTTGGGAAGCCCAGATCAAGATCAATGGCCGATATTAAAATTTGAACTTAGGAGACTTCAAATGAAGATCAAATATGATATAAGTCAAACTAGAGCAAATATTTCAAAGGACATATGTCGCTATTAAATCTTAGTCAAGCACCATTAAGAGTAAGACACATTCATAAAGTCAAGATTGTCAACAATAAAGGACCACCATTAAAGCTCAGTATGAACCTCTGGTTTGAAGTTTATAACTTATAGGGACTCATTTTCTAGGGTTTAAATATCATTCCATGATTGTGTTCACTATTCTTTAAAGAAGATCCATGCATATAATGAGTCCTCAATTTCCATAAATGTTCATAGGCATGGTAGGTTTATTTAAACCTAATATAGTTTAGGAATGAGGATATACAGCTTGTAGGCTTTCCATTAACATGATAACTATATGAAAATCAATAAATGGATTGGTTTTCAATCTATAGTAATAGCTATGCTTAGATATTGTAACAAAAATAGATATGCGATTATGAAGAAGTTTCTCATCCTTTGACATAATCTTATCTTTGACAAGTAGGTACCTATGGCCACCCAAAACAAACATGGTTATGTCTCTATCAAGTTTAAGGATATGAGGATTTTTTCCTCATAATCAAGTAAAGTGGAAGATTGCGTTGAGTCCCAAGATGGAGATTTGGTGGTTGGAGAAAGTAGTTGGAGCATTTAATAGATTTTCAAGGTCTCTAAGGGTTTTTTCTTCATAGAAAGATCATGGATCATCATCCTAAGCACACTATTGTATTCTAGTGTGTTGATCAACTATTAAAAGGATTTAGATGCTATTAAGACAAATGAAGGTCATTTTTATATGATGTATTAACTCTAATTGGATCAAAATATGGTGAATCATTCATTGAAATGTGACATATCATTTATGGTTGATGTTCTCCCCCTCTCTCTCCCTTTTCTCTTATATCTCTTATTTTTTTCCACATTATAACTGTCTCACTTTTGATAAGAAATTATTTTTCTCTCATTTTGAAGAGCAAGAGACTCTCATTTGATAAGGCTAGACCCTGTCAAAATTTGTAAGAACTACGTCTTGATGCAATAAAAGTCTTTCTTTACCTATCTCTTGCCTTGGATTAATGTTTAGTAAGCTTGTGTATGATGGCCTTGTAAAGGAGATTATTCCATATCCATTGTCCTTATTGTTGCCTCTTTTAGAGTATTTTGAAGCTATTTCAGGTCTAAAATCATGTTCTTTATGCCATTGATGTAAGCTTGGTGTGAGTCTTATAACTCCTTGTTTTCATTGCTTCCTGAACCTAGTTTATGAAATACTTATGCAACTAGATAGATTGTGAGATTGTGTGAGCTAGTACTAGTATTATCTTCTGCATATCTAGTGTGGGTTCAAGCATATGTGAGTCTCATTTTAATTTAGTGCATCACCTTGTTAACTTTCTTATGAGACTTATTTCTCCCTTTCTAACCCTTTTTCTAATAGTAGCATTAGTTTAGGTGATCCATCAAGAGGAAACCGGCCTTCTTTGGAGGATCAACTATATTATAAGAAACCCATAGCCTATATTTGTTCCCATTGTGTAGATTAGTTGGAGAGAGTCTGAAGAAACCTCTCTAAGGTTTCAAATTAAGCCTAAAACAAGTCCCTAAGACTTATAGGAAATAGCTTGTTCATCAAGTGAAAAACCAAAAAAGGAGGAAAAGAAAGATTAAATGTGATGTGAAAGATCACCCTTTTCATTGTAAACTTAACATTTAGGAATCATAAAACTAGTAGGAAAATAATAGGCAAGGAATTACTGAGTCAACAGGTTGTGTACTTTGTATTGAAAAGTGACCCCATTGTTAGGTTTTTGAAATTTTTAGGAAAATTTCCTAATTTTTACATACGTTGAAGATATTTTTGAATGTATGCATCTTTGAATATAGTAGTAGAATGTGTAAGTGACCCCATCATTAGGTTTTTAAAATCTTTAGGAAAGTTTCCTAATTTTTACACACCTTGAAGATATTTTTGAATGTATGCATCTTTAAATATAATAGTATGTGTATAAGCAAATATATGATTATCATTGATATGTATATAAGCCTTAATATTTTTAATAATACTAAGACCAAAAGGTAAAACATTAAAAACATATCGAGATGGTACATTAGACATATGATATACAAAAGATGTATTAGGCTATGTAGGAATAGGGATATTAAACTGAGGAAGAGTAACATTAGGTGGAGGCATAAAAGTATTATTAAAAACACTAAGAGCACTAGCCTCACCACTTTATGTAGAAAGATAGCCTCCAATAGGTGGATTAGAAAAAATCATAGGATCATTGGTAATATTTACATTCTCAGGTGTATATTCCTTAGATTTTATTATTTTATTTCATTCTTCAATAAAATCATAGATCAAAACATTTCTTTATTCATGGAAACTGTAAAATATTTTTAAAATTTAGTTTCAAACATATGACCAAATTTTGGCACATCAATATTAATAATTTTATCATTACAAGTATTAATAATTTTATCACAAGAATTTTCATTCAAATCATTATTATCAAAAGAATGATAATCAAAATCAACATGTATATCTTTTCCATTTAAATGTGCATTACCAACAATAGTATAAGTAGGAATATCACTAATAATTCCATTTTAAAATTCAAACAAGCACAAGTATTAATCAAAGGGAAGTTGAATCAAATCATCAGTACCACTACTAAATCTAATAGATATAATTATAAAGTAATAAGGAACACACCTAAATCTGAAAATTTAGATCCAACAAGTGGAAATCAGCCTTAGAGGAATGAAGAAAAAGGAAACCCTAAGGTTGAATATGATCGAAGGATGAATTGGCTCATCAATTTGGTTTACCAAATAGTGACTCTATGGATAATTAACACTATGTGAAATGGGTAAAATTAATACATAAGGGAGTTATATATAAATATAATAAATAACTATAATTAGATCTTCCCTAATGCTGAATTTTTAAATTAAAAGTACCATTTGATAGATGAATAAGGAATAGTAATGAAAAAGAGAAAGAATATTGAAAGGAGGACGTTTGGGCATTGTAGTTAAATTATAAAGACTGGAGCTAGAATATTGGTAGTTTTTAGATTTTAACCCTGTAATTTGAAGTTGATTCAATAAGAAGACATAATCATAAAATAGTCAGTTGTGACCTAGTCAAAATTATGGGATTATTGATTCTGACCCATGGTAATGACCATGAGTTATGATTCTAACCTTTACTATTTCTTTGGTTTTGTGACTTTATGAGTTGATTTGTACATAGATGATGATTGAAAAAATGGCTTTGCTTCACTGAATTAATGGGAAGAATTATCTGGTTTGATTCTCTTTTAAATTTGACCTAATTATGAAAAAATATCAGAAGAGGAATATAATGTGCAATTTAATTGACTCGAGAAACCTCTTGAGATTTTTAAATTACATATCTCATACTCTTGGAATCAGAGATATAAGTATCTATTGTAATTGAGAGTGAATCCAAATCCACTAAGAGAAATTAATTCACACTATCTCCTAAGAAAATAAAATGCATATACATTATTTTACTATGACCTTATCTTGTACAATGTGTTGACAAAAGACTTGAAATGATGTTGATACAACGTATACTTAGAGTGCGTTGTCCTTGGAAAAAGGTGCATAACATATGATTAATACGTAACTTAATTTAGAATGTAGGAAAAACTGATTACTTGATGTGAAATGGCTATGGATAGATTTGTATATACAGGGTACCCTAAGACACTTCACACATAGGCAAACCATAGATAATAATGATAATAAAAAATCAAGGCATGAGGAATCATGCCAAGGTAGAAACCACAAAAGGATGAGGGTCAAAATCAACAAACTTCCAATTTTGACTTGGTCATAATTAACCAACTATTAATTACGAGCTGAATGGAAAATGGCTTAAAAATAAGTTCAAGATGAATAAATTTTGATTAACCAGGATTATGGTATTAAAAACTAACATATATGAGATGTTTGTGAGGAAATTTGGATGAATCAAGACTAAAGGGTGTCTAATGTGGGCTTAAAGTTCTTGAAAACAATGAAATGTGCATAAATGGATGAGTTGAGGTAAACATACAAAGACACTACAGAAAATGGTTTGTTATTAATATTAGGTGTCTACACACCTATTAGTAACTCTTGGTATCTAGTAATATATACTAATTTAATTTATTATTAAAAATCCCAATATATTTATTTATTTATTCTATAAATTATAGTATATAAATATAATACTAATAATACATCACTAAATAAATTAAAATGATGCCTATAATGTCTCATACTTGATGATATGAAGGGATGCCATATATGTCCTAAAGTTTTGCATTCATGATATGTCCATTTCTCACCATTACTTAAGTTATGACATGTTTGGGGATTCCATGGTATTTGAGAACACTTAGATGATCTTGATGAAGAATATTTACAACATAATCCTTGGATTAAATGTTTGTATCATCCTTTGTTGTGTTTTTTTAGTAATCTCTCTTAGTCCTGAATAGAACAAATCATGCCAAAAAATATACTATTGACAACTCTGTGTTATCACTTAAGCCAAAATACTTAGATGCTTTCCCAGGGAATAATAAGAGAACCCTAAAGAACCCCATTTCTATAGTAATATATAGAGATGTCACATATATAATAAATCATACAACCCCTAACATCTTTATAGAGAGTAATTTACAACACATAGATGAAAAAATCCTTCCACCCCCATTAATCACTAATATACAATATACATAAAATTAAAAAAAATACATTAATTTACATCCCTTAATCATTCATATTTAAAAACATGTATTACATATATGGTTATCTTTAAATATTCATTTCATTCTCAAAACTATAAGTTGCTTTCCAAATAATTCTCAAATTGCCTTATCTTCAAAACATCCCACTTCTCCAAATATCCAATATAAAATGAGAGGTTAAGGGTTATATTTATAGGTTTCCAGGACCCATTTACCCTCTACCAATTTGACTTGAATTATCTCCACCTATAAATTTATGTGCACTATAAGTCCACATGTCCTCCACCTGTGCATATTCCTCAACATATGCTTTATCAATGTGGATCGATATTAATCATATACATGCTTGTTACCTTGATGCTCACCATATTTCAGATATTCCATTCCTTATTTTGGTTTTATTCCTATGACATGTGTTTATTTCCACACAATCTATGTTTTTATAACCCACACATTGTACATCATTATTAATTTTGCTTACCTGTGTATCATTTTTATTCTTGTGCTTGTTGATTGTTCAAAGCACTATAAGATTCATAGAATGAGTTTGTGTGTTTCATGTGAAAATACTCATACTTTTAAATCATCCTCATCATTATCATGGTTTTGCTTAAGCATTTAAATGAAGGTCAACATTCCCCCATAATACCTTATTTTCTATTATCAAAAAATTACTTATTGCTCATAATCTATTGCACTTGTAAAAGTTCAAGAATAGATTCCTAAAAATTCTTCTCAAACTCACTCTATATTTTAATGTCTTAATTGATAACCTCTTTTAAATCCTTTAAAATTTTCCCCATTACTTACATCTCTACAAAGTCCCCCCCTTTCTTTGCAAAATATTTTCAAATGTTTTCACATTTTTCTTCACATCATCATTTGCTTCACACATATCGACCTCGTCAACCAAAAACTCATTATATAAACTTTAAAAAGTTACATATAAATCAATGCACATCTTATTCACTTTGTATTTCCAGGAATTGAATTTAATCATCTTCTTTTCCTTCTCTGCCATGCCCTTCTCCTATCTCATAAGAACTCCTAGTGTTTTTCTCTTATTTAAAACTTTCTTCATCTTGGTAGTTACACAATATTTTATGTTTCCCAATGCTACATTTAATTTATTTTATTATTTTGTTAACATCTCATTCAATTTCATATATTGCTTCTCCTGTGCACCTTTGACCACTTCTAGTTTCATTAGCCACTGATGTGTCATGCAATAACCTTAAAATAACTATGTTAAGTTTCTCTACTTGTTTCAACCCTTTTGTGGTTGACTCTCTAAAAATTTAAGGGATTTAATTCTCAATCATGTCAAATATCCCATAGATTGAAATTAATACTTGAACATTTTCTTTAATTTATCTTTCCCTTGATATTTTTATTCAATCTCTCAATCTCTTTATCCAAATCACATTAAATTGTTTTTATGGGGATTAAACTTAATATCCTCATTCTCATCTTTAGGCTCTCCATACATAGTTATGCCTCTCATTTGTTTTTGAATCAATGGATATTCATTATGTACATCCAAAATAATAAGTAATTTTTTCATGGTGATGCCCATTATTTCTTCACCACGATCCTTTTCCACATTCTCCTCCTTGGATAGAGATTGATTGGAATTTGATAGAATGGGGTTGGGTTCATTATATTTTTATATTCTTCCTCTCTTTCAATTTAAGATGAAATACTAAACATGGACATTTATTATTCCTCTTGCTCACATTATCCTACTGACAGTTGAGTGCCTATCATTTTATTCTACTTCTTTCTTCTGCTTATGCTTCCACTTCCCTTAGAATTTTTTTTCTTCTCACCTGACATGACATATTTCCATTTACACATTTTTTTGGATTCATTTGAGCCATCATGATCTTATATCACCTATTCTTATTCATATTTGGATAAAAAATGTTTAATTACTCCTCATCCTTACTTTCTTCACTTTCTTGCATGTCATCCCCACCTTTCTTCTTCTTTTCTCTTGGAGACAATGTACTATTTATTTTCTTTGTTTCCCACTTCATATAACTTTCTTCATTTTTATCCAATTATGGAACCTCATCCATAAATTTGGGTCTAATATACACCAACATTTTTACACACATTAAATAAAACTTCACTTCATTCAACACATTCTCTTATTTGGCATCTAATTCAATCATGTCATCCTTTGAATCATAATCATCATTCGTGAGTTTATTACCAAAGGTGATGAGTAATTTTTTAAAATGGATCCTCATCCACTTATAATTTTAAAGTTTCATTCAACATTCCATTTGTCATGGCTAATGCTCATTCCAAATAGTGCATTGACATTGCATACACCAACTTTCTTCAAGGGATATCTTTGTCTTATTGCTCTTTGATCTTTACAAATGTGTAGCGAGTCATTACAAAAAATGTAGCATACCTTTTTATGCTTCCAAAAACCTCTTGGAGATATTCTCTCCCCACTAAATGCTTGGTTCAAATTCTTGAACTAATTTAACATAATATCCATGTAGGCCTCATTCATATAGTCTAAACATTGATGCACAACATACTTATTTTTTCAAAACCTCATTCCTTCAAAAGTTCAAATACTTGAATATATGGGATGCCTGCTTCCTAGATAAATATGAAAATCAAACACACACCCACAAAAATTTCCCTCCTTTAGCATGCACTTCCTCCAAAACCATATTTATTTATTTAACTATAAATTTGACAAATAGTTAAACTTTACCCCTCCTTTTGTACCATGTATGAAATATATATAATGGTCTTAGATGAAACCCCCATCAAAATACCATGGTTAGATTTATTTCATTTAGACATGTAAACACTCATGTAGGAAACATGTATTTCATCTAATTCCATGGTATAGCCTCCCTTATAAAAATTCAACTCTGATACTACTTTATTAATTTTGTCTAATTCTCTTAAAGTCACATTTATATCCTCTCCCTCATTTTCAACCCTATTGTCTAACTAATTCATGTTTACAATAATTTTGTACTTCTCCTTGTGAAGCATGCCCTACCTTGATGTGTCATGAACAACATCAACTTGTTTAATTAATTTGTATTTTCTAAGTATGATAGCTCATAGAACTGAAGGATTATAATATCGTTAAAATGGGTTATAATAGTAATTTTTATATTCAACCTTCTTAGTGCATACTATTCTTTCTTAAAAATAATTTGACATTCCATCTTCCCATGATTCAAATGTTTAATCATGTATACTATATATGTGGTGTTTAAATCCTCTCCTACATGAACTCCCTACACAATGCCATTAAGAGGAGCTAAAAATATATACAGTTTCTTTCTCCCTTTCTTATTGGGTGATTTGATGAGGGTTTTGGTTTGGGTTGTCTTCTTTGACTACTTTACTTATTTGACTTATTCCTTGGGCTTAGACTTAATTGATGATATTGACACTTTCCATTTGTGTAGTTGGTTGGATACCACATGTGTTTCTTTTTTTTTCTCTATTACTACAATCCCTCAACCTTTCATAGTAGCAATAAATAACCTTATTTTCTCCTACAAAATCCATTTTATGATAGGCTTTCAATTTAATTTTACCCCTTCAACAACCTTTACACTCCTTCAAGGGTGCTATAAAAATTCTCATGATGTCTTAATATCTCTAGAAGTCACATTAATTAAATGCTCTAGATTTTTGTCACACTTCAACACTAGAGCTCTCAATTATCTCAACTTGTAAATGATTTATCTAACGATATTCTCCTTATTTTATAGCCTTATGTGCATTGAATTTGACACCTATTCGTGATCCATTTATCTTGTTGTCCTTCAACAATATGAAATTTAAATTATTTGACATTTCACACCACTTTTATCTTTTCCCTTATAATCTTCCAATTTTGTTATGCATGTACATATCACACATCTTCCATCTCAACCCACTTCTTTTAGTGTAGCCTATTATGAAATTCACATTATGCTAAAAACTTTTCATGTGTACACTCTTTCATTGATGTCCTTCCTTTATGCCTATTTGCATATTATTTTTTTAATTTTTATTTCCAATTTTTTTTTGTCATCCTCACACAAAAAATATGTGCTAAATCCTCTTACACATTATTCTTGTTTTCAATTACCTTGGTCATTTGTTTATTTTTTATTTTTCATGGATAATAACTCACATATTTGCATAATTAAAATACATGTGATTACCCCTCCCAAATATACTTATATGTATGACATAAGGACCTTTAATATCCCTTGATTGAATAATCCATCTATAATTATAGGATAATATACATTTATTACACAAATCAACAAAAATACATTAAGAAAATAACAACTACATAAATATAGATTTTTTTTTTGTGTTATATTTTATCAAATATAATAGCCTTATAAAATCCACCTCATGCACAATAATTCTAAGTAAAGATTGATTTTGATTATATTATGTGCCCTTAGAATAGTTCACCATCAAACCTATATCAATTTATCATGCCAGTTTATTGGATGTGGTGATTTATGTATAGTCCCATCCACCTTTTATGGATATTCCCGAGGTTCTTGACATAGCTTGAATCATACAAAATCACCTTGACACTTGGACATAAATTATTACTCTTGATATGATTATTGTGCCACACTTTTTGATGAATATTTTCTTCCCCATTTATCTATCATGTTAATAATATCTAATTATCCAACTTCATCAATTTTACTAGTCTCTTATCCAATGGTACATGCTCTTATAATCTTCATGTGTGCACAATACTCATTGATGGCATTAAGAACTCAACTAGTAACATGGAATCTCTTCCATAAGCTAACTAGAATGGTAAATGTTTATTCAAAATGTATATGGTGTGTTGTTATCCCATAATACAAGATTGGACATCCTAGTATTTAGGTCACACATCCCAAATCATTGTGAATGTAGTCTCATTTTTAATCAAAATTTGGATTAAAAGGTGAATTAACCCTAATTAAGATAAATTAAATAGAATAAATTATAATGATGGAAATTGACTTGAAAAAATAAAATTGAAAGCAAAAATTGAATTAAACAAAGTGAAATAAATCAAAATAACAATAACTATGAAATGAAATGACAAACCTAGTTTTTTATGAAATGATTAAAACAAAGAAATAGGAGCAGGATCTAAAAATTCCTAAAAGATACGACTAAAGGTTTATAAGTTTAGAAAAATCTAGTTTGGGACATTAATGATTTCCACTTTTGACTTAAATGGTCAATATTGACCATGGTTAAAAATTTGAAAACTCAAGTCACGATCATCTACGATAGCTTGAATTAGTTTTGTATGTGAAGATTTGACTTTTATGAATTTGTGAAAGACATAAACATAAATTATCTAATGTTTAAACCCTAATATGATTTGAAATGATTAAAAACATTCAAATAAAAAATAAGGGAGTGTAATGAGTTGAGATGACCCCAATCACCCCCATGATGATTGTTCATTTCCTACATATCCAAAAATATGAAGAGGAAAATCAAGCCCACGTAATTCTCTCATTTAGAGTGTTTTCTGTAATTGTGATTCTTTGAATATATGAATTCATATAGATATGTCTCAAATACTTGATCGTGCTTTAATTTGGATCTGATAAAACAAACTTTTGACTTGGCTAAGGACTGCTTGAAATGCTTAGAATCAGAATTGGAAAGAATTGCTCAATGTGTCATAGTGTAAGTATGCCTCTGTATTAAAATTATCAAGTGGTAGAATAAGTGACATGAGTATGCCTTTATAACAATCCAAAATGGGAAAAACTCATAATAATTATACCAAAAATATGGATCAAACTATAAGAGGGTTAAAAATTAAAAAGTTACCATTAGAGAGCCTAAGGTCAGGATTGTCCTATTTGGGTTAGGATCGAATACCATTATTGACCCAATGAGTCAGTCTTGTCCTACAAGTAAAAATGCAAAATCTAGGATTTGGAATGTCTATGTAAATGATTGTAGGTGTTTTTAGCATTTATAACATTTGTACAGGTGTCAGATAATAATTTAAAAGAGATATAGTTCCATATAAATGCTTAAGATATGGCGAGGTGGAAAAAAGGCCCAAATTAAGTGAACAAGTTAATTAAAATGAAATAGGGCCAAAAATGATTTAATCAAGTATTTGTGATGAGATTTAGGTGTCTACATAACCATAATCCTATTGAAGGCCTCAATTCTACCATTTTATTGTGGATGATATGATGTTTCCTTGTGGAATGCAATCATAAATTCTTGCAACAAAACACTTATAATCTCAGCAAGAAAATAAGTGCCTCTATCACTTTTAAAACTTAGAAGACACCCATATCTTGTTATTATCATTGGTAGATACAACCTCAACCCATCTTATGAATTAAATAGTGGTTATTAATATATAAGTAATACCACTAAATCACATAATAGGGTTAATTGGACCCTAAAAAATAAACTTACCACTTATCAAATGGTTTTTATGCAACAATCAAGATCAACGATATATCATCATGTCTATTAGGATTTTCTACCCTTTAGAAGATATCAAATTCCTATGCACATTTGTTTGTATCCTTATACAAAGTTTTCCACTAGTACCCAAGAAATAAGGTCTTTCATGTTGTAGCCTATCTAGCCTAGTGTTCCCTAGTAATGCCTTCATGGCATTCACATGTCACTTTAGCATGTTCATGTTACATACATACCTAAAAAATAATTCATCTCTCCCTAAATTATATAGCTTCCCACCATCAACTTATTTGACACAATTTTTACTACCAATTATTTATTTTGATTTATCATAAATCCCTCAAGGCCAAATCTAAAGTAAAAAAATGTTCCTATATCTACCACTTATTTAGGATGCATTTACATACTGTATAGATGTGCATCTGACATATAATATTCAATTGGTTACTTAACCTCACCTATCTTAATGTGTGAAAAATGATCTAGTCCTACATTACCTTACATGTTTCACTACCACAAAAGGGTGAAATTCATGAAATACAAATTTGGTCATGTAAAAATGGTTTGTTCACGAAGTATTTTAGTGCTTCATGGTATATAAATAGAACAAATAGAGTTACTAGAATATATTTCCTAAAAGTTTGTAGCCCATACACCATCATTAGCACTTTCCTACCTACTATGGTATAATTTTTCTTAGACTTAGATAGTTTCCTAATCACAAAGGAAATGGGATCGTCACTATATCCTTCATTCAACTATGCCAATATCACCCCAAATAATGTTATAAGTACATTAACATACACGTTAAATGGAATCTTCTACTCTAAAAATTTTAGAATTGGTGAGATGGAAAAATTTACCTTCAATAGCGTAAGCATTTGCTATGTTTTTGTCTACCTAAATAGACCCTATTTTTTAGTAATTCTTTTAAACACCTTACAACATGTTCAAAATTATGGATAAACTTCATGTAAAATCTGCAATGGAGAAAAAATTCATGCACATCCTTTTGTGTGCATGGTCCCTTTAAATTAAATATCATTGATATCTTCACCTACTAACATGCTTTCCTTGTAGATGACATACTATAGCAATGTCCATAAAGACATTGTGAATGCATACATATTCATACTCAAGGATATATGAAGTTTTTGAAACATTTCAAACATCAATCACTAATTAGCATAGGTATAATTTACCAACCATACATAATATAATAATATAATGAGACCTATAAATAATTGTGTATAAAGTCCTTGAATTCCTCCACTACAATTCAAGAGAACACAACAAGAACATTATATAAACTAAACAACATAACATTATAGGCAAATGACCCCCATTATATTGCAAAGGTAGTATTTGATTTGTATTTATCCATTATATATACCTAGTGATACTTTAAAATTCATCCGTGAATATGTAATTCTCACATATAGACACCCCTTGAAACACTTAATCAATGAACAATGTTCATAACATACCTTACACAAACATGGCAGTCAATATGAAATAGTTTACACACAATTTAATATGTCCATATTTTTTGATATTGATAACTATAGGACTCACCTAGTCATAATATCATAAAAGCTTTGAGCATTTTGTCAATATCTTCCTTAACATTTACTCAAAGGTTTTAGTTAATCATATATAGTTTATTTTTAACCAAGTTAATGCAATCATATAAGTTAATGGGCATTTTCCTAAGGATGCATGAAATCCTTTCATCTCATGATGGTTTCTCAAGAAAATTTCCTTGAACTCCTTGTTAAGTTCTATGGTATGCACAAATTATTCATCATTCCAATAATATCTAATTATAGCCATCCTTGGCTCCTCTTCTATCCCCATACTTGCTTTTTTTGTTGGAAATATTGTTATCGATGTCAGAGATTTAACGTTGGTGATAAATGCCCCATAACATTTAATGGTGTTTTTAATATTCATATCTTAGCTAATGTGTGTTGATATTTATTTAATATTAATGAATATATTTTTGGTTTCATAAAACTCAAAAGATGGCCCATGGAGAAGTCAAAGAGTCACAGAGTAAAGATAAAAGAGGAATGGGACACATTTTCCCATGATGAATCATCTTAAGGAATTTAAAAGTTTACCAAGACAAAGATAAAAGGGGAAAGGATGAATTTGCTCATGAAGGGTCACCATGTGACTTTTTAAATGAAAGGATACAAAGGGTCATGCAAGTTTGGTGCCATTTTTCATGAATATTGAAGGGTCACAAAGGGGGAATGCCAAAGGTCATTTGAAAAGCTATAAATAAAGGCTTGAGAAGTCATTTGAAATATGCAAGAGTGCATGGTTTGTATTTGTTTTTTATAAAAAAAGAGGAGAGAATAGAAAGAGATATTATAGAGTTCTATCATTTGTTGAGTAAACAACATTGAGAGATAGTGGTGTTTTGTACACAAGAGGGGTTGGTGCTCCTGTGGGTTGGTGTTCATAAATATTTGCAAGGGGTTGGTGCTCCTGCAAGTTAGTGCTTGTAAACTTTGTAATTTGAATTGGTGTTCTTTTATATGCTTAAGATTGTTCTTCATGGTTTGTTTATTTTGGGTTTCCATGTAAAAATATGGTGTCTATGTCTCTCTCTTATGTGGTGCATATTGCTTTCAGTTTTATTACATATCTTGAATGATTGGTTAAGTGGAATTTGATTAAGTAAAATTTTTATAAGATATATGATATACTGATTTACCCCCCCTCTCAGTATATTCGGTGCTTAACAATTGGTATTAGAGTAGGTTCCTTTTGAAAAAGATTACAACTTGAAAGTAGATCCAAGAAAGCATGATGAGTAGATCACATGAAGGTTTTTATACAAATAAAACACTTTTGTTTGATGGGACAAATTATGTTTTTTGGAGCATAAAGATGTAGACTTATTGATGGCCCTTGGATTCAACATTTGACAAGTAGTGGTGGAGGAATATAAAGAGCCACAGACACTTGTAATTACTCTGATGAAAAAGAAGGTAAGTGAAAACAATGCTAAAGATTTAAATGCTATTTTATGTGGTTTATGTGAATCAGAATTTGTTAAAATTATGCAATATAAATATGCTCATGAAAGTTGGGTAAATCTTGAAAATATTTATAAATGTGATGAAAAAATTCAACAAGCTAAGCTTCAAACTTTTAAAAGATAGTTTGAGAGTTGGAAGATGGAAGAGGAAGAAAATATAGCAAGTTACCTTTTGTGGGTTGAAAAATAATTAAATAGATTCAAGGTCTTGAAGAAAAGTTAGAAGAATCAATCATGGTACAAAGTTTTTTGAGATCTATACCATTGACATATGATGCAAAAGTTTCAGTAATTGAAGAGATGAAGAATTTAGCCAAGCTAAAGAGGGATGAGCTACATGATATTCTTATGACATATGAGATGTGGATGGAACAAGAGAAACACTCAAAGAGAGAAGCAACTTTCAAGACATCAAAGAAAGAGAAGGATAAGATTCAAGAATCAAGTGATAGATGTAGCGATTATAAAAATGAAAATAGAGCTCTATTCATCTGTAAACTGAAAAAGGTATAGGTAAATATCAAAGAAAATTATATTTTAAAATTTTTAATTATAGAAAAATTAGACATTTTGCAACTCAATGCCCAAATAAGGGTAATAGTGATAATGAAGAAGGAAAGTCTACATACAAGAAGAATTTTAAAGAAAAATTCAAGAAGAGATTCAAGAAGAAGAGTTTATATTCTAAAGATCCTAACTCAGTCAAAGATAATGGAGTTAATGATTCAGAAGAAAAGATTCTATTCATGGCCATATATGAAGATGCCTCTGCAAACAAAAATATAGATGATCAAGAAGAACAAGATGAAGCTGAAGTGAATCTAGAAGGAGAACTCATTTGTGCCTTATAAGAGTTAAAATCTCTTGAGAAGAAGAATCAAAGATTGAAGCTCTAGATCAAAAAAAATAAAATGGAGTCAAAGGAACCAATTGAAGATCTACAAGTACACTTTGAAGAAGCCAAGAAGAATGAAAAATATCTAATGACATAGTTTTAAAAAGTAAGTGAAGAATGTGAAATGTATATTATTAAAATTGCTTCTTTAAAAGTAGATCTTAAGAAAATAAATAAAGCAATCAATGATAAAGTAACCAATAATTTAAAATTTAAGAAAATCACTAATATATTGAATACAATATTAGAAATCCAAAATATTAATATCAAATAAGATGGGTATTGGATTTGAAAAGAAAAAGAGCTATGCTGAAGCTCTTACAAAAAAAGAAGTTAATAATACAAAAGACATCTCAAATAATGAAGGCTTGAAGGATCATAGCTATAAAAGGCAATCAGGTTAGAGATATACAAATAAATTCTATTTTTATAGTTACTATTTTTATTGTAATGGATATGGTCATAAAAAATAGAATTCTAAAAAAAGGCTAATAATTTTAGAAATAAAGAGAAGAAAACTCATGCAGAGTCAAGCAGAAGCCACAATTTTTTTGCTTCTCTATCAGGCTTTAATGAAAAATCATAATATATTACAAGTGAAATAATTTCAGACATATAGCTTGATACTGTAGAAATGTGTTTGAGTCAGTCAAGAAGGATCAGAGTTTCAAGGCTTCATTCATCAAGAAGAAGGTTCAGACAGGTACATGGTAGAAGAAATAACCTAAAAAATCTATGTTGATACAAATAACTTTGCATGTAAAAAATTAAAAAAAATCATAATTCATTGACATTAGATGTTCGAGACACATGATAAAAGACAATAGCAAATTCATAACCTTGAATAAGATCAATGGTGGCATAGTAAAATTCAGAGATAATACTACTACCAAAATTACTAGAAAAGGTACACTAAGTTTGGATAATGGTAGAACTAAAATTGAAAATATTTTATATGTAGAATTTTTTAAGCATAATCTTTTGAGTGTAACTAAAATGTGTGATTAGGGGTACACACTAAAGTTTTATGTAGAAGGTTATGAAATTAGGAGAAAAGATTCAGATGTGTTGGTTGTAGATGCTCAGAAAATAAATAATAATTTGTATATGTTATCAAACATCAAAGGTCAAAGATGTTATTTGAGTCAGACTAAAGAAAATTGGGTATGACACAAGAGAATGAGACGCATAAATTTTGACAATATTATAAACATAAACAAAAAGAAATTAGTCAAAAATCTTCTAAAGATTAAAAATCCCTCTAACACACTTTATGACCTTGTCAACATGGGAAGTAGGCTAGAAGGTGGTTCAAAACAAAAGAATACTTGACCACTCAGGTGTTAGAGCTTGTTCACACTGATTTGTGTAGACCTATGACAACTCAAAGTACTCAAGATGAGAAATATTTTATGTTGCTTATTGATGATTTTTTACGTATGACTTGAGTAATGTTTTTAAAGAAAAAATTAGAAGCTTTCAGACATTTCAAAGTATTAGTTGAGAATGAAACTGGTTTGAAGATTGTCTAAGATCAGATCGAGGAGGAGAATTTATGTGAGATTAGTTTATTGATTATTGTGAAGACCATAGAATAAAGAGACATTATTTAGTAGTCAGAACTCTACAACGAAATAGATTAGTTGAATAGAGAAATAAAATAGTTTAGGAGATGGTGAGAATAATGCTAAATGAATCTAAGATACTAGATAAATATTAGAGAGAGATAGTTGGTACAATAATGCATATCTATAATAGAGAATTATTGAAAGTCAATAGTGACAAGACTCTTTATGAGCTATGGAAAGACAAACTAGATACAGTTGATTATTTTAAAGTTTTTGATAGCAGATGCTTCATAAAAAGAACTGATGAAAAAATACTAAGTTTGAATCTAGAGTAGATGAAGTTATATTTCTTGATTATTTTTGAAACAGTAAATCTTATAAATGTTATAACAAAAGAACTAAGAAAATAGTTGAAAGCACAAGTATAAGAATAAAAGAAGATGGAGCACAAAGAATCAGTGATCTAATATACATTTTTGAAATCATTGAAGAGGAAGATTTTGAAGAATCAGATGAAGATGAAAAGGAGAAAAAAGACACCAAAACCCCATCCAAATATGTATAAAGAAATCATAATGTAAGTGACATCATTAGATACATAAATGAAAGAATTCTCACTAGAAGAATGATGGTAAGTGAATCTAAGCAAGTTAATTTTTCTCTGTTATCCAAAATTTAGCCTAGGAACTTTTTCAGAAGCTAGACATGATAAGCATTGAGTTAAGGAAAATGATGAATAATTAAATCAGATAGAAAATAATGATACTTAGAAATTAGTGCCTAGACCAAAATATCATAATGTGATAGGAACAAAATGGGTTTATAAAAATAAGTTGAATGAAAATAGAGAAGTGACCAAGAATAAAAAAATATTAGTATGTAAAAGATATGCTCAAATTGAGGGAATAGATTTTGAAGAAACTTTTACCCCAGTGGCAAGGATAGAGGATATTATAATGTTTCTCACATATGTAGTGTTTAAAAATATCAAAGTATTTTAGATAGATGTCAAGTCTACTTTTGTGAATGGGAATCTAGAAGAAGTGTACATTGAGCAACCAGAGAGATTTTTTCTCTCAAATGATAGTATCTATATATGCTAATTGAAGAAAGTACTATATGGATTGAAAAAAGCTCCTAGGGCTTGGTGTGGAAGACTTGATAAATACCTACAGGATCAAGGTTTCAAGAAATGATTTGCTGACAGTAATCTCTATATCAAAATAGAACGTGAGTATCAGTTGATTGTTGTGGTATATGTTGATGACATAATATTTAGAAGTAACATTGAAAAGATGATAAAAGAATTTTATGGCAATATGCAAAAAGAATTTGAGATGTCTATGCTTGGAGAATTATAATTTTTTTTAGGGTTGAAATTTTTTTAGTCAGATAATTTTTTTTTTTTATATCTCAAAGTAAATATGTCAAAGAAATGTTAAAAAAATTTTGGTTTTGAGGATTGTGCACCAGTTGATACACCGATGGATATAAGGAACAAGGTAAGTAAGGATGAAGATTCACCCATTATAGATCAATCTTTGTATAGATCTATGATTGTTAGTATTTTATAATTGATAACATCGAGGCCAGACATTATGCATGTAGTAGGCATGGTTGTAAGATATCAGGCAGCCCCAAAGGAAAGTTATGTTCAGTTGGTGAAGAGAATATTCAGATCTATCAAGGGGACATTGGATTATGGATTATGGTATCTCACAGGTAGATATTTCACTTTGGTTGCTTATACAAATTTAGATTAGGTAGGTTGCTTGGATAATAAAAAGATTACAAGTGGATGAATTTTCTTCCTTGATGATAGCTTAGTATCATAGCTAAGCAAAAAATAGAATTTAGTATCACTTTTTATAGCTAAATTAGAATATATTGTAATGGTATTGTGTTGCACTGAAATGCTTTGGATGAAGCAAACTTTAGAAGATATCAAGGTAAAATATGATAAACCTATTTCTATATTTTGTGACAACATAAGTGCTATTAATATTTCTAAGAATCTAGTGGTGCATTCAAGAAAAAAACATATTCCTATCAGATATCACTTTTTGAGAGAGTAGGTTACATATCAACAGGTTAAGATGGAATATATTAGTATTATAGAATAAATTGTAGATATTTTCACAAAGGAACTACCAAAAAACATATTTGAGTATCTACAAGAGAATTTGGGAGTAATTTATTTTACTTCCTACTATTGAGGATCAATATCAGTTGAGGGGGAGCTAAATGTTAGCTCTAGGATAGGCCCTCTACCATTGATGTCAAAGAAGGAGAAAAATAAAAACATGTATAAAAATAAGTACAGGTGCAAAAATAGGTACAAGAAACATGTACAGGTTTCTATAGTAAGGGGGAGTTACTGTATGTTTTTCAGATGGTAGTATGTGTAGGTAGGCATGTGTAGTGCAGGATTTAGGATGTGATAGTTTCAGTTTGAGGTTACCATCAATGATAAAGGGAGAGATTGTTGGAAATATTGTCATTGATGTCAAAGGTCTAGCATTGGTGATAAAGGCCCCATAACATTTAATGGTGTTTTCATATCTTGGCTAATATATGTTGATATTTATTTAATATTAATGAATATATTTTTGGTTACATAAAAGTCAAAAGAGGGCCCATAGAGAAGTCAAAGAGTCATGGGGTAAAGACAAAATAGGAATGGAATGCATTTTTCCATAAAGAGTCATCTTAAGGAATTCAAAAGGTCACCAAAACAAAGACAAAAGGGGAAAGGATGGATTTGCTCATGAAAGGTCACCATGTGACTTTTCAAATGAAAAGATACGAAGGGTCATGCAAGTTTGGCACTATTTTGCATGAGGATTGAAGGGTCACAAAGGGGGAATGCCAAAGGTCATTTGAAAAGCTATAAATAAAGGCTTGAGAAGCCATTTGACATATGCAAGATAGTGCATGGTTTGTATTTTTTTAATATAATAAAAGAGGAGAGAATAGAAAGAGATATTGTAGAGTTCTATCATTTATTGAGTAAACAACATTGAGAGATAGTTGTGTTTTATATACAAGAGAGGTTGGTGCTTTTGTGGGTTGGTGCTCCTATGAGTTGGTGCTCACAAATAATTACTATTTTGTTGCTCAAAAAAGGGGTTGGTGCTCCTGCAAGTTGGTGCTTGCAAACTTTGTAATTTTAGTTGGTGCTCTTTTATATACTAGAGATTATTTTTCATGGTTTTTTTCATTTTGAGTTTTCACGTAAAAATATGGTGTCTCTCTTTCTCTTGTGTGGTGCATATTGATTTCAATTTTATTACATATCTTGAATGATTGGTTAAGTGGAATTTGATTAAGTAAAAGATTTATAAGATATATGATATACTGATTCACCCCCTTCTCAGTATATCCGGTGCTTAACATCTTTTGTACATAGTGGTTAGTTTTAATAATTTTCTTCAATTTTATATGCATCTTCAACTACCGTCTCTAGTGGTAGCATCCACATTTAGATGGTCAACCTTATCATTTAACTCTTGTTTTATTACAAAATTGAAAATAACCTTTCCTTGAATTATAATTTTTTAGTTGTGTGTCTTACAATTATTATGTGTAAATTACATTTTTCTCACCATTACTATTTAAAAATTCACCCTCTTCAAACAATTGAGCACTACCATAATCTCCCACTTAGTTCATATCCTTGAACCTATCCTCAATTTTCACTTCTTTTTTGATTTTTTTTTGCATACATAACCATTAATGGTGCAATCTGATTCTCATATTTTTAATTGAATAAGTGAATATCTGTAAAATATTCATTTAATTTTTTCCAATCCATAGTCTCTTTATTTGTCTCACTAATGCCATATCATATTCATGCCCATGAATACAAAGTGAAATTTTTTTGCATGAACCCACAAACATATTATAAGGATGGGCTCACTATATTTTCATATATTTTCACATTTATTTAAGTGATTGAATGGATATTTATCCCATGATAATGCTAATAACACCCTATTTTCATTACTGCACCAAAACTATCTTCAAAACAATTCTTTGCATGTTGAATAATTTGGTAAGAAAGATATATGCATCACCTAATTTACATAGTAGTATTAAAAATATTGTGCACAATTATTGATTCAAACTAATTTACATCCTTGGGAAAACATGATTGCATATTTTGTGCATAATATTTCAAGCATCTTATCCCATCATATTAAGGTAAATTTCTAAAATTTCCACTACAAAATTGGTACACCTTCCTTAGTGCCTACATGAAATTTGGAACCCATTTATTTGTTATTCTCTTAACTATACCAAGTCTTTTATTTCTAGCTCCACATCTAAACATTTTAGTTTTGAGAGAGTTAATGCATATTGAATTTACATTTGTGCATGTCTATCTTGTCACTTTATACTCATCCTACACCAATATTATACATGCATAATTGAAGGTATTTTACATTGAATCACCACACTTATAGCTTATCACACCATCACACCTTGGGTCTAAGTATTATCTCCCTTGCCCATTCATGTTAATATCTTCTTCAATATTCACACTTTATACATATGATGGTCCATGATTTATATACAATGATATTACCACACTTTCTATCCCATTCTCAAAGTCCATATAGCTGTATTAAAATCACATGTTTGACTTTTTATCATCACACTATGACCTTCCAAATAAATATGGGTTTATCTTTGCATTTTCTAACTTTATAACTTAAAATTTGGATTTGAATTGCACTTCCATAATAAAAAATGTATCTCACTTCAAGATGTTAGGAAACCATGCACTCTACAACTATGTAAAAATAATAGAATGCAATTAAAAGGATAATTAAACAAATAAATCCTTACCATGCATGATACAAAACATATGATTTACATGGTAAAACCTTATCAAGCTAAGGAAACATCCACAATGCAATATATCAAGCTTTATTAATTCTAAGATGAATAGATTACATGTGAAATCGCTATGTAGATAACATGAAAACTCCACAAATAAATATGATTAATTGGTAAAGCACCATTAGGATTTCTCCTCCTAAAAATAGAGAAAAAAAACATCATTAGGAATTTCCTTCTAAAAAGAGAATATGAGAGAATTCATCTTCCTTGAAAAAAGGGTTTGACACCCTATGAAAATAGTGGGGGAGGGGGGGCATTGACCCTCGACATCCTCCATATCGAGGAATTAGATATAAATCAAATCACAAAAGGATCGAAAAATTAACTTTATTGTCACATATCTAACAATATCCACCTTGACAAATTTTTTGCCTGATATCTTGTTGACCAATTCATCACCTTTTATGCAAACCAAGTGAAGCCAAAAACCATTTTAGATTCTCTAACAAAATTGGTTTTGTAAACATATCAACACTATTTTCCTTTGTGTGAACCTTTTCAAGTGCTACTTTTCCTTTATCAATCATTTGTTTGATAAGATGGTACTTTACTGAAATATGCTTTATCCTACTATGATAAGTTGGATTCTTGGCCAAATAAATTGCACTCTAACTATCATAGAATACCTTCATTTTATATTTATCTCTTCCAAACCTACCCAATAGGCCCTTTAGACAAATTGCTTCCTGACAAGCATGATAGGCAACCACATATTCTACCTCAATATTTAATGCAGCAACAATATTTTGATGCTTCAACATCCAACTAATAGGTCCACCTATAAATGTAAAAACATAACCAGATGTTGATCTTATTTTATCCAGATCTCTTGTAAAATTAGAATCAACATATCCACAGATAGAATCACTAGATCTATTATAAGTGATGCAATAGTCACTTGTGCCTCACAAGCAGAAAAACACCCACTTCATTGTTGCCCAATGTTCTTTACATGGATTTTACATATATATACTAACTACTCTAATTGCATGTGAATTTTATGGCCTTATACATACCATAACATATATTAAGATTCCTACTATACTAGCATATGGTACATGAAACATATACTTCTTTTCTTCATCACTACTAGGATAAAAACTTGAAGAAATCTTGAAATGGGAAGCAAAATAGATACTAACTAGTTTCACATTATTAATACTAATCTGGTTTTTATATTTTCCAAATACATTTGTTGTGATAACCAAATCTTACCATTTTTGTTATCTCTATGTGTCTCCATGCCTAAGATTTGTTTTGCCGCTCCTAGATCATTCATATCAAATGTTCTAGCTAGATGACCCTTTAAACTATTGATTTATTCCATGCTTTTGCTTTCTACAAGCATATCATCAACATATAATTCTAATATAATAAAAAAACCACTATCTAAATAATTGAAGTAAACACAATGATCATACTCACTCTTAACAAAATTATGGCTCCCTATAAAGGAATAAAACTTCTTGAACTATTACTTGGGTGACTATTTTAGCCCATACAATGATTTACTAAGTTTGTAAATAAATCCCTTTTTCTATCTTGTATAAAACCTTTGGGTTGTTCCATATATATCCTCTTCTAAATCTCTAGGCAATATTGTTGTTTTAACATCTAATTGTTCTAACTCCAAACCAAGTAAAGTCACTAATGCTAAAATAACTCAAATTAAAAGAAGTTTAACAACTAGTGAAAATGTTTAATGGTAATCAATGCCTTCTTTTTGTGTAAATCCTTTTTCCACCAATATACCCTTATACCTTTCAATTTTATCATCAACATATATATTTCATTTGTAAACCCATTTGCAACCAATTGGTTTTCTACCTTTTGGAAGTTTTACTAGGTCCCATGACTTGTTCTTATCCAAGGCATCCATTTCTTCCTACATTGACTTTTTCCATTTGGAACTACCCACATCTTTCAATGCTTCCTCATAAAAAATAGGTTTCCCATCATTATAAATCAAAACAATTTAAATATTGGGACTATACTTACTAGGTGGATGCCTGACCCATGTGGATCTCCATATTGGTTGTGGAGGTGTTTCCTCATGTTATGACCTCCGTTCTAATTATTGAGGTGTTTCTTCACTTTTTTTTTAAATATTTAAGATCTTCAACATCTTCACCATAAAAAAATGGCTAAATTTCTTCATTTTTGGAATTTGAATAGGGTTCAATTTCAAGCTTGACATTTTGATGTTCTATTTCTTATTTTTCTTTCATTTATACATTTGATTTTAGAAAAGGCAATTTAAAAAATTGTACATATATGATAATGATGATCTTATGGGAAATAATATCCCATACTCTGTATCCCTTAACACTATCTCCTTCACCATACCCAACAAAGATGTAATTCTTGGATCTTAGGTATAATTTTGAACATTGATTCTTATTCATAAGAGCATAAGCATTATAACAAAAAAATTTCAAATCTGAATAATCACATGGATGGCCTATCCATACCTCTTCAATAATCTTATAGTCTATTACAATTTATGGTGGATGATTTATCACATATTAGGCTGTTTTAACTACTTCTACCCATAAATGTTTATCTAAATTTGCATTATTGAGCATGTTCCTTGCTCTCTCTAGAAGATTCCTATTCATGCATTCAATAATCCTATTTTGTTGTGGTGTGGAGCTATTGGTTTTATGCCTCTTAATCCCAGCTTATTTATAATAGATTTGAAACTCCAAATGTGAACTTGCCTCCATTATTTATTCTTTAACATTTGATTGACCTGCTAGTTTTGTTAACCAAGCTCTATATTGCTTAAATACACTAAAAACATAAGACTTTATTTTTAGATAGTAGACCTATACTTTTTTAGAGTAATCATCTATAAACATAAAAAAATAAAATTATCTTCCATATGAAATTACAGGGGCTGGACCCCATTCATCAGAATGAATATATTCAAGAATATCTTTACTTACATGACTTCCTACACTAAACATCCATCTACTTTGTTTCTTGAAAATATAGTTCTTGAAAAAATCCAAATATAAAAATTTTAATCTAGAAAAGTAACTCATAATTTTTTAGTACCTTTAAACCTTTTTCACTCATATGGACCAAATTTAGATGCCATAGATGGCCATGATCTTTTACTATTTTAGATACCATAGCTGCTTTACCAATATCTGCACTCCCTTGCAATATGTGAAGGTTCCCAACTTTTAGAGCCTTCATTACAACGAAGGCACCCTTAGACACCTTAAGAGATCCACCTTGACCTATGAACTTATAATTGTAGGAATCTAATTCACTCAAATAAATCAAATTTAGTTTAAGTTCTATGACATGTATTACTTCTATTAGATTCCTTACTATACCATCAAATATTTTTATCTTACTACTACCAATCCCTTTAGTCTTACAAGACACATTATTTCCCAACATAATAGAAATTTCATCAAGGGTTTGGTAAGAAGCAAACTAACTCCTATGCAGACACACATGATGTGTAACACCCAAATATAATAACCATTCATGATGATAAGAGGAAACATTACAAAGAAATAAAACTTCATAACTCATACCTTCACTTGTTTCTACCTGATTCACTTCCTTAGTGGATTCTTCCTTCTTTTCACCTTCTTTTATTTTCCAACAATCCTTCTTAAGATGTCCTAATTTACCTTAGTGATATCAATTTTCCTTACTCTTCATGGATTCTGACTTAGATCTAGATATGCCTCTAAATCTTTCTCTAGATCATCCCCTAACAACCATAGCTTCTAGCATAGAAGTCTCTAGACTAGATTTTTCTCCTCATATCCTTAGCTAACAATGATCCCATAAAAGAATCATAATCAATATCATCAATAATAATGAAGATAATAGAAGTTACTATATAATCCCAATAATTTAACAATGTACATAACAAAGTGACTGCCTTATCTTCTTCATCCACTTTCACACTAATACTAGTCAATTGGCATAATAGAGTATTGAAAATATTTAAATGATCAACAATTTCATATCTTATTTCATTCGTAATGTATGCAATTGTATATTCAAATAAACATGATTTGTTACATATTTCATCATGTACATGTCTTTTAATCTGGTCCATAAGCTTGCTACAATCTTTTCTCTAGGCATGTTGAGAAAAACCTCATCTGCTAAACACAATTATACTATACTAAGAGATTTTGTACCCAATTCTTCTCAGTCATCATCATTCATCATCATAGGTTTCTTGGCCTTTCCATCTAGGATTTGTGTAGCTTCTGTTGTACCAACACATCATGTGCTTTGATTTTTCACAACTTAAAGTTGTTCTTACCATTAAACTTATTCATCTCAAAATTTGCATTTGTAACTTTCGCCATTTGATGCTACATAAAATAACACCAATTACAAACATAGTTTCTATAAAATAAGAGTAACATCACTCTGATACCACTTATTAGGAAACCATGCACTCTATAACTATGTAAAACTTATAGAGATAATTAAACAAATAAATCCTCAGCATGCATGAGACAAAACACAAGATTTACATGGTAAAACCTTAGCAAGCCAATGAAACATCCATGGTGTAATATATCAAGTTTTATTGATTTCAAGATGAACATATTACATGTAAACTCACTGTGTAGATTACATATGAAATCCAAAAAGATAAATATGCCTAATTTGAAAATCATTGTTATGATTCCTCCTAAAAATAGATTAGAAAATGCAATATGACTTTCTTTCTAAAAATATAATATGAGAGAATTCATCTTCCTAAAAATGAGGGTTTGACTCCTTGATTTTTTACTTCAAGAGTGCTATCCCCAAACTCCTACCATGGGGGAATCCATAGGATGTCACTATCCCCTAGACCCCTTATAAAAATAGTGAGGAGACATTGCCATCCCACACACACCCTGTCAAGGAGTGGGCTATAAAATGCATCATAAAAGGATCCAAAATTTAACTTTGTTGTCACATATCTAACACAAGATCACAAATTGTCTCAACCATGAGTTTTATTTCATAAACAACATAGTTTTCAAAGGCTAAAGCCCATGACTTCTCATATTTTTTTATACATATCAAGTCAATATATTCACTTTTACACTCATATCAATCAAAATATTATACAAATACCACTCATTCATGAAAATAACAATAGTCAACTCCATATCATACCACTCATTATTTATATAATGAACATCCTTCATCATTCCTTAGGATTTCTCATGTGCATCCTCCATATTAATTTAGACACCTAAATTTGATCTTTGGCACTTTGGAAACATATTCTTTGACATACTTGGATATTGCACATAAATTTGACTCTTGAGCATACTTACTTTATATCCATATACACATAAACTATCTTAACCACCTATATATATTAGATACATTTATTCAAACTCAATTGAGTATATATAAGAACCTTCCAAAATCCTAGACACACCACCTCAATATTTTAAATCCCTATTTTATACTGCTAGGATAATTTCAAAATACCCAAATAATATCGGTGACTATAGGTGTCTCCCTCTTCCAACAGTGTCGAGGGCCCCTCAATGGATATTTTTCAAATTGGGAAGTATCCATTAGGATATCCTAGGTACATTTCATTAGTTAGTCATATAAGGAAGTAAATAAGAGTCATCTATAAATATAAATCACCACTAATTTAATTTAACACTTCAGCATTAGTTATCACACTTGAGGATCATTGGGAAATATCCTAACACTCTATTTAGACATTATAAAAAGGCATACACATATCAAAAACTTTAAAGAGCACCCCTAGAGAATATATATGAATGCATGAGGTTAAAGTTCTATGGTGCTAGCACCAAGTATCAAAGATCAAAAGATCGCATTGAATTCTATATTTCTCAAGATGTTACACACACATAAGTTGTCGAAATACATGTGGTTCAAGTCATATTTGGTATATTTAAACATAGGAAATACTCATCCATTTAGTGGGGAATGGCTGGGGTTAGTCCAACCCAAATACTAACCCCTTTTTATGAGCATCTTATAATCGAAATCAAAATCAAGGTTTAGATGGAAGAAACATAATACATGCATTTCAATGCATGATCATAGACTTTTACTCACACAAGATCACATTAGAAGTGCATGTGTAGGGATCCTATAGATATGAGACCCCCATTGTGCATGGGGACAAAACTAGTAAAATCTGATAGTTTTAACTACCATAGTTTTTTGACTGTTGAAAACATCTAGGTAGGTTTTTAGATGTTATTTCTAATTTGGGTCATTACAAAAACCCATATAGAGAATTTATAGATTCAATTATGACTTATATGAACAATAAGTAACAATAATTAGCTAATTATATTCCTTCTAACTTTTTCTTTCTAGATTAAGTGGATTATCTTGCAGTTTAGATCAACATTTTTAATACCATATTTATAATAATTTGAACTAGTACATATTTTAATTACTTTTATATCTCTTAGGTGTTAAATAAGTAAAATATTTTGGTGAATCCGATCATTACTTTAAATGCAAACCCTAGGTTTCCTTCTTTGTTAGGGTTAAAAAAATTCTTAAGGTTCCCAATTTTTCCCATATTAGGGTTTGATTTCATATTTAACTTCTTATTTATTATGCGCCAAAATTATTTATATCTATTATTTATAGCCATGGTGTTTGAATTTTTTAATTTCCTTCTTTGATTATATCATGCATTCATATTTAAGACAAAGAAAATTGATGAATCAAAGGATGATACTATAAAAAAAATAATCCTTAGCTTCCTTTGATAACATATATTTCATGAATTCTAAAAAAAATTATTAGTTAGACATATCATTGGTATATAATTTTTTCTATGTTGTTCCTTATCATCATGAAAACAAAAATACTATACAAGAGCATGTTGATAATGTATACACTTAAATTCCATCATATTTAGTGTTATAATTATTTTTGCTTAATATGAACACACTAACTAAACCACCACTCTAAATTTGAATTCTATCGTAATGTCCACTAACATAATTTCCTTTTATTTTTTGAATAATTAATTAATCATGCATATAATTCTAAAAAACTAATAAAAAATGTAGAATTTTTAAGTCATCAAACATATTTCACATTTCTCCCAACTAAATATTGAGTAATCCAACCACTTCCTTAACTTCATCAACCAATTATCAAGTCATCATTGAACTGTTCAACCAACATGGTGAGTCATCTAACTACATTGAATCATTCATGAGAAACTTTAAACTACAAACTAACTTCATCATTATCTCTCAAATACATAAAGAATTGGTCTCTTCTACATGTATGATGACTCAAATCTGATTGTCCAAAATTAACATAATCCAATAACTATAGATTTTTCTCAACTATCCATCTTCTCACTCAAAAGTCTAAAAATTTAAGTGTCATCCTCCATTGTCAACATCCATCGTCAAGCTATATAAGTTCTATCAAAATTACCTTATGCATCCTTGAGAATCAACAAATCACGTTCTTACATTGTTAAAATTCCCTTGTATTGGAGATTAAATTAAGCATCCACATTCATACTTACAAGAGAAAATCAAAGTCAATCAAAGAAGGCATTTAATTTTGTTAGTAATATGGAAGGTAATTTGTTTATTTTGTTTTGTTATTTCATTGTAGTTCTATTTGAGGTTTTAGATTAGTTTTAAAATAGAAATTTAATTGCTTATTTATTTTCATAGTGTAAACTTTTAATTTCTACATATCGCATTCTAAAACACCCAATGGGAAATTTCCCAAATAGTTTTCTTTTTGTATACTTTTCTTTCTATTTTAGAGTTATTTTTGAATTCTACTAGAGTGCCTAACAACTTAATCTTGGTTTGAGATGTTTTATTATTGTTTTAGGTGCATTTTTCTATAAGTTTTTAAGTTTTTTATATGGTTTTTGAGTTTTTGGTATATTTTTTGAAGAACAATAAATTTTTTGAGGAATGACAATTCCGTTATGAAGATATATAATTTTTTTATGAGGAACGACAATTTTGTTCTGAGGAACAATGGTTTCATTTTGACAATTTTGTTTTGTGTTCAAACGATTTTGTCAGGAAGTGACTTTTCTATTTCTATAGTTTTTGCTTAAGTTGGTTAATTAATTAATTAAGTTTCACTTTTTTTAAAAATATGTTTGTGTATGTGTGTGTTTTATAAGAGTATGATCTTTCCTTATGTCATATAGGTGATGATCCTTGGAAATCAAATTTTTTATAACTTTTATGTCCTATGAATTAGATTAAATTATGCTCTTTCCTTACACTACATTGGTGGTGATCTTTAGAAATCATAAATAATTTGAGTCTTTTTATTTTCTTTTTATAGGAGCTCTATTGACCATATATTTCACCACCATGTGATAGGCCAGACCTCATATAACAATGGGATATATAAATTAATGACTAACTATTTCAATTTCTTAAGTAGTTTTATGTTTTAAGCACAACATGATGTGAAGGGGTTTCATCCTCCAATACTCATGGTTTCAAAAACTACTTCAAAGTCTAGTTTCTTGATGACACTATTAAAATCTTACAGATGGAGTGGGGACATAGGGACTAGACATTTTTGTGTAACCTGTTAATCAAATTCTTCTATAGTGTTAGACCTCATTATACCAAAATGCATATAGAGGACACCCCTTAGTTGAACTTATAAAAACCTTAATCCTTAAGAATCTACTCAGTCATTTGACTTGTGGTGCATCTAAATGGAGTGTATTGTTTATGGAATTTACTCTTAATATACCTTTGAAATCAGAATTAGTGGGATATGGGTATGACACTACTTCCATAATTAGTTCTCTGAAATATTGAGCCAACTCTATTCAATGAGAAAATAAGTATATATGAGATCCCACAAGTTACTCAAGACCCTTGCCTAGTTTTATCTTTTTTATGTGGTTTGAATGATATATGTTTATTTAGAACTTGTTTGTTCATATTTGCTTTTAATATATTTGTGAAACACCCACAATTGAAAGTTTTCTTACATGTTAAAAATGTAATGCCCATAATTTTTGTCTTAAAACCAATGTAATATTTTTTTTGTGTTTTAATGTTGTTTATTTATTCACTATGGTTACTTAATGTTTAATTGTTTTGATTTAGTCAAGGTACAATTGGAGTGTAACACACATAATTATTATTATAAACTTTATTTAATCCCTTTGTTTTCCACCACGAGGCCTATCTAAGATTAGAATACAAGCATGAGAGGTTAAAAATCAAATCAATAAGTAATGCCTTAATTAAAGAAGTGAGACAAGTCACATTATTAAGAAAGGATAAATTATAATTTATTGATTTAAATGATCACAAATTTATTCACACATAACCTGATCAACACGCAAGGGAAATGAAATGAGTTTGAACAATAAGTTATCACTTTAAGGCTCACCAAGGGAGAGTCATATAACATTATACACTCTACTCTTGAGGTAATCAAGATAAGGAAACCTACCAATTTAAAGTTAAATAGTTGACAACAACTATAAGATGATCAAACTCAAACTTAAATTTAAATTAAACATATATATCCAACCAAAGATGTATGAACCCAATACAAAGGAAGATGAAAAACACCCCTAACCTAGGCTAAAAACTTAGACCTTATGCCCCCATCAAACTTGGGTAGCCTATATATCTTCTCCATAGAATCAGAGTTTGATGTAGTTCTACTTACACTTGTGATGGCCTCCTCCATGAGACATCATCACCAAACAAGAGTTGATGATCTAAACTAATAAGGGAAGTACATCACTCAAGTAAGATTCTAAAGGTTTAGTCATATATTCTAATGAATCACTATCTATGTCATGTTAAAGTGCATGTGTTTACCCAAGCATTTTCACACATTGTCATGAAAAGAACATGCATGACTTGAAAAATTTATTCCCTTATTTCAATGCAATCAATGAATCTACAATCTCTAAATTATATCATTTAGAGAAATTCCTTATCCTAAACAAATCTTAAAAGGTGTCCAAGATTAATACGAGAGAGAACAAGCTTAAATTTCAATAAATAGCATGGGTCACTATTCATAATAGATGGTTAACTAAGAAAATTATACTGTTAAAACTGATGATAAACACACGCGTAAAGACGAATATCATACCATCAATTAAATAATCATACTAAGAATTAGATACTTTAAGCACATGTTCTAATAACACACTAAAGTTAGTTATTAGTTTCCCACACTAGGAGGACATCATAAGGGCTAGTTTCCTAAACATGTTCTTCAAGAACATTTTCAAGTTAGTTGATAACAACCACATAAAGAGGTGTTCTAAAGGTTAGTATACTAAGCCTGTGCCCACTCTTCGAGCTACTTACATATCCACGGTGATAAAATTACCCTCAGAGTCAAAGTTGATTATAGTTCACTCATTCCTAAATAAGTGTTAGTTTAGATGTGAAGACAATCAACCTTCACCAGTTACTTACATGACTAAGAAAAACATCATTACCCCTTGTGGGCAACCCTATGGCCATTAGTTGACGCAAACACAACTATGTACTACTAAGAGTTACAAGTACCTCCCTTCATATGGGAAGTATTAATGTACACAAAACTAAACTTGAATGTAGGAACCAATACTCGTTCTAAGATTATAAAACAAAAGGAATTCATGTAGGCCCTATCCTAGATTCACCCACTAGTAACTAAGGTTAGACACAATATATACAATTGAGGTCCAAAATTTGAATTAAGATAAGAAGTATGAAAAGGACACAAAATAGTGTGGAGTATCCATGATTCAAATTATAAATGTTGAAAGGTACTTAAACAATCGTCATAATCATAAGACCTTTCCAAACGAGACAAAACATACTAATATTCATACTAATAATCAGGCACAAAAGTACCTCTAGTTAAAATCTAATATAAGAGGATAGCTTTTTATTTTTATAAAAACCAATGATTTAAGCTATTAAAATTACGTTTAAGATAAAAAAATATTTTGTAATGATAAAAATCATGATTTAATAAACTATTCCAAAGCGACTTTAATTTTTAAGAAAACTTGCCCCTCAAAATTCTAAATAAACATGTCACGAAATCACCAAAGAAAAAATAATGAATTCAATAATAAAAATTATTTTATTATTTTGACAATAATTTAAAGATATAATAAATTACTTAGAACTTTCATATTTAAAAAATGTAATTATTAGGTATTTTAAACATGTTGATTCCAAATTAACTTTGTGGATAGAAACTAGAGTTAATTTTATTTCTACAAAAAACCTCCGAAAGTGGTTCCAAAGAATTGCTACTAAAAGGGTAAAAAATTATTTAATGGTTGGTGGTAGATTACACTACCTAAAAGTCATAGTTTATGTATTTATTTATTTTTTAGTTAATTTCGGAAGGGTTGCAATTAGGTTGGGTAGTATTTATGTAAAATGTTTGATTCTCATTTTTTTAACAATTTATTTGTCTAAATTTAATTAAATTAATGCATAAGATTTCCTAGATATAACTGAAGAACCAATCTAACAATAAAATGATTAATTTATTATTATTAGGATAAATGATAAATTTTAGAGAAGTTGAATTACCTACTTAAAAGAAAACAAAATAAAACTTAAATTTTCCACTCTAGAGAACCCACAACTAAATTTAAATTTTTCACTCAACTAGGGGGATGGTGGATTAAATTTCAACTATTAAATTAAATAGATCTCATCCATAAGATCTAGGTTTTCAAATTTTTACCCTAAAATTCTCTTTGGAAAGATAAAAATCAACTTCTTTCATTTTTCTTTTATTTCTCTCTTCCATTTTTGTGTCTTGCAGGTTCAAAATAGAGATATAAAGGAAGAACTCAAAAATTTTAAGCTCATTCTATATATATATATATATATATATATATTGATAATTACTAGTTTTAATGGGATCCATACCCTATAATAACATTTATATTACACAACAAACCAGACTAAAATGCTATGTCCAAGAAGAAACAAATACAATGAACAACCATAAGGCTAAGAGAAACCAAAACAACAAGCCTACCTACTACCCAAAAGCCAATATCAAATATCAACGTGTGGGAAAGTAATCTAAAAGATTAGCTAGCTTACCTTATTTACATTTTTTATTTTTTACCTCCTATCACATTTCTTTCTTGGAATTCACCAAAACTAGTTGTTTATCTAGATTATGTGTTCTTAGATTTCTATTTTCAAATAAATCCTTATGTGAGTTTGAGTTTTCAGACTCATGTCCTCTCTTTACTCCCCCAACTTACAACTTCAAAAGGGAATTTTGAACAATTTCTATCACCTCTTCATTGGGCACTTCTTTTTTAGCATAAGTAGCTTCTTCTTCTCTCTTGCTATCTCCTAATTCTATATTTTCTTGTGTTTTTAAATCTCAAAAATAGTCTTCATCCACTAGCATCAGGTCTGGTGCATTCCATTTTCTTGATTTGGGCTTTTCTCCCTTATTTTTCATCACTTATTGATGCCCCTTAGGATAAGAAACATGAATATGACCTGGTACTTTGCATTTATGGTATCTAAAAGTAGTATTCTCATAATCAAAAACTTAAACATGATAAAATTTGCCATATTTTAAAATGATTTTATCTGGAACCCCTTTGCTTAAATTAATCTCTACACAAATTTTGGGTTAAGTACATAAACCTTTAGAAGCTCTCTCATGATCATTATTTAAGAATGATCCCAAAGCATTATCTATTTCCTTATAAGCATGCCAAAAATGTAAAGGTAGATTAGGAAGACAAACTCAAATTGACATCTTAATGACTGAAAGAGTGAGGGGGTTAAAATATAGAAACCAAGGAGTGATAAACAAGCTCGCATTACCCCAAAACTAGGGACCTTAAGAAATACATTTATGATAATCTTGCTAATCACAAAATTAGACAACAAAAAAATCTTTAGAGCAAAGAGAAATTTTATAGTGATTCGACCATATCTCATGAACCCATTTATATAAATTAGTTGTAGAGGGCCATAAACCATTAAATGTATAGATAACTACATCCTTAGTTAGAGAATGAAAATAATTATCCACTTCCTCATTCAAAATCTACACAAAAGGAACCTCATTTGCTTGATCAACAATAGAAGCTTGAGGAGGAGGAGAGCATTTCATTGAATTTGGAATGGAAGCAACATTTTTGACAACATCTTTGAAGGATGCAAGTTTGGGAATAGAATTTTGTTTTAACCCAACCATCCCTCCCTACAATCTGGAAGCCATGAAGATGAATAAATCTTTTCCCAATGAATAGTAAGACAATGGTAAATTTTTTTGTAGTTCCTTACCCTGATGAACTAAAAATTGAAAGTCAATTAGAACATCTAAGTCTATCATGACATCTATCTCTTTTACCCAAAAACATTTTGTTATCCCTGACAAGGAGTGTACCATTAATTGATATCCTAGTTGCTCAATTTTTGGATTTTCTTATTCAAGCATTTTGTCAAAAATTGTATCTTCATCCTTCATAAACATAGGTTTATGCATTATCATATCATTATTTTTAATCAATCTGTGATGCCCAATGATCTTTGACCATCTTGAAGACTCTACCTTTTTTTCCTCAACCTCATGTTGCATCATCGTGCATTTTTCCTTCCCATATTGATTCATTTTACATAGTATGATTCTCTATCCTAGTATGACAATCTTTCCTGATCGCTTCTTGAAATCCCTAGAGTGTGTATCGCTGGGTAAAGGCATCTTCTCCCAAAGGATTGATTCTTGCACTCATCACTAACCCTAGTAGAGCCAAAAATGGTATTAAAGGGATTCATGACAACCATGTTTTTGGTAGTATCCCCAATGAGCCCTCCATATCAGTGAATGCAACATAGGAGGGCATCATTCTATTCCCCTGATCATTCACAATAATCTTCATTCGATCATGCTACTACACTCCCATGCATTAAAACATAATCCTTAGATCAATTCCATTTTTGGGGTCCTATCCTCTTTTAGCCATTCCCCCCTCCCCTTGATGACCTCAAAACTACTTATCATACACACACACACACATTCTTATATATAAATATAATTTTTTATTGAATATATATATATATATATATATATATATATTCATTAATTTTATATATTTATTTATATTTTTAAAGTAAAAATGAATCAGATGATGACTATGCAACCATCATCCCTCTACGGGGTGGGTGACAGATGACCCAACCATTGCCCCCCTAATATGGGGGTTAGGGCCAGCTACATAATTATTGCCTTACCCCCCTTAAAATGTGATTGGGGTGGCTGGCTATTGTGGCTTGCACCCACCGCCCTTCCTTCTTCCCCCCTCAATATATGTGGGTGGGCAACGACTTAGCCAACCCACCCCACCTTAATTTTTTTTTAAAATTTATTATATATATATATTATTTTTTTAATTTTAATTTTAATTTTTTGGCTAGGGTTTCCTTTTATACAAACCAAAATATCATCTTATCCTCCTTTTTAAAAAAAAAGATCTATAATTATCTATTTATATTAGATATTCATTTTATTATTATTATCTTATTAAATATTTATACCCACATCTATATAAATAATTAATTTATTTAGAACCTATTTATTTTCATATGTATACATACACATGTACCTACATCCGCTTATTAATAAATAAATTTCTAAATATAGTATTTATATTTATATAGAACATATACTTTTAAATATTAAAAAAATTCACTATTTTCATTGTCAATAATGGTTTTTAAGATAATAAGAGGGAGAGAGGGTGATTTAAAGAGAGGTATTGAAGCTTAACATAAATTTATAGAAAGAGATAAGAGTAGAAGGAAAGTGAGATATTCTCATTTTTAAAATTTTTTTATATTCAAGAAAATAATTATAAGGAGAGATTCAAATAAAAATTACAAGGCCAATGCTATTTTTAAAAGGAATTAAGAGAGGGAGTTGAGCACATGAGAAAGCCACTAAACCAACTCATGTTCATTATTTGCATTCATTTAACCTACAAACTTGAATAAAAAATATTTATTTTCCATATTGATTTCATTTATAATACCAAGGAAAAAAAGAAGAGGGGGAGAGAAATAATATTCTCTACAAATAATTACACAATTCAAAAAATGATTTCCCTTTCAAAATTTAATGACTCTAATATTCAAGAAGGGGAATAAAAACATGTAATTTAGTTTCTTTTTCACAATGAGAGAGAATAAAAACATGCAATTTAGTTTCTTTTTCACAATGAGAAAGAGAGAGATATTGGTAAGGATTGAAGGAGAGAATGAGAAAGATTCTAAGCACAAAAAAAAAACACTACTCATAACTTCTCTTTTGTATTATTTGATCAACAAGATCTTTCTCTACATAAAATGTGCCAAATCAATCTCTACCCCATCTCCTCCTTTTGGCAGGCATGCAACAGGATCCCAAGCTCTATGAAGTTCTTCTCTTTCAAGTTTCCAACAAGTTCCTCCTATAATCCTTCCAAGTTCTCCAAGTACCACCAAGCTAATTCATCCAAGAATGAACCCCCAAAACAAGACTAAGTGTGGGAATAAAAAGAAATTCTAAATTTATTCTTCAAAAGATTTTCCACCCAACCCAATAAATAGGAGGGTACTTTTCTTACAAAAGTCATCTCATGTATTACAAGCCCATGTGGACTTACTTGTCCAAGTCACCCACTTAGTATAAAGTCAAAGGGTCATTTTACACTCAACAATGACTTCTCTTATATGTCTATATGGGCTCCTACAACAAATATTATTAAATTGCCATTATTGAAAAAAGATCTACCAAGTAGGTCAATGCCTACTAACTAGGATAGACTTAAGAGAGTAGGTTTTATAGAAGACCTAAGGGATGGGGTTCATAGGCTCTCTAGGAAGTCTATGACCAATTAAATTTTAATTTTAAATATCATCAATTTATGATATGTAAATATATATTCAAGGTGTGCAATTATAATGTAATAATCTTTATTTATTCATTGAGAAGCATTAATCTGTTAGTAATATGAAAAAACTATAATTCAAATTATTCATAATCATGTAATTGAATTTCCTAATGTCTCAATTGGTAAGGGATAGACGTCTCTCACATGGGATTATTACATACTCCCCCCTTTATAAAATCATTGTCCTTGATGCACCAAACCAACACAAGGGGTTGAAGAACCAAAAATTATTTGAGTACATACTAGGTTACAAATAGTGTAACTCAAACTAACCATAATACAATAACACATTTTAGACTTATCAACATTTTTTACTATTGTGAATTAAATTTATTACAATTAAGAAGGTTTTTTAGTTAATAGAATTATTAATTTTATTAAGGCATAACCCATAGTGTCAAAATATCACACTGTCATTTAAATCTATCTCAACCAATTGAAAGCCAAGATATTTTTTTGATATATAATTATAGTAAGAAACATATACAACAAGAATATTACTCTATTATTATAATAAATTAATTAAGTTATGTACCATCCCATGGTAGGAGTGCCCTCATTGAGATTAGAACCATTCCATGACCAAGACATACTGAGCAATATCGATCACATCGAGCAATACCGTCCAATACTAATAACCACTATTTGTTATGAATCAAATGATATCTTAGACTATTACTATCAAAATATCTGAAGGAGTCTGTGTATAAGTATCCATATCTTGTAAGATTATATAGAACATACTGTGTGTCATTCCATGGCAAACATACAAGGTGAAGAACAAATAACAAATCATTACAAGAAGGAAATAAGGCCAGTTGAACATCTCAAAACTATCAAAGATGGCAAGAATATTCATGTTCAAGTCACTACTCTCATAAATTTTGCCTCATTAAGAATGGATCAGGTTTTAATAGGCAAGTTTATGGGAGCCCAACCCAATATTGACCTAAAATTCATATGAACATTCTCGCAATGATTAATGGCTTCTTTATGATCAAATTTAATAACCCAAAAGACTATGTTAACATTATTGTAGGGGGTCCTTGTTTTTTTGGAAAATTTGGTATTTTTTTTAAAAATGGTACCCAAAGTTTGATCTTGAGAAAGAGAATATTAACCTCATACTGATTTGGGTGAGGTTGCGTAGTTTTCCCATTAAATTCTAGGAGGAATATTTATTTATTAACATTGCCAAATCTTTTAGATATCTGATTGCTTTTGATTCTGCTACCAAATCCAGATCCTAGCTTGCTCATGTTAGGTTCTGTGTGAACACTTTTGTGAATCAAGAACTCCCATCCTTAGTTTTTAAGCATACTCCTTATGGAGTTAGATCTGAAAATATTGAATTTGAAAGATCTACCCTGTTGTGTGATAAGTGCCATAAACTTGGGCATTCTTCAAAAGTTTGTTCCTCTATCCCTAATACTACATCAACAAAGGAAAGGAGGAATTTCATTTAAGGAGGATGAAGGGTCAGAGGGCAATGTTTTGGTTTTGGGGGATCCAAAGAAAATAGATTAAATATTATCCAAAATAGTCATAGAGGAGGGAGATAAGGTAATATAGATGTTAATTTAAAGGATTCAAATGCATCCAAATTCACTTTAGAACTTGGGGAAAGAAAATCATGAAAAAAGAAGGTTTGAAAAATTTACCAGATCAATTTTTGTTTGAATCAATTCTCAATTAGGTAAATCAGAAGGGTGTAGATTTGGAAGTAGATAAAGTCATTAGTCAAATCAATAGCATTGAGTTAAAAGTGCTAGAATAATTAATTCTTCAATTTCCAAATAAGTTTGGAGTTCTCGATCAAGATGAGGAAATTCAAGATCAAGCAGTCAAGATGAATAATGGAATAGATTATTAGGATGTGGTCAATAATCCTTCTATCAAGGTCAATGAAGAGGGAAGAGACTCTCAGATAGTAGCAGTCACACCTAAGAACAATGTTAAAGAAAAAATTACTTCATCGATTCTCACTCAGAGAGGCAACAATGGGCTGGATTACAAATCTCTACCCAAAATAGGTAATTCTTCTAAGAAAAAGAATTTCAAAAAATGTATTGAGGAAGACATAGCAGATGGATTTTAAAAAATCTTCCTATTTAAAGGAGGTATCTCTTCACCCAGTAGTTAATTATGTTGTTTTATCTTGGAACATTAGAGGGATGCATAACTCATCTTTATAAAAAGTTTTTAGGGAGTTTAGAAAGACTAATAAATGAATTATTTTAGCAATTCAAGAATTTAAGATTGATGAAAATGTCTTTATGAATCATAAAAATATGTATTGGAGTGAAGTTGAATCTCTTTATGTCAATGCATCTGGAGCTTTAAGCTGGCTAATAACCTTTTGGGATTTTAAATTTCTATTGGGAGAACCTATCCTCAAGTCTTAACATCATGTGGCAGTCCTTTTCACTAATGTGATTGATAATAAATAGTGGATTTTATCTAATATATATGCTCCCAACTCTATTATATATTGAATAATTATTTAGAAAAATATTATATTTTTCAAAAATAATTGCGTAGATATTCCTTGGATTCTAGCATGGGATTTCAATTCTCCCTTGCATCTAGGAGATAAAAAGGATGTAATCAAGTATGTATGGATAACATGGAGGAATTTTCTTCTCTTATTTATGATATTAGTTTTTTGGATTTGGAAATAAGAGATTCTAAATTTACCTACAACAATAGGAGACTAGGTGATAATATTATTCAATGTAGGTTAGATAGAGTCTTTATTTCTTTAGATTGGCTAGAACCTAACGATTTATCTCTAAATTCTCTCCTTAGGATTAGATCTAATTATAACCCAATGGAATTGAGCATCAAGGATTAGATTTATAAGATAAACATATATCTATTCAGAATGGAACGCATGTGGTTCACTCATCCTTATATTCATGATAAGATTTTAGAATGGTGGTCTCTAAATGGAAGTGGTTCAACTATGTTCAACCTGGCTGAAAATTTGAAAAAAGTTAAAATCAAGATTAAAAAATGGAATAAACAAGTCTTTTGGAATGTACATCTTCAAAAAAATCTTTAAAAATAGAAATTTATAATATTGAAGAATAAATTTAGGATAAGGGTTATGAATTAGAGATATAAAGCAAATAAAGATAGCTCCTCAACATTGTATTATATTCCCACTATAGAGGTCAAGGTTGAAGTTGAGGTGGAGATTAAGGTTGTCCAGATCTCAAGCTCCTAAACATTGCATTCCCAAGAGGTTTATTGATGGGGATACTCTATACCCACCTATATAGATCCCATATAGATGCCATGCCTATATAGATATTTAGATGCCCATGTAGTAAGAGAATAATCTCTATAGAGATAAAAATATAGAAATATTTGGCTCAAAGAAGGAGATATAAATACCCATTTTTTTTACATTTCCACTTTGAAACACAAGAAACATAATGCTATTAAAAAAATAATCAACAATGAAGGCCAACTTTCCTCAGATGTAGATTGTATTAATAGAGTGTTAAAATTTTCAAAAATTTGTACAAAAAATATTTTAAAGAAGACTATTAGATTTGAGCAAGATTTTTTGCATGTGAACCTGGAGTTGGTTAATCATGAGGATAATGAAATTCTCAAAATAGTAACTTCTAATGAATATCTTAAATTTTTTCTCTCCAAGATGAATCCGGATAAAGCTTCTAATCTAGATGGATTCTCCATAGCTTTTTTCTAAAAATTATGAGATATTATAGGAGGTGATGTGGTTTTAATTATGAATGAATTATTCTCTACCACTCAGTTATTAAAATAATTCACTTAAAACTTTTTAGTTTTGATTCTTAAGAAGGAAGGGGCTGTGAACTTGTCATAATTTCAACCTATTAGTTTATGTAATTCTATTTATAAGACTATCACCAAACTAATTTCACTAAGAATGCAACCTATTATGAAAAGAATAATTCAATCTTAGCAAGGAGGATTTATATTTAGTAGAAAAATTCAAGATAGAATGATTGTGGTACATGAAGCCATACATTCAATGGAAAACAACCAAAGGGTAGCTATAGTGTTAAAAATAGACATGACTAAGGCATATGACATATTATATTAGATTTTATTGGATAGAGTGATGTATCAATTTGAATTTCAAGACAAATTTAGGAAATCATTAGATCTTGTGTTACTTTTTGCATGTTATCTACTTTGGTGAATGGGGTAGCTCACAATTTTTTAAGACTGCTAAAGGGGTGAGATAGGGGGATCCCCTATCCCCATTTTTGTTCATCATTATGGTTAAATATTTGAGTAAATTCATTTATAATGCTACATTTCCTTCAAATTTGAATGTTTTTAAACCAAACCATTATGTGGAACCTATAATGTATCAACAATTTACGTATGATACCATTATTCTGATTGAAGCATCTATGCAAGAATTGATAAAAATTAAAAACATTTTGGTGATGTATGAATATGCTTCTAATCAAAAAATTAACTTTGATAAAATATCTATGTATTTATTTAATATGATAGTGGATAGACAATCAAGAATAACACTTCTCTTAGGTTATCAAATCAAGAAGATACCCTCCTCATATCTGGGTATGCCTCTTTTCAGCAAGCAACTCCCTGTGATAGCATGTAATCCCTTGATTGAGAGATTTCAAAAAAAGCTTGCAGGTTGGAAAGGAAAGCTCTTATCTCATGTAGACAAGGTATTAATTATTAAGAGTGTGTTTTAGAACATTCCTATATATATTCTTTCACATTTTAGTGTTCCAAAAGGGGTGGAGGATAAATTAACTAAAATTTAATGTCACTTTCTTTGGGTTGGAACGGAAGAAATAAATAAATTCCATCTTGTTACTTAGAATAAACTCTACTCTAATAAAAGATATGGCATGCTTAGATTAAGAAACTTATAAATGATGAATAAAGATCTCATTTCAAAGTTTGTGTGGAGATTCATCAAGTCTAACACATTCTAGGTTTAAATTTCTTTCTTTCAAGTGTTTAGAAGTCAGAGAACTGATCAACATTTTTATAGAAGATCATTTTGTTCAGGGTTCACATGTCTAGAACTTCTTGATCTCAAATAAGGTTTTGATTATAACAGGGTCTAAATGGTAGATAAAAAATGGTCACAAATTCAAATTTTGACCTAGGTCTCAAAACATATTTTTTCTCAGAGTGACATAGGGAAATAATTTCAAGAAAATATTTAGAACAAATATGGATACAAAGTGAATGAGTAGCGGCAAGAGATTAAAGGAGTTAAATTTTAGAAAAGTTTAAGTTTGGAAAACTTAAACCAAGAAGATACTCTGAGGTTATCTAACCTAAATAATGTGTTGAGAAACAAATATATATATCACCACTAATAGAGAAGATCAACTAGTCTGAAAGGACTCTTTCAATGGACAATACAAAGTTAAATCAGGATATGATCTTCTACATAGGAACTTGGTCTCAATGTCAATTGGGAGTTACTATGGGATAAATGGCTAATTCTAAAAATTATTTTCTTTCTTTGGATCATGGTTTAGAATAGAATACTTACAATTGATATATTGAGAAAAAAAGGCTATATCTTAACCAATAGATGTATCCTATGTGAAAAGGATAATGAATTTGTATTTCATTTGCTCATAGGCTACTCTTTTTCTCAAAAGATATGGAGTTATGTTTTTGACAAATTTAATGCCTCTTGGATGTAAGATGGTTCTCTAATGGAAGTGTGGCAGTCATGGGGGTGCCCATTTCAAAATGCCATTCTAAAAAAAATTTGGAAACTTTCATTACCACATATCATATGGGGTATTTAGGGAGAGCGTAACAATAGAATTTTCAGGGAGAAGAGGTACAATAGTAAAGTTATTTTAAAAATAATTTTGGATCACATTTTGGAAAATTATAATATTATTCCAATCAATAAAGGAAAACATTTGCTTTAGTATGAATAAATTCCAACTCACAACTGGAAAATTGATACTCCTGAGTTGGGAAAGTCAGATCCTAAAGAAGAAAATAGAAAGATAACTAAAAGGAAACCCCCCTTTGATCTGGATTAATCTCAATTTTTATGGAGCTTCAAAAGGGAATCTAGGCCCAACTAGAGGAGGCAGAATAATAAGAGACCATCAGATAAATTTGGTTATATCATGTACCTATGACATGGGAGTTAATTCTAACGACTAGGCTAAAGCTCTTTCAGCTCTGTGAGAGATCAAATTGGTGAAAAAATTGAGAGCATAGAAATTCATAATAGAGGGTGACTCATTGAATGTTATGAATTGTTTGTCAAGAAAAATCATCAATTGGTCCACCAAACAAGTTATAAAGGAATCTATAGCTATTATGGACTCATTGCAACAAGTTATTATTCAACACACCTACAGGGAAGGAAAATCTATTTTAGATTGGTTCATCAATAAGGGTGTAATCTTTTTGGGATAAATATCATGGATGGATTATGAAGAACTCCCTAGGGATCTTATCTTAAGGATAAAAAATGAAGTTACTTATAATGAAAAAATCCTTGGTCATATTAGGGAAGCCTCTAATGTATATAGGAAAGAGACAATGGGCTCATTTTATCTAGGGCCTTATATTAGTTTGGTTTATTCTTTTTGGGCATATTGAGAAGTTTCTAGAATTGCCAAAACATCTAATAGACTACCAAAACACCAAAATCAACAACATTACCTCTCAGATTTGTATTGTGAAACCTAAATTCTAGAGTAGGGAAAGGATTTTTATCTTATGTGGTTGTTATACGGGGAATAATATGGGCTTACCTAATATAATAGAACAAAAAATGTCACAAGAAGTGAGAAAAAATGAGAGAATTTGGGCAGCTTTACAAGTGGGTGGTTTTGCTGGTTTTGTGGAGAAGATAGAAGGGCATGATATGCATATTTTGATCATGTTTGTAAAATCTTAGGAAGATATAACTATCACTATTAATGGAGTTACTTTATAAATTATAAAGGAACTCATCTCCCACATAACTAGTCTAGAATTTGAAAAATGAAAATTTACATTCTTAAAAGAGGAAGAATAACTGGAATTGATGCATTATGGGTTTGATCGAGAATCATTGCCCAAGCCATATTCAAAGGTTACCTAACATCTGATGTAATATCTAACCCTGTAAGGTAGGTTTAACATTGTTTTATGATCTCTATTTATGATGTTGAATCATTTTGCACATGGCATTCCTTTCAGTCTACCTTTCTTTATTCTGCATTCACTTGAAGTTTTAATCCTGAAGTTCAAGCATGGAAACTATTTGGACCCAAGGCATGAAGGGGTGATATACCCAATTCATAAATGCTTTAAGGGTATGAATCAAATCAACCCATCTATATTTTAGCCTCAAAATAAATCTACATAGAGTGCTCCTATTGACATTAGAAAAATAAAAAAAGTTTGGATTAAATATCTTGGTAGTTCGAGTAGGTCTATAGAGGTCAAAAATACCATTAATCCTATTGAGGAAAAGAAAAATGATGCTAAGATTAAAACCCATAAGACAAAATATAATATCAAAAAATACTTTTAGATTATGTCAAAACCTTTAGTTTATTATCAAGATAAATAGGACGAGTAGGGTAAAGCAAGTTATTTGGCAGGAGATTCTATTGACATGGATGATGACAAAGATGTGCCTAGGGAGGGGCTTGAGGATGAGGGGGATGGAGACAAAGTGGCTCAAAATGAGATTCCTAAGGTTGAGAAAGGAGTGACTAGAGATGCTCCCAAAGAAAAAGGGAAGATTCATATGAATAAAATATAGAAAGACTAGAATGAGAATTTTAATAACCTTGTTATTTCCCTTAAGAGAAAGGAGAATTCAAATAAGATAGTTGAAGAATTAGATCTTCAAAAATATATAATGTGCTAGTTCATGAGAGAGCTCACGGATCTTAAATGGAAGTTGAATTTATTGCACTAGGAAAATATCAGTTTAAACGAAATCTCTTCAACCAAAGAGGATGATCAATAATATCAGATCCTTTTATTTAGGGTAGAGATCTTGAAGAATGAGAATGAAAAGCTTAGAATTAACATTAGCTTCTTAGTTAATTGCAACAAAGAATCCATGTATGAGGGTATCCAAAATTTAGAGAATCTCAGAGCTCATCTCAGGAGTTATTTGAGCCTAAGATGACTGGCAAAGAGAAAGGTAAGTAGGGCCAATGTAGTGGATCTCATAATGTCATGGACAAAGAAAAATTGTTATTTCAGATTGATGCTAACCTTAAAATTATGAAAAGTTGCTGGGAGGATGTCTCAGGTAGTTTATATTTAGATTAGGCCACCCTTTATTTAGTTTTTTTTTGTTATTGCTTCAGATATTTTTGGGCTGTATTTTGGCTATCTCTGGGCCTATTTGGTCTTAGTTTCTTGTTTGGTGTGTGGTATAATTTAATCTCTTTTTTGTTTATAATTATCCTAGGGTCTTGGGACCTTAGTTAAAAAAAATCCCTCCCTTTAACCTCAATAAAAAAAAATCATCATAGAACCACATAAATTAATACTAAGTAATGCTAAGCAATAACATCAACTATCATCTGAATTAAACAATATCAAGGTTGAAATAACCAAGCAATCATTATGTTATGTAAATAACCTCCTTACAAATCCTTATAAATAATGAACATAATCTATGTATAAATCATGTATAAGATCATATAACCTCCTTAGACTTTCTAAGAAGGATTCTACTTAGACCTCCCAAAAGTAAGATAATAAGTGCTTTAGCTAATTCTTGTATGAAACTACCACATTTAGTGGGTGGATGTATGGATTAATACTTGACCTTGCAATCTAGCTCATCACACCATCTATCTATATTCTAAGCTAATTCTTCTCCCTTATACATGAAATAGGTGTATAATGATCACATCATGACATTCACAAAACCATCGTTCAAACATAAAAAACAACAAAATCTCACCAATACAATCCAATAACTAAATTAAATACCAAATGGCCTTAAAAAATATTTCAAAAGAATAATAAATATCAACAAATCATCTCAATTATGTAATAAAGTGAAATCCAAATGGTCATAATAGAAAAATCAAAATTCCAATCAAATTAATTCAAAACCCACAAAATATCTGTGTAAAACAAAATTTAGATTAAAGAGAACAAAAGTGTTGGATTCAGAAAGTATATTAAATAGAAAACCAAATTAAAATAAAATAGGGTACAATAATCTTGCGAAAAGTTCACATTACAACACTATGTGGCTAAGAAAGCCACCTGAGGGAAGAAGGAATAATATAAGCCTCAATTAACTCCTAGAGGTAAGAGTAAAACATCAATCTCTCTATATGTCTCCCAAAGGTTCACAAGTTGCATAAAATATAATTCATGAAGGTTGTTTTTTGACAACCACTAAGGGGAGGATGAAGGAATACATCATTTATAAAGTGACCATTATGTGCGAAGAGCCCATGTTACCTAAAGCACTCATGATACACACACCTAAAATAATCAGGAAACTATGTCGTGTAAAGGGAAAAAATGGGTTTTCATCTTATGAGAAGTTCCACTTTATAACCCATAACTTGGTCTAAACCATTATAAACATAGTTATTGTCCACCCTTAAACCCCATAATGGCATCAGTGTCTAAATACTAACATAATGATGTAAGGTTACATAACATAACCCATTACTACATAACAATAATTTTTCACTTATGTATCATATGTTTACATGAACAAAAGTTAATTTACACCACATTTTCATGATAGAAGTTTTACATAAGGTAATTTACAAAAACACACTTATATTCACAAGAGAACAATTAGGCTTAACAACACAATATCAACTACTACCATGACATACACACTCTACGATCACATAATAATTTTGTTTACATAGAGTGGATCTATTATTTCTAAGGTTTGTTACATATATAATGATGTAGGATTTTACATAATAAGTTATGATACATGTACATAACAATTAAAAAAAATTAAGGGTACACATATTTGTCTTGAGATACATTGTTTACATTAATTTACAACCACAACATAATATGATAACATAATTTTACATGAGATACACAAGATATAGATAGTCTCATCAGTCCAACTGACGTACATATGTCATCCCAAATGACATTACTGATAACCATCTACCATTTCTACTATCAAGAAAGGAATAATAAGTGGATATTTTGCACTTAACACTCAATGCTACAATAATATCTCATATAAATATGTATGTTTCTATGTCTGATCACTTAGGAATTATAGTTGTTGTAGTATCTCTGTATAGATAAGTCTCATGAATCATTCTGACTAAACTAAAAGCACATAATCTATTTTTTATTTGTTAAAAAATATAACTGAACCAACTAACTAATATTCTTAGAGTTCCTAGTGTTGAACCCATGCTCTGATACAAAAAAGTAATGCCCATAATTTTTGTCCCAAAACTCATGTAATTTTATTTTATTTTATTTTAGTGTTGTTTATTTATTCACTATGGTTACTTAATGTTCAATTATTTTGATTCGGTCAAGGTACAGTTGGAGTGCAACACTCACAAATATTATAAAATTTATTTAATCCCTTTCTTTTCCACCATGAGGCCTATCTAAAATAAGAATACAAGCGTGAGAGGTTAAAAATAAAATCAATAAATAATACCCTGATTAAGGAAGTGAGAAAAGTCATATTATTAAGAAAGGATAAATTATAATTTATTGATTTAAAGGATCACAAATTTATTCACACATAACCTGATCAACACCTAAGAGAATTGAAATGAGTTTGAACAACAATTAATATACACTATACTCTTGAGGTACTCAAGATAATAAAATTGACCAATTTAAAGTGAAATGGATGACAACAACTAAATGAGGATCAAATTTAAACTTAAATTAAAATTAAAAATGTATATCCAACCAAATACATATAAACCCATCATGAAGGAAGATGACAAACACCCCTAACCTAGCCTAAGAACCTAGACCCGATGTCCCAACCACAACTTGGGCAACCTACATATCCACTTCGTAGAATCAGGGTTTGATGTAGTTTTACTTACACTTATGATGGCCTTCTCCATGAGACATCATTACTAAACAAAAATTGGTGATCTAATCCAAAAATAGAAAAAGCACATTACTCAAGAAAGATTCTAAAGATTTAGTCATCTATTCTAATGAATGACACAACTTAAGGTCATCAATCACTATCTATGTCATCTTAAAGTGCAAGTGCTTACCTAAGCACTTTCATGCAACATCATGATAAGAACATGCATGACTCAAAACTTTTATTTTCTTATTTATATGTGATCAATGAATCTACAATATCTAAATTATGCCATTTAGAGAAACTCTTCCTATATGAATATCGAAAAGTGTCCAAGGTTAATGTGAGAAAGAACAAGCTCAAATCTTAAGAAACAATAGGGGTCACTATCCAAAATAGATGGTTGACTAAGAAAACCATGTTATTAAAATTGATGATAAACACATGGGTAAGGAGGAATATCATACCATCTATTATTAAACAAGCATACTAAGGATTAGATACTTTAAGAATGTGTTCTAATAACACACTAAGGTTAGTTGTTAGTTTCCCACACTAGTAAGACATCATAAGGGTTAGTTTCCTAAGCATGTTTTTCAAGAACATTATCAAGTTACTTGATAACACCCACACAAAGAGGTATTCTAAAGGTTACTATGCTAAGCCCATGCCCACTCTTTGAGTTGTCTACATATCTACGATGATCATATCATATATAGAATTAGGGTTGGATGTAGTTCACCCATTCCTAAATGAGTGTTAGTTTAGATGTGAAGACAATCAACCTTTACCAATTACTTACATGACTAAGCAAAACATCATTACCCCTTATAGGTAACCCTGTGGCCATTAGTTGACCCAAACACAACTAAGCACCACTAAGATTTGTAAGTAGCTCAATTCATATGAGAAGTATGCACGTACAGAAAACTGAACTTGAATGTGAAAACTAAGACTCGTTCCAAGATTACAAACCAAAAAGAATTCAAGTAGGCCCTATCCTAGATTTACCCACTGGTAACTAAGGTTAGACATAACATTTGTAGTTGAGGTACAAAATTTGAACCAAAGCAACAAGTATATAATGGACACAAAATAGTGTGGAGTAGCCACAAATCAAATTAAAAATACTGAAAGGCACTAAAACAATCGTCACAATCATAATACCTTTCTAAACAAGATAAAACATTCTAATTTTCATACTAATAATCTAATATAAATGTGATATAAGAGGATATATATTTATTTTCACAAAATCTAATGATCTAATCTATAAATATTAAGTTTAAAATAAAAAAATATTTTTATAACGAGAAAGATCATGATTTAATAAACTATTCCAAAGTGATTTTAATTTTCAAGAAAACTTTCCCCTCAAAATTCTAAATAAATAGTTTATGAAATAGCCATAAAAATAAATAATGAATTTCATAATAAATTTTATTTTATTCTTTTGATAGTAATTTAAAGCTATAATAATTTGCTTACAACTTCGATATTTGAAAAATGTCATTCTTTGGTATTTTAAACACGTTGATTCCAAATCGGCTTTGGGGCTAGAAACCAAAGTTGGTTTTGTTTTTGTAAAGAGACTTCGAAAGTGGTCCCAAAGAATCATTATTAAAATGGATAAAAATTATGTAATGGTTGGTAGTATGTTCCACTACGTAAAGGAATCATACACAAACTTTAGTTTTAGTAAACTCGTAGTTTAAGTGTTTTTTAAATTGAATCCAAAAGGATTACAATTAGGTTGGTTAGTATTTATGTAAAGTGTTTGATTTTTTTAAAATAATTTATTTGTTGGGGATCAACGATTACACTTATGAAAGCAATAAACCGCGGAATTAAATCAGATAGATAAGTAACTAGAATCAGATAATAGCAAAGAACAAGAGATACAAGAAACCACCCTGAAAACTTGTATTAAACTCTTTACAAAAGGAATACAATTGAAGAAACTTCTTTCTTCCACACCTCTCTCAGATGCACAAGATCTCTCTCTAGATCTCTATCCCTCAAGAGCTCTCTCTCTCTCAAGTAAAATCAACTCCAACAACCTAGATTGATACAACTCTGTACTGTTCTTCAACATTCACATACTATGAACTACTACAATAATCACACTAAGCTAAGAAGATCTAATTCTACATATAGAATTAGGAGACTTGAGCATGCACTTACAACCAACAGTTAAGCCTCTTGAACAAGGGCTCTAAAAACAATCTTACTAATAATAGAGACGCGAACTTAAGACTAAGACTTAAACTCATCATGCAAACACTCAGTTCTGTCCTCAAAAATAGCATTCTGGACGCACAGGTAACTGACGTCGCTTTCTGCCTGCTTGCCTGTGATCGACGTCGGCCGATACCCTGCCGACGCCGGTGTCTCTTCAACTGCACTTGACCGATGTCAGTCACTCCTGACCGACGCTGATGACTGTGTAAACCTGCAACTTTGGTAATGCACTCATATGTGAAGCTTTTAGGCTCCACACCTTAACAATCTCCCACTTGGAGATAAACAGCTACACCAGTACCTGTACAGCAACATCTTCTAGCTCCTCCATCTTCAACTCAATGATGAAGACCAACAGAAGTTGAATGAAGATTCAACTTCTCCTTTGTAACCGGCTTGGTTAACATATCAGTAGGATTCTTGTCTATATGGATCTTCTCCAGCTTCAACTCACCATCTTCCAATACCTGCTGTATGAAGTGGTACCTTAGCTGTATGTGCTTTGTTCTTGAATGAAAGGCTGAATTCTTAGCCAAATAAATTACACTCTGACTATCACTGTATAATCTACAACTCCCATGCTCCCTTCCAAGCTCATCCATGAACCATGTCATCCATATCATCTCTTTGCTAGCCTCTGTGACTGCAATATACTCTACTTCTGTAGTTGACAAGGCAACAACCTTCTGCAACTTAGATATCCAGCTAACCGCCGTTCCACCTATAGTGAAAACATAACTTGTAGTGCTCCTCCTGCCATCCAAATCACCTACCATATCTTAACCTACATAACCATGTAGAGAAGTATCTGAACCTCCATAGCACAAGTGCCTACTGTTGGTTCCTCTCAGATATCTAAGGATCCACTGAATTGCTTTCCAATGTTTCTTACCTGGATTGGCCATATACTTACAACTCCCACTACTTGGGCAATATCCGGTCTAGTACACACCATTACTTACATCAAACTCCCTACTGCGGAAGAATATGGACCTTACTCATGTACTCTACCTCATCATGTGAATTAGGACATTGTTCTTTACTCAACTTAAAATGTCTAGCCAAAGGTGTGCTTATTGATTTAGCATCATGCATATTGAACCGTTTCAACACCTTGTCCACATAATCCTCTTAAGACAATATCAACCTGTGATTTGTCCTGTCTCTCTTAATGCTCATGCCAAGGATTTTCTTTGCTGCTCCCAAATCCTTCATAGCAAAAGTTTGAGCTAATTTCACCTTAACTTCAGAGATATCCTACATGTGTGATCCTGCAACCAGCATATCATCTACATACAACAATAGAATAATATATCTATCATTATCCAATCTCTTGAAATACACACAATGGTTAGATTGACACCTACTGTAGCCATGCTCAGTCATAAACTTGTCAAATTTCAAATACCACTGTCTAGGAGCTTGCTTGAGGCCATACAAGCTTTTCTTCAATCTGCACACTAAATTCTCCTTATCTTTGACCTCAAATCCTTTCGGCTGTTCCATATAAATTTCCTCATCCAAATCTCCATGAAGAAACGCTGTCTTAACATCTAGCTGCTCAAGATGCAAATCCTCAACAGCAACCAAAGACAGTATAATCCATATAGAAGTCATCTTAACAACAGGAGAAAAAATCTCACCAAAATCAATACCTGGCTTTTGTGTAAATCCTTTCACTACCAATCTGGCCTTATATCTCATCTGTCCATTCTCACCTTCCTTCAACCTATAGGTCCATCTGTTCTTCAGTGTCCTCTTACCAACTGGCAATTCAACCAAATCCCATGTTTGGTTCTCTCTTAAGGACTCCATCTCCTCAACCATGCCACGCTCCCACTGACTCTTGGACTCCACCTGTATTGCTTCTTCAAAACTCTCTGGTTCTCCACCATCAATTAGCAATAAATAGAATAATGAAGGAGAATATCTAATTGGAGGCTAACTTACCCTTTCTGACCTCCTGATGGGTGTCTGAGACTCGTTCACAACATGCTGTCCACCCAAATTCTCTGATAGTGACCGACCTCAGTCACCTCCAGACCTTTACTGGCTGACGCCAGTTCTGCTTGACCAACACTGGTGCCTGTCCTACCAACGTCAGTCTCTGTATGACTGACATCAGTTTCTATTTTGTTGATGTCGGTTCCTATCTTGCCGACGTCGGTCTCTGTGTTTTCCTGCAAGTGATTATTTCTTTTTCCCGCGAGCTCATTTTGGACCGTCACCTCATCCAATTCACCATTGCTCTGCCCAGATTGATTCAGCTTCTTCAGCTGATCACTATACATCACTTTTTCATTGAAAAAACATCATGGCTCCTAATTATCTTGTTAGTTCCTAGATTCCAAAATCTGAAACCAAAATCATCTGAGCCATAGCCAATAAAAGTGCACCTCATAGACTTAGCATCCAACTTCTTTCTATTTTCCTTATCTACGTGCACAAAGGCTTCACAACCAAAAACTTTGAGGAATGAGAGATCTACCTTTTTACCTATCCAAGCCTCTTCTGGAATTCCACCATCCAGAGCTGTAGAGGGTCCTCTATTAATCAGGTACACTGCAGTGTCAACAGCTTCTGCCCAAAACTCTAAGGGCAAACCAGCATGCAATCTCATACATCTTGCATGCTCCATGATTGTTCTATTCATCCTTTCAGCAATTCCATTTTGCTGAGGTGTCCTTGGAACCATCCTTTGCCTACAGATTCCATGCATATAACAATACCAGTTGAGCTTATAACTGTAGAACTCTCCACCATTGTCAGATCTCAGGCACTTCAATCTTTTGCCTGTTTCATTCTCAACCATAGCTTTCCAAATCTTAAAAGTCTCAAATACATCAGATTTATTCTTAATACAATAAATCCATACCTTTCTTGTAGCATCATCTATGAACGAAACATAGTACTATGATCCTCCAATAGAAGCTACCTGAACCGGTCCCCACACGTCTGTGTGAACAAGCTACAACTTATGCTTCTTCTTTGTAGACCCAGTCTTGAAAAAACTAACCCTTTTTTGTTTTCCAAATACACAGTGCTCACAAAATTCTAGATCCATGCTTTTCAAATCTAAAAGCTTACCTTTAGACTTAAGAATTGACATCCCCTTCTCACTCATGTGGCCAAGCCTTGAGTGCCACAATTTTGCATCCACATCTGAAGTAGATAATATAGAAGGAGAATTGTTAGTAACACAATTACATAAATACAGAGTACCTACTCTCTTACCTCTGGCCATAACAAGTGCACCCTTGGTCACCTTCCAAGATTCTACTGTGAGAGTTACTGTACAACCCTCATCCCCTAAATTTCTTGCAAAAATCAAATTCTTTTTCAAGCTAGGAGCATGCATAGCTTCTCTCAACACCCATGTGTTGCCATTCTGCATTTTCAGATACACTTTACCTTTGCCAATAATTTTACAAGGCTCATCATCCCCTAGATACACTATTCCAAAATCTCTATGGATATAGTCACAGAAATATTCCCTATTAGGGGTAGCATGAAAAGATGCACCAGAATCTAACACCCAAGATTCTATATTATTATGCAAAGAGAATATTAAAGCATCTTGTGCAATACCTGCAACCTTTGCTTCTTCTTTTCCTTCGTGCTGATTGTCCTCCTTAGGCTTTGACCAACAATCTCTACTTATGTGCCCCATCTTTCCACAATTCCAGCATTGTGGCTTCCTGCCATTTCTGGATTTGGATCTACCTCTCCCCTTAGACTTAGATCTTGATCTCCCTTTCTTGCTCTTCTTTTTTTGCCTTCCCTTGCTCTCAAAACTTAAAGCATTCCCAAATGTCTCTTCTGTGCTTTTTCTATGAATTTTCTCATTCAAGATAACACTAAAAACATCCTCTACTTTTAAAATATTTGATGCAGATGCAATATTGCTAACTACCATTACTAAGCTATGCCAGCTTTTAGGCAAATAACATAATATTAAAAGAACTTTTATTTCATCATCAAATACAATTTTGACTGAACTTAATTGATTTACAATACCATGGAAATCATTCAGGTGATTAGATATAGATCCACCTTCCTGCATATGCAAATTAAATAGCTGCTTCATAAGATATACCTTATTAGAAGCTGAGGGTTTTTCGTACAAATTTGCTAAAGTAGTCATCAACTCTATCGTTGTTTTTTCCTGTGATAAATTAGATATCACAGTAGATGCTAGACTCAATCTTATAGACCCCAGAGCCTTTCTGTTAAGAACTTCCCATTCTTCATCCTCCATGTCTATGGGCTTCTTTGCAATCCCACCTAACGGTAAGTATAGATCTTTCTGATACAAATAGTCCTCTATCTGCATTCTCCAATGTTGGTAATTTTTGCCATTGAACTTCTCCATTCTCAGTTTACTTTCTTTTGCCATTGCTTCTCCCACTCAAACATAAATCCCTACAAAAACTCCTGTGAGCAACCTGTAATCAATACACACTACACAGATTTAAACTGCCTGTTAGTGAACCTGAGCTTTGATACCAATTATTGGATATCAAAATCTAAACCTACAACCAAGGCTCTGATACCACTTGTTGGGGATCAACCAACAATATGATTACACTTATGAAAGCAATAAACCGTGAAATTAAATTAGATAGATAAGTAACTAGAATCAGATAATAGCAAAGAATAAGAGATACAAGAAACCACCTTGAAAACTTGTATTAAACTCTTTACAAAAGGAATACAATTGAAGAAACTTCTTTCTTCCACACCTCTCTCAGATGCACAAGATCTCTCTCTAGATCTCTATCCCTCAAGAGCTCTCTCTCTCTCAAGTAAAATCAACTCCAACAACCTAGATTGATACAACTCTGTACTGTTCTTCAACATTCACATACTATGAACTACTACAATAATCACACTAAGCTAAGAAGATCTAATTCTACATATAGAATTAGGAGACTTGAGCATGCACTTACAACCAACAGTTAAGCCTCTTGAACAAGGGCTCTAAAAACAATCTTACTAATAATAGAGACGCGAACTTAAGACTAAGACTTAAACTCATCATGCAAACACTCGGTTCTATCCTCAGAAATAACATTCTGGACGCACAGGTAACCGACGTTGGTTCCTGCCTGCTTGCCTGTGACCGATGTCGGCTGATACCCTGCCGACGCCGGCATCTCTTCAACTGCACCTGACCGACGTCGGTCGCTCCTGACCGACGCCGGTGACTGTGTAAACCTGAAACTTTGGTAATGTGCTCATATGCGAAGCTTTTAGGCTCCACACCTTAACATTATTTGCTAATTTTTAATTAATTTAATGTGTAAGATTTTCTAGATATAGACAAGGAACTAGTATAACAATAAAATGATTAATTTATTCTTATTAGAGTAAATGATAAAATTTTAGAGAAGTTAAATTAAACTAAAATAAAACTTAAATTTTACACTAAAGTGAACCCAAAATTTAAATTAGATTTTCCACTCAACTAGATTGATGGTGGATTAAATTCCAACTATTAGATTAAATAGATCTCATCGATAAGATATAAGTTTTCAAAAATTTACCCTAAACTTCTCTTTGGAAGGATAAATGTCAACTTCTTTCATTTTGCTTTCATTTCTCTCTTCTATTTTTGTTGTTGTGTAGATTGAAGATGGAGCTACAAGGGAAGAACTCCAAGATTTTAAGTTCATTCCAAATAAATATATATATATATATATATATATATATATATATATAATTTATACACACACATTTATTGACTATATATATAAATTTGTGTGTGTGTGTGTATAAATTATATACACACACACACACAACTCTCTCTCTCTCTATATATATATTTTATTTATACACACACACACACACATTTATTGACTATATATATACAACTCTCTCTCTCTCTCTATATTTTATTTATACACACACACACATTTATTGACTATATATATATATATTTTAAAATTATATTCATTAATTTTATATATTTATTTATCTTTAAAAAAAATCAACCAGATGTCAGTTGTGTAGCCACACCTTGCCTCGCCCCACCCACATATAGGGGTTAGGGGTGGTTGCATAGCCATTGCCCTTCCCCCCCCTTAAAAAGGGTTTGGGGCACCCGACTGTGTCACTGCCCCCTCTCAATATAGGTGGGTGGGAAACGTCTTGGTCAACCCACTCACCTTAATTTTATTTATTTATTTAATTATTCAATATTAAATACTATATTATTTATTTATTTAAATTTAAATATAGTTAATTTTTTTTCATGGCATGTTAATGTTAGGAACCCATGTCCTACCTTTCCCTTTGTATTATTAGTGTAGTAGTTGTTATGGATGCATATGCTTTGTAAGTCATCCTTGGAGCACATTTGTATTATCCCACATGCATGGGATAAAATAGTTGTTAGAATAGAATTAGTATTTAAGTAAGTGTTAAGACCCAATGAAGCCATCCACGAATTGTATTAATTTAAGCTTGCTCAAAGGAGGTTGTCCCCTCAAAGAGGCCAATTATTCTATGATTCAACCATTGTAATTTAGTTTTATTTATTTGAGTTAATATATTGTTGATTTTTGTAGTTTATTTCATGTATTAGAAATTATCTACTAACTTGTTCAGAAAGGATCTTCACATCTAGTATCAAGGCACTTTTCAGGGCCAATTTCTTTTTTGATACCCATTGTATGCTCTCACCTTGTCATAATAGGAACCTAGTGATCATAAAGTGGTAACATATCTTTTTTTAACCCCTTTATTTTACAATCCAGATCTATAGGTTCATTTTGGCAACAAGGTATCATCACTATGAGTATTAACAATTTTTTTGATCGATCGTATTGTTTTTTTTGGTTTCAAATCAAGGTAAAAACCTATCCACATAACTGTGAGAAGTTCTTGGGTGAAAGACCTAAAATTCATTGTAAAGAGTACCATAGGAACCTTGAAGTAGTTGGATCACTGAGAGGACCTGCTAGTGAAAAGGGCAATGACCCCATCCTAATTGACTAGTCCCCACCGGTGAGGAAAACCAAGAGCTATCATTTAGGGGTAAATATATGGCCATACATTTTTTGGAGAGTAGTGCTAATTTAGATAACATTAGTGGCTAGAGACAATTATAAATTTTTTTTAGGAAATCATTCAAATTTGGGGCCTATTTTCATTCTATCTGTTGCAGAAGACTATCAATAGAGTATTAAAAGACTATCATAGGACTTCCACTAGACATTTGATAGAAACCAATAATTTTTTTTTTCATATTTTATCATATTTATCCATTTGTAACCCCATTTCTTCCAAAAATTTATTGAGACACATTGAATTCCATTCTGCACCTTTTCTTCCTTAAGGTCTGATATCTTGATTTCACTTTTAATTCCTACAAATCTCAATTTTCCTTTTTTGTTGTTTTTTAACATAACTTCTTTAGTTTTTATCCATTTGCCTTGAAATTTTTACACAGTGTTCATCCCCCTTTTCTACTCCTTTTTCCCTCTTTGATAATTTTTTTAGTTTTTCCATTCCACTTCCAAAAATTTCCCTCCTCCTCATCAATTATACTCAGACTATGCAAAAAAACTAGTAAAAGTACCTTTACCCCTTTTGATTTTGTCCTAATCAAAAAATTATTGTACTAACCATGTCTTAACTCTAGTTTTCCTATCCATTAAAAAAAATTAATAGGTTATGGTAGCCACCCTTGCAGACACCAAGATCATGGAGGAAGAAATCATAGCTTTGAAAGCTTAGGTCACTAACTTAACCGATATGACACATTGACTAAATCTACATAATGGCCTTTTTCTCAAAAAATTATAGGAGTATTATTTTGAGATTACTTTCCCTTCTACCCACACACCACGTGGGCCCAAACTAGAATTTATGAGGTTCAATGGTATTAATCCTAAAAGTTGGCTTTATCATGCTGAGTAATACTTCAATCTTTACAATACTTATCCTGTCAACAAAGTCCCAATTAATTCCTTCTACTTGAAAAAAAAGGTACTCTAATGGTACCATTGGTATATCAAATCAAATTATGAACCTGATTAGATAAATTTTGCATCCCTACTTATGGGAAGGTTTGGTCCCTCAGCATTCAAGGATTTTATAGGAGCCTTCACCAAACTTTGTTAGATAAGCATCATTTATGATTATCAAAATGAATTTGAGAAACTAGCTAATCACATTGAAGGGTTATCATATGACTTCTTCAAGGGTTGTTTTATTAGTGGCCTCAAAGAGACCATCCACTCTAAGGTCAAAATGTTCCAACCTCACACCATCATGGCAACAGGTCTCATAAAGGTTGCTAAAGACAAAATCACCTCATAGAATTGCACTTTTAATTAGGAACCATCCAATCCCTCTTTATAGTAGCCTAACACCAGGATAACCCCCATCAAATATCTCACAGGAGTTGAAATGCATTCATGACATGAAAAAGGGCTTTGTTATAATTGTGATGATAAATGGGTTCTAGGGCACAAATGCATTGAGCAAAAATTGTACCTTTTACATGTCAATTATCCGCCAAATATCAAAGATTATGAGTATAACATCAAGGAGATCATACAAGAAGTTGAAGATTTTATGCATTTAGATTCTCCTCCTGAAATCTCCATGCATGGTTTGGTGGGAGTCATTGTCCCCCAAATAATGTGTATACAAGGTTATTTTAAGAAGCAACTCTTTATCATCTTTATTAACTCTAGAAGCACTCACAACTTTATTGACCCTTAGGTTGCTAAGCAAGCAAATTGTTTTATCCACCCTTATTTCAGTTTTGAGGTCATGATTGCCAATGGAGGCACATTACCCTATAAGGGTAAGTGTCTTAATGTTCTCATTTTAGTAGGTGACTATAACCTTTGGGCTGACATGTTTGCTTTATCTTTAAGTGGATGTGATGTTGTTCTTGGTGCCTAATGGTTATGAACCCTTGGACCCATCTTTTGGGATTTTTTAGAGCTATGGATGTAGTTCTTAGAGAATGGATAGAAATACACCCTACAAGGTCTTCTTCCTAGCTCCACTAACATTTTTAGCTCTCACCAAATGGAGAAATGTCTCAAATGGGAATCCCATGACGTAATTTCCAACTCTTTTCTCTTCACACTACTTCACCACTAGACTCTCACCCACCTTACAAATAGCACAACCTTTTGGTCAAATATGCCATAGTTTTTTAATAACCCATAGGATTATTGCCTCACTAAAATTAGGACCATCATATCCCATTACTTCCTAGTAGTACACCTCGCAACATTTATCCCTACCAGTACCTATTTTATAAAAAGATTGATATTAAAAAAATCATCCATGATCTCCTATAGGCTGGGGTCATTTGGCCCATCACTAGTCTATATTCTTCACCAGTCTTGCTTGTTCATAAGAAGGATGTCTCCTGATGCCTCTGCATTAATTATTTAGGATATAAATAAACTAACCATCAAGGATAAGTTTCCCATTACCATCATAGATGAGATCCTTGATGAACTCTATGGTGTACAATTTTTCTCCAAATTGGACCTACACTCTGGGTATCACTAAATTTGTCTTCATGATACAGACATTCCTAAGACAACCTTCCACATACATGATAGCCACTATGAGTTCCTTGTCATGCCATTTGGGCTTATTAATTCCCCCTACACATTCCAAATTTTGATGAACCAAGTATTCATCCCCTTATTATGGAAGTTTATCTTGGTCTTCTTTATGATATTCTCATCTATAGTCCTACACAGGAGGATCACCTCCACCACCTTGACATTGCTTTGGGAGTTCTTTCTACCAACCACCTATGTGTCCAACATTCAAAGTGTTCTTTTGGGAAAATAGAGGTTGAGTATATTGAACATATTTTTGCATATGATGGTGTTCATATCAACCCTACCAAAATTTTAGCAATGATAAATTGGCCATAACCAAAAAGCTTACATGGATTTATTGGTCTGATAGGTTATTACCAAAAATTTATCAAGGATTATGGTATGATTTCAGATCTATTGAAATCTATGATCAAGAAAGGTGCATTTCTATGGATGACCGCATCTACCCAATAATATTATAACCTTAAACATGTCATGTGCACCACACTAGTCTTAGCCATACCTAATTTATTCAAGCCATTTTTGCTTGAGTGTGATGCATGTGGAACAGGTCTTGGTCCCATACTTATGTAGGAAGGCCATCCCATTACCTTCACTAGCAAGGCCCTCACTAGATGCAATTTGGTATGTTCCACATATGAAAAAGAGATGATGGTTATCCTCCATGTAGTTCATAAATGACACCCATATTTTATTGGGGGATACTTCTACATCAAAACTGACCATCAAAGCCATAAATATTTTTTAGAATAGTGGGTATCTATCCTAGATCAATATAAATGGGTTTATAAACTCATGGGATATGATTATGAAATTACCTATAAAATGGGTAAGGAAAATTTAGTGGCTAATGCTCTCTCTCACTAGTTTGAAGACCTAGTGCACCTCTATGCAATCTATTTTCCCATTCCACCTAGCTCCATGATCTTCAAAATGAGTGGCATAATGATAGTCTAACCCAAAAACTCATTCTTTAACTATCTACTGATACATTTGCTACACATCGCTATACTTTAGATGGCCATAAATTACAATATAAAGCTCACTTTTTATTACCGGTAGGCTCTAAGTTTAAACACTCAGTTTTACAAAATATGCATGCTTCCCCTTCCATGGTTCATTCAGGGTTTTTAAAAACATATGAGTGGGTTTTCCATAATTTGTTTTGGCCTGGCCTCAATTAGGGTATCAAAACATTTGCTATTGAATGTGAAACTTACCAATGCACTAAAGGTGAAATAGTTGCCCCACCTAGTCTACTCTAACTGCTTCTAATTCTCACACATATTTGGATCGACATTTCCATGGATTTTATTGAAGGCCTCCCTAAATTTGGTGGCAAATCAATGATTCTCAGCATAATGGATCACCTTTCCAAATATTCTCATTTTTGTACTTTGGCCCATCCCTACACTTCTTTCACTATTGCTCAGACATTTCTTGATTACATATTCTGACTCCATGGTGTTCCTACCTCTATTGTCTTAGATCATGATTCTACCTTCACAAGCCATTTTTGGTAATAACTCTTCAAAAATCTTGTTACATAATTGAAAATGAATTTAGGCTATCATCCATAGATCAATGGCCAGAATAAAATCATCAATAAATGTCTGAAAACCTATCTTCATTATTTTATCATAGAGTAGAAACATCAATGGGTCAAATGGTTACATCTTATATAATGGTGTTACAATACCTTATACTTCACCTCTATTAAAATGATTCCATATGAATAATTTTATGGTCAAGCACCCCCACTACTTCTCCCGTATACATGTGGTAGTTCACCAGTTCAGATAGTTGACACTACTCTCTACCATCGGGATCAAATTATTTATACCCTAATAGATAATATCTATTTGTCACATAATCACATGAAGTAGTATGCTGATCAACATTGATTTGAGCACACCTTTCAACCTAGTAATATGATTTTTATTTGTTTATATCCATATAAACACTCATATCTAAAACAAAAAGGGTGTCATAAGATTGCACCTAAGTTTTATGGGCCATAAAAAGTTCTCTAGCAGATTGGGTCTGTTGCTTACAAGTTGGAGCTTCCACCTTCCTCTTGTATTCACCTAGTATTTCATGTCTCTTGTTTGAATAAAGTTCTTGGAACCAACATTAGAGTGCAAATAATTTTACCATAATTTGATAATGAAGGCTTCCTCCTTATCAAACTAAAAGTAATCTTGGCCTAGCACACCCACCAACTTTGCTCCCACTCCATCATAGAAGTCTTAATCCAATGGCATATCATGCAACCCAAAGATGCCACATGGGAACCATTATTCCAAATTCAACATCACTTCTCACATTTGAAGCTTTGAGGACAAAGCTTTTTATAAGAGGAAGGGGATGTTAAGAACCCATCTCCTACCTTTCTCTTTGCATTATTAGTTTAGTATTTGCTATGAATGCATATTCTTTGTAAGTCATCCATGGAGCACATTTATATTATCTCACATGCATGGGAAGAAATAGTTGTTAGAATAGAATTAGTATTTAAGTAAGTGTTAAGGTCCAATGAAATTATCCATGAGTTATATTGAATTAAACTTGCTCAAAGGAGTTTTCCCCCTCAAAGAGGCCAACTATTCTATAATTCAGCCATTGTAATTCAATTCTATTTATTTGAGTTAATATATTGTTGATTTTTGTAGTTTATTTCATATATTTGTAATTATCTACTAACTTGTTTAGGAAGGATCTTCATAGTCAAGAGGTCACTTATATTGACAACTATCTACTTAGACTCTTTTCATGTATCCTAGGAGGTCAAGCCTTAGAATGGTTCCTGTGTATACCTAAGGGGTCAATCATTACTTTCATAGTTATTTATGAGAGGTTTGTGAAACACTCTTCTTATAATGTTGAACATGAGTTGATTATGATGGACTTATTCAACATCAAATAATGCAATGGGGAGAGCTTCTCTTCTTTCCCATAAAGATGGTGTGGGATAGCAAGTTAGTTTCCATGTTCACTTCTTGAAAAATAACTCACTATAATTTTTAGATAAAATCTCAATCCTGAAATGGCCTTTCAACTTTAACTCCATTGTGCCACTTCATTTGATGAAATAATTGAAAAGGGAGTTCAAATTTGAAGGGCACTAATTGGAAAGGGTCTCGTCAACATTTTCACTAAAAATAACCAAAATCATGTTCAAAATGATAAACCCATTATTTTTTTCAAAAATAAGAATGAGGAAGGAGATGGTTTAATCTATGTAAAACGAGTCCAAAATATCCAACCCATCAACAACATTAGTGTACCTATCACCTAACCTAAACAAAAATTTATGAAAATAACTTATACCTCCTTGGGGGTACCACTTTAAGTAGTGTTTCTCAAGTTATTAGCCTCTAATATGATCACATATCCAAACACAATTTTTTTTGATGAACACACTCCAAAACCCAAATGGTATAGAGAAAATTAATATTGTGAATAACATAAAATCAAATAGAATTCAAAAAATAAATGTACGAGACTTAAAAACTATGTCCAAGACTTAATTGACCATGGTGACATAAAATTAGAGAATCATGCATCTACATCTAATAATCAAAAGATAAAGATATATCAAGATCCCTTCCTAAAACATGATCAAAGTTGTACTAAACAAACCCAAGATAAAAAAGTTAATAATGTCAATCAAACTAGTCATCCATTTGATTATATTATCACTCATATGTAACATATGAATAATCATGTTTTCACCATTATAATCAAATCCCAAGATTGTACTGTCACTACAAGGCATGTAAAAATCACCATTCCAAGTGTTCCTTTACCCATTTTTAAAGGTAAGTATAATATCATTGAACAAATTGAGAAATAATTAGCCCAAATTTCTATTATGGACCTTATCATTACATCTAATACCTATAAGGACATATTTACAGAGCCTTACAAGAGTCAAAATTCCTACAAAACATTAATACATCTAACTTATAAGAACTTGTAAGATAAATGTCCTCCAATAATCAAGTGACTTTTGACCATACAGATATTTCCTCCATGGATACATCTCATAACTTGCCATTGTATATTGAAGTTATTATTTCCAAGCACAAAGTTAAAAGGGTGTTTATAGACAATGGATTCAGCTTAAATATTTGTACATTAAGTTTGATAAAACATTTAGGACATAAAACAATAGTACTAGAGCCCAACACTATCATTATAAAAGCCTATGATAATACAAAGTGCTAATCAGTTGGGCTTGCTATCCAAGAAATCTTAATCTATGTCCTAGATATTGATCTACCATACAACTTACTCCTTAATCATCCATGGATCATGCCATGAATGCCATTCCATCTACCCTCCACTAGTATCTCAAGTTTTCCTAGTCTGATATTGAAGTCACTATTCTTGGTGATCCTAAACCTTTTTAATATTTCAAACTATTGGAAGGGAAATAAAAATATTTTCCATTTACCAAAGATACTTATGAAATTATTGAGGAATCACCAATTTATCAAACTACATCCATCGAGATGATCTAATTTTTACATCAACAAACTAACCATATACATATGAAATTCAACCATCCATGTCCAAGTCCACATATCACCATCCATATTTACCATTATGGATGCATATATGGGAGAGTGAAATACATGATGCCCATTATCTATGAAAAATTCATATGTCCCAATAATCATGGCATAGACCATCATAAGAAACAAGCATAAGTAGTCTAACAGTTCGGTAAGATATCTTTCATTAAAGGTGGATTCCTTTCCAAAGAACATATCAAAGGCTCCAATCCTTTTTATCTCTATAGTGTTGAATTTTCCACATGTTTCTAAGATAACCATTATCTCATACCCAAATCTATTATGTGCAATATTATGAATTATAAGGGGAAAAAGCTTGGTATTCACAAACAAGGGCTTTTAGAACCTATATTGTCTAAAAAAAACAAATATTATCAAGGTATTATATTTAAACAACCTAGCATTATCCCATATGATTACAATAATTATTATTTTATGACATCTGAGGAGTCCTTTTTTCATACCAAAACAAGTTCTATCTATAGCTATTGTGAAGATCTTACAACCATAATCCTTTTCCATGACACAACCATTTTAACCCTTGAGTTTAATCGTCCACATCTTATAACTTAGGACCAATAAAATCTACCGTCACTTGACCATTTTCAAAATGATGAGGCTATGTCAGATTTCATGAGATTTAGAGATCAAATTCCAATAGGGGATCATAAGAAAGGTTTTTCAATCCACTTAGATAATTCAACATACTTTGGGCAGCATATATATTATAATCATTCACATAAAAATAAGATTCTTTTAGTTAAGACCTCTACAAAAATATCAAATAACGAAACTCAAAATCAACAAAACATTGATAAGTAACTTAATATTCCTCCACATTCTAAAAAGTTTCTATAAAACTCCACATTATTGATTGAAATAATATTAATGTAAACATTAGAACTAACTAAGAGACTAAAATGGTGAAGCTTGCCACTTCTCTTAATCCTAAATAATAAATAATCCTAACTCTCCTTCTCAAAGAATTTTTAAATGTGTTTATCTAGTCATATAAAAATATGCCTGGTTTAGACATATCATAGTATTACACCACCTTGTTGTTCACAAGGATGATAAACCTATTAAACACAAATTAATAAAAATGCATCCTAAAGTAACACTACTTGTGAAGGAGAATTTGCAAAAACAATTGAATTTGGCTTTATTAGACATATAGATAATTTAGAGTGGATCTTTAACATAGCTCTAGTCAACAAGAAACTAGTAGGTATTAGACTTTGTACAAATTTTTGAGACATCAATAAATCTTGTTCAAAAGATGATTTTCCACTTCCAAATATCGACATGATTATAGACTCTACAATATGTAATGAAACATTGTCATTAATGGATGGATTTTTGGGATATAACTAGATTAAAATTACACCTAAAGACCAACACAAAATGACATTCATCACACCTTTTGGCACATCTTGTTACCAAGTCATGTTATTTAGTCTCAAAAAATTTGGAGCCACATATCAACGTGTTATGATAGTAATTTTCATGACATGCTTCATGATATTGTCAAAGATTATGTAGATGACATTTTGGCCAAATTTATAACATGAGTAGATCATCCCATAATACTAAAAAATATTTTTGAGTGGTTAAGATAATACAAGGTTCACCTAAATTGAAAGGAATGTGTGTTTGGGGTTGCTTCAAGGAATATTTTAGGTTTCATTATATCATAAAGAGATATAGACGTAGAGCCAAAAGGGGTCACAACTATAATAAAAATGCCTTCACCTAATACTCTTAAATTACTTCAAAAATTTCAAGGGAAAATTTGGTCTATCTGTAGATTCATATCTCAACTTGTAGACATATGCCACCCATCCACTGATCTAATTAAAAAGATTGCTTATTTTAATTATAAACAAGAATGCAAACAAGAATTTTCAAATCTCAAACAATATCTATCAAATCTACCAATCTTAATGACACCTACCTTGAGTAAGACTTGATTGTTATAAATTTTAGCTACATAACATGTCTTGGGGGCATTATTGGCTCAACATGATGAATATGGGAAAAAAATAGTAGCGTACTATTTAATAAAAAACTTAGTATCTTATGAATTAAACTAATTTTTAATTGAAACGACATGTCTAGTGGTTTTTTTTAGTTCCCAGATTTTTGCCATTATATGCTTAATAATCAAACTAAAATTATTTCAACAGTTGATCCACTTAAATGTCTCCTTTCAAAATCAGCTCTAGTAGGGAGGATGGCCTAGTGGGTTATGTTATTAAGTGAGTTTTATATTGAGTATGTTAATCATAAGGATATATAAATAAAAATTCTTGTAGATAAATTAACAAAAATACCATTTTTAGATATATATCCATTAACCATGGATTTTTTTATAAAGCTATTTTATCCTTGAATGAATCAATAGAGTGGAAACTATATTTTGATGGATCCTTCACCAACCATGGCTTAGGGGAAGGGATTTTTATCATCACTACACAATGTGATATTATCCCCAAAACATTTTGGATTGGATTTCCTTACATAAAAAACATAACAGAGTATGAGACCCTTTGTTCTAGTCTAAAACTAGTTATTTAGTGGGGCATCTAATATATCTTAGTTTATGGGGATTCAAAGCTTATTATCAATCAAGTAAATGATTAATACCAAGAAAAAGATGATAATATCATTAATTATAAAATAATGGTGTATAAATTGAAGTAATATACCATGTACATGTAGTTTTAGTAGGTTCTTTATGTAAATAATAGAGAATTTGATGCTATGGATACAATTTGTTCCCTTATTAACATGCATCCATATACCAGTCATAGTCAATTATTTGTTGAGAAGTTTATGTTTCCAAATTATGACATTCCTAAATATAAAATGGTATTTGATATTATTGGTCCTTATTATCCTTGGTACCAAGACATTTACGCATAGATTCATGACTAAATTATCCCTAAAAACATGTTTCACACCCATAATAAATTATTCATCCAACAAACTTCTTGATTCAAAATCCTTGGAAAAACCTTATACTATAGAGTCTATAATGTAACTTTATTAACATGTATAAAATTTGATGAGGTATCCTTAGTTATTAAATAATTTCATGATGATATCTATGGTATTCACATAGGTGGAATAGTCCTTGCCAAAAAACTTCTTATAATTAAAAATTATTGGTTGGAAATAGAAAATGATACCTATCAATATGTCAAAAAGTGCATCTCATGTAAAAAATAGGTGATCTTATCCATGCTCCATTCCAAACAATACAACCCATTTACACACCATGGAATTTTTTGACATGTGGGTTAGCCCTCATTGGAATAATCAATCTCAATTCTTATAATGACCATAAGCATAAAATTACCACCATTGAATGCTTCACCAAATGGGTGGAGGCTATTCCCTTACCTAAGTAATAAGCAAACAAATCTCCAAATTTGTCTTAAACCATATCATTTTACGTTATGGTATTCCATCCAATATCATTTTTGATAACAATAAGTATTTAAAGAATAAATATGTCAAAGCCCTTTACCATAATTATAATATCAAGCATACACCATATTATCCCCAAAGAAACCATCAAGTTAAGGCATTTAATAAAAATAATCTCAAGATCCTTAAATGGGTTGTCAATGATGCTATCCGCAATTGGTATCTGCCATTTTATCTTACTCTATGGGATTACCATATAAGCATATGAACACCCATGGGGGAAACCTCGTATTCCCTCATATATGATATTGAGTTTACCGTACCATTTGAAATAGAGATGACTTCATTATGCATCTCCATAATACTACACCTCACACCTACATGAGCTTGACCTCTTAGATGATAAATGACTCTATGCCCTCAATCACTTACAAGCCTATAAAATTTTCCTCTATTATAGTTATAACAAAAAAATTAGACCTAGGGAGTTTAAATTCAAAGAACTTATTGTAAAATAAAATCAATGAAATACAAATGTTGATCATGAAAAGAAGGTCAAATTTGAACCTAATTGGTTAGGTCCCTATGTTGTCGTTCCCAACTATGGATATGGTGATTATAAACTAGCTACTGAAGAAGGTGAAGAACTTGATAAGCCAATGAAAATCATGTATCTCAAGCACTTCCATGACTTAGTCGCTCTAGTGTTTTTATGTATATATAAGGAAAAAAAAACAAGACAAAGAAAAATAATTCACCTGAAAGTGAAAACAATTCAAATGGTGCTTTGGGAAAGTACCATGGTGAAAACCACATTATGACACCATGTGTAAACCATTATCTATACACAGCCTTCTTACTTGGGGGAAGCTCAAAATCCATGCTATTTCATCCTCTATATATACCAATGTATACATTTTATCCTTGTCACCGATGCCATGTTGGTCTATGGTTTGATCTTGTTTTTCATGTGCATAAATTTTTGACTCATGTTTCAGAAACATCTTGTATATATGACTTCCATGTCATAATACTTATATCACCACTAATCCATCCATAATAAAAACCACCCTTATCTTCCATTAAAAATTCTATAACCAGTTTTCCTTTATGTACATTTTTTTGGTTATTCATCTTAAAAAGCCATAAAAAATAAATAAATAGTATAAGTACCCTTGTCCTACCTTATGAAAATTATACTCCACAAGGTCATCATTATCAACAAACTTAAATGTCAGAGGGTTTATAATCTAATGGACATAAAAAAAAGATAATTATTTTCCTTGTTTGTATTGTTGATTTACTTGGTCTGTACAAATGTTTTTACATCTGTTTACTTACTTGATTGTATATTTTTTTACTAGATATACTTGCTTTACGTGTTCACTTGTTTTATCATTTGCTTTGAAAAATTGATCATCTATTTTATCTTATTTTCATTGTTTCTTTGAGTCACATTCATTATGTCAATTACAAATGATGATGTTATGATCTTATCTATCATGATGAATTATGTTTTTCACTTATGAATATCTTAGTCAATATGTGTATTACACAATAATCATCACAATTTTTTCATACCATTGGTGCATATTGTTATGCACAATATAAAAATTAAGTTTACTCAATTTATGTTTGTAATCATGTTTTAAATACTATTGGAACTCCATGCAAGTCCTATGGAAAGTAACTATCAACCTATCTCATCATTATAAACACCTTTTCACATCTATTTTGTATACTTATGCTAATAAAAAACTAACATGTGTCAAATATCAAATGTATAAGAGACAATTTTAATAACATGTACACCCATTTATTCATCTACATATTTACATATACCACAATAAAAACATACATAAAACATAAATCTTGATCACATACATACATAATCAAATATCAAAATAAATCATTCATATATATATATATATATATATTGTCCATCAATACATCTCATCCATATCATGTAAACCTCAAAATATATGTGTCTCATCTCATCTAATCCACTAACTAATTCTCTATCCCTTTATAGGGGTGATCTCAAATGTGGATGCTATGGTGAACATCATGGAGGACCCATGACATGTTGAGATGACTGACTAATAGATCAGTTTGATGCTATCATCTATGTTTTCCTAATAATTATTTTTGATCTCCTACTAATTTAATACTATACGAATGGTGGTGTTCATTTATTTATTATCATAACTCACTTATAGAGGCTCATTTAGTAGGATGCTTGATCCATCACGCTGATAATGTTTGAAAGGGCCTTCAATTAGCCTAGTGAAGTTAATAGTTTTTTAGCTCTCTAAAAATCACCATGTGATACATCTCACTCTCTATGATATATTTGATCAAGCCCTATCTCTTTCTTTGTTTGAGTCCTAATGTCATGAGTCATTGAGCCCACCTCCCTTACCCCTACCTTAGCTATAAACCAATCTAACTCATCCTATAATATATCTATCTCTATAGATCTATATGCTCCCTCCATTCCATCTCCATGAAACCCTTCTATCTCTAAATCCCCAGATTTGATATCCTATTATAGCCTCTCATTCAAGGCCTCATCCTCCACTGATTGTGTTAGCCCTAATGACCCTATCATATCACCTCTAGCTATATGAATATATGGTGTTTATTTTATAAATGTGTCCTCCCCATCTCCCTCATCCTCACTATCAATAATAATCATAAGCATTGCTCTTTCTAATCCATATCCCTAAACATCATCCACATGTAATATTCAACCTATACATCCTCACCCCTATCTCCACCACTACTAGCCTATCTTCAATCTATTGGGACATCTACCTGAGTAGTCCTCTTTGATTATCCTTTCCTCCATGGTCGCATCCTAAGTACCACTATCTAATCTCTCCCTCTATGTCCTAGGCCTCTAATGAGGAGTTATCAACCTCAACATAGATGCATATGATCCCACCATGCATTATAATCATAATTAACCATTGTGTCTAATATATATATCCTCTATTGATATGGAACCATATGTAGCTTTACCCAACTATGATCAACCACCCTTATATCTATAATTAGTACCCACTATGGTCTCTCCCTGTGGCCCTACTGACACATCCTATTATAATCCAAACTGCCTCAACACCCTTTCTATCATGTATCTCTCTATGATGTATTCATGCCTACCTCTAATGTAGCACAATGTCATCATATAATCCATATATATCACATCATGTCTCCACCTCAAATGTACCTCCATATAATGTCTTCAATTAATAATTTGAGGCATCAGCTCATCCAATCCTCTCCTATAAAAATTCATGTCACCTAAATGAATCCTTTATCCCCTTACAATCATGTACCGTCTATAGACAAATGGCTGTCCTTTAGATCTTTATCACAACTACCTAATTGGTTTCTCCACTACAATATTCTCCCATTCCCACACCTATAATAATGTGTATGAATCTATGATCAATCCTCCCTTGTAGACCACAATATGTAAATTTTTATATAGGTGTGTTAACAGACATGACCCACAAGAATTTTTTTTAGGGCTCTCCAACATATCTACAATCACATCTAGTACTCCTATAGGAAATAACCTTCCACTCTTATCAAGTAGTTGTATGCCACCAACAAGAGCTATCAACACCAATGTCAATGCATCTATCTCAAATAAATCCATACATGCATCCAAGTCTATCCCATGATCAATCATTCCTTAGTATTTTTACACAATACATCCATATATCAAGACAATTATATACACACATGCTTATCAACTCACACTTCTAAAATTTTCACAATGATGAATTTGTTAAACTTTATAATAAGTCCATTAAAGTTCTTAATAAATTTTTCATTTTGATGAATTCGATGCAAGGTTTGATGGATTTGCTATGGGATTTGACCAATTTGAGGCACCTTTTAACAAAACTATGACTTTAAAAATTCATTGAAACTCATAATAAAACCACCATTTTCTATAACAAAACTACTAATTTCAACCCAAAAACCACTATTTGGAAAACAATTTTTTTGTAAAACCTAACTTTACATAGCATTTATGATGCCTAAATACAAAAAAACTAATTCAAAATCACTTACCAAATCCTCACTCCCCACTATCCTATGGTACACTTTCGTTCACTCACTAATTCATTTCAAGTGCTCATCTACATCCATTGTATTTGCATGCCCACTCAAGGGGTCATCATTTATAATCATTTAAAACCACCTGGGGCATCATATTTATAGGTCTGTTTCCACTCTAATTTTATTTATTATTTGAAAGGAATTGCTTCTTATTATTGTAACACCATTTCAAAGAAGGGAAAATGTAGACACCTAAATTATACCACATTTAATGTCATAATTAAATTTGCTTAATATTGACACATTAACTCAACCACCACCCTAAATTATAATTCTATCTTAAAGTCCACTAACATCATTTCCCTTTTTTTATAAATTTTAATTAATAAAAATTAATTATTTAATCAATATAATTAATTAATCAGGTGTATAATTCCAATAATGAATTAAAAATATATATGTTTCAAGTCACCAAACATCTTCCACATTTCAATCAACCAAGCTGGAGTTTTGTAACCACTTATTTAACTTCCTTAACTAATTTTTGAGTCATCATTGAACCATTCAACTAACTTGGTGAGTCATATAACTACCTTGCCCCATTCAGGATTTTTCTTGAAATACTGAATTCCCACTTATCTCTCAAACACATGCAGAATTGTTCTCTTCCATATAGATGAGGACTCACATCTGACCATCTAAAACTAACATAATCCAATAAATCTAGAATTTTTCCAACCACTTATCTTCTCATTTGAAAACCTATAAATTTAAGTTTCATCTTCCATTGTTAACATCCACTTTCAAGATATTGAAGTGATATAAAATTACCTTGTGCATCCATTTGAGAACAAAAAAATCATGACCTTAAACTACTAAAATTTCCTTTGCATTGGATATTGAATTAAGCATCTAAATTCATACTTATAAGAGAAAATCAAATTCAATCAAAGGATAAGGTATTCATTTTTGTTAGTAATATGGAAGGTAATTTTATTATTTTGTCTTATTTTTTTATTGTAGCTCTATATGAGGTTTTAGATTAGTCTTAGAATATGAATTCGATTGCTTATTTATTTTCTCAATGTAAACTTCTAATTTTTTTTAAACCTAAAATGTAGATTATGGGGAGTTTAGGGTTAAAACAAGATAATATAGACTAGGGCACAAGGATGGTAGAATACATCTAGAGGAGGCTAATTATTTATGAAACTAAAATAAAATATATACTAAATTTATTATGTTGAGATACTAGAGATAGAAAGTACATCTATGATAGATACCAAAATGAAAAAAAAGATAGTTGGTTCTGATACTAATATAGATAAAGATCTAAAACATGAAGAAAGTGTATTATGCTTGGTTCTAAAAATTATGCTTCTATATCCATAGACACTTGCATTGAATTATGATGGTTATGTCGATAATACTATTTGACTTGGAATGTAGTGTAAAGTATCAAATACCTATTTAAAAATGATGAAACTACCTGGGTGATTTTAGGTTTTGTGTCACCTTCGCTTTGGTGCATTCAGATATGGGTCGTGGACTATCACTCCTTATCAAATAGAAAAATTATAGTTCTCCATATTCATATTAGCTGTGAGAAAAAAATGTTAGTTGGCACATGGTGTTGAGTTGTCCTAAAGACCCCTTTGTTATTTAATGCTTCCTATATACCCAATACTCTAAAGAAAGCCTCATACTTATGTAATTTTTCCCTACGTGTTGATTTGTTTGTGAATCATGAAATTTATGATAAAGAGTATAATAATGCCCTAGCTTGTAACTTATAAAATATAGTTTTTGGGATACTTCTTTAGTAATTTAGATCTATATATGTGTTTTCCCTATAAAGGATATGTAAATATGAGAAAATAGGAAAGCTTTTCTCACTTGAGTGCTTTTGATAAGTTGTCTTGGTTTTTGTAGGAATTTTCTAGACAAGGAATGTATGAAGGTTTTTCTTGTATTTTTACCAATCTGTTTGGACAACATATCACATTAAAGAACTCAGGTCAACCATATGAATATGTTTCATTTACAAATTAGATGACTTTAGGGAAATAAACACTTGCATTATGGCAGGACACTTATGTCAACATAAGCATCTGACTAGGACACAGGTATTTAAGTAGTTAAAAAATAGGTGTAGGTCCAAAACTTGTAGAAATAGAAGATAAAAAAATTATAACATTCTGGGTAAGATAAAAGGTTTGAGTCATCATAATAACATAGGTCAGACTAAGAGATAAGTAAGTTAAGAACAAATAGATAGTGTATGTGAGTCTTTTGGTAATGGAAAAAGGTATAGAAACTAAAGTTACATCCATGATATATATTTACCAAGTATACAAGAGTAATATTCTATATAATTTAAAAATATTGGCCACATTCCTCCCCCCCTTTAATCTGGTAATGAAATTTATAGTTTAAAGGAAAATGAATGCGTACTTGGGTATGTATAACACATATTATATTTTATTGAGTCTAAATTGAGTTTTTTTTGGTGACTGACCTACAACCAAGAGCATGTTATAGTATATAATTAGTGCATATAATATGAAATTGAAAGAGATTAAGATTTAATAAGTACACATATGTATCGATAAAATTGTCTTTCCTTTTATAAATTTGATTTGAAAGATGTGTGATTAAAAATCACTAAAACTAAGATTAAGAAAAATTATAAATCTAAAAAGTGCATATCTATAAAGAGATAGAGAGAGATATTAGAGGACACATGTCCCCAACCTTGGAGAAAATATGAGTTTCCACTTGTTAGGTGAGATTAGCTCAACCATACAACATAATCATACTATAAACTAGTGAGTATGAGTGAATCAAGTCAACTCACACTATAAAATTGTAAAGGTTAGATGATACAATCAAGTCTAACCTATAAAATTGACAAGGTTAAGTGGCTTAATCACCTCAACAATAAAAAAAATGAACCAACCACTATAGTAGATTAGTTCAATATAGTCTAATCTAGTGGGTGATGATAATCCTTGAAAGTGTTTATAATTTGAAATTGATTTGATTTTAAAATATTAATTACATTTCATATCATATACATATTACATATATCTCATACTAAAACTATGTATAATAATGGTACCAACATATAAAATTCTTTCATAAATGTGTATTTGAATCATATAATTGTGTAATTTGGTCAATTCAAAATTGTGCAAGTTTGAAGACTATGTTTCCAAAGCATGCCCCTAATATATATAAATAAATAAGAAAAATGATATAAGTGACAATGTGGAGAGAATGTTTCCAAAACATGCCACCACTACAATCTGAATATGAAAACTAACATAAGTACCAATGTGAAGGACATGTTTCCAAAACATGCATTCACTATAATTTTAGGTATGCTGAATACTAATTAAGTGTGGAGAACATGTTTTCAAAACATTCCCCCACTAAATATGAAATTGTGATAAATGTGAAAGTCATGCTCTATGACATGCCCCATTGAATTTTAAATTGTGACAAATCCAAAAGTCATACCTTCATGTCATGCCCCCACTGATACTCCTCCCATTTGAGGTGAAGAAAGTAGTTGTGGTAGTCACCTAACCTAAAAATTATAATATAACCATGTAAACTATGAAAGTATCATGTAGCATATAGAGTTAACATGTCTAGGTAAATATATCATTGAATCACAAAGAATGTGATCACATCGAATCTTAAGATGCATGATGTAGATCATGGCAATATATAGATAGTAACAATAAAAACTCAACAAGTAATCAAACACACACAAAATGACACTCAAAAATTAAATCAAAAGGTAATGCTCCAAGGAGAACTCAAGCAAGGGGCATTTTCAAATACATCACAATTGAAGGGACATGACTTAGTCAAATATCCACAAAGTAAGAAATGAAATATTCAAATGTCAACACATAATAAACAATGACATATTCATATGTCAAAAAGGGAAATAAAGGCATAGGGAATGTAAAAAATGGATCATATTCAAATTCTCAAACAAGTAAGATAATAACAAATCAAGACACTCAAGGAAGTGCATAAATGAAAGCATAAGCCACTAGCATAAACATATTATACTAGTCCCTAGATATATATGTTAGCAAAAAATTTCAAGTACATAACATAGCAAGTAACTATGAAATATATAAGCATGTATAAAGGCATGTATAAGTACATATAATAACTCAAACATGATAATGTCAGGTAACCATTGAATGTTATAAATTGGATTTATCATGATCATAGAGTTGGATGCCCCCAACATCCAATAGTGTATAGATCATGTATATGTGTATGCCCAAATCAAACTCAAAAGATGTGTGAAACATGTGTATATAGGAAATAATAATATTCCATCTATCAATATGGAACCAACAACATATATGCCAAGGAGTTAATAGAACATGTAGATGTTGAAAACATTTTTAGATTTTGAAGTTTTTTGATAGTTTTGGCATATGTGACAAGAAAAGACTATCTGATTGCATCTAAAATATGGTTATAGATATCTCCCCACTATGAACCTAGTGTAATAAATTGGTGACATTGATGAGGATCATGTATAAGTGAAATATCTATCACTATAGTATTTGTGATGATTTGCATATGTAAAGTAAAGCCCATGGTTGTGAAGCATAAATTATAGGAGTAGGGGTTCGTGGAACCCATCATTGAGTTATCTTTATTTTTTTTCAAGTAGAAATAGTATGAACATGTATAGGTTCTCTAAACGTCTGAATATGGTGTGTAGTAGATGAGGATTCCATGGAACCCACTATGGATCTCTAATGCAATGGTCTCTCATGTACTATACACCTAAGAAAGGGGATTTATTGTTTCTTACCCTTTTAAAAAATATTAAATTTAGGTATTTTTATAATTAATTTCATAGGTACAAATTTATCTTACTTAAGAGGATGTTCATATGGAATTCCAAAAACTATAATTACCTAATTGACATGAATGTATTTAACATACCCATTCATTGTAAAAAATACTGATCAAAGTGTATGTATGTAAGGTTATCCTAATAACATATTAAATACACATGTGTAAGGTATAAATGATAAGTTAGTAACCACATGGTTGGGACCCACTTATAGAGGTAAGTTAATCTCACAAAAAAATTGTTGTGAGGTCCCAATAAATGATCTAGTCTCAAGATGTAAATCATGATTTTTATGACCCATATGCATAATTAATGGCATTCTATAAATGTTTTCACTTGCACCATTATCAATCAAGTTGTAGTATAGGTTTGTGATCAACTTTTGCTTGAATGAATAAGGAATGAAGCACAATCATCAAAAGCAATAGAGGGTATCTAAACCATAGGAGGTGTATGCTATGTACAAGTCCCTATAATCCCATCTAATAGTTGATCATAATAAGATGGAGAAGGGTGAACATTATATGCCATTTTCACTAGATATTTATTTTAATGATCTTGCATAATATTGTTAAATATTTTATGTTTGTAGTGATCACTAGGTTGTGAAACTGATTCCTTTGAAAGATCATCAAAATTAATCTTTTGGTCATTGATGAGGTCTTGCATCTTATGTTTCAAGGTGAAACATATGTTCCAAGAATGCCCAGGGCCTTGGTGATAGTCATAATAATATTTTATATAATACCCTTTTGTTAGAGGTTTACTCACATCAAACTCTATAGGATGAGGGAGAGATATAAGATGACACTCTACAAGTAATAGGTGTAATGAAGCAGGAGACTTAGGGAAGTGTATAAATTATCTATGTGATGCATTTATAATTATGTTGTTGTGACACCACATTAACTGTGGTAGTTGTTTCATTTTTTAGGCTCATTAGGTTTGACCTTATAACTTGGTTTGATAGCAAACTTGAAATTGGATGTAAATGTAGCCAATACATTTGTTACATAATTAAGTTTGTTCAATGATATAAGTTTCATTTAAATATCATGAACAATGTGGCATAAGTCATTAAAATATATATATATTTTTTGAAAATAATAGAATTATGTAATGGGACAAGAAATTTTTTCTTTAATATGTCTTGAGGTTCTTTATTTGCCATATGATTAGTCATTTTAGCCAACATTATCTTGTATCTTAAGACATATTCATTGATATGTTCATTATTTCCTTATTTTATTTTTTAAATTTGGGCATAAGAAACCTTTTGGGTAATGATAATAGATAAATGTGTCAGAAATTGATCTACAAGGGGTTTGAAGGAGTTTAATTATTGAGTTGGTAAATCATAAAACCAACTTAAAACATAGTTTTTCAAGCTCCTTAGAAATAATTTGGTCAAAAATTTATCATTGGAGGCATAATCAAGACATGTTACATAAAAATATCAAAGATATTGTTTAGGATCACCCTTGCCATCATAAAATATGAAATTGGGTACAACAAAACTAGTTGGCAAGGGGTGCAAAGATATCTCTAGTGAAAGAGGATTATGTAACACCTCTTATGATTCAATAGTATAATGTGATTTCATAAATTTTTGTTCATATTTGTAACCTTAGTTAGTAAAAGTTTTATAGTTTGGATAAGAGGTTGCACCTCTTTGTATTTTAGGTTGGATTTTGAGAAGTCACCAAAGGAGGTGTGCTCATAAGTTGGGTAGATATAGGCATTGAAATCAATATTTGAGTTGAAATATTTTAGTTTCCCATGAAATATGTGAAAATAGCATTTTCAGGGAACAAAGGTTGAAATACATATCACATGTCCCCACTATAAGTATGAAGTGGTAATGTTTTCAAGGGGAGGGTTTTTGATATATGGGGATGACTTAGATCTACTAGCATGATCAATAGATTGACCTGGTTGTTTAATTATACTTTTTTTTGATTTTTTAGTTTCTAATATGGTTCTTAGGATTTCATCAAGATCTTCAAATTTTTGATGAATACATTCAAAAAATAATGAAATTTCTTGCACTTTATCATGATATATTTTATCATGTTCATTAGTTTAATTAGACTCATGGGTTTCATTATCATAATCTTCTTCTATGAGAACCTCATCAATAGGTTTTTCATTCTCAACATTGGTGTCATCATGATCCATAAGATTATATTTCTCATTGGTTTTATACATATTAATTGGTAGGAGGGGAAGCTCAATGTGTTTAATAGGCAAATCTCCCAATATAGAGCTATGCCTAGGTTACATACAAAACAATATAAGAAGGAAATGAAAAAGTAAAACAATCTAAAACCTTAGCTAACTAGAAACCCTAAGAATAAAAAAACTTGCATTCATATGAATCAAGTTCACCAAATGTATTACCTTAAAATATAGATTATGGGGAATCTAGGGTTAAAAGGGTAGCCTAGGGCACAAGGATGGTAGACTATCTCTAGAGTAGGCTAATTGTTTATGAAAATTAGATATAATATATACTAAATTTATCATGTTGAAATGTTAAAGTTAGAAAGCAAAATTATGCTAGAGATTGTAATGACAAATAATATAAGATACTTTTATGGTTATGATTTTAATACAAATATGTATCTATAATATAAAGAAAGTGGACTATATTTAGATTCTAGAATAGTTACTTGATTCTATAAATTATGCCTAAATAGCTGTGGACACTTGTGTTGATATAGGATGGTTGTGTTGATGCTATTATCTAACTTAGATGCAGGTGTGAAGTATGGAATACCTATTGAAATAGGATGTGACCACCTAGATATTTATAGGCTATATGTCTCATTCACTTTGGTGAATTAATATTTGGGTCATTGATTGTCACTCCTTGTCAATTAACAAAACCCCAGTTCCTCATTTTCATATTGGTTGTGGAAAAAATGGGTTAGAGGGAACATGGTGTTGATCTAACCCAAAGACCCCTCTATCAATGAGAACTACCTACATAGCTAATACTTTGAATAAGGCCTCATAATTATGTAATTCTCATCTACATGGTGTGAATCATGCAATGTGTGATAAGCAAGTACAATAATAATCTAGCTTATAACTTAGAAAATACAACTCTTGGGTTGATCCTTTAGTATTTTAGACTTGTATATGTGTTTTTCTTATGACTAATATGGAAATATCACAAAATAGGGAAGTTTTTCTCACTTGAGTGCTTGATTTAGTTTTTTAGATAAGTTGCCCTGGTCTCTCTATATATTTCCTAGGTGAGGAATGAACGAGGGTTTATCTTGTATTTATACCAATCCCTTTGGATAATATCTTGCATTAAATCACTTAGGTTGACCATATGAATATTTTTAATTTTATGAGTGGATGAATTTAGGGCATTAGACACTTGTATTAGGGTAGGACACTTATGTCAATGTAAGCATCTGACTAAGATGTAAGTGTTTGAGCAATTGTAAAATAGGTCCAAGTCCAAAAACTGTAGAGATGGAAGATAAGGAAGTTTATAATTTTTTTGGTAAAGATATAAGGTATAAGAAGTCATCAAAATAACATATGTTAGACTAAGATAATAATGTATGAGAGCCTTTTGGCAATGGCAAATCTCTAGAAGTTAAAGGTACATCCATGATATGTATTTTACAAGTGTAAAATATTGAAGTGCTATATAATTCCAAAATAGTGTCTAATTTTTTTATCTATCACAAATAATGACAAAATTAATTTAAATAATGATAATGTATCTTTCAATGAAGAATTATAATAGATACATGTATGACTCTAAATAACACAAAAAATCCTTCTAGTGATGACAAAAATGACCAATATATGCAACACATGTAAAAAGAATTAAAAAATCTTGATCAAATTATAAAATGGTTGAATATTAATGTTATATCAAGTAATTTAACATAAAATTCAAATAAGGTTCACATATCACCAACATCTATCTTTATATATCCTTCACCATTTATATTATATTACAAGTTCTTAATTTATAAAGTCAATCAAGATCTATATTCCAAATTTTTATTGACCAGGGATTTGTCACTTTACCATTCATTAGGCATCAATCCATAACTCATTATTTCATAAAATATGGAGATCATATTTTAATTATCATATAATAATCAAACATGGTACAAATGATTGTGAAACATTAGAGAATAAGAGTGAAAAACTTAAGAATCAATACATTATTACAATAAAACAAATTGAGAAAAAGGTACCTAAAATGAACACCTCACCTAAAACTTCAATAAAAATATAAGAAAAAAGGTGATACATGCCACACAAGCATTGGCAAAAGGACCTAATGATTGTTAAATTATTCATATAAGATGACTATAGACAAGAAATTAAGATTGAAAAATAAGAATGGGCTAATAATTGTAGTATATAACTTGTAGAATAATTAGTCCATACAAAAAAATAACAAAAACATATTAAATATTATGAAGGATCACTTAGTCATATTTCATTATTAGTTTTTTGTGGGCCTAAATTTATGGACACATTAATATTTGTAATGCTTATTATAGAACAATTTTAGGTTACAATTAGCTAATAATGGTTAGAAAAAATGCAAGATATCATTATTCAGTTAAACAAATTCATTGCATTAGAGTTTGAAAATAACATGATAAAAAATAAACAAGGGAGAATGAATGATTGATAGCATGCTAAGAAAATCCAAAAACAAAAAAACATTTATATCACATGGTTAGGTAACACTAGGACATACATGTAATATTGAAAAAGATGTGATGATTGATCATAAACATTTACTTGAGGAATGTAAAAAGGAAATGAAGATACATAAATATCATGAATCTATTGACGATGGCATATGGAAATTTAATATAATATTATATACATAGGTAGGTACTATGTCGGGTGATACAATACCATTCTGTCACCCAATTTGATGATATTTGAGGCTATCTTCAACATAGTTTAATTTAAATATTTTTTTATTGTATTCTTGATTGATCAAAAACTCATGAGGTGAATTATTGATTTCTACATTCCTATATATTGCGGAGATATGCAGTTTTCTTTGATTATTCTTATATCTTTTATTTTATTTTGATTATTGTGTGTTTTTGGCCCTTCCATTTTGATTGTTTGTCCCAAAATAGATATTCATACTAGCTATGTTATGATTAAGTATGCACACACATCCTTTAGATTAGTCTAATTTCAGTTCATAGTTCTTTGAGGCATGTTATACCTTGATGCGACATACTATTTTCTAACTTTTCCATATTGACTATCTATGTTTAATTTTTTCATGCCACATATTGATCTTACATGATTACATATATTATATGCCTAGACACCTTATGAGATTCACACATTGAATCCTGCCCATTAGTGACATTTGCCTCTTATGAATTATATTTTATATTAATTTTGAGACATGACTTTACATATAATGAGGGCATATCACTTGACTTCACCTTATTGACACTACTTTTATATTACAATTTGTGCATACTATGATTTGACATATGATATTGATTATTTATATCCCTTATATTATTCTATTTATTAGCATTTACAATTGGCCTTATTTCATTTACCAAGTGCTTATTCATTTCCAATATTTCAAACAGTGCAAAAAACAATCAAAAGTTTTAAAAAGTTAAAATCATTCAAATATTCAAAAAAATACAAAACTAAAACCTATACATGGTTTGTTTTGATGGTGCATATAATAGCTTGATGTCATTTTTCATATAAATGGTGAGTTATATATCCATTTTCTATGCATATGATTTTCATGGTATACATGAGTTAGATGCATGACATATAGGTTACACATAATAAATGACATATGTAGTGGTGACATTTATCAAATCTATTGGGCATCTTACTATGCTTTTTAAGTTATATCATTCTATGCCATTCCATTATTAATATTGAGCTACTTACATTATTTATACTACCATGCTCTTATTCATACATTTTAGAGTGTTATTTCCTATGGCTATCATTTTTATATATTAGATGGTGACATTTGTTGATTATGCAAGCTAACTTTTTTTGCTCCATGTTTATTTGATACTAATGACTGTGACATTGCCTTCTTTTTGGAGTACATTGAATATGTCTTGTTGAGTTGTGTGTTGTTTATTTTATAATTTTAAAATAATATTAGTTTAGTACGTACATTATTATAGTTTTTGATAAGTTCTAGTTTGTTATATTTAGTGTGTTGTTTAAACATAGCACTAATATAGTAGTGAGTATATTGTGGGATTAATGACTTCTTAATCATATGAGTTCTCCCCACTATATGTGTTTATGAGATTTTGAGTAAATAGTAAGGAAGATGAATTTGTGTTAAGCTCTGATAATATCTATTATTGGTATCTGAGCAGCTTGGTCTCATTTTGGTGATGGAGAAATAATCTCATTTGGAAGAGAAACTATAATCATAATTTCCCCTATGAATGATAGTTGTGAGAGTGAAAAATAGTTTTTAGTTTAACAAACTTATTATTGATTTTAGAATTTGTTTTATAAGTGCACCTTTATTATATTTTGAAAGTTCAAGGTAATTTTTATGTGTCTACCATTTTCATGCAAGAATATTCCAAAGATATTGTGCATTGAGTTTGATTTGTAAAAGTTAATGATCACCTATTTATCATACATTTTTATGACTTTGTGTGTCTCTTGTTGGCTCCATCAATTGCACGTACTTTATATTTTGTAGGTCTCAAGATCATGATAAAAAGGTATTTATTGGATCTCTACCATCATTACACTATCATGCATCTTAGATCCATGTACATGCCTTGAAAATTAGAGAAACCATATGTTGTGATGAAATAACTCTATCTAATCTAAAGTAAAAAATCCATAGATAAAATATAATAAGTATGAAATTTCTCATACAATCCTAACACAATTACCTTCCTCGATGGATCCATACTTATTTATACCATGCATCAAAAAAGTTAAGGAACACTATAAAGCCATAACAAATATATAACTTATGATTTTATCATTTTAATGTGATGTTTAAAAAGTCATCAGGTAAGTATCCTTAAGTTTTTAAATAGTTATTAGATTATAGAATATAATTCTTTGTTAATAGTCTAATCGACTATTGAGTCTCATAGTAATGTGTTTATATTTTATTATGTCTTGTGCATATATTATGTTATAATTGTTTATTTTATAGTTTTTTTAGAATAATGTCATATTGTATTGTTTGTCTAATTTCACTATCAATTTAGTGATAAGTATCATTTAGGTATAGAATCACATCTAAATATAACATATGTGTTGTCAATCATATAGTCAAAGTAAAAATTTATCATTGTAATGGATGCATTTTTGGGGAACCCAACATCTGATGGATGAGTCAATCCTATGGGGGGAATATATTTAGCTTCAAGATCCATTAAATGCTAACATTGGATATGAATTTATTTAAGAACTTATATTTTAAGAATCCCACACTTTTAAGATAAGAAGAGCTCTAGTGTAGATGACACTTATCATGGATGGCTACTTAGATAGCTTAGGAGCTCATAAATTCAGTTGTTTGGGGAGGTGGAATCATAAAACTTGGGAATTCAAGTAGGTATTTCTACCTTTATGAAGGTTATGAGACAACCTGATAGAGTTCTACTTAGTCTAAGAACTTTTAAAAAAAAGAAGCTTATGTAGAATATGTGGTTTTGATGTTTTAGTTTCCTTCTATTAGTATGCTTTGTTTTTTGTAAGCTTTAAAGTAGGCATGTTAAAATAAAAGTCTTACCTATTATAATAAAATGGTATTAAGGTGTAATTATTCTCCCCATATCCACACTATGGGAGGGAATTATAAAATAATCTTGGTTTAGTACATACATTATTATAGCTTGTGACAAGTTATATTTATTGAAATTAGTGCATTGTTTTTAAAAAGAAATAATACAACATTAAGTTTGTATTTTGTGGGATTATTGAATCCATAATAATAATATTTTACCCCACTAAATATGTGTGTATGATTTTTTGAATAAATAATAAGGAAGATTAGTTTGTGTTAAGCTTTGAAAATATCTATTATAAAGGATCCTCTAGTCTATTCATGGCCATATTATGTCCATGTTAGGTTGGAGTCATGTTGCATTTTATATGCTTATGTGCTTATGAGTTATTGACTATGATGTTGCATGCATGTGCAAATTTACATACATTTACATATTTTTACATGGAAAAAATCTACTACTACCATGTTCTTGGTGTTGTGATTTCTATTATGTGTTATCTCTTTCTACTCGATGTTGTCATGATTTATATCATGTATTTATTGTGATTATAAATATCATGTGGTTTATTGACATATAAAGCTACATATAAAAACTATTTTCAAATTAATTATCATCATCATGTTTTATATTTTTTAAAAAAAATCCTTGGATAAAATGTTTCATACGTGTTTACAATGTTCAAAATATTTATATGATGTCATATATTATCATGCTTATGCATATGATTTACACAATTATACTTTTATATATAACACATGATGTGAAAAAATATTTATTTTGAGATGAGTGATTCATAGGATTCATATCTCATATCAAAATGGGGCATACAATTAGATTATTTTAGAGATTCAGATATGTCAGATAGAGAATTTCACATTTTATGATATATTATATGTTTCTATGGGTTAATTTAAGTAGATTGATGTTAGGAATTAATGTTTAATCATGTGAGAAAATTAATAATATATATTTAAGAGTATGAGTGTGTGAGATATATTAGCAATTGATGGATATAATAGTATGTTAGAATACATTATTAGTCTGAGTAGTTAAATGATTTATTTCAACGACTCACTTGACTTAGTATAATAGTCATAGGAGATAATTAATAACTCTTATTTTATATGAGAAAAACATATAAATATGTTTGAATAAATTCAAAAAATATTTTATGTGTTAATTTACTATCAAAATTCCATTTGGTATCAATGCAATGGAAACCTGACTATTGAGTGGGACAGTCATACTGTTGGTCTAATTTTTAGTATATGCAATTCATTGATATAAGAAAGAGTCTAGTTTAGTTTTGTGAGTATTTAATAGGTAGACATAGGTAATATGTATGAATTTGTGTTATAAAAACTTTATATTTTTCTTCTATCAATTAATCATAAATAATAGCATGTCATTCAAGTTATGATAGCTTCTATGTTGAGGCCAATTGGTGGTAATAGGAAGATAGTTCAGGATCTTATTGATAGTCCCGATAATATTGAAGATTTTGTAGTGAGATATATCATAAAGTGAATAATAATTTTAAAAATTTATATAATAAAATATAATTTTATATGATATATTAGTCCTGTATACTTGAAAAATACCAATCATGTCTCAAACCTTTTATGCATGACAAACCTATTGCCAAAAGGCTTGTGTTTGCCATCTCACTATGTGAAATTGTTTATCACATAGTCATAACCTAATATTATGATGATAAAGATCACCTTTAGCCTATATTCTACATAAAATATGATTTATATCCTACTTAGACAATTATATATTATTAAAAACTTTCTATCCTATAGGACACTACCTTCTAGATTAGGATGCTAGTGTCCCAAATATGATGCTAGTGTCCCTATCTTCTAAACAATCAAAATTTTAAATATTTTGGCATATATGGGTCAGCCTATGTTTTTTATTTAACCTTATCATGAGATCATTTAAAAAGGTGTAGTGAAATACAAATTAAAAGTCCATTCATTAATATCACAAGTAATATCTAGAAAACACCTCTCAAACTCAAACTACACTAGTGAAAATCACTTGTAGAATTGAGCTATAATGCCATAAAATTCCCTATTTCCAAATTAGTCATAGGATCAGTCATCTTACAGGTCTAAGGCATTCAAATATCATCCCATAATAAGTATTTTTCAAGTTACAAGGTAGATCACTACATGCACTCACATTTATCATATTACACAATCCTTCACACACAAGCCCACATAATAGAGAGAAATGCATTAGTCTAAGGCCCTTTTCAGAGTATATGGATATGTAGGAAACACTCATTGATAGAGGGGTCTTTGAGTTCAACTTGACTTAACTTGAGCACACTAACCCTTATTTTTCAAGGTGACATGCCAAGTTGAAAGACCTTTGATTTTGAGCAAGAGACTAATTTCAAGAACTTGTGCACGTAATTTGAGTTGATAAATTGTAAGGTGATAGTGAACCCTAAAAATCATAGGTGGATGTTATAGAAAAGATTATGTATCTTGAGCTAGACATAAACATCAACAATAGTGTCTAGATCCTGATGGTGGTGTTAATGTTGATATAGAGTTATTTTACAGAATTTGATGAATCAAGGCATAACATCAATTTATCTTCTTCTACACTTTTACATGTCAAATATACCTACGCATTATCAAATAATATAACTATTATTTTTAATTCTTATTGAAACTTACATAATATTATTTGGGTCTGTACTTGTCTATATTTAACATATTCTTCTATTCAACATATTTATCAGAATATTATAAATCAGAATTAATTTAATTGGACTGATTTAAAATATATTTTTTCTTAGTTGATTAGCGTATTCCTCCTACCCTTAAATACAAAAAGGGTTGAACATTTGGTGAACCTGACCTCTGAGTCTTCTTGCACAACCCTAACTTGCCTTAAGTTTTTTTGAACCTTCTAGGGTTTTATATTATAGTAATTTTTTAGATATGATTTTATTATTTATATGCAACCTAGGCATAATAATAGAATGGGTGGTGTACCTATTGATCATCTTAAGTTCCCTCTTGATCAACTTAAATTCTAAAGCTAATTATCTATCAAATAATGTCAATAATGAGAGTGCTAATTATGAGAATGAGCAAAACACTAACAATGTTCGTATAGAAGATGAATTTAATCATGAAAACAATGAAGCACATGATAATAATGAACATGAACATGTAGATCAAGCTAAATTTAAATTTATTACAATGTTTCAAGAGTGTATTCATGAAAACCCAAAAGATATTGAAAATATCCTCAATACTATATTAAAAAATAAAAAATATGAAATCATTAGTGAACAACCATTGATATCTATTGATACAAATATTCAGACTATTAGATATAACTATTATCCATCAATCCCATTATCCCTCCCCTTGAGCACACCATTGATTCCTACAACTAGTGAGAGCATGAGATATGTTTTCAAGCCATTTTTACCCAATTATCAAACACATATTGATACATCCTTCATGGGAACAATCAATACTTCAAGTCAATTACCAATTTTAATGCCTATATATCACAAACAATGTTTGCATCCCTATTGGTAACTTATTAAATATTAAATATTAATCCTAATGGGTTTAATGTTCAAAATATCCTCCAATTTATTGAAACTTTGGAAACTACGATTAAATATTGATAAAAATGCTTCTAAATCAACTCATGTTATTGATTCACAAGATGTATAACATAATCTTCTTACACCTAAGATATTTTTACACCCTTTACCAACCAATTTTGTCGCACCTATGTTCACACTTTATGATGGAAAGGGTGAACCTAAGAAACATATTGGATCTTTCTATGCATCATGTCTTGATTATGTTTCAAATAATGAAATTTTGATCAAATTATTTCCAAGAAGCCTAAAGGACTATGCTTTGAGATGATTCTATGATCTACCAATACAATCAATGAAAAAATTCAAACCTATATTAGATCATTTCCTATTACATTTTTTATTCAACATCACTGAAAAGATGTCATATGCATAAATTACCAAGATCAAATAAAGAATCAATGAACCTATCAATGAATATGTTTTGAGGTACAATATAATGTTGGCCAAAATGACAAATCTAATAGTAGATAAATAGCTTCAAGATATCTTTAAGCAATGCTTACTTTACCAATTATAGAGTATATTATATTAAATAATTTTAAATATTTTGATGATTTATGCCATATTATCCAAGATCAAGAAATGAAGCTAATTGGATTGAACAAGCTTAAGTACGTAACAAACACACTAACTAAATCTACTACCAAATTTCATATCAAACCAAGATATAAGGTAAAACCTATAGAGGCTAAAAAGTAAGGAACAACAATAGTTAATATAGTGTCACAACAATGTAATCAACTTATCTTATCTAATGCACCTATAGGATAATTTACATGATTACTTGGGTCTCCAACTTCACTCCTTAATAAGCTTGTGGAGTGTCACCTCATATCTCTCCCTCCACCATTAGAGGTTGATATGAGTCAATCTATACCAAAAAGATATGATGTAAAGGTTTATTGTGACTATCATCAATGTGCCAAACATTCTAAAAATGGATAATCTAAGTTGAATCACAAGATAAAAATACTCATTGATAGTGAATAGATCACCTTTGATGATGTTGCAAAGGATTAAGGGTCACATCTTAATGATCATCATGTTAAAAGATATTTAACAATCCATTACAAGATCATTTTAAGGAATTGGAAGTGCAAATCACATATAATGCACATCTTCATCCACCATATTATGGGAACCAATTAAATGTGATTTTTGGAACAATTATATGTACAATACCTCATATGGTTTAGAGGCATTCTATTATGTTTGATGATAGTGAAATTATGGATGATGACTCATATCTTCATTCATAGTTTATTATAGCACATATTGATCATAAACCTATATGAAATGTTATGGTTGATAATGGATCTAGTGAAAATTTATGTACCATGCCATTACTTACACATTTGAGATATACACACGATGATTTATAATATTTGACCAAGATAATCAAAGTATTTGATGGGAAAAAAAAATAAGTTTTTGGTAAAATTGATTTACCTTTACATCTTCATCCATAACATGTGACCATAATTTTTCATACCACATATGTGAGTATTTTATATGTTAATGGGATGACCTTGTATTCATAATCTCCATACATTACCCTCCATAGTTCATAGATGTATCAAGTATATCATGCCAATAGGGTAATCACAAGTTCAAGGATTCAGTATGAGAATCCACTACAACAAGAGAAGTTTATTCCATAATAAATAATTATAAATCATATTAAGGTTAACCATGAGTGAATTTTAAGAAATCAACCAATAATTGAAAGGCCATTGCATCAGAGATATATAGTGGAATCAAAGAGCCCTCATCTACACATGCACTACTAAGTCAATTTATAAGAACATATCAACATGTTTGAGAAAGGGTACAAATACCAATAATTATAATTGCACTGAAGAAACCACAAAGCACTAATCAATGGGTTCAATGAACCAGTATAGATTTTAATATTTATTCTTGACCATAGAGTCATATAAGTCACAATTAGAGTATCACATATTTTACAAATTGAGATTTGGCACATATACATGATCCTTGGCATTATAACAATTTTTTTATATCCTATCCCAAGTTTAGAACACCCTATGAGCATCCCCTAGATGTGATCATAGTCTAGCCTTATCTTTCCTAAAATTTAAATATGTAAAATTATAAGAATTTAAAAAATCTAAAAATTAAGAAAATACAAAAACATTCAAATAAATTAGAAATACAAAAATATTCAACATATACATGATTACTAACTTATGAAATATATGTTGTTTAATTTATAGTAGATAACATATATTTTAATTTTTATACACACATGTTTCATGGTTAATTTAGTGTGATACAAGCATACACTAGATACATGATACATGAGCATACATATATTGGACCTTTCCTCCACCCATGTGACATACTACATTTGGTGCATCTATTTTATTGATCATGATTGATACATGTTACATTATTTTATGATCACCTTCCATTATTATTTTAAACTTATATAATAATGCTTACAAATGTATATACTCATGTTGACATCTTATACAGTGTGCTAGATATGCTACGTTACAATACATTTTGATAACACATGTATAGAGGAACTAGTATGATATTCTAATGTTGGTTGATTATATTTCACTTATTTATATTATCACATGGATTAAGTTATTGTAATTCTTATTTTATACGTTATATTGACTATGTAACATTTAAACATGTTATTTTTTTTATTAAACATAGTGCCACTAAGTGTTGTTTTTTTGGTGTGCAAACATATGAACATGTCCTCCTATTGAGTGTGCAAAATTTGAATATGCCCCCTTTTTGTGGTCTCCTTAGACCCCTTTTGAGTGACATTGAGTGCTCTTATATACGTACTTGATCATTTTATGAGCTTGTGTTTTTTACTTATATATGTTGCCAAGATCCATATCATGCATCTTAGGGATTATTGTGATTGGATACTACAAGCTTTATAGATATATCTACATATACATGATACTATATGTTTATCTACTACATGACTGATATAAACATGGCTTGGTTATATTATCAATTTAAGATAAGGTGGATACAAGATTTAATTCCATTCAACTCAAAAGAGTGGGCATATTAGTGGGTGTATGATGCAAAGTTATTGAGGAAGTCATCTTAACATTCACTCATGTCTTTAGTTTCATAATTGATCTCATTCTTTGGTTATCCCTTATTTGTCCTTATCTTCAATCTAGTTACCATATTATTGATGAGGTATCAATGGATAATTTTAAAATATACTTGTGTCTTGGAATATTCAAATCAATTCTCTAAGGCCATAATCTCTTCATTAATGTCATTTGAAGTCCCTCTCTACCTCATTCAGTGTTTACCCTTCATAAATTTCTCTTATACTAGGCACCATCCCTTGGGTTCCAAACACAAATTATTTATTATAGACTTAAGAGTCCAATACCAGTACCTAAATAGTCTAAAATATCATATCATACCTATATAGACCTCTTTAAATTGTTAACTCACACTTCATGGCTTATTTCCACACATTTCCTCTTTATGGTTACACTAGGCTAGTAGCCCTATTTTGGCCTTTTTCCTTTGTTCAAACAGTCTAGAATATATTATTTAAATATAATAACATATTCATGCTTATTTTATCCCATTTTAAGTGTGTTTAAAATTTATTATCTTAGTTCATCCTCTATTTATCACTTCATTTGCTAAGCAACACTCTTTTAGGCCTAATTAGGCATATTACAAAACATATGTGCCTAAATCTATACTTGTATGGATTTTACAACTCTAAAACTTATTTTATAAGTTATATAATATTAAACCATGAAATATTCCAAAATTTTGTCCAATTTGGATGGTGGAAACTATTTCTATTCACCAAACCCTAATTTTAGGGTTTTACTAGTCTACATAGGTCGAGATCAATCAAAAATCAATATCTTGGGTTACATAATGCTAAAAAGGATAAAAAAATTCTAAAAGTTTTTTATTTACATGATATACCTTCCCCAATAGGTTTTAGTCTTAATTTAACCCAGTAAGTATTCAAACATCATAAAATACAGTCAACTATCTATGCATTTCCTGAGTGTACAAGGGTTTCCATTTGATAATTATCTTATTTTACATTCTCAATAATGCTTGGATCACTTCACATGATTATTATACCTTGTGCACTATAAAACACACGTGAAAAATCCCCCATACTCTTGTTAATTATTTTTATCATTCCCTTTTATTTGTGGATTGAGTAAACATGGTATACTTGTTGATTGTCTATGTCAACATTCCCCTTTACTTTGTATTTCCACTCAAACATTATCTATTTTGTATGGGTTATTGAAATAATTTCTTCCATATTTTAATCCATTCAACTCACTTTATATAAAGTTCATTCATCTTTATTTTATCATTTTCACTTACTTGATCTGTTGACTAGTAAATAGGGACATCTCTTGGTGTAAGCAGGGTCTATATATATTAAACTTTAGATTTCCAAAATTACCAAATATTGAATGAGATTTTGTGGTAATTTATAACCTATAATTTACCCTATTCAATATCCTTTCCCTCATATGGCTACAACACCTTTCCTTTGATTTCTTGTCCAAGCAAACAAGGGTTTTATATGTATGAAATAACACAATGATTTTCTTGTAAAGGGTTCAAAAATTTCTAGGGAAATTCATTCCATTATATATTCCCATTCTTAATCCATATTATTTACCTCAAACACTTGTTCACACCTTGACATCATTCTTTGTCACCTTGAAATTAAATTGAGGACTATATATGCACAAAATTCTCCTTCAATGAGATTGTGAGTTGAAGTTACCCAAAATTTGACTAATGTTTCATTGCACGTATAATTTGCAAACATTGATATCACTTTACAACCTTTTTATTAACATGCTACAGTCTGGGTCTAAAGAAATAAACACTTACTACCATTCTTGATTAGTACAAAGTAGGGCACATGACAAAATTTACTGTTTCTTGGATTTATTATTCTTTAAAATGTTACTATAACTAAAAGGGTTATTTAGGTTAGTATCACATACAATAACACCAAAAAATAAATGAATTTTCACTCTATACACTTAAAACATTGATTCAACCTTCTCTTCTCTAATTATATTCCATAGTCCACAAGTCCAAACCTGTAGTCTTAATCAAACCTGCAACATAATCTATCAAAATGGAGGCCTCAATAGCCTTCCAAGAAAAAATTGAGATATGTAACCATTAAAAATTCATAATAGAGATAACAAATCACCAATAACAAACAAATTCTTCATTCATTTGATCAATCAATATTACATTTGGAGCCTAATACTTAGGCTTGTCAATTTTTTTTAAGGATTCTTATATTATCTTCCACTCTCAGATCCTACCTTAGTTCTCTTTGAGGTCTCTCTCTCATCTCACACATCTCCTACACCAACTAACTCTAATAAAATGAATCTTTTCTCCAAATCCAACGTAGATTCTTGGTTGGTTACACCAACTTTCTTTCATAACTAGCTTTTTCAATGTAATAAAGGGACTTTATTGAGTTCATATGACTTAATTTGAATATTACAGATGAGATACATTAAAATACCTTATTTATGACTTATATAACCCATAAAACCAACTTTACCCATCCATAACACTTCAAACACACAAAATGACCCTCTTAGTCTGTATTGCACTATTTGAATTTTCAAATTCTTCCTTTTGGAGGGAAAAATAATTTTAGTCTTATAACACACTCTATGATTCCAAATGAGTTTATAAGACCACACATGGACCTAATAATGTTTCACACACCTATTGACATCAAACTTTGACCTACTTTGACTTCTAATTTGATAAACTCAAAAATGGTGTTTCATGGCTTGATGCTCATGCATCATACTCCTAAAGAGGGAGAAAACTTGAGCCGATAATATTTTTTCTTGCCTTCTAATTTATCTTTTTAGGGTCCCTAATCCTTTCTGGACTACTGTTCATCTTTTTTGGTTCCATTTTCTTTGCCAAACTCTTGTTTTTCTTCTTCTTGGCTTTGTCCAAATTTCTTGTCTATGCATCCCCTATCTCCATGAAGTGCTCCAGATTCTATAGCTCCTTATTTTATATATGTTCCATCCTTTCAAATTCAATTTTCTCTCCACCATAATCATATGAAAACATATATACCTTATGCTCTTTCCTCATGCTTATTTCATAGTTTGTTTCCTTCTTATTTTCACTTGATCTTTGCTTGTCCAGTAATGCTTGCTCCTTGTTCATGTTATCTACTTATTTATGAGGATATTTTGGCCTATAATGCATGTAAAACTTTATCATTTTATTATCTACAGTGTCTTTTTCTGATACTTATTTAAACTTCTTCACTTTTGGATGCTTTTTCCTCTCATCTTGCTCACTATACAAGAACAACTTCTTGTTCTTTTCATCCTCACCATTGTATATTATTATTTGGAATATTTTTAAATTTACATATCCATGTTTATCAAATGAAAAATAAGTATTATCTTTACCCATTGTGTACCTCACCTTATGTACTTGTGCATACTCCATTTCCTTGCTTGCATGTTTGCACAACTTCTTGTGCTCTTCTTTGCTGCTCCACTCTTGAGTTTTATTAGAATTATTACTTAAATTTTACCTGATATTCTTCACCTATTTTTACCCTCTTGGATAGATTAAAAATTTCCTCCAAAATTCTCAACTCCTCTTGCAAATTGGATGCATCAATCTCTTCATAATCCTCATAAAACCTTGGTCTATCATGTTCTTCATTGTCTTATTCAGCTTCTTGTTTGTCTTTTCCATAGACTCCCTCATTTGTGAGAGTCATAACAACATAATTATGTTGTAAATCATGGTTATAAATCACTCTTTGAGGTTATTTATTCTCCTCTTACCTTTCTACACATCCATTCATCAATGCCATGGTTTTTATATACAAGAAATCTTCACTATTGGAATTAAAGTCATACATATCATCATATATCACACTTGAAAACACTTATTTTAAAAAATTATCTTATCTTATGAATTATTTTTTTTGATCACATGGTTTTACCTTACCTTAACTTTCTTGGTTTGCTTGCATCACCTTTTTGGCTTGCTTTGTAGGATTACTATCTCCATCTACCTTCATGCTTGCTTGGAGTACATTTGCATCTTGATCCTCTTTTGCTCTTATCATGATTTTCATCACCCATTTATTTCCTTATATCTTCTTAAGCTACCACTTGAATTTATTTGCATCACTCTCATGTCTCATGCCTTGGTCATCTATATTTCCAACTTAATGTGCTTTGTCATTTTCCTTTTTTTCCACATGTGTGCTTGCTTTCCTCATGGATATTTGCTTTGTTTGACCTCTTGTTTGAGGTTTTTCTCTTACTTATTATCACCTAATTGTTTAAGAAACTTATACCATACATATTCATGCCTTTTATTTTTATTTTAGGGCTTCAATCTACCACACATTTCCTCAATCTACATATTAGTTTTGTCATCATCATATATACAATCAAAATCTATGCTTAAATTTTAATTTACCTCTATAGGCAATTGCTACAAACTTGTTACTTCTACCATGTCTTCTTGAATGACCTTCAAGTCTTCTTGGGTGACCTTCATGTTCTCTTGGTACACCATCTCCTTTGTTTTAGCTACTATGCATGGAAATGCATTATAGAACTCTTCTTTCTCTTCATTTTCATCTTGTGGAATGCTCTTAATCTTCATCACTTTGTCTTCTTCATGAAGTTTTTTCTCTTTGTCATCCTCTTGTCATTTGCTAGGTGAGATTATTTTCCCATTATTCATCAACTTAGAGGCCTCATGCTTGGCCTTTATCATCCTTGTCTTCATACCTGCAAAAAAAAACTTGTAATCAATGTTAGAATATAAAATGAGAGACCACATAGTCTCTTTAAATGCCTTTGGCATAGGCATTGTCCACCTTCTCTTGTTTTCATCTTCATGTTATCTTTTTGACACTTAACTCTCCTTATTTTTCTCTTTAATGAGAGCCCTATTCTCTACTTCTCTTTTTTGTTGCTCACTTGGTAACATTCCTCTTATCATGCCTCTTTGGGTTGCCTTCTCTTTCTTCTTCTCATTCTTCATGACACCTTTATTGTGCCTTATTCTTATCACAAGTTATTCTAGTGGCCACTTTACCTTTATTATCACATTCAAACCTATCCATTGGCTCTCTTGACTCTTCATGAGCTCAATCCTCTCAAATATTTTCTCCAATTCTCTTCTTATGTTTGCCATTTCCCTTTATATATCCATATTCTCTCACTTTATTTTCTTGGTCTATTTAGAATTTACTCTTAGAAAGTATATCAATATTTCCTCTTAGACCTACTTTGGGCCTTTCCTCTTATTTTATTCCTCACTTGGGATATCTTCTCAACCTCCTTGATTCTCCTTTGGAGTCTTCTTTCTTTCCTCTTCACTCTTGGAGATTCAATGATCTCTTTTCCCCTCTATCTCTTCTAGCCTCCTCTTGACTAGCTTCTTATCCTTATCAAAATACTTTGGGGCTATATATTCTCTTCACTCTATCAATATTATTCTCCTCTATACTGACCTTATCATATTATAACTACAACCTCTTCTTCTCCCTTAACACACTGCAAGTTACTTCTCATTCACAACTCATAACACTATGCATTCTTCTTAAATAAAAAAAATGTAAATAATTCAAAACACAATTTTTACCCAATCATACATTGCCTTGCTCTAATACAAAATGATGCATAGGTGTTGAGGAAGTCATCTTAACATTTACTCATGTCTTTAGTTTCATAGCTGATCTCATTCTTTGGTTATCCTTATTCTTATTTGTCCTTATATTCAATCTAGTTACCCTCTTCTTGATGAGGTCTCAATGGAAAATTTAAAAATATACCTGTGTCTTGGAATATTCAAATAACTTCTCCAATTCCATAACCTCTTCATTAATGTCATCTGAATTCCGTTTCTACCTCATTTATTATTTACCCTTCACAAACTTCTCTTATACTAGGTACCATCCCTTGGGTTCCAAGAACCAATTCTTTATTGTAGACTTAAGAGTACAATACCAATACTTAAATAGTATAAAATATCAGATCATACCTGTATATACCTATTTAAACTATTAATTCATACCTAATGGCTTGTTTCCACACATTTCCTCTTTATGGTTACACTAGGCTAGTAGCCCTGTTTTGGCCTTTTTCCATTATTCAAATCATATAGACTCTCTTACTTCAATATAATATAATATTCATGATTATTTTATCCCATTTTAATTGTGTGTAAAGTTTATTATCTTAGTTCATCCTCTGTCTATCACTTTATTTGCTAAGTAACATTCCTTTAGGCTTAATTAGGCCTATTATAAAACCTCTATGCCCAAATTTGTACTTGTATATATTTTACAAATTTAAAAATTATTTTATTAGTTATATAATATTAAACCATGAAATATTACAATTTTTTTTTCCAATTTGTATGGTGCAAACTATTTCTATTCACCAAACCCTAATTCTAGGGTTTTACATAGTCTACACAAATCGAGATCAATAACAAAAAATTTATCTTGGGTTACATACTGGTTTAAAGGCTCAAACAAACACCAAAATTTATATGTTTCAATTATCTACCTTCCTTAACGGGTTTTAGTTTTAATTTAACCCATTAAGTATTCAAACATCATAAAATATAGTCAATTGTCTATGTATTTCCTAAGTGTAAATGGGTTTTCATTTGACAATTCTCTTATTTTACCTTCTCAATAATGCCTGGATCACTCCACATGATTCATAATTTTTTTTCACTATAAAAATCACATGAATCTTTCTCCATCATCTTGTCAATGATATTTCTCATTCCCTTTTGTTTGCAAATTGAGTAAACAGGGTATACTTGTTAATTGATTGTGTCAACATTCCCATTTGCTTTTTATTTCCACTGAACCATTATATATTTTATATAGGTTATTGAAATAATTTATTCCATATTATTATCCATTCAACTCAATTTACATCATGTTCATTCATATTTATTTAATCCTTTTCACTTACTTGGTCTGTTGACTAGCAAATAGAGATATCTCTTGGTGTAAGTAGAGTTTATATATATTGAACTATAGATTCCCAAAAGTACCAAATCTTGCATGATATGTAGTGTTATTTTATAACCTATAATTTCCCCTAGTAAATATCCTTTCCCTCATATGGATACAACACCTTTCCTTTGATTCATTGTCCAAGCAAATAGGGGTTTTATATGTATGAAATAGGGCATAAACATCATTATAAACTTCTTGACACAATTATTTTCCTCTAAAGGGTTAAATAATTTATATGGACACTAATTACATTATATAATAACATTATTTACCTCAAACACTTGTTCGAACCTTGCCATCACTCCTTGCCATCACTCCTTGTCACCTTGTAATTAAATTGAGGACTGTATATGCACAAAAATTTCCTTCAACGAGACTGTGAGTTTAAGTTAGCCAAAATTTGAATAATGTTTCACTAAATGTATAATTTTAAAAATTTGATATCACTTTATATCATTTTTCTTAACATGCTATAGTCTGGGTCTAAATAAATAAACACTTACTACTATTCTTGACTAGTATAAAGCAGGGCACATGACATGATTGACTGTTTCTTAGATTTATTATAATTTGAAATGTTATTATAACCACAAGGGTTATTAAAGTTAATAAAACATAAAGTAACACCACATAATAAATCAATTCTCACTCTATACACTTCAAACATTGATTCAATCTTCTCTTCTCTAACTATATTCCACAGTCCACAAGTCCAAACCTATAGTCTTAATCAAACCTACAACATAATCAATCAAAATGGTGGCCTCAAGAGCCTTATTAGAAAAAATTGAGATATATAACCATTAAAAATTCATAATATAAATAACAAATCACCAACAAAAATCAAATTCTTCATTCACTTGATCAATCAATATTACATTTAGAGCCTAATACTTAGGCTTGTCAATTTTTTTTTTAGGATTCTTATATTATATTCCACTCTCAGATCCTCCCTTACCTCTCTTGGAGGTCTCTATATCCTATCACACATATAATACACCAAATAAATCTAGTATGATGACTCTTCTCTCCAAATCCAACGTATATTTTTGGTTGGTTACACCAACTTTCATTCATAACTAACCTTTTCAATGTACAAAAGGGGCTTTCTTGAGTTCATATGACTTGTTTTGAATATTAAACATGAAATACATTAAAATAAATTATTTATGACTTATATGACCCATAAAATCAACTTTATCCATCCATAAAACTTCAAACACATAAAATGACCCTCTTAGTCTGTATTTTGCTTTTTGAATTTTCAAATTCTTATTTTTGGAAGGAAAACTCATCTTAGCCTTATAACACACTTTATGTCTAGAAATGAGTTTATAAGACCAAAAATGGACCTAATAATGTCTTACACACCTATTTATATCAAAATTTGACCTACTTTGACTTCCAATTTGACAAACTCAAAAATGGTGTTTCATGGCTTGATGTTCCTACATTAGTGCATGTCATAGAGTCATAAGTCCATACACACATAGTTGGTAAAAATGGAGAAATTTTATATTGTTTACATGATTAAAATATACACTTGGGATATAATATTATGCATATGGAACTAATTTTCATATATTTTGGACACAATATTTTAGATTTATGACATATATTTCATACAATTTAAAGAGCAGAGGCTGAATTTTGACATATACTTTAGTGTGAGACACATTAAAGGTGCATATTATATAAAAATGCATGAAATAATACATACATATTCATATTTACATTATTTACAACATATTTGATTATGGGGCATGCACATGAATAAGCTTCATTACTTTCTCACCGTACATTGATGCATCAAACTTTACAAGATACACCGATTGAGCCTTTATCTGTCTGCAGTAGTTGAAACCAAAAAGTAGTGTGGTTGAAATTAAATTCCCTCGATGAAACTAGAATTAATCCACATTTTCATGTTTATATGGTTACACCATTTGATCTTGGCTACATTTTCTAAATTATTTATACACTTGAGTTATGTGATTGAGATTTAGTGTTCTCAATGGACTTGACATAACTAGATCCTACATCATATTGGGGAATATCACCCATCAATTACCTCTTCACATATCAAAGGTTTAGTTGTGAATTTATCTCTTTAATTATTCAAAAAGGAAACATCATCACCAAAATAAAGTACCAAGGGGAGATATGGTTGCATCAACACACATGTGTATTCCCTCCTTGCTCTCTTTACTTTCAAGTATTTCAATTATTCAATTTTTAGATTATATGCACTAGTTATAGTATAACATGCTCTTGGTTGTAGGAAATGAAAAAACAACAAATTAAAATAAGGCTAAATCAAAGGCAAGGTATGTTTTACACACCAAAGTATGCATTTATTTCCTTTAACTTAGTAATTTCATCTTTATTCATTACTAGTTTAAGTGGGGGGGGGATAATGTAGATATTAAAATGTGATTTTATATGATATACTAGTTTTGTACACTTAAAAAATAACAATCATGGATAAAACCTTTAGTTCATGACCTTCCTGCTACTAAAAGTCTCATGTTCACCATCTCACTATGTCAAATTATTTGTCCTATAGTCTGAATCTAATATTTTGATGACACAGATCATATGTAGCCTACAATATACATAAAAATTATTTTTTATCCTAATCAAATAGTTATATATCATGAATAAATGTATATTATATAGGACACTACTATTCATATTAGGATACTAACATCAATTCTAGTGTCTAAAATTTGACACTAGGGTCCTTGCCTTCCAAATAATCAAATTTACAAATATTTCAAAATGTATGGGTTGACCTATGTGTTTTATTTAACCTTTCAATGAGATAATTTAAAACGGTGTAGTATAAATAAAAATTAAACCCCCATTCATTAATATCACAGGTAACAACTAGCAATCTCCTCTCAAACTCATACTATATTACTTAAAATCACTTGCACATTTGAGCTATTCTACCATTTTATTCCTTATTCTAGAATTAGTCACAAAAGAAATATTCTTATAGGTATAAGGCATTCAAAGTGTATCCAATGAGAAATATTTGTCAAGTTACAACCCTGATCATTATATGCACTTGCATATAGTAACCTATAAAATTATTCACACATGAACCCACATAAAGGGAAGAACCACATCAGTTTGAGGCCCTCTTTAGAGTATATGGCTATGTGAGTAGAATTCATTAATAGTGGGGTATTGAGGATAACTTAAATCCACTTGATCCCACTAACCCCTATTTTTTAAGGTGACATGCAAAGTTCAAGGACATATGATTTTGAGAAAAAGACTAATTTTAGGAACTCATGCACTATTGTGGCCAACACATCCCCTTTTTTTGAGAAGTAGGGGAACCCTATTTAAAGTTATTAAAATTCAAGGTTCAAATATTTTTGATCCCTCCCTGATCAACATATTTATTTTAGAGTATTCAAATTTTTATTTTGCCCTAGTTTTACCATGCATCTAATGTTTTCATTATGACATTTTATCCCTGTTAAGACCCCCTTGTAACTTTTGAGTTTAAGTGTAATCAAGTCTTTAGAATAATAGTGTAATTTCATACTTAGAATATTTTTATTACACTAACTTTCTCATTTTCATATTAGGACAAAGTTCACAGAGTCTCAATCTCCATGAGTCATAGTATCTTAGAGTCCTACATGGTGCCTTACAAAGATCTATTGGTGGGAAGGTGAGTCATATTTGATTATGGAGCTTCAATTTGTACTTAGTATTTTTTTGTGGATTTTTTTAGGATGAATGACCAAATAATAAAGTGCTACATGGTTCTAGTTATTAGAATGGTCAATCTTCTAAACTTGACAAAGATATCATAACCTAAGAGAGCCTGACCAATCAGATCACCTAACTATTAAAATGGTCAGTCTTTTAGACCTATTAGATATGTTAGAGCTTGAGAGAGCCTGACTAAGTGAGAAGTCACCATATGGCCCTAGTGATTAGAGGTACTAGAACTTAACTAATTAGATGGCCTTGATGTCAAATGTGTTAGTCTCCAAAACTTGATAAAGATGTTAGAACTCGAGAGTGCCTAACCAAATAATAATATGCCATGTAGCCCATTATCATAGCCATTAGTCTTCTGAACTTGATAGAGGTGTCAAAATTTGGGAGATCTTGACTTACCCGACCATGCCATGTGGAAATTCCATATAGATTGGTAAATAAGACTAGAGAAGCCTCCAAATGATTAAAGAGAGGTATAGTCAAATTTAAAAGGTGATAACATGGACTAACACTTACCAGTTATATAATGTCATAAAAGACTGGGGCGAGAAATTAGATGTTAAATAGGTAAATAAGATAGATGTAAACTCTTACACCATTTACACCTTCAATGAGGGAGTCCACATTGAGATTATACTTCTGGATTGATTATTTATGGAAATTGATTGTGTGCATGTTAATTTTTTGTGGGTTCCCCTAGTGAATATCATCCTCAAGGGTGATTAGGTCTGTCATATTCCAAACCAAAATATTTTACAAGAATTTGAATTTCCTGTAATTCCATTTAAATAAAATATAAATTTTATAATTTAAATAATTATGTTGAATTTAATAGAGTTTTCAAATCTCAAACAATAAAATATAATTCCACAAGGGGTTTCATCCTTGGGTTTGATAACAAGGGTTTTCATATTTGTATCTGGATTACATATTTTAGGGGGTTTCATCCTTAAATGCCATTGTAAAGTGACTGCTTATACAAATTATATATTTGAATTCATTATTAGATGCTTTTTACTTCCATGTCTCTTCTCTTTTATATAGTTTTTAACAACTTCTCTCAAAGGAGGCATCCCATCCAAGAGGCACCTCTTCACCAAAAGATGTGACCATTGACATTTTTGTTGACATGTTCGTCGATAATTTTGTCAACATTTTCATCAACATTTCTGTTCACTTTTGGCAACAATTCCATTCAACACTTCTATTCATTTTTGACAATAATTCTGTTTGACATTTCCATTCATATCCATTTAATGACTATTGTATTAAATGACAACACTGCTCCTTGGTAGCAATTTCTTTTTGGTAGTGATTTCTTCATGTTTATAGTATTCTTTCTATTTGGGGATATTACATACCTCCCTTATTCAGATTTCTTATCCTCAAGTAATTTAAAACCCGATATTACATTCTACAATGAAGTATAATTTACTCCAAGCTTAGATGTTTATTTTGCCATCCTTGTAGAATTGATTGCATTATTAGTTCTCTATTGAAAGGGATTATTACAACTATTGTTTCCCAGATACTAAAATCTTATACCATTATAACCATTATTGTAATTATTAATAATATCTTGGCTAAGCATAAGGATCTTAGGATCTTTACATACTCCAAATTGATCATTTCTTGGGCTACTAATGACCTGTTCAAGGTCATTTGTCACCAAATCTACCCTTAAAATATCTATTAATGACTCACCTCCACTATCCATGAAGACAAATATTTTATTTGTGCTATCATGGATACCAAGCAATGGTTTAAATTTGATAAAATATTAATACTTGTTTTCATTGTGATAGTAGGATGAATTTATGGTTGTCATAAGATGATTCTAAGTTTGTTTAGCTATTTAAGTTCAAGAACCATCACCTCCAACTCAAGCTCAAAGAATTATTTTGGTGATGTTTTTGGGATGTTTTTCAACACTGAATAGTTTTCTTTCATCAGCTACTCTCGCAACTCAAGGTTGTTGCCTAAATCATTGTCAATCATCCAAATTTTATGCTCCTTTGGTAGCTACTCCATGATGATGTGTTTGATCTAATTTGGCTGCCATTCATCTTCCTTTGGTAAAAATTTCCCATATAAATGAAAAATATCTATGAATTCCAATTCATTCCTTATTATAGGATCAAGATTCAAATATTTATTGTGATAGGTATTAATATCATTGAAAATAAACTCAACCTCATCTTCATGTATTGGTTCCTCTTGTTGAAAGAATATGGGCATGGTTGGGCATACATAAGTCTTTGAGGGGATTCCCTCATGACTATTATTAAGTGTATAACCCTATTATTATTGTGATGATCTTCCCTCACCATTAGAATTTTGATTTAGTAGGTTATTCAACTGCTGCATTTATTGAACTAATTATGACATCAACGTAATTTGCCCTTGGGCCCATCGATCAAACTGTGCATCATTTATGTTATTTATGTTGACATTATAATTTTAATGCATAAATATTATCAAAAAACTTAGGTTGGTAGGATCAAAATATCTTATACCATTTTAATATTCTAAATTAGAATATTTTAAAAGAATTTGGGTTTATTGTAATTATGTTTAAATAAAATATAAATTTTATAATTGAAATAATAATTTAAATAATTATGTTTAATTTAATATAGAGTTTTCAGATCTCAAATAATGAAATATAATTCCACAAGGGGTTTCATCCTTGGGTTTGATAACAAGGGTTCTCATCCTTGTATCTAGATTACGTAGTTTAAGGGGTTTCATCCTTAAATGCCATTGTAAAGTGATTACTTATACAAGTTATATATTTGAATTTATTATTCAATGATTTTTACTTCCATATCTCTTCTCCTTTATATAGTCTTTAAAAAATTCTCCCAAAGGAGGCGTCGCATCTACGAGGCACCTCTTCACCAAAAGATGTGACCATTGACATTTTTGTCGACATTTTCATTGATAATTTTGTTAACATTTCTGTCAACATTTTCATCGATAATTTTGTTAACATTTCTATCGACATTTTCATCGATAATTTTGTTAACATTTATGTCAAAATTTATATTAACATTTCCATCAAAATTTCTATTCACTTCTAGAAGTAATTTTATTTGACACTTCCATTCACTTTTGACAATAATTTTGTTTGATATTTCCATTCATATCTATTTAATGATTATTATATTAAATGGCAACACTACTCCTTGGCAATTATATCTTATTGGTAGTGATTTCTTCATGTTTATAATCTCCTTTGTATTTGGGGATATTACAAGTTCCCAAACCTTGGGGGTGATCAATTTCAACCTAATATAGGTAGTAGGTGATGTCCGAGGAGGTGAATTTTTTTATATTATGATCTACTTGGTGGATTTATTCTACACAACACTCACATTTAAGCCTTCTACCTTTCTAGCATGGGTTCTTAGAGGTGCGATGGTCTATGTAGTTTTTTACAAACTATATGGCCACCATTATTGGAACCACATCCAAGAGATATGTGATTCCTTCTACTTAGTAGTCTACATAACCATCAATGCCGTATCCACACCTTGACTCTTCAAGGAGATAAGGGAATCTCTCACTACCATTGGTGACTATTGGTATTTATGGAATGACACTATCATTTGCATAGATAACACCCTAGGGGATCCATCCACTTAACCTATCAATTCTAGGATTGGCTAATAGAGTAGGAGATCACCTACCAATGGTTGAAGACCTCTTTAGTCATTGCATCAATTACCAAAAGAAGGCCTAACTAGAATTACAAATCAGAATTAGACACCATGTCTACAAGATCCTCCCCCTTTGAATAAAATGGTAGTAAAAAAGGACTCTTATGCCTTGGGCAGGGCCAAACATTAAGATTGAGACCTACACGGTGTTATCAAGGCCCATGTGGCAAGATACTAAGCCTAAAATAACATCAAATATAGATACAAACCCCATGAGGATGATAATATCTATCTCAAACTAATGGATGATTATGACATACTCACCTATATTGAGGCCAACAAGAAGAAAAAAGGAAAGTAGGCTTAGCCTAGGTGATTCACCCAAGATGTCCTTAGAGGAGATGTTCAAGAAATTCCTCCCAAAATCTCAAGGATAATTTTAGAAAGGGTCCTTGATCCTCTTAAACCTTATCCCCCATGAACTTATCCTCCATGACCCTCTACTCTAGCTCTATCACCTCCCAAGGTTCAATTAGCTTAGCCTTAGGTAGTATAAGCCCAAGTGGTAAAACCTTAAGTGGTTCAAATTTAGGTTGCATATGTGCTTATGTTTTATGTCAATAGTAGTCTAGAGATAATACCAAGGTGGGGCTAACAATAATTTCCCATGTAGATCCCTCTCCCTGATCCTACCATTCCTTAGTATCCTAATGGAATACCACTAGTTTCCCTTCTCCACAACAACCAACTCCAGTTGTGCCCCCAATTTTCCTAATTCCACCCCTTCCATAATTCATCCAAGTTCCTCTACATATAAATATGCACATCATTCTCATCTCCTAGTTCCCATCTACCCAGTCCATTCCATAACTAGGGATCTCCATAGTGCTTTCACTAATACTTCCATAGGTTTAGATACCTGTAGGTGCCCTATCTACAATAAGTTTTGCTACCTCCCTAGTAATAAGTGTACATGTGTGCACATTTCACTCATCCCTAGCCATATTTATGATACCTATGGTTTCCCAACATATTATTAAATCAACCCTTGTGTTCTCCTTCACTCTTCCTCCTTTTGTTATAATAGCTTAGGTTGATCTAGGTAAGAGGTCCATAAAGAAGCAAAAGACAACTCATTCTCAGCTTCCTACACCACCCCCTATTGCTCCTTACATAACTCATAAGATTCCATTTTCCATTGTCCTAGATGCCCATGAAATTGGTTTCAACCAACCAATTTCTTCCCTTTTATTGAATGCCCCTCTCCTTGGTGTTATTTCTACACAGGTTAACTTGACCTAAAGTTAGTGGAAGGTACAAATGTTCCCTTGGGATTCCCATTTCATCTTGACCCCTTTATCCCCCATGCCTCCTCCTCCTCTATTACTCTCTTCATTCATTACATCCATTTCATATGTTCCTCCTCCACCTAGACCTCCACCTATCACATCTATCTCTACCACCCCACCAACACCCCCTTATACCCTAAGAGTATCCATGATGTTGTAGACACTTGAGATACATAGGCAAGGTGATCCTAAAGTCTAGTGTACTTTTATCAAACCATAGGGAACATGAGGATCCTCATATAGAAGTTCATCTAAGATGAAAACCCTATGGTCTAGTAGATTTAATAGGGCCTCTTCTCCCTCACCAAAGTGAAGACTTCCATAGGAGAAGAGAGAGTGGTTGAGGACCCAACCTATATGATCTAAGATACACATAATATGTTATAAAATTTGATGGGGGATATGTAGAAGCAGGTTTGAGAACTTAAGGCACAAGTGAATAGCTCCTTCCCTATAGAACTAATCGAGTGAGTCTAAGAGGCCCTCCTATAGCCTTTCTTAGCTCTAGGAGAAGTGGCTAAAACTTTGAAAATGGAAAGACATATCTTCTAAGGGCCCAGACATATCTAGAGATAATTCCCCTCATGGAGAGCAAGTGTAGGAAACTCACTATGATCATAAATAAGGGAATTTTCCTAGAATTGAATCTCATTCACACATTAGACTTGAGCCTTTATCAAACATATGTTAGGAGCATGAGGGTTTCAATTGAAGAGTGGTTGAGTTGGCATAATCAATAATAGAGCCTCTTGAAAAAAATATAAAAAAAATGTTGGCCTACTTCAAAGAGGTTAAAATCACTATGTTATTCCACCCAGATGACACTCTTCTAGATTGAGGCAAGTTTGGATTTCACTTGGATCACTTCAACCAGGTCATGAGGAATAAAGTGACAAAAACCAATGAAGTTAGAGCCTAGGAAGTGATAAAAATCTAAATTAAGTCTACCATGAGCATTAACTAAGTCTCAAAGGTCAAATTGTACATGGAGGCCCCACTCCAAGTATATCAAAGATTAGTGATCAATTAGAGGTGTTATTTAGAGATCCACCAATGAATTTAGCCAAGCTAGATCAGGAATTTGACTTGGTGGTAGTTGCATTGGTTGTCAAAGAGGCACAATCCAAGTAGTTAGGAGGCAGTTCATTTATGGTTCATCCATGTATCAAATAGGTGGGACCTAGGGTATATTTTTAAATAAGTGGAGGATATTATACCCATTTTTGAATGTGTAGTTGTAACTAACTTTGAAAGGCCATCATGGACAATGATGGGAATCTTATGCTATTTAGAGGTGAGCCCCATCCTCTATATATTGAAAGTTGCAATCCTTTTGAAAGGTTGACAAATTTGGTCTCATAGTGTTGTTAGAATCAATCCAAGATTACACCTACTATTTCATCACCCTTTAAGCTTTATGTGTCTACCATGGTTGGCATTTTGTAATGAAACTCTATTTTAATGAATGTAATTTCTTACTTTTTATTTGAACTAGTTAGTTTATTTTACAATGTGTCAATAATTTTAGTTTTGAATAAGTGTTGATGTTAAGTAATTGAATAAGTGATTTGTTACTCAAATGAATGTAGTAGCTATAATGTGCTCACTGTTATATCTATTTTTAAATCTTTCTCACTTTCTTTTCAACACATGTAATATGTGTACTTGAGTTACAAATTAAATTGAAGAATCTATGTGTTACCTCCTAAAAGATATTTTAAGTGTTGATATTTAGTGAAATATTTACAAATTAAGCATTCCTTTCTATTTTCCTTATACATCTTTCATGTGTAAAGATGAGGCAGATCCCTTGATGAAACTTAACATGTAGTGTTACAACTGTGATATGGCATACATTCAGTTTGGTTCTTGAAGCATTAAATATTTTAAACCTAGAATCATTTATTTTCTTCCCTACCTCACCTTCCCATTTTATGTTTAATTTTGGATTCAAAATACCCTTCCCTTATTTTATAAATTAGTGAGGTTTGACTTAATGGAAAATAATGAATAAGATTTTATTCAACTGGTAATGAATTTATAGTGTAGAAACATGTATCTTGAGCATATGGTGATAATAACTACTAATCTATGAATAAAATAAGGTTGAACTTCTCTACCCTTAGATTAAACTATCATCAATCCTAAAATATATGAGGGGATATATTTATCCTGTGCATTGTCTCCTACTTCCCTCTTCAGAACACTCAATCTAGGAGTGCCTTTAGACCCTAGGATCTTTGGTCCGATAATAATTGGTTTTAAAATGAGAGATTAAGATTAATTGTTAGTAATAACCATAGCCTTAAATTAATATTTTATTAAATTTCTTCTTGTTACTTTTCATTTTACATTTTCTCCATAGTTGTGTGCTTTAATCATACACAACAATTGGTGCTAGAAGGAGGGCTTTGTTTCATTAATTATTGATGCTTTTCTTCTTACATTTTTATTTTTTATGAACCTCAAAACCATATAATAATATATATAAAACAAGACAAACTTTGACAAGGAATTTCTGACCCCCTAGTTTACCCCTGAGAAAATTTGGAGTCTACTGCATGTATTACCAGGTTTAAGTCTAGGTGAGGTGGATTGATTATTTCATCTCTACAAGTGCATCAGAGAGGCTTGTCTCATTTAAATATACCTATACTTATTATTGATTCCACTAGCTCATCTTCCTAGTCTCTCCCAAATAGACCACCTAGAATGACTCTCCAAGTAGCCTGATTAGCTGGGTCGACTATTAACATTCTTAGAGTTGTCCATGATTACTTAGGAACCTAAAAAGGTACCTTCTATATTTAATTCCTAATGTTAGATGCAAAAATAAATAACATGTGACCTCATACAAGACCGCCCTAAGACTCCTAAATATTGAACATGAAGATGTGGCATGCAGGGTTTTCCCCTTTACTTTGATGGATTCAACCTATGACTTGTTCCTTAACCTCCCTGAAAACTCAATCACAAGATAAGACTAGTTTAGTAGAGTGTTTTGGCCTAAATTTGGCAAGTTATTGACCCTTATGTCCTTTACCAATAGTTTTCCTACATTAAATGATAACCCCTTGATCCTATCAAAAAATTCAATGCTAAAATGTATAGCTAGGTCATCATGTTTTATCAGCGTTATACTCGACTAGGAATTGAGATATACAAGAATGCTTTAGACCCTTGGATAACCATGTTACTAATACAATGCCCCATGATAATAGACTTATCCCTAGCTTATGTTGAAGCCACAAAATTTGATAGGTAATTAAACTATTAGGGTTAAATGATAGCTCTCATTCCTAATGCATTACCACATATGCTTATGTTGAGCCTATTGCTTAGTATAAACTATAATATACTCCAAATTCTAGCCATAATGAACCAAATCCCTTTGAGTCACATTATGTTAAACCAACACTTGAGTTTTTAAAATCTAGTGAACAATGAAATGGTTCCTTAGTTACAACACCATATGACTTTAGAATTAGCTAACAACACCAAAAATATTCCCTAGGAGTCTACAAAAAATGAGTTGGATACCATCCAATGAATGGTCCAATAATTAAGCAATGATTTCCTTAGCCTGCAAAGATAAATGCGTAGTTCTAATTCTAAAAGTTCAAACAAGAACTTTACTTACCAAAGATAAAATAAAAAGTATAGTCATCCCCATAGTGTGCTAGATACTTCCTAAATAGGATACCTAAAGTTGACATCTATGAACCATCCTTACCTAACTAGTGTTAAATGCATAACATGGCCACACATAAGGAACTTGGTTGTATCAAATTTTGTAGCACCTTTTAGATCTTCCATATGGAGATGGAAGAGTATGAGGTGGTCCCAAATCACTCATAATCATCAAATGTGGGTAGAATCCCTAGCACAAAGATGGTACTATAAACCATGAAATTTACCAACCAAGAAGAAAATGGGCCTAAAGAAAGTATGAGTGATTTTTATGCATTCTAATAGTTCTAGAGGAGAAATTATGCCATTATGTATAGGCAAAAATATCCACTCATTACCTCAAACACCTAAATAATTATGTAAGTCCACTGGATCATAATTCTAAAAATGACCCTCTACCTAAAAAAATTCATCAACCAAAGGCTCCTGTAGAGATCGAACCAATCTAAAACAAGGTAGGCTACAACATATTGGAAGTCATGAAGAAGATTAATGTAAATATCACCCTTCATGAACATGGTTAGATCATAGAGAAACATGATTTTATACTAAAATCCATAACATAAAAGATAATTTATCCATCCTAAACTAAGCAAATAATAAACCATACCAATAAGCTCATCCATAAAAATAAGACTAAAGTGACTCCATTTCTCATAATTTTTAGGTTATTTGGTAAGAATGTACACAATTACCTAGTGGATTAAGGAGCATCGATGAACATAATACCTACAGGCATTTATGAAAATTTAGGTTTAGTCCCTATCAAGTCAAACAAGGTGGTGGTTTAAATTGATAAATTAGAGGTCAAAGTGGTATTTGAGATTATAAATATCCACATACAACTAGAGTTTGAACCTAGGATTGAATAGTACATATACATATATGTGGTAGAGATTCCTGAGGCCTATGGAATGCTCCTTAGTAGGGATTGGTTTAAAACCTTAAACAAGTACATGGTCACATAATTATCTCATGCATGGTTACCTTGGAGAGATGTACACCACTAGATCAGAGTGGATAGGAAACCCCACATAAAGAATATGATAACATAATATAATGTTGTTAATGAGAAATTGAACTTAGTGTCTTTGGACTTATGGATTTATACATTGAGCATGAAACTTTACAAAGCCAAAACTAACAATGAACCTAAATTATTAGGATTATGGTTCCTATATGTTGATGGTGCCTATTCTAAACAAGGTAGTGGGGTATGTGTTATGATAATAAAACCAAAAGGAAATATATACCTAGCTTCATATAGGTTATAATTACCCTACACCAATAATTTTGAGGAGTAAGAGGCATTAATCCTAGGTTTGAAATTTGCATCAAACCATAAGGTGAAAGAATTGAGAGTATTTAGTGATTCTAAGCTGGTAGTCAACCAAATTTAAATCATATTTTAATGTAAATTATCATAATTCAAAAATTACAAGCATAGATGTTTGGACTTAATAGATATGTTCAATGCATTCAATGTCATCCCTATCCCTAGGGAGGAAAATTATGTTTTTAACTCACTAGTAACCTAAGATGTGTTATTAAATCCCCTCAATGATATTGAAGTGAAGGAGTTCTTTATAGAGCTAGTCTCTTATCCTTCTATCCCAGATAATGTAATGAATTTTTAGGTATTTGAGGATGATCATAAAATTATCCAATTCCTTAATAATGTTGGGTTATCCGAAGCCCATATAATTGATGATGTAGATAGAGACAATCGTAAAATGTAACTCAATAAGGAGATGATTTTCAATAGTTAATGGAATCACATCTTAAATGGGATGATTTCATTAGAAAAGATGTTTTATACATTTATCCCGACACACTAAATTAATAATCCCAAGTTTGTCAATACAAAATATCTAACCATTAATCTTACAACTCAAGAAAAGCCCTTAAACATAGGCCCTGATTGGATGAACCTAGAACTCAAGAAACTTTGAAAGCTCTTGCTAAGATATAAGGATGTGATTTTATGGGCCTATGGAGACATCAAAGTCTTCAGCCTAAAGGTAATTACTCACATCATTATATTAAAACTTGACCAAAAACCATTTAGGCAAAGCTAGAGGCCTGTGAACCCAATCATGGAACCCTTGATATATAAAGAGGTTTATAAATTAGTTTTAGCTAGAATAATCTTTCTAATACATCATTATACTTAGGTATCCAAACTTGTACTTGTGCATAAAAATAATAGATAAATCTATTTATGTATATATTTTCAAAAGATGAACTGAACTTTAGATAAACACAACTATTTGTTACCTTCCCTTGATGAAGTGATTCAAATGGTGAGTGGATCCTGGATGATATCCTTCTTTGATGGATTCTTAGGATATAATCAGGGCCTTTTCAATTCAAAGGATTGATACAAAACCACATTCATGACTAAATGGGGTAAATTTACCTAAAAGAAAATTCCATTTGGACTGATCAATGCCAAAACAACGTTTCAAAGGGATATGGGTTTTGATTTTAAATGTTTAATAGGCAAATACATATTAATTTACATGAATAATAACCATGTTTTCAAAATATAGATCAGATCATGTTTTCCATTTATGGAAAGTATTCGATAGGTGAAGGAGTTATGACATCACTTTAAACCCTAATAAAAACATGTTTGGTTTTACTAAAGGTAAGTTTCTCAATCATATTATCAACAAAGAAGGCATTTATATTGATCTCAAAATAAATGATGTGATTTCTAAATTACCTTTACCTAATTGCAAGAAATAGTTAAAATATTTCTTTAGGAAAATCAATCTTGTTTGCAAGTTCATTTTTGGATTTAACATAATTATAAATCCTTTGAATGCTATGTTAAAATAAGATGCTAAAGTGGAGTGGCATGATGGATCTAATAAGGGTTTCCAATATATAAAATATGCTATCATGGAAGAAATCAAGTTGGTTAGCCCAAACTATATGAAGGATTTCTACATTTATCCTTTCACCTCCAAGCACACTATCATTTCTTATCTCATGTAAATATTGGATGGATAAGAAAACCTTATTGCTTTAATGAGCACCAATATCAAATATGTAGAATTGAAATATTCCACTCTAGATAAGCATGCCTATACACTCATCAAATCTATAAATAAGTTTTGACACTACATTTTAAGAATGAAGTACATGCAATCATGCTAGACCTGACCATCAAACAAATATTGGGTCATAATGAACTAGGTCAATATAGAGGTAGATGGATGACCAAGATTTAGGATTATGATTTGGAAATAAAACCCCCCAAACTGGTTAAAGAACAAGGTCTTACCCAACTAATAATTGAAATTGATCCAAGGATCATTGTGCACTATTTAGACTAAGAGCTAGTACTATACCCAGATAGGTACACCCCGATCATACATTAACTAATCTATGTGAACACACCTCCTAGACTTACTCAAATTTATAAAATATCCCTTATAAAAATCATGGGAAGATACCTTCTCTATGTGAACACACCTTCAAGAAAAATCATGAAGGCATCTATCTCAGATGTTTATAAGAAGTTGAAGCTAAATAAGTAATACAAAAATTCAATGAGAATCGAGGCATTGACCATCCTACAATGAATGTAATGGCACACAAGATACTTTAGGTAGGCTACTAATAGCCTACCTTTTTCAGAGATGTCCATGCTCATGTCAGGACATGCTATTAGTGTCAAACCTCCAATAAAAGGGAAATCTACAATACAATGCCATTGCATCTAGTTAATGAAATAATGCCGTTTGCCCAATGGAGACTAGATTTTGTGGGGGCCATTAACCCCAAATCCTAGATAGGCCATAAGTTTATTCTCATGAACACATATTAATGCAAAATATTGATCAAGGTAATGGAAATAAATAAAATCATTGTGACTAATGTCATCAAATTTATGGAGCACTGTGTAACCACTTGATTCAAAACCCCTATCTCATTGGTATGTTATAATGGTCTTGCATTCCAATTTATAGAGTTCATTAAATTTATGTATGATGAAGGGATCACTTTGATATTCTTATCTAATTACTACCTATAATGGAATGGATTGGTATAGTTTGCTAAGAAAAAATTAATCGATTCCATTAAGAAATCTATAGAGAAGAAACCCTAGGAATGATATTTATTATTGAAATTCACTCTATGGGTTAACCGTACTAGGGATAAATAAGTGATTAATAACTCACCATTTCTACTATTCTATGTATTGGATCCAATTCTTCTAATTATGCTTAGGCTCCCTACCTAAAAGTTTATGTAGTAATATATGGAACATGATGACAAAATGAAATCTAGGCTCTTAGACATTGTCTAGTTAGAAGAAGCTAAGGATGAAGCTTTATTAAATTTTAATAAACATCAGAGAACTATCAATATGGTTTAACAAAAGAGACAAGTTCAATTCTTTTATGATTTCTAATATGGTACTATTACGGGATAAATCCCATGAATAGAAGGGTCAACACACCAAGTTTGATCATCTTTGGATTGACCCCTATCAAATAGATGAGTTACTTGGGGAGAATCCATTCCACCTCAAAGACCTCAAAGGTAACAACCTCCCACTACCTATGAATGGGAAGTTCCTAAAGTATTACTTCTCGATAACCCCACAAAATATAGTTTCAGAGTGACTTTAGTAGAGATGGTAATATATATATATATATATATATATATATATATATATATATATATATATATGAGGCTAGTTTGCTTATGGTTGTGTGTTTGATTTTGGTTGTGTGTTTGACTTGGGTTGTGTTTTTTTTTGGGTGGTTTGTTAGTCTCTCATCAACCTTTCCCTAGTTTCCACCTTCAAGGGATGATATGATTCATAAAGAGGAATCAACCTCAGAAAAGGGTGATAACCACCTTAAAAAATGATGAAAGTATGAGGGGGTACATTCAGGCTTTAGAAACTTAAAAGGTGAACTTTCATTTTGAAACAATTCAAGGATAATGAGTAGTCATTTACTTTTTAGATCTTTACAGACAATGATTAATAATATAACAAGTGGATTTTAGAATAACTATATTTCTCAATAGAATCCATCAAAATTGCACTTATTAAAACTTAATGTTGAAGTGTAGGATCACTAAATTAATCTAAGATCTTCTAAGAATTTAGATCTTTTTGAATATCCCATCACTTATGGCTTGGTCCCAAACCCTCAATGGGAAACACTATAAAATATTTTCATATTTTTTTAAATACTAGAATAAAAATATAGAGTCTAAGTTTTAGTTCTTCCTCGAAAGAGTTATTCATATAACCTCCATCACTGGCTTTTTAGCCAGCTGGGAATAGAGCAAGGCCACGAGTGGGACCATATGCATCTCTATCAAGGATATGGATGCCTGGTTGGTAGTACAAAAATCCCCATACCATTCCCCTCTAATACATATAGCTATTCAATTCCCCCTTTAGAAGTTATACATGCTCATATTGATTCAAACTTGTTTAAGTGAAATTTGAAATGAACTAAGAAGAAAATTATCACCTCACACACTTTAATGGTCTTTTGTGGATATAAATTTTAGTATGTCACTTTGTGAAACTGAATTTAGTGCCTTATTTCTCTATCTATGTCTAAGAATTTTTTTGTAGTCTATGTTTCATGCATGAATGAAGGTTTGCATCTTGGGTTATCAAGTGCTTGACACCACTTTCCTCATAGAAGTTGCCATTTGTTGTGGCCAACATAACCCTTCCTCTGAGAAGTGGGGGAACCCTATTTAAAGTTTGTCAAATTTGACGTTCTTATATTTTCAATCCCTCTATGATCAATATATTTATTTTAGATTCTTCAAATTTATGTTTTGCCCTAGTTTTGACATGCATCTAATGTTTTCATTATGACATTTGATCCTAATTAAGGTCCACCCATAAATTTTGAGCTTAAGTGCGATTGAGTCTTTGCCACATCTTGAAAAGAATAGGAAATTTCACACTTAGAATATTTTTATTGCACTAACTTTTGAATTTTTAGTTTTAGACTTGTTTTAAAGTTCCTAAAGTCTCAGCCTCTTAGAGTAGCAATCTCCTAAATTCCTACGTGGAACCTTATAAATATCTATTGGTGGGTAGGTGAGTTATATTTGTTTACATGGATTCCATTTATACTTATTATTTTTTTGTAGATTTTCATAGGGTGAGTGACCAAATCAGAAAGTATTGCATGGTTCTCACTACCAGAATGGTCAGTCTCTTAGACCTAACAAAGATATTAGAACCTAGGAAAGCTTGACCAATCAGATTACCCAACTATCAGAATGGTTAGTATCCTAGACCTATCAGAGATGTTAGATCCAAAGAGAGCTCAACTAAATGAGAAGGTGCTATGTGGCCCTAGTGATTAGAGATGCCAAAACTCAACCGATCAGATGGCCCCAATGCTAGACACACAAATCTTCTAGACTTGATAGAGATGTCAAAACTTATGAGAGTTCAACCAAATAAAATGATTTAATATACCCCATTATCATAGCTATCAGTCTCTCAAAATTGATAGAGATGTCAAAGTCCAAGAGAGCCTCACCTGCCAAACCATGCCACATGGAACTTTCATACAAATTGATAGATAAGGCTTGAGAATCCCCCAAGTGGTTAGACCAAGGTAAAATCAGATTTAAAAGGATAATAAAAAGATTCCACACATAACTTCATTCCTCCAACTAGTGACTCCTACTTTTGAAAGTGTAAAAATCAAATACTAGGTCAATCTTAGGTGGTGGCTATTACAGTCAGGACAAATCAATTATGGACACATGACATAATAAATAGGCTATGTGAGATGTTATAAGGATGAAATAACCATGTGTATACCATAATCATAACACTAATGGAATTGGGAATTGGGCCCTAATTGGATAAATTACAACATTGCATAATAATTGCCAAATCTAGCACATGGCACATATTTGAAATCACTAAGTTCTAAGTCTAGATTAGGAAATAAATGATAAAATTTAACCATAAAACTAGAATTGAATTTATTCTAAGTGAGGTGATATGAACCATAAATATAGGAGATATGTGTAGATCCCTATAAGTGTCTCTAGGTGATCTCATTTACCATTATTACTCTAAATTCACTAGAGTATACATTCTCAGTTTATACTCATTCATTTTACCTCCTGCCTCCCTTGCTTAGAACTCATGATCTCAAGAAATCCAACCCTTTTTGTAATGACCACTTCATATTATAACTTTAAATCCAATCTTGAGCATAGGGAAACCATGTTCCTAGATGATTTGACATGCTTAAGACATTATAATGAGATGTTCAAGTCAATTGACTTAGTGCCCAAGTCTTTTTCCAATAATGATGAAGATGCGGTAGAGTTCAAAGATGCCCTCTGGGAATATGAGAAGTACATGCTACATTTAGTCATAACTAAGCCAAAATTCTTCCCTTGTGTGAATTTATTTAGTAAATTAGTAATCACTACTAAGTGGGTGCAGGATGGTGTTCATGACCTAGTTTGCTTCATGATTTCTCAACATAAAATTGAAAATATCTTAATAAGTGATTTAAAATCTTAATACAACTTATCAAATTATAAAATCACCTATGATTCAACTATGGTAAGCACATGGACCAACACCTACCATATATGATGTCTTGAAGGACTAAGTAGAGAACCCATATGCTAAATGGGTTAACATTATGGATGTAAAATCCTACACCATTCAAACATTCAAGGAGGGAGTCCACATCAAGATGATACTATTGGACCTATTATTTAGGGACAATTAATTCTTGCATGTTAATTTTTTGTGGGTACCCTTGATGCATATCATCCTCAAGAGTGATCAAGTCTTGTACTTTAGGGGTGATCAATTTAAACCTAATCAAGGTAATAAGAGATGCTTGAGGAGGAGGTAAAGTTTATATGATGAGATAATTGGTGGATATAGTATACATATTTATCACATTCAAGCCTTCTATCTTTCCATCATTGGTTTCTATATGCATGGTGGTCCATGTAGTTTTTATAAAACTATATGACCACTATTATCAAAATCACATTTAGGAGATATTAGAGTCCTTATACCCAGTGTTATACATGGACATCAGTAAGGTAGCCATGCCTCACCTCTTTAAGAAGATAATGTATTATCTCACCCCCATTCGTAACTATTTTTATTGTAGGGATGAAACTATCATTCACATATATAACACCCTCAAGGCTCCCCTCCACCTACCCTATCATGTCACATACTAGATATCAGAGTAAGAGATCACCTACCAACTAGTTAAAGGCATATTTAGTCACTGTGTCAATCACCAATAAAATTCCTACCTATCCTTACCAATAAAAATCAATACCCATGTCTACAAGAGCTTCCCCCTTTGTAGAAGATAGCAGTAGGAAGGGAATCTTATGCCCTAGGTAGTGCTAAACATTGAGACTAGGACCCACATGATGTATTCAAAGCTTATATGGCAAAATATTAAGCCTATATTAACATTAACTATGACCACTATTCCATCATGGATGATGATATATATCTCAACTCAATATATGATCATGAGGTGTTCACCTTGATAGAGGATAATAATAAGAATAAATGAAAATAGGCTCATCTTAGGCCATCTACCCAAGCTGGCCTTACCTCATACACATCAGCTCATCTCAGAGGAGATGTTCAAACAACTCCTCCCCAAATCTTAATGATAATTTTACAAGGGGTCCCTGCTCCTCCTCTATGACCTTCCTCTCCATGATATTCTCCTCCACATACCTCTTCTCTAGCTCCACCACCTCTCATTATTCAAGCAAACCAACCTCAAGTAGTTTAGGCTTGAGTGACTCAACCTCAATTAACTTGACCTTAGGCTATATAGGCACTCATGTTTGATGTTAGTAGTAGCTTGGAAATAAGCCCAAGGTAGTACCAATAATAAATTCTCATGTAGATCCCTCTCCACGCTCCCTCCATTCCTTAGTATCCTAGTAGAATGCCCCCTAGTTTCCCTTATCCACAACAACCTGCTCTAGTTTTGCCCCCACTTTTACCTATTCTACCCATTACACAATTCATCCAAATGCCTTTGGATTTAGATATTTACAATATTTTCACCTCCTACTTCCTATATTCTTAGTCCATTTAACAAGTATGGATATTCGTGGTTCTCTTACTAGTTCTTTCACAGGTTTATATATTTGTAGGTGCCCCATATTTAGAAAATTATGCTACCTCCCCAATAATAAGTGCACCTATGTGCAAAATTCACTCAACCTTGACCACATCAGTGACACATAAAAGTCATCCAATAGATTCTTTAGTTGAAACTTGTGCCTCATCTACTCTTGATACTTCTATTACAACTCAAGTTAATCCAGGCAAAAGGCCCAGAAAGAAGTAAAAGGAAACTCATCCTTAGCCTCCTACACCACCCCTATTACTCCCTATATATTTCTTAGGCTTCCCTTTTCCATTATCTTAGGTGCCTAGGGAATTGGTTTTAACTAACCAATTTCCTCCCTTCTATGAAACCTCTCCTTGGTGTCATTTCCCCATAAGTTACCTTGACCCAGAGTCAGTGGTAGGCACAAATGTTCCCTTGGGCTTCACCTTTCATCTTGCCCCCTTTCATACCCATGCCTTATCCTCCTTCATAAATCTCTTCCTTCATTACATCCATTTCATTTATTCCTCCTCCATCTAGACCTACACCTATCACATCCATCTTTTCCACCCCAATAACACCCTCGTCTACCCTAGGAATAGCCATGATGTCATAAGCACCTAAGATGACTATGCAAGGTGATCTTGAAGTCTAGTGGGACTTCAAATGGATCAAGAGGAACATGAGGAGGATCCTCACCTAGAAGTTCATCTAAGAGGAAAACCCTATGGTATATAAAACTCAACATTACCTCTTCTCCCTTAGCAAAGTAAAGACATTCATGAGATAAGAGAGGGTGGATGAGGACCTAGTCTCTATACTCTAAGATGCACATGATATGTTAGAGAAGTTGATGGAAGGCATGAAAAATTAGGTCTAATTAATTGATGCATAGGTGAAGAGATCCTTCTCTATGGAGATGATCAGGTGATTTGAATAAACCCTCATATATATTTTCTCAGCTCTGGGATAAGTGTTTAAAAATCTAGTGGATAACAAGACACATATTCTAAGGGCCCAAACGTATCTATAGAGAATTTCTCTCATTGAGATCAAGTGAAAGAATCTCCCCATGATCATATACAAAGGCATGTTACCATAGTTTAAGCTCATGCCAACCTTGAACTTGAGCCTTTATCAAACATATACTGGCAGTATGAGGGCTTTAATCAAAGAGTGGTTGAGCCTGATGTAGATAGTAGTAGAACATCTAGAATTAAGTAGAGAAAAGATGTTTTCCTAATTCAAAGAGTTAACATCACTATGATATTACACATAGATGACACTCTTCTACATAAGGTAACTTTGGAGTTCACTTGGGTCACTTCAACTAGGTCATGAGCAGGAAAGTGACAAAATCCAACAAAGTTGGAGCCTAGGTGGTGCTAAAATCTCAACTCAGTCTACTACAAGCATCATCCAAGTCTCAAAGGTCAAAGTGTCCATGGAGGCCCCATTCAAATTATATCAAATAATAGTGGCTCAATCATAGGTGATCTTTTGAGAGATACTAATGAATTTGGCTAAGATAGATTGGGGTTTAGCTTGGTGGTAGTTTCACTGGCCTCCAAAGAGGCACAATCTAAGTAGTTAGGAGGTAGTTCATCTATGGTTCTTCCACATATCAATTAGGTGGGCCCTTAGGTATATTTTTAGGGGAGTGGAGGATAATCTACCCATTTTTAAATATGTGTAGTTGTATCTAACTTTGAGAGGCCATCATGGCCAAAGATGGGAATCTCATGCTATTTGGAGGTGAGCCCCATCCTCTATATATTAAAAATTTTAATCTTTTTGAAAGGTTAATGAATTTGGTCTCAAAAAGATGTTGGAATCAAGATAGGATTAAACCTACCATTCATTCACCCTTTTGAGCTTTATGTGTTTTCCATGGTTGGAATTTTTCAAAGAAACTTTGTTTTGATGAATGCAATTTCATGCTTTCTATTGAACTGGTTGGTTTGTTTTCTAATGTGTTAGTCATTTTAGTTTTGAATAAGTGTTGATGTTAAAGAATTGAATAAGTGATTTTTTACTCAAATAAATACAACATTTATAATGTATTTTTTTTCTAAGTCATTTTTAAATCTTTCTCACTTTTTTCGTTACAAATTATATTAAGAAATCTGTGTTACCTACTACAGGCTCTTTTAAATGTTGATATTTAGTGAAGGATTTATAAATCAAGAATTCCTTTATGTTTTCATTAGACCTATTTCCCTATGTAAATATGAATCCAAACCCTCGATGAAACTTGGCACATAATGGTACAACTGTTACAAGGCACAAATTTAGTTTGGTTTTTTAAGTGTTAACATATTTTACACTAAGAATCATTTCTTTTCTACCATACCTTGCCTTCCCATTTTATGTTTAATTTTAGAGTCAAAATACCCTTCCCCAATTTTAGAGATTAGTGAGGTCTGACTTAATGACAAATAATTAATAAGGTTTTATTTAGTGGGTAATGAATTCTAAGTGTAGAAACATGTATCTTGAGCCTCTGATGATAATAATAATTATCTTGTAAGTAAAACAAGTTTAAACTACTTGGTCCTTAGACTGAACCAACATCAGTCCTAAAATTAATGAGGGGATATATTTATCCCATGCATTGTCTCCCACTTTCCTCTTCGGAACACTCAATTGATGAGTGCCTTTGGACACCAATATATCGGGGTTGACAACATGTGCATGACCCAAGTTGATAACCTTCAAGGTGAAAATGAAACCTAACAGGTATAGGTGGCTGTTCTATAAAAGATTCTATATCTTGAACCAAATAGAAGTTGAGAAACTAGAACAAAAGTGTTGATAATAATGTCTAGATCTTGATGGTAGTATACAAGTTGACAAAGAGTTATTTTATATAATTTGATGAATCAAGATAAAACATTATCCTATATTTTTTTACAATTATACATGTCATATCTGCCCGTGCATTATTGAATAAGATAACTATTTTTTCTTCTTTACATTTCAATTTTCAAAATATTATTTGGCATTCTACTTGTATATATTTAGCATATTCTTAGATTCAACATAAGTATCAGAATATCATAAATATAGATTCAATAAATTAACCTAATTTATAATAACTTAATCTATAATTGATTAAGTTATTCCCCCTACTTTAATTCTAAAAAGGGTTAAAAAAATCTTAGAGTAAAAAGTGCAAAACTACTAGTTCAACCATAAATGTTGAAGCTATATCTTCATTTGTTATAACGATGTACGAGAATGAAAATACGAATATTAATAATAGGAACCTATTGGAAGACATGCCTAAGACACATGCCTTGTGTAAAAATTGGAGCTCTATAGAAAGAAGTGATAGAATTTAAAAGGCATGGAAAATAATCCTTGGCAACCCTCCTATAAATGTAAAGGAAAATATAGATGTTTTACATTATTCCTTTGTTGATGTAATAGCTCACTATTGAGCACATTTTCTAGAGGAGGTTACAGTGAGATCTAAGAAATTGGATGTAGAGTTAAAAGAGCATAATATATCTACAATAATTAGGATGATATATTTTGTATGGATAATGATAGATTAGATAAAAAAACATTGAATTCATTATCAACTTTTATATATTCACACAATGACTATCTTTACAGATCACCACTTGTTAGTTATTATTTATTTACTATGTCTTATTAATAGTCCACTTTGCACACTAAGTTTAGTGGTTACTAATTTTTAGTTTTTTATAGTTTATTAATGATTAATTACTTAAACATTGTGTCATGTTTATGTTTTAGGATTATTTTAATGTTAAACTAGGTTTAAGTTAGTAATATTCTAATTTGTTGGTAATACAAATATTTTTATATTTTCATAGTGATTTAATATGTGTATTTTATAATTTCATATTGACTTAATAGGTGTCTTTTATAATTAAGATTTGTGTCAAATGTTTTTTAAAAGTGGCCAAATCATTTTAGGTTTGAAAAACCCACATACATGTGTAATAGGTTTGAGTATATGGTATGTTATAGTAGTTCAAATTTTTTTAATATAAAGTCATTGTGTTAATTATTTATTTATTTTTCCAATCTAAATATAATTTTATAATGTCATATAGTTTTATATTTTATGTCAATAGTTGTCAATATCAGAGTTAAGGATTAAAAAATTACCTTGTATGGGTGCGTGATTAGGTGAACTCAACATTCTTGTGTTAAGTATGTAAATTTTATAGGGGAGGGGGAGAGGGTTAGGGTTTAAAATCCAACATTACATGCACTTGAGTTTAAATTTTTAATCAACTGAGTAAGTATAAACTTAGTAGAGGTCAAAGGCAATGGAGGTAAGAGGCCTTATAGTGATCTCTCATCAACCACTAATGACGAGGCTACACTATGTTGTAGTGACATACGTTTTAGTATTTTCATATTATATTATGTGGTGTGAGAAAAATCAATCCCTATCATGTTGAAAATTTTGAAAGATTCATATTTTAAAGATCCACTTTTTGAAGATAAGAAGAGATATTGAGGTAAACTCAATGTGGATTATTGTCTAGATAGTTTAGGAATTTTAGAATTCAAGAGTTTTAGGAAGGGGTCCAAGAACTCAAAATTTCAACTTAGGAGTTACACCTTTAAGAGGTTTAAGAGATAACTTGATGGAGTTGTACTTGGTCCAAATATTTTTTTAGAGATAATATTTTGAAGAATGTGTGATTCTTTTATCCCATGTTCACACTAAAAGGGGAATGTTAGAAATTAGTGTTTAGTCATGTGAGAAAATTAATAATATATTTGTAAGAGTAGGAGTGTGTAAGATATTTTAAGTATTAGTATAAATAATCATATGTTAGAATATATTATTAGTATGAATAGTTACATGAGTCATTTTAATGTTAGAGGTACAATCACTAGGGGTGAATTAGTGAGCCCATATATTTCAATTTCAATTAGTCATTTAAACTATTAACCAATCAACATAAATCAACTTGATTAAGCAAAATTAACAAGAGAGCTCATTCATTCAATGTATACACAATATCAAACACATAACACATGGTTCCAATGGGAAACCCTTATGGGGAATAAAACCCACTCTCAAGCCTACAACACTTGGACTACTTATCCTATAAGGTTTTACAAACTAGAGACTGATCATGTCTTTTTGACCAAGATTAAGTGAAACACCTGTTCCACAAGGAGTATCTACCCCTAAGATGATCAAATACTTTAGACCACTTGCCTTTAGTGAAACACCTATTTCATAAGGAGCAACTACCCCTAAAGAATACCAATTCCTTTAGACCCTCCTTTAAACACCTCCACCTTTGAAATAATGTCTTCAACACCTGATGATGTAACTCTAATTATCACTCTTCACCTTCAATCAACACACCCTATTTGGCCAAATCACATTACATACTTGAACCAACACATAAATATCAAGTAGGACACATTAAATATGCAAACTAACCCCAATCTTCAACTCTGCACACTTAATGCATCCTTCATAGAAACAACTCTATCAAAAATTTAACAACATAATCAAATGATCATACACATATTACACACATTTATCTACCTCTAAAATCAACCACCAATCTCACATAGATATCAACAATCCTTCACTCACACATAAGGCATCCAAACCATCCTTTTGGATCACTCTAGACCACTTCGCTCATGCTCAACATGTAAGAACACTATTATGACATCATAAATATGACCTACAGGTCATACACATATTCCTTAATCTAATATAATTCTCAACCCATCTATTAGGCACACTCATCCTCTCCACTTCTTCACTTCAATGTTCACTCCTCTCCTACAAACCTAGAAACAATCTCATTTGATTTCACTATATATAGAGCCTTCATGATAAATAACTTCTTGGTAAGCCATTAGAATTTAATTAACCATTAAGGATTATATCACATCAATAAATGGATCAATATAATCCACAAAGGTTATTCATATCATCTATGGGTTACCCTTAAATAGTTACACCTTTCAATAAGGCCCTTGTAGCTCTTATAGGTCTCATGGAGACCTATTCACCCATTTAGCACTTAAACAAGAAAAATAGAAAATCAAGACAAATCAAAAAATCATAGGTCCACTCCACATGATCCCTTTATCACTACCACATGGGTCCATGCCACTTGGAACACCAAATCTAAACTCAAATTTTACCAATTAGGTCACCTTGCTCTTCAGGTCTTTAAACATAGAAAACACAAATTCAAACTATTGAACCAAACATTCAAGTATCTCACATAAACACATGAACAAGTCATATTAATATAACCTCAAATATATCTTCAACATCTCCATGTACCTTAGATACTCCAAAATAGACCAAAAGATCTCAAATTATCACACTCAAGATGACCACTCAAACTGGTCATACACTAAAAAAATACAGTCAAGATAGTTTGAATCTCCACATCTAATCAGGGGCCAAATATGATAATAAAATACTTCTCATAAGTCTTTTATAATTTTAAAAAATTTCAATTCTCATTTTCTTCTTTAAATCTGCTTAGATTACTTTCAACTTGCCTCTACAAGATGGTCACTCAATCTTTTAGTAACCTTCAGGAACACAATCAACTTCTAAGCCTTTTTTCATATATCATACAATTGGTCAATTCTTCATAATACACATAGATGGTCCTCATAGAGTATACAAAACTTCCTAATATATAATTCATCAAGATACATTGAAACAACATCAAAACAATCTCAAACATCCTTCTCAAGTTACTTGCAAAACATAATTGAACACATAATCAACTTTAAACCTTAATATATTTGATTATAAATACTTAAAGATATTTAAATCAAGTTAATTATATGTGACTTAGAGTATTCTACCACCTTAATTTTTATACCATTAGCAAATTTGTTTTGGATTAAAAGAGATGGTCCAAAAACCACAGACTAGTTTTTCCCTTTGCTAAATTCAAATATTCAAAAGAAAATGGTCACAGTTAAACTTCAAACACTATTCTCACATATCATGTCCTCTTATATTTATATAAATATCATACCATAAATATTCTTCAAGATTTAGTGCATAGGCAGTGATTCTCAAATGTTAAACCTTAGTCACTTTGACCTCATCTCATGCAATCTTAAAAGGTTGACTCATTGCACACCATCGATCTCATATACGTAGTTTGGTCTTGAACAGATTTGATCCATTTTTATATACATACACCATTAGATAATTTTTTATGATTTTTTGTGAACCATTATATATTCACTAGGTCCAGATCTTTAACATCATGCAAATTGATTAAGTATAGGGACCAACTGCAATATGCCTAGAGAGCCAACTTTGCATAGATATATCTTTTACCTTGTTCAATATAATGACCTTGAATTTTCACCATATGAACACATTTCATAGGGGAATATAAAAATTTAAAAATATTTTGTTATAACCCTCATGCATGAGAGATATAAAACCATTAATCTACTCACTCATATTCTTCTGCCACAGAGCCAACTATGTCAAAACCTACCTAGAAGGCCAACTTTGGTCATGCATATCTTTTGGCGCGCTTCATTGCATGATCTTAAATTTTGTGAAAATAATTTAGGTATAAAATTGATAAAACCCATATGATAAACTTATACTAAAAATACTACACATGTGAAACATGACTACATCAAAATGCCTACTCAAATTTTCTTGTCACATGTAAATTTGGCTCAGTATGGAAAAACATAGTCAAACTGCCTGGGAGCCCAACTTTACATATGCATATGTTTTGATGTGCTTTGTCACATGATCTAAAAATTAGTGAAAAAAACTAGGAAAAAGAATGATTAAACCCATATGATCATTTTATCCTGAAACCTCCACTCATGTGAATGCTAACCTCATGAACATGCTTACTCAGCTCTGCTTGAGCCCTTTTGAAAATTTGGCTAAGTATGGGAACATAGTGAATTCTATATTAGTAGCCAAATTTTAATCCTCATATATTTTAATGTTATTCATAAAATGACTTGAGATTTGGCACATAACAACTAGGGACTAATGTGATCATAATCATATGACCAACTCTCCTTGATTCATTCCCACATGATAATGGTGACATCATCAAACTGCGTACTCAAAATTTTTTGGCACTAGACCCAAAATGTCTAGATGATAATAATGATCAACTAGATGAAATCCACTCACGAAAAAAAGCACTCAAACCTTATAAAACATCTTAGGGACCCTTTACACATGATCAATATTCCATACTCATCCCTGAACATCTCTAACCATGCCAAAATAGAAGATCAACCAAGCCTCCTTTAAATATACAAGAACAAGCATATTTCATGCTTTGTTATTGTCACTTAGGTTATCAAAGAACTTCATCTACTCACCAGAACATATTCATGAAATCACCATGACACCATTGACAATACTCCAACATTTAATGACTCACTTGACTTAGTAGATAAGTCATAAGATATAATTAAGAACTCCTATTTTATAAGAGAAACACATGTATAAATATCTTTCACATGTTTGAATAAATTCATCAAAGATTTTATTTGTCAAAATCTATGACCAAAATTTAAATATATACATATTATACATGAGTTTGAGGAATAAGTGAGACATTCTATGATATTTTGGGATATATTCAGACATTCTAGATTATTTTGAGGGATATACATATCATATTAGGCATGAACACATGTTCATGTAAGCACTTTTATTATTTTTGTATATTGATGAATGATGGTAAATACATGAGTATTTTTGGTTTATATCCATTTGTAGTAGTTGATAATATTACATATGAACTTGATTTTGAGGTTCCAAAAATGTTTTATTTTTACTCGATACAATGTGGTTAAGGTTTTATGCCACTCAAATTCTAACACAATTTTCAAAATAAATAGTTACCCATTGAATTTCCTTGGGGAATGATCACCCCATGATTTTATGTAGTCCAGTTCGATAAGTGTAAGTTTGATTCATATATTACCATGTGTATTAATACCTTAGCTTTTCAATTTAACTTTTTAATCATTTAGTTTATTTTATATTTCTTAATGTGAAGAGATATTGATCTATACATGTTTCTTGCAAGCTTCATGTGGATTAAATGATAGATTTTGGGTTATATTTATCATCACCAAATGTGGTTATCAAAGGTATCAAATTCACTTTTTTATCCTTTTAATTTAGAATTCTCAATGTTATATGAAAAGAAGGGAATTTTTGGACACATAAATTTTATCTTAAGCACTTTGGAAACATCAACATTAACATAATTTGACATTCTTGGAAATTGCATGCTTATTTTACTATTGAGTACACTTTCCATATATAGATTTACCCATCTATTGTATTATCAACCTACATTAATTATGTACATTTATTCATGATTATTTGAGTCTATACACGAACCTTCCAAAATCATATATAAAATGTTTCCATATTTTAGATCCCTATTTTACACTTTTATAATAGTATTGTTAAACCTAAATAGTGTTAATTATTATATATGCCTCCCTCTTCCATTAGTGTATAGGGTAAATAAACCATTGTTTTAAAAATTTATAAGTCTCCATTAGGTTAACCTAGACATGTTTTATGGTTTGGTCATAAAAAATAATAATGAAGAGTCATATATAAATATAAATCACCCCTAAATTCATTGACACTAGAAAATAACTTATAATACTTGACTATAATTAGGAAAAAAACATATCACTCTCTTAAGACATTATGAAACATAAATACACATTTCAAAGCCTTTAAGGATTAGCCTTAAAGTAGTCGATAAATCAAAATTTTAATACATGAGGTCAAAGTTACATGGTTCCAAGTATCAAAATATCAAAGATAACATTACATTATATACTATTAAATATTTTGCACACATACACAATTTAGATTATTATTTAAATTTTGACCCTCTTCAGAGTATTTCAATTTGCATAATTCTCAACCATTCAGTGGGGAGAAACTAGGGTTATTCTAACCTAATATACCAATCCCATTTCAAGGGAATCATGTTGTGAAAATCACAATTAGGGGTTGGATGGAAAAGACTAAATATAGGGATTTTAGTGCATGATTTGAGAGGTGTACACACATAGGATCACATTTCAAGTGTAGGCTTAGAGATCCCATAGATGTCATACCCACACTATGAATAAGGACAATACTGGTAAAATGTGATAGTTTTGTTTCCTAGAAGTGTCTTACTCAATCAATAGTATATAGGTAGGTTTTTATCTCTTGTTTCTAATCTAAGTGGTTTACGAAACACATACAAAACATTAAAAAATTTAGTGATGGATTATTTGATAAAAAGGAAGGAAATAATAATTAAGTACATCATCCCTATCTTTTTTTGTCCTTTATAAATTAAGTGCAATATATAGTAATGTTTTTTAATTTAAATTAATGTGTTTAATATCGTATTTTAAATAATATGAATTAGTGCATATTTCACTTAATATTTTATCTCTTAGGTGGAAAATAATTAAAACAAATAGTTATCACCTAGGTTATTAACAATGATAATGCTCTATGTTTTCAACATGGACAATATCTCCATTATCTCAACCATCTTTTTGTCATTAGGACTCTTCCATTGATAAATTTCCCATATATTAGTTTTGACCTCCTTAGATGTTTTCACTATCTATTTTACCTCAACCAATAATTTATTATTAATAGGCATATATGAGTAATCTAACATGAATTCTATAGGCTTATATGATACATCTTTCTACAAAACTGATGCTTTCATGTCCATTGTATCAACTCCATGTCTTGTGGTGGCATTCGACTTTGGGATTATGATTAATTTATGTGCATCCTCTTTAATTTCTAAATTTACTCCATGATGTGAAACTCTCATTCTCCTTACATCCTTTGATACCATCTCTTATTATAAGATATTCTAAAAAAGATTGAGGCACTCCCTAATATTGTGAAATTGATCAAAATGAACACAACTTGGGAACTTTATACATTCCATATAATTATGATCCATAATTCCACACTTAAAAAAAGATCCTTGGAAGTTATTTCCACCTCCTTTTCCATTTTTTCATTCAAAATATCTTCCACCATAACTTGTCCTTTGCTAAGGTTGTTATGACTATGTAAAATTTTCTAGTTATTTCTATATGAACATTCTTCTATGGGTACCATGTATTTAATTAATAAAAAAAATTACAATATCATGCATGTACATGTCACAAATATTGCATGACACTTCCTTCAATTATTTAGTATTTTGGAGTAGTGAACAATTCCTTTTTTTGTGTCCTTATCATAACACTTCAAAACATACTAAAATAGATTGCACCATTCTACGTGTGTATTTATTTTTAACATGTGTCCTTTAGTTTCATAATAAGTGCACTATATTCCTATTTATTACTATTGTGAACTAATCAAAGACAAATTTTGAGTTTGCATTGCTATCTTATAAATTTGAGTCTCTAAGAAATAACTCAATCTTGTGTCAATGTTTCCCATGTGTGATATCTAATTATTCATATGCATCAACAAATGAATTCATAGAGAATTATCTTTCAAATGTTCATAAAAAATCTCCCACAAGCCAATGTTCTTGTTATCATGGATGTATATCATAAGATATATTAGATAGAAATGTATTACTTCATGCGTTAAATGTGTGCACACTTTCCATCACATCCTATTAACTTTCCTTGAACACATAAATGTTTTGTAATTTAAATAAGGAATATGGAACTACCTCAATAATGTGGTATTGATCTAGTTGAATTTCACCATAATTTGATTTGAATCAAATATGTGGGCTATGTATGAGCAAAATCTAGTAGCATTATGGAAAATTGATTTTAATTCCTTTCAAGCAAAACCACTCCGTTCATGCACTATTGTTTTTCACATTTGTGAATGTGTTCACTAACATGATTTATATTATGGCATTCCAAAATATTCATTGGCATATCATAATAGATCATTGGTTACTATGGAAATTGATGTTCCTACACACCACCTCCAAAAAATATACTTCCACCACCACTAGTTATTTGGTCCATGGTCTACCATGTGAATTTTTTTTATTTACTATAAAAACATTACTTCATTATGGCCCCTCTTATTGGTATACTCATACTTGACCCACTTTAAGATTATTATTCACAACACTTATAACTATAGACACCTAATTATGATACAAGACACTTTTTCATTATGTATTTTCCTTGTTTTATCACAATCAATTTGCTTGTGTATGATTAGCTATTTTTGGACACATTCTAAACAAAAATAAAATCCAGCATTAGATCTCTCCAAATGTCCTCAACATTCTATCAGATTTATCTCTTTTAAAATTTAAGGTCTTAGTCATCCATTTTCTAAATAATCTACCTTTATTTGATCATCTATTTCTCTTAGGTTAGTTTCAGTGATCTTCCAAATCCATCATATATTCCTTATATTGATTTATCATGCCATGAATTTAGCTTATTGAAATATTCCATGATCAACTTTTTCACATCTTGTCTTAGAGATTAGAAATCACTCTAGTAATTTTACTAAGTAAAATTTGAGAAGTGTCAAGTGACCTAAGTGCCTTATAAGTAAAATGGGTATTCCATTCTTCAAACTTGAGTCACATTGACAAAATATTTTACTACACTTGCAAAAAATATTGTTCCTTGATAATTCAACCATATTTCAAGCCTTGTGACATCTCCAACTTATACCAAAAGAAGGTTTAGGTGAATTCTCATGTAGTTAAATTTCACTTCACTAGGGAGAGAAGGCAAAGCCCTCACTCTAAATATCACATTAAAAAGAGACTACATTGACTCTAATTAAAAGCATGTTGGATATGTAGTTTCAAATCCTCATGGGGTAGTTTGAGTTCAAAAACTAATACATGTCTTGAATTTATGCATTGCAATTGCATATAATTAAATGGCATCTAATAACATGCATGCATATAAAAATATAGAATAATAAATAGTGATATTAAAAATTCAGTGACAAAGGACACATTTTGTAGAAACATGTAATACATATTTGGTGTCCTATTGAATATTACTAGTATTTACTTTAGAGTTTTACATAGATATACATAATACATTCATTATCCTTATTTCAATATCATAATTCCAATACAAAAACTAGGTGTTTCAAATTCTAGCCTTCTTTGTCATTTGATGGCTCTTACTTATTTTGGTCAATTGTTTACTTTGTTTATTCCTACTTTCATGCAATTAACTAAATCTAATAATTATTTTTTACTATTATATCATAGATTTAACTTATGGAATATTTTTAATTTCTTTTGAATGTGTTAATTACTCTTAAACTAAAAATATTTAAAACAATTTGGTAAAGCCGATATTTTAATCATCCAACCTAGGGCTTCTAAAATGTTCATCACCCCTAGGGTCTATTTTTGTGATTTTTTAGTTGAATTATAGTTATTTTTTAAATTATTTTATCAAACCATAGTATTCCATTCACCTCATTTTTCTTTTAATATTTACATCTACCTCTTAGAAAGTGGTGCACCAAACTATTTTCTTTGAATGCAAACACATTCCAAGTGTTTATCTAGGGTTTGATCCTATACTTCAATTTCAAATTATATATTTGTATCTTATTTGTGCCTATTACAATAACCAATAATTGGATTATATTACTTTGTTTTGTTCAATGTTATATCTTATGAAACCTAGGAAACTTATATCTACACTTGCTTATTCTTAACATCCTATTCTTACTCATAAAATTGGACATCATTCTCAACTTTGTCACACTTAATGGAAACATTTTCATTAGCATTAATTCATTCATAAATGTATAAAATCCCTTTGAACAAGATTTACTCCACCAAATAATTCATATTTTTGTCGATATTATTGAGCTCAATGAATATTGAAATGGAATCCTAATTGTAGACACATAAATTTTGCAGAATACAACATTTTTTAACCACTTTATTTATATATATCCTAGCTAATAATTAAACACTTAATGATGAATGTATTTTGTATTTTCCCATTTAATTTGTGATTTTAAATGAATTTATGAATCCCTTTTCCTATCCAATTTACTTAAAACACATTTAAAAATAGATATCTCTAAACCGTTTTGCCATTTTGAGGTTATTTTGAGTGTAGGAAAAGATATATGAAAAATAATATATATTGTTCCCTTCCTAATGATCTTGTCCATTTATATTTTAATGTCTCTTTCAACACCTTTCCTCTTTCTAATTTTTGATTTTGAGTCCCTTTAAGGTCATTTGAGTCTATTGTTTATGTCACTAAGTTTTTAATTCAAATGAATTAAGAGATGCCTTCGTAAAAATATTTGTTAGAAGGAATTTGGGAAAATCACTCAAAAATTTCAAGAGATATACATATTTATACATTTCTAACATTTAATCACTAGAGATATATATGAAGTATTGTTGCATTTGCATTTTTGTTCTAAGGTTAAGCTAGGAAAAAGAACATCTAGATATGCATATCACTATTTCACACAAATAAATAGGTGGGAAAATTACATTAAAGTTTGAACACTCTTCAGAACATTTGAAATGTAATAAAACACTTGGTATTTCAATGAAGATTAACCAAATTTATTCCAATTCAATCTTTTTTTCTTGATTCCCCCGAATTTGATATTTTAGGTGTTTATGCAAGAAACTAAGGTTTGATATTTTAGGTGTTTATGCAAGAAACTAAGGTTTGATATTTGTGAAGGTGGAAAAATATATTGATAAAGCAAATACAATACTTAGGAAAGTTTTAGAGCCTAAATTATTAAAAATAAATAATGTTATTATATTTCATAATTGAGGGAAATGTTTACAAACATTAATTTATACAACTATTAATGACAAAAATATTCCCTATATATTAGGGTACGCATCATCTTATCTCGATGAAAAAGCTATGAAACCTTGGAGATAAGCATGTTACAAATGAACTATAGAAATTTTTAATAAACAAACTTATTTAATAATCCTAACTACCCTAAATAATAAAATATTTCTTAATTACATTTATTTTAAATGGTGAATTAATCACCCCTTAGGCTAAACCTAATATCCCCCCCTTAATTCAACATTGTACCAAGTGAACAAGAGAGAGATTCTCTAAATGCCTTCAATTTTTATGTGCAAGTGATTTAGTAAAAACATCTACACATTGTTGATCTATCAGGTAGTACTAGAGCTAGATGTTGTTGTTCTAAACATGTGCACGAATGAAATGAACTTAAACCTCAATGTATTTGGTGCATTCATGAAATACTAGACTATGAACAAGCTTTATTACTCCTTCATTGTCTACATGAAAAATTGTACGCTGATTTTATGGCATCCCAAATCCTTCAAGTATATGTCTGAGCCAAATCACTCCTCCTATGGCATGATATTTTGATTGTATGGAAGATCTTGAAATGAAAGTTTGCTTCTTAATCCGCTATGATATTGGTATAGATCCTAAAAAGAATACAAATCTTGAGGTATATTTATTGTCATCAATGTTCCTTACATGATTTGAATCTGAATATCCTATTAAAAATAAATTATCATTCTTCTTGTATTCTAGGCCAAAATCCAAGGTTCCTATGATGTATCTTAATACTTGATTTGTTATTTTACAGTGAGAGACTTTGGGCCCTTACATGAACCGAGATAGATAAATGATATCATAACTAATGTTTGGCCTAGTATAAGTCAGGTAAATGAGACTCCCTATCAACTATTGATATAGATTTGTATTTACCTATGGTGATGGATTTGCTCGAGATAATTAAAGTTTTGTCTCCATAGGTGTGTTAATTGGCTTGAAATCCATCATGTGAAACTTATCAAGCATTGTACTAACATATTTGAGCCAATATATAAATATGTGATTTTCTCTCTACAAAAATTTTAAACCAAGACAATAATATAGAAGTCCAAGATATATCATGTTGAATGATCAATTTAGATGTTTCTTTCCTGACTCAATCATATTTATTAAACTACCAGTGATGACTAGATCATTGCCATATAAAACCATGATAACCATACCCCCCCTTGTTTTTTAAGGTAGAGATTCAGATCATATGGACTTATTTTGAATCCTTATTTTAAGATATGCTCATCAATTTTGATGTACCATGACTCGAGAGCCTATTTAAGACCATACAATGATTTGACAAGTCTAAAAACTTTATCTTCTTTATTGGAATGACAAAACCTTTTTGGTTGAGTCATGTAGACTTATTCTTATAAGTGTCAATTAAGAAAGGCACTTTTGACATCCATTTAATGGATTTTATAGCCAAATTATGTAGCTATAGAAAAAATCACATTGATAGTTCTAATCTTTATTGTGGGAGCAAATGTCTCCTCATTGTCAATGCCTTATTTTTGAGCATATCCATTTACAACTAGCCCCACCTTGTGTTTATCGCGACTACCATCTACTTTATACTTTGTCTTAAAATTCCATTTGCATCCAATTGGATTCTTACCTGGTGAAAGGTCTATAAGCTACCATGTTTCCTTCTTCATTACTAAATTATATTCTACATCTATACCATCTTTTCAAGGTTTTGATTATAGGGCTTCCTAAACTGAAGAGGCCTCATTAGATTCAATAATTATACTTATTAAAATTCAAATTGCCTTCTCCTCAAGCTATACTATGAGTCTTAGGTCTAATGATGGATGTCTTTGGAACATCATTTAGTTTAAAATTTCTTAGTGTGCTTGTATACCATTTAGGCATACATTAAGTGGTTCTTGTGGGTGGTGGAGCTACACCATTATTCCCATCATCACTAACATCATTTGGGAGACTACCATTTTTTGCATTATCTATGGGACTAATTTGTTTATTAGGTGAGCCTATAGAAGGGGATTCTACTTATTTCATCTCAAAGAACTCAACATCCCCGCTAGTATAAAATTTTGTGGTTTTTATATCCATGAGTCTGTAGGCAAGTGATTCTTCACTGTACCTTAAGAACACATACTTTTTATCTTTTATATCATGTTTAGTATGTTCTAATTTGGGAATGTCTATATTTACTTGGCATCCAAAAAATCAAAGATGTGTTATATATGGATTTTTCCCTAACCAGGCTTCATGTGGAGTTATTCCATCAAGAGCTGTAGTGGGAACCCTATTGAGTAGATATATTTTTGTCTTTACTAATTCTACCCAAAATGCCTTTGTTAAACTTGAATCATGTAGCATACATCACACCATTTTCATGATAGTACAACTCCTCTATTCATCAACAATATTTTGTTGTGGTGTATGTGGAGGTGCCATTTGATGATAAATGTTGTTTTCTCTTAAAAAACTATTTAAAATCATTACTGGTGAATTATCCCCATGATATGAGTAGAGGGTTTTGATTTTTTGACCAAATTTAGTTTCAATAGCTATTTTTAAATTTTTGAAAGTTTCAAAGGCTTGACTCTTTGTTTTCAACAATAGACCCACATTTTTATGGAATAATCATCAAAAAGAGAATAAAGTAATTAAACCCAACATTACTAGGTGTCATCAGTCTACACATATTGGTATGTACAAGATCAAGTTTTTCATGGGCCTGATATGTAATTTTTTGAAATGGAGCTCTATATTATTTACTTGATAATCAATCTTGACATTTATCTGTACCCTTTTTAAGAGGTTAAAATCCTCTTACTATGTTGTAGCAGTGGAGTGTGTCAAGATATCAAAAACTAATGTAGCCAAATATTCTATGCCATAATTGTGTTGAGTCTGTGTCCTTTGTTATGAATGCTTAATTATTTTTCTAAATGAAATCAAGCTAAAACATATGGTTCAATTTGGATGCTCATGAAACAAGTTTTAAATTTTTAAATTTATCTATGATCAAACACATTTTCTTTCCACCTTTAAACTCAAATTCAATCTTCAATTTATGGTCTAAGAGTGGACTAACTAATAACAAATTTTTGGTTAAATTAGGTACATAGAGAACATATATGATTTTACAATTTTGTGTGCCTAGGGGTAAGAAAATGTTGCCAATTCCTTACACACTGTATAAAGTATCATCACCTAAAGAAACATGATTCTTATTGGGTGTGTACTTTAATGTGAAAAACTAATCTTTTCTACTTGTCATGTGTTAGGTTTCACCCGAATCAACATACCAGATGTCACTTTGTGATGTGTATTCTTTATGAAAATTGGTAGAATAAAAAATATATTTATCTTCATCATTGTAATTTTTCAACAATGTTACCTTGTATTGTTTCCTTCTACCAAATGATTTTTTTTCTATCTTGGTTTACTTTGAGATGAAGGGGAAAATTGTTGGTTTGTGGGCTTCTAGCCACTATAAGATTCCTTTTAGAATTTATTATACCAATAATATTTTAACTCATGTCCCTCATGACCTCAAATGAATATATATATATATATATATATATATATATATATATATATATATATATATATATATATATATATATATATATATATATATATATATATAAAATTTACCCCCTTTTTAATTCTATTGAGGACTCTATTTTGATGATGGATTTGAAGACTTGATGGGTTTCTTGCCTTTTGATAAAGTGAGAACATGTTTTTCTCCTTCTTCTTGAGTACTGAAAGACTATTCTTATTGAAACATGTTTACCAATTTTTAAAAACTTAGTTTTTGTTATAAGATAATTAAATTGGTCAAAAAAATCATATATGAGGATGGCAGAGCTCTCAAGATAATGGGTACAAGAGAGTCATTTGAAATTATTTCACCCAATGATTTTAGTGATGCCCTTAGTATTGTAACATGTCTAAGAAAAGCCTCAACATTTTCACCTAGTCTTAATTTCAGAGAGTGAAGTTGAATCTATAGGTGTATAATAATGCTCTCATTTTTTGCCTCATATATTATTTGTAGCTTGTCCCAAGATTACTTGGTGGTTTTGGCTTCATGGATGTGTGGTTGTACTTAATATGATACCCCCAACATTATGATCAATTTTGACTCCTGATTGGATTTATCATATTTATGACATTGGTCAACATTTATTACATGTCAAGTGTAGGTACCATCTATAATGGGCCAAATTTATTCAAATTCTAGTTGAGTTCTAATCTTTGTCTTCTAAGTAGAGAAATTATCACCTTTGAGTAACTGAGAATTTGATAGAAAGAATTTTGGACCCTGTGCAACCATTATTAATAATTCAAGTGATGGATTGGTTCTTTATCATCCAAGTAGATAGGTATCCCTTCCTATATACTATTAGATTTATATATAAGACCTTTACATATATGAAACCTTCTTATATACCCATCAATACACAGAATAAGCTCACCCTTTCTATACACCCATTAGTATGTGATACCTAGATAATATTGAAAAGGGTTCATGTAATCATTAGCACCTGCTTAGATGGAATTCCTCATACTCATGTGTAACCACAATATATAATTGGAAACTCCAACTTAAATATTTATGCTTTTTGATTGTAATTAATGGGTAAATAAAGGGAAGGTTTATGATTCTATGTGCCTTATTTCTTCCTAATGATTTAAAGGGTTGATGCCCAAACATCATTATTGTAGCTATGTTAGGTTATGCACATTGTAACTTAAGCATGTCAAATTTACCTATAAACATGAGTTAGAGGCATCACTTACACTGAACATTATGAATGAGTTTAAAAACTCATGATTTTGTGAAAAATAAATAAATTTACAATTTATTGCAATACAATCTAAAAATAAAATTTAAAATGCTTTAAAAAAAGAAATGTGCACTCTTTTTCCAATGAAATTTTGTGTTTGGGACTTTTTTTTCCCTTAAAAAATGATTTTTTATTTATAAATTTAGTGGAATATCTAAGTTTGGGACTTCCACTAAACTTTCCATTTGGAGGGATTTGATATTTTCACCTTTTGTAAATGAGAGTTTTGATAAAAGGATAACTTACCAATTGGATTATAGGTGGTTTTGAGACATTTTTCCAATTATTTTAACTTTAATCTGGGAAAAAAAACTAAATTTATTTTAAAAACACACCTTATGAAGTGGGATTCATCTTGGATCTCCTTGGTTAACAAGTCATTCAACTTTATTTACTCCACTTTAATCTCCCTTTGCTCTACTTTGTAACTTGAATTATAAGCCAACTTTGTAGCACCAAAATAGATGTAAAAATATTTATATATCTATATGTTACGATTATAGGTGGAAGTAGATGAAGAAAATAATCTCAAATAGTCCTCAGATCTGAGAAATTACTTTTGTATGGCCTGTAATAGAGAAAAATTAACCTGTTAGTCGATCTACTAGTACAAATTACTATCACCTTTGAAGATCCTGAAATGTTGTAAGACCACATGAATATGTGTAATTCAAATATTGTGATGATTTATCACTAAAAAGGGATCATTCTCTAAAAACTATATTCCAAATTTTTTGAATGTATGGCTCATACTATTAGAAACCATCCAACTATAGAGATTGGTGAAGGATATATTGCAGGAATCCAAAGGATGGTACAAACTAATGAAAAAATTTACATCCTAATTCCATAATGTAATTAGGGGAGTGACAAAGCCTAAAAACAATTTGAAGTCTAAATGATGCTTCTATGAAGAGATGTGAAGAAAAAATGATCAACTGTAGCTTGCAATATTTTTTACAAGGGACTAGGGAATGGTTTTGCCTCCAAAAGTATGTATGGCCTGGTCCAAATGAGAGATATAGATTATGAAACATGAGGGATAGATTAATTTACCACATCTAATTATAATCACCTTCCTATGACTTATGTACAACTCATACTAAAGAAAATAGTATAAACAGTGCATAAAAATAGGTTTTCACAAACTTTACAAGTGTACTATAATTATTTCAATAGAGTCTAGTTTTGAAAAAAGATGTTGATCCTTTTTTAATCTAATTCAAACATTTATGGAGTGCATGAGCTTCTATTGGATTCATCATAGTTTTAAAACATCTAGCTCTAATGCCATATATTATGGAGAAATAATATTATTATATATCATAATTAAGGGAAATGTTTACAAATATGAATTTATACAAATATTAATGCCAAAAATATTCCTTATATATTAGGGTAGGCATTATCTTATCCTGATGTAAAAGCTATGTAATCTTGAAGATAAGCACATTAAAAATGAAATATAAAAAATTAATATAAACAAACTTATTTAATAATCATAACTACCTGAGTAATAAAATGTTTCTCAATTACATTTATTTTAAATGGTGAATTAATCACCCTTAGGCTAAACCTAATATTAGTATAAAAGGAAATGATCAAATAATATGGACCAAAACTATCTTCCATTCATGCCCTACTTATATCATTCTTGTCCCAATTTAGAATAACATATCAACTATCAAAAAAATAATTTTTCCACAGGGACATGATTAACCCATAGGGTTTAAGATCGACTAATGTTCATATCTTGAGCCTATTGATCCTGTTTGAAGCTAAAAATCACATACTAGTTAATTAGTTTGATTCAAGCACATGGTCAACCAACAGGGATCAAGAAAGATTGACATTATTGTCCAACTTATGATGATACTGTCCTAAACAAAAATCAATCATGAGATCTAAAATAAATGATTCACAGTCACTGCATAGCTTTCAATCAACAAACCACCCTACATATATCAGGGAGGTGTAATAAATAACCTAAGTCTTTCTCTACCTTAGTAAATTTGTTATTGCACTTGTCAAATTTTCTTATCAAAATCATAATTGTTAAATCATAGTTTGTGATTATTTCTACCAACTTGTTAGGGTGTGGAGCTAAAAGCTTCAACTGTTTGCACACACATGAAGAAAGGATGCTGAAGAACTAGAGCCACCGGCGTCAGCAGTATGACCAACGTCGGTCAGATGCAGTGGAGAAGGAGACCAGCGACGGCAGAGAGTCGGCTGATGTCGGCAGCACCAGACAAGTAGGGACCAGTGTCGGTCGCCTGTGCGGTCTAGAACTACTGTTTACAAACAGTCAGTTAGTTAAACCGAGTGTTTGCATGCTAAGAGACTATTTTAAGTCGCGAGCTGTGTGTCTAATTTTAGTAGTTAGATGTCTATTTTTGTAACCATGGATTTCTATTTAAAGAACCATGAGGCATGTATTGTAATTATCAAATTGATCAAGTAAGAGCATTGAAGCAAGCAAGGTCAAGGAGATCTACAGGTGTAAGGTCAAGGAGATTAGCTATAGCATTCAAGGAGGGATTGTAACTCAGGTTTTAGAGTTGGTTTTGTGTTGAGAAAGAGAGAGAGGGAAGAAGGTCTTAAGGTGTGGCAAGCCTTTGAGGTGGAGGGAGAAGTGGCATCTTCCTTATTTGTATTTTCTTCTAGTATTATCTAATACAATTGTGTGTATTGTCTCTCAAATTCTTTGTTGTCTCATGTTTCTAGTTTCTTAATCATTCTGGTATAATTTCCGTGTTCAATTGCTCATATATAAGTAATCAATTGTGCTACCGTTGGATAAGGGGCCTCCTAACAGTTGGTATCAGAGCTACGGTTTGTAGGAAGCAGGTTATTGTTTTTGATTACAGGGCATTCACAGGGTTTTCTGATTGAGTGGGAGTTTAGCAATGGCAGAAGAAAGCAAGCTACGAATGGAGAAGTTTAACGGCAAGAATTATCAACATTGGAGGATGCAGATTGAGGACTATCTGTATCAGAAGGATCTGTACTTACCGTTGGGTGGGGTTGCATGCAAGCCCACAGATATGAAGGATGAAGAATGGAGTGTTCTTGATCGGAAGGCTCTTGGTTCCATAAGGTTGAGTCTTGGAGCTTCTGTGATTTCTAGCTTATCACAGTGCAAAACAACGGAAGAGTTGATAAAGTCCTTGGCAAATTTATACGAAAAGCCCTCGGCTTCTAATAAGGTATACCTTATGAAGCAGCTATTTACTTTACAAATGCAGGAAGGAGGTTCGGTACATACTCATCTCAGTGATTTCCATGGTTTGGTAAACCAATTAGCTTCAGTCAACATTGTTTTTGATGATGAGGTAAAGGCTCTCTTGATTTTATGTTCTTTGCCTGAAAGTTGGGACGGTATGGTTATGGCAGTAAGTAACTCTGCATCTGCTTCTAAAATCTTAAAGGTTGATGATGTTGTGAGTGTGATTTTGAATGAAGAAATACGCAGGAGAAGCATAGGTGAATCATCAGGAAACGCTCTAAGTGCGGAAAGCAGAGGAAGGCAAAAGGAGAAGATTGAGCAAGGGAAATCAAGGTCGAGAAGGAGATCCGAGTCTAAAGGTATTACCTACTAGTTTTGTGGAAAGAAAGGACATACAAAGAAGGAGTGTTGGTTGAGAGATAAAGAGAATCAACATGCAGGTATTGAAGAAGCAAAGGATGCAAACGTTGTGGTACAGGATGCTCTCATACTTTCTTTGGATAGTCACGTAGGATCATGGATATTAGATTTTGGTTCATCTTTTCATGCATCCCCAAACAGAGATTTGTTTCATGAGTATGAACAGGGAGATTTTGGAGTTCTTTATTTAGGGGATGGTACGCCTTGTCAGATAGTTGGCAAAGGGAAAGTGCAGTTGAGATTGTAGATTGACAACACATGGGTGTTGAAGGAGGTCATGCATGTTCCAATTCTGAAGCAGAGTTTGATTTCTGTAGGAAGGTTGGGTGATGAGGGATGCACAATAACCCTCACAGCGGATTCTTAGAAGGTTACCAAGGGAGCACTTGTTTTAGCAAGAGGTAAGAAAGTAGGTACTCTTTATCTATCTACTTGTACTACTGATTCCACTTCTAGTGCAGATTGGAAGATGTGGTCTAATAGGCAGGGTCACATGAATAAGAAGGGAATGGAAGTTCTTGACTCAAAAGGTATGTGTTCAAATTCAGAAGGCATGGATAGAATTCATTGCAGGAAAAGGAAATTTGAGGCTTTTGACAAGAACAGGGATGTCTTGGTGTTCTTGGAGGAGATGAAGGCCTTAGAACAGTTACAGGCAGTAAATAAATCTGACCAGGGCAGCATGGATAGATATTTGATCCAAGAAGAGCTCGCAGATGAAGAATTCATCACTCATGGGAACACATAGGCACCGATGTCAGTTACTTGGAACCGACGTCGGTCATCCAGACACCGACTTCGGTCTTGTGCAGACCAGCAGGGTTGGTAGGTCGGGCAGGATAAGTTCGACGTCGGTCATTAGGACCGACGTCGGTAGGGGGGACACCGGCGTCAGCCAGGGGTAACGACGTCGGCAGTCAGGATCAGTGCAGGGAACCGACATCGGTCGGGAGCAGACTAAGAGTTGGCCGAGATCGGTCACTGGAACGGATGTTAGGTGGATCTATGAGTCTCAAACACCCATACAGAGGTCAGAGAAGGTATGTGAACCTCATATTCGTTGTTCACCTTCTTTATATTGCTTACTGTTAGTCATGAACTAGGAAGATGGAGGAAGTAATGCAGGTAGAATCCAGAAACAGTGGGAACTTGACATGGATGAGGAGTGTGAGTCCTTGGAGTAAAGCCAAACAGGTATTTGTTGGTGGAGTTGTCAGCTGGATAGAGGGATGGATTCCCGTTTTAGAGAAGAGAGTGGATGGACATCTGAGATAGAAGGCTATGGTATATGGTCTTGAGTTAGCTGCAGGGCAATGGAGGTTTGACCATTGTATTTTATCTTTACCAGGTTGGATAATATTAGCTACATTATCCTGTTACTGTATTGTGTTACTTTTTGCAGGGTTGCATATACAGGGAGTTTTCTGAGCTAAGGGTAGAGTTGGTTCAGAACTATGTCATGAAGAATTTGGGAGCAGCAAAGTTCTTGTGGCATAGGTGACAAGTATAGCATCACAGGTTTGCGTGGTGGTTGGTCTTCAAGGGTGACTTTGAAGAGGAATACAGAGCCTAAGGAACAAAATAGATGGTGTACAAGTACAAGTACAGGTTGCAGCTGTTTATCTCCAAGTGGGAGATTGTTAGGGTGTGGAGCTAAAAGCTTCAACTGTTTGCACACACATGAAGAAAGGATGCTGAAGAACCAGAGCCACCGGCGTCGACAGTATGACCAACGTCAGTCAGATGCAGTGGAGAAGGAGACCGGCGACGGCAGAGAGTCGGCCGACGTCGGCAGCACTAGACAAGCAGGGACCGGCGTCAGTCGCCTGTGCGGTCCAGAACTGCTGTTTACGAACAGTCAGTTAGTTAAATCGAGTGTTTGCATGCTAAGAGACTATTTTAAGTCCCGAGCTGTGTGTCTAATTTTAGTAGTTAGATGTCTATTTTTGTAACCATGGATTTCTATTTAAAGAACCATGAGGCATGTATTGTAATTATCAAATTGATCAAGTAAGAGCATTGAAGCAAGCAAGGTCAAGGAGATCTACAAGTGTAAGGTCAAGGAGATCAGCTATAGCATTCAAGGAGGGATTGTAACTCAGGTTTTAGAGTTGGTTTTGTGTTGAGCAAGAGAGAGAGGGAAGAAGGTCTTAAGGTGTGGCAAGCCTTTGAGGTGGAGGGAGAAGTGGCATCTTCCTTATTTGTATTTTCTTCTAGTATTATCTAATACAATTGTGTGTATTTTCTCTCAAATTATTTGCTGTCTCATGTTTCTAGTTTCTTAATCATTCTGGTATAATTTACGTGTTCAATTGCTCATATATAAGTAATCAATTATGCTACCATTGGATAAGGGGCCTCCTAACAGTTGGTATCAGAGCTACGATTTGTAGGAAGCAGGTTATTGTTTTTGATTATAGGTCATTCACAGGGTTTTCTGATTGAGTGGGAGTTCAGCAATGGCAGAAGAAATCAAGCTACGAATGGAGAAGTTTAACGGCAAGAATTATCAACACTGGAGGATGCAGATTGAGGACTATCTGTATCAGAAGGATCTATACTTACCGTTGGGTGGGGTTGCATGCAAGCCCACAGATATGAAGGATGAAGAATGGAGTGTTCTTGATCGAAAGGCTCTTGGTTCCATAAGGTTGAGTCTTGGAGCTTCTGTGATTTCCAGCTTATCACAGTGCAAAACAACGGAAGAGTTGATAAAGTCCTTGGCAAATTTATACGAAAAGCCCTCGGCTTCTAATAAGGTATACCTTATGAAGCAGCTATTTACTTTACAAATGCAGGAAGGAGGTTTGGTACATACTCATCTCAGTGATTTCCATGGTTTGGTAAACCAATTAGCTTCAGTCAACATTGCTTTTGATGATGAGGTAAAGGCTCTCTTGATTTTATGTTCTTTGCCTGAAAGTTGGGACGGTATGGTTATGGCAGTAAGTAACTCTGCATCTGCTTCTAAAATCTTAAAGGTTGATGATGTTGTGAGTGTGATTTTGAATGAAGAAATACGCAGGAGAAGCACAGGTGAATCATCAGGAAATGCTCTAAGTGCAGAAAGTAGAGGAAGGCAAAAGGAGAAGATTGAGCAAGGGAAATCAAGGTCGGGAAGGAGATCCGAGTCTAAAGGTATTACCTGCTGGTTTTGTGGAAAGAAAGGACATACAAAGAAGGAGTGTTGGTTGAGAGATAAAGAGAATCAACATGCAGGTATTGAAGAAGCAAAGGATGCAAACATTGTGGTACAGGATGCTCTCATACTTTCTTTGGATAGTCACGTAGGATCATGGATATTAGATTCTAGTTCATCTTTTCATGCATCCCCAAACAGAGATTTGTTTCATGAGTATGAACAGGGAGATTTTGGAGTTATTTATTTAGGGGATGGTACGCCTTGTCAGATAGTTGGCAAAGGGAAAGTGCAGCTGAGATTGCAGATTGACAACACATGGGTATTGAAGGAGTCATGCATGTTCCAATTCTGAAGCAGAGTTTGATTTCTGTAGGAAGGTTGGGTGATGAGGGATGCACAATAACCCTCACAGCGGATTCTTGGAAGGTTACCAAGGGAGCACTTGTTTTAGCAAGAGGTAAGAAAGTAGGTACTCTTTATCTATCTACTTGTACTACTGATTCCACTTCTGGTGCAGATTCGAAGATGTGGTCTAATAGGCAGGGTCACATGAATAAGAAGGGAATGGAAGTTCTTGACTCAAAAGGTATGTGTTCAAATTCAGAAGGCATGGATAGAATTCATTGTAGGAAAAGGAAATTTGAGGCTTTTGACAAGAACAGGGATGTCTTGGTGTTTTTGGAGGAGATGAAGGCCTTAGAACAGTTACAGGCAGTAAATAAATCTGACCAGGGCAGCATGGATAGAGATTTGATCCAAGAAGAGCTCGCGGATGAAGAATTCATCACTCACGGGAACACACAGGCACCGATGTCAGTTACTTGGAACCGACGTCGGTCATCCAGACACCGGCTTCAGTCTTGTGTAGACCAGCAGGGTCAGTAGGTCGGGCAGGATAAGTCTGACGTCGGTCATTAGGACCGACGTCGGCAGGGGGGACACCGGCGTCGGCCAGGGGTAACGACATCGGTAGTCAGGATCAATGCAGGGAACCGACATCGGTCGGGAGCAGACTGGGAGTTGGCCGAGATCGGTCACTGGAACGGATGTTGGGTGGATCTATGAATCTCAAACACCCATACAGAGGTCAGAAAAGGTATGTGAACCTCATATTCGTTGTTCACCTTCTTTATATTGCTTACTATTAGTCATGAACTAGGAAGATGGAGGAAGCAATGCAGGTAGAATCCAGAAACAGTGGGAGCTTGACATGGATGAGGAGTGTGAGTCCTTGGAGTAAAGCCAAACAGGTATTTGTTGGTGGAGTTGTCAGCTGGATAGAGGGATGGATTCCCATTTTAGAGAAGAGAGTGGATGGACATCTGAGATAGAAGGCTATGGTATATGGTCTTGAGTTAGCTACAGGGCAATGGAGGTTTGACCATTGTATTTTATCTTTACCAGGTTGGATAATATTAGCTACATTATCCTGTTACTGTATTGTGTTACTTTTTGCAGGGTTGCATATACAGGGAGTTTTCTGAGCTAAGGGTAGAGTTGGTTCAGAACTATGTCATGAAGAATTTAGGAGCAGCAAAGTTCTTGTGGCATAGGTGACAAGTATAGCATCACAGGTTTGCGTGGTGGTTGGTCTTCAAGGGTGACTTTGAAGAGGGATATAGAGCCTAAGGAACAAAATAGATGGTGTACAGGTACAGGTATAGGTTGCATCTATTTATCTCCAAGTGGGAGATTGTTAGGGTGTGGAGCTAAAAGCTTCAATTATTTGCACACACATGAAGAAAGGATGCTGAAGAACTAGAGCCACCAGCGTCAGCAGTATGACCGACGTCGGTCAGATGCAGTGGAGAAGGAGACTGGCGACGGCAGAGAGTCGGCCGACGTTGGCAGCACCAGACAAGCAGGGACCGGTGTCGGTCGCCTGTGCGGTCCAGAACTGCTATTTACGAACAGTCAGTTAGTTAAACCGAGTGTTTGCATGCTAAGAGACTATTTTAAGTCGCGAGCTGTGTGTCTAATTTTAGTAGTTAGATGTCTATTTTTGTAACCATGGATTTCTATTTAAAGAACCATGAGGCATGTATTGTAATTATCAAATTGATCAAGTAAGAGCATTGAAGCAAGCAAGGTCAAGGAGATCTACAGGTGTAAGGTCAAGGAGATCAGCTATAGCATTCAAGGAGGGATTGTAACTCAGGTTTTAGAGTTGGTTTTGTGTTGAGCAAGAGAGAGAGGGAAGAAGGTCTTAAGGTGTGGCAAGCCTTTGAGGTGGAGGGAGAAGTGGCATCTTCCTTATTTGTATTTTCTTCTAGTATTATCTAATACAATTGTGTGTATTGTCTCTCAAATTCTTTGTTGTCTCATGTTTCTAGTTTCTTAATCATTCTGGTATAATTTTCGTGTTCAATTGCTCATATATAAGTAATCAATTGTGCTACCGTTGGATAAGGGGCCTCCTAACACAACTCATAGCCAAATCATATTGTATTAGATCTATCTAATTAAAGGGTCAGTGTTTCATTAATCTAATTTTAGGTAAAATATATTGGTAAACCTGTTTAGTTTATTCAAATTTAGATTTTAACATTCTCCCTTAGGATTTGTATTGGAAATTTGTTGTTGGACTAGTTCTTATTCATGTATTTCTTTCCATTTTAGGGTTTATAATTGCTTAAATGTATACCTCTATCCAAAACCTTAATAGTCCTCATCTGTTGGATTTTATATTTCTATAAAATCTATGCCATATGATTAATCTAAGGAATAAATTGTGTAATGAAATTACTTCAAGAATTAAGTATAACAGCAGAATTATATCCAAATATGATTGAAATATATCCAAATATATGATAATAGATAAGCCACTTCAAGGGGGAAACCTCCACAAGCTTCAATAAGAGCAGAATTCACAATATGATGATAAATGATTACCCACTACCTCCTATATATAGTCTAACTAGGCCATGGTTACTCCATAGGCTGACCTACTAATCTAAAGAAAACATAGATAAATGTAATATAATGTCAAAGAGGGATAATTAAGCCACAAGTCAGATAATACTATCCTCATACATGTGATAAGTTAGGGGCGTAGCATGCCCTTCCCCTTCAAATCAACGTTGTCCTCAACATTGAACAACTGTGGATGTTGTTGCAGAAATTCTTCACCTTCCCAAGATGCATCTTCATTGCTTTGGTTTTTCCACTTGATCAAATATTCCTTAATCTCTCTGGTTCTCAACCTCTTAGTACGTGTTTGGAGGATCTTCTCTGGTTCCAAAATGACTCATCCTTCTTCATCTAGTTCTGGGAGCTCTGTCTGGGTGGAAACTTTCTGTCCAATGACCTTCTTCAAACAAGAAACATGAAATACTAGGTGTATGTGAGATGAATGAGGTAACTCGAGCTTGTAAGCCACACTTCCAATTTTTTGTAGAACCTGATAAGGGCCATAATACTTTGGAGCAAGTTTGTTGTCCTTTTTCTATTGCTTCAAGGACATCTGCTTGTAAGGTTGCAAATGAACAAATACCCAGTCACCCACCTCAAAATTTCACTCACTCTGGTGTTGATCTGCTTGTTGCTTCATCCTATTTTGTGCCAAGGCCAAACTCTCTCTCAAACTAGCCAAAACCTCTTGTTGATGTTGAATGTGCTCTTCCACATCTCGAACCTTGGTGTGCACCTTTAATGAAGAAGTGATGGAAGGTGGATGGTAACCATATAGTGCAAGAAATGGAGACATTTTAGAAGAGGTATGGAAAGATGTGTTATACCATCATTCTGCAAGTGGTAGCCATTTAACCCAATGTTCTTGTTTATCTGATACAAAACAATGGAGATACCCCTCTAAACATTTGTTAACCACTTCAGTTTGTCTATCAGATTGGGGGTGGTAAGATGAGCTATGAGCTAGCTGAGTACCCAAACAAGAAAATAGTTCAATCTAGAAATTACTAGTGAAAATAGGATCACGATCACTTACAATTATTTTTGGGGTTCCATGTAATTTGAGAACTACTTCCATAAAAATAGCCATGACTGTACTTGCTGAAAATGGGTGTGAGAGAGCACAAAAATGGGCATATTTTGTAAGCCTATCCACAATGACCAAAATAACATTATTACCTTCAGAACAAGGCAACCCAGTGATGAAATCCATGGAAACCTCCTGCCACCTTTGACTAAGAATTGCTAATGGTTGTAACAAACCTGGGGTCTTAACTGTTTCACCTTTATTCTGTTGGCATATCATGCATTCTTCCACAAACTTTTGTACATCTCCCTTGAGTCCTTCCGAAAATAATTCTTTCTTAATTCTATGATAAGTTTTCAAGAACCCTGAGTGTCCCCCAAGTGGAGATGCATGCAACTCTGCAAGAATCTTATGCTTAAGCTCTGAAGTTTTACACAAGTATAACCTACCCTTATACCATAGGACATTACCTTTCCATTAAAAATTTTTAGAGGATAAATTACCTTGTTGGAGATTCTCAATTAGAACCTGTGTATCCTTGTCTTGCTCCCATTCTAACCTAGCTTCATCCACCCAATCTGCTTGCAATATGGACATTGCACAAAGTAATGCTTCTGTGGATGCATCCCATCTAGATAGTGCATCTGCTACTACATTATCTTTACCCTTCTTATAGATGATTTCAAAATCATAACCCAACATTTTGGTTACCCATTTTTGTTGTTCCTTAGATGATAATTTTTGTTCCAAAAAGTATTTGAGACTATCATGATCCATTTTCACCTTAAAGTGTCTACCCATTAGATAAGGCCTCCATTGTTTAACTGCATGAAGAATAACCATCATTTCTTTCTCATAGATAGGTTTTTGTAGATTCTTACCTTTGAATTGATGACTTTCAAATGCAATGGGTCTTCCTTCATGCATTAGTACTTCCCCCAATCTAGACCCAGTAGCATCACATTCAATAGTGAATGTTTGTGAGAAGTCTGGAGTAGCCAAAACTAGAGTGGTGCACATAGCTACTTTTAGTTTCTCAAATGCTTTGGTGGCATCATCATTCCAATGGAAAGCATCCTTCTTAGCAATGCAGTGAGTGGAGCTGCTATGCTACCATAACCTTTCACAAATCTTCTATAGTAACCTGTTAGTCCAAGAAAACTTCAAAGGTTTTTGAGAGTTTTTGGCATGGGCCATTCCATTATCGCTTTGATCTTCTGAGGATCAAATTTGACCCCTTCATGGGAAACAATGTGACCAAGGTACTCTACCTCCTGTACTCCAAACGCAAATTTAGATGGCTTCGCATAAAGTTGGTGCTTATCCAAAACTATCAACACCTATTTCACATGTTGCAGATGTGCTTCCCATGTCTGACTATAAATCAATATGCCATCAAAGAAAACTAGCACAAACTTCCTTAAAAAAGGCCTAAAAATAGTGTTCATCAAGCTCTAAAAAGTAGATGGTGCATTTTTAAGACCAAAGGGCATTACCAAAAACTCATAATGGCCCTCATGTGTTCTAAAAGCAGTTTTATGAACATCTTCATCCTTGATTCTAATTTGATGGTACCCCGAGCGAAGATCCAATTTTGTGAAATAATTAGCACCATGCAACTCATCAAGTAAATCATCAATTACTAGAATAGGAAACTTATCTTTGATGGTGTACTTGTTGAGTTCCCTATAATCTGGGCACATCCTCCATGTGTCATCCTTCTTTTGCACCATGACCACTGGTGATGAATATGAACTTTGGCTATGCTTGATGATCCTTGCCTCCAACATCTCATGGACCATCTTTTCAATTTCACTCTTTTGTGCATATGGATATCTATATGGTCTGATATTTGGTGGTTGACTACCTGGAATTAGTTGAATGGCATGATCATGTTCTCTTTTTGGTGGTAGTCTTTTTGGCATGGCCCCAAAAATAGATGAGTGGTCTTCAAGAATTATTTGTAGATCAGGATGTGTAGATACCTTTGTGGGTTGAACTTCTATGGAGCATAATCATGAAATAATTCCCTCTACCCCCTTTTTTAGCATCTTGGTCATCTGATGTGAACTAACCAATTGTGGAGATTTTGCATATAATCCATGTAGTTCAATTTTCTTACCTTCAGAATGAAAGCGCATGAATAGTTCTTGGAAGTTTGTCTCAATGGTACCTAAGGTTGTGAGCCATTGGACTCCAAAAACAATGTCTATGTTATCCATGGGAATAGAAAACATAGGAGAGTTGAGATTGTACCCACCCATAGTAAGCTTAATACTATGGCATTTGCCTAAACAATTAATTGTGCCACCATCTGAAATGATGACCTAAAATTTTGGTGCTGGGTAGATGAAACAGTTCAATCGAGTGGCCAACTTATGGTTTATAAAGTTATGTGTGCTCCTTGAATCAATCAACACTGTCACCTTCTGTTTCTTGAGGAAACCCACCACCTTAAGATTTTGTGGAGTGCTAATACCTGCAAGTGCATGACAAGAGATTGTAGGTTGGGAATCTTCAGGTACCTCCTCTATATCTTCCTCATCATCATTGGAGGCATCATCTACTTCTTCATCTTCATTTGGTCCCTCAATGTAGAATAACTTCTTCTCAACACATCTATGTCCTTTACTCCACTTGCTATCACAACAAAAACATAATCCTTTTGCACGCTTTTCTTCAATTTTTTGAGGGGTCAATCTAGTAGGTGGAGGAAATGTTGATGATGATATGCTACGATCTTTTAAGTGAGTGAATGGCTGCTTCTTGTTGGCTATGAATTTTTCCTCAGCTCTATATGCTAGGATAATAGATTCAGAAATATTAAGTGGATTAAACATGCGTACCTCATGTTGAATGTGGTCCTTGAGTCCACCCAAAAATAGGTCATTCAAGTTTGCATCAGAAATTGTCTCCACACGTAAGGATAGTTTCTAAAAATGATGAATATAATCCTTGACAGAGCTAGTTTGTTGCAATTTTGCCAGTTGGCTAAAGTAATTATCTGTCACACTATTGCCATAGTGTAATTGTAGCTGCTCTATAAAAATTGACCAGGTGACATTGAGACTCATATTTTTATTTTGAGCACACAACCATCGATACCAAATGAATTGATCAGGTTCAAGATACAAGGATGCCATGGTAACCTTCTATCCACTTGGAATCTGATGTAGGTCAAAAAAACTCTCCATTTGGTTGAGCCAATTGAGTGGATCTTTTCCATCGAATTTGCGCATATCCACTTTTGGTAATAGGTTCCTCTGTGGCCATGGAGTTGGATTTGAAGTAGACTGGTTAGGAGAACCACCCTGGTGGGTTTTTGAAATAGAGTTAGCTTGATGATTTGATTGATTAATATTCAAATCCATCATGATATATCCCAAACTATCTTGTATGGATTGCATATTAGATTGTATGTCTTGCACCTCACTCTGAATGCCTTGCACACTATAGTCAAGCTGGCTCACTTTGTGATCTATGTCAAAAAAACCTGGTACAAAGGGTCTATTACACCCCCCTTCTAACTCCATCTCATCTTTTTTAAGAGTTTTTCTTGGAGTTTCAGCACCCTTTCCTCAGCCCTGAGTTTGTGGACCTGCCATAAAAGGGTTTTACGATGTCGACCCTTATTGACACTTTTGACCCAACTTTGACCAAGTGATTTTGGAATTATTTCGGCCTCAAATCAAAATATGCAAAGAACAAACCATAGCCAATTTTTTCTAATATTTCCAAAAATATAAACAACTCAGAAAAATCCCTAGAATTGCGCACTATAAAGCAATTTTATGAAAAACCATAAAATAGTGATAAATTTTGAAAAACATATCCAAATGAGCTGAAATTTTAATGGAAGCTTAATTTAATTATTTTTCACCTCCAGTAAAAAAATTTCAAAGAAATTCGCAACATTTTTTATATATCACAAAAATTAAAAATTTAGTGTTTCACCCACAAGATTGCCCAAATCGCAGCTCTGATACCACTTGTAATGAAATTACTTCAAGAATTAAGTATAACAGCAGAATTATATCCAAATATGACTAAAATATATCCAAATATATGATAATAAATAAGCCACTTTGAGGGGGCAACCTCCACAAGCTTCAATAAGAGTAGAATTCACAATATGATGATAAATGATTACCCACTACCTCCTATATATAGTCTAACTAGGCCATGGTTACTCCATAGGCCGACCTACTAATCTAAATAAAGCATAGATAAATGTAATATAATGTCAAAGAGGGATAAGTAAGCCACAAGTTGGCTAATACTATCCTCATACATGTGATAGGTTAGGGGCGTAGCAAATTGACAATTGAATATAAATCCATATGCATTGGTTGATTCAGTTAAAGTACATAGTGCATAACTTGGAGATTCACACCCTCAAACACTATTGCCTATAAATTCATTATGGATTCCAACCCATTTAACATCTCGAGGATAAAGAGGCCAACAACATAAGTAGAGGTCTCTATGTCCCTCAATAGGAGTTATTTATATTATAAAGGTATGATTAAAATTGGGGTTTGATCACCCTCTTCTAGTGAAACAACAAGTTCTTACTCTCTCACCTAAAGAGGAGATAAATCTACCAATGTAGGCCCTAATCTTGAACCTGCTCTGATAATAGCTACAATAATCTATGTCCATAGATAGGGCACTATAGGTACATCCCAAATTAACCCAAACTTATGAGTCACTCACTCATATTGGAATCTATCATATAAACTATGGAACCAATCTTATATCCACATGGTACCTCATATGCATCTCAACTTTAGAGAATCCTCAAACCATCCCCCATATCCAATATAAGGTCACCAATGAATCATATTAGGTTTCAACCTATCCAAAAACACCATATACTCCATGGTTCTCAACCCTATCTACCATGGTAACACCTATCAAGATGTAAATTTATCTAGATGAGCATAATTCTGATGAGGGCTATCAAATGGACACACTACCATGATGTGCTCATATTACCATATATTCAATAATTTTATAGATATAAGACTACCTACATGTACCTCTAATTTAAATATGTATAACTCTTGAAATATATGGGTTAACATATTGTGCCCCTAGGAATATTTTGTATATCTCTCCTCAATGGCCCAAAATATATAAAACATATGATATGAGATAAATATATCTCTACCATATATTTCTTCAAATAATTAAAATATACAACATATAAAATTTCACAACCATGAAACATAAGACCATAAAATTTTCTCTAACAACATGACACCACCCTAATCAACACCCTCTAGTCTACCTATCATGTATTTTTGAGCTCACCACATATATCCTAGAACCTTCACAGCCATAACCATGGGACTCTATCCAATAATGGAAGGATGAAATATACATCACACATCCTCTAGTGTGATGATCATCTCACCCATTGAAAACCATAAACTACATGTATCACGATTCTATTGGTCAATCAATATAGTCATCAAATACATATTATATAGAATTTGGCCCAATCAACCAACATGACCTAAACTAATATAACCCAATATCTATCAATCCAAGTCATTTATCCCTAGTTATATCAAATTACTCATGTGTTTACCATATCAAAACTTGCAGGCATGTATATCATGATATAGATTGAACACACAAAGTTAATTAGCTTCTAAGCAAAGTAAATGCATCATACATGTATTAAATATAACCAAAAATAGTCAATAACACAAAGTCAAAATCATCCAATAAAGGACAAAAACTTCCCATATGAGATAATATCATCCCATTTGGGATAATAATGTCGAAAGTGGGACAATCTTATTCTAGAAGGATAAACCATCAGATTCTACATTTCAAACCCTCACAATGTTAAAATAGTCAAAAACTCAAAAAATAAAAAATTTCACCATAATTAATGATATATCAAAACTATTAGACAAATTAAAAAATCTTGATACTTACCAGATCATCTATAGTCTATGTCTATATAATAGTTTACAAGCACATGAATTGCAATGGATATACATCTCATCAATAGGCATTTTAGAAACTTAAAGCTCTATTTTCACAATGTAATGGTGAAAATTAAATTAAAAAACTTTTCACCATAATTTTATGTGAGTTTAATTTTGGAAAAAATGATTACTATGTTTAATTTATTTCACAAAACTTTAGCAATTGATATCTTAAGTTTTGTTTATCAAAAACATGTTCTATAAATTACATCATGACACACATGACATCTTATTCCACATCATGATGTTAATCAATTACTCATTCCAAATTTACATATGGGCCAATTATGTACTTCATGACATAATTTCTATTGCCTTTGGTAATCATTCGTAGCAATCGAATATGACTATTTCATATTATATCTTTTATACCATATGTTGACTAACAGAATTTACATAACAATAAATTTATAATATAATATGCAATATCCTAACCATTATATATTATTGAACATATCTAATTTTTATATATTTTTATTTTATTGATCCACTACTCTCATCTCTCATCTTGAAATGGGTGCCAACATGGGGTAAAAGTTACAAAATTACTATAAAACTAATGCAATTTAGATATTCAACTAGTTATTACATCACAATACAACCACAAAGGTTAAAATATTAGTACAATTTTTGGGTGCATATGCCATAAACATATAGTAATATTAAAAATCACATATTATAATTTTTAAAATACTACACATTACACTTTTAAAGAATGAAAAATGCTCAAAAATTAAATCATTAGTATAGATTAAGGGCGCATATGCCATACCTATGCACTCACATTGAAAGAACGAAGTAAAAATTCATATAAGTTTGGGTGAATGATGTATATTAATTCATAAGTTTAATTTTCCCCCTAAGTATACATCCATATACAGTTATAAATTCTATATTTATCAATTGGGGGCATGATACAAATTCATGCATACTATACTATGTTTCAAATTTTAAGGGCATAATACAAATTTATGCCATATAATATATTGTTTTCTATCTTTGGACATGGTAAGGGCATAGATGTCATCCATTATATTTTGGTCATGAATAAAATAAATAAGGAATAAAGTAATAAATTAATATAAATCCATCCGTGGTGGTCGATTTAGTTAATGTACATAATGCATAACTTGAATAATTTTTGCCTTCAAGTACTATTACCTAAAAATTCATTATGGATTATAACTTATTTCATGTCTTAGGATTAAAACTATCAATAACATAAATTGAGGTATCTATTTTGTCAATGGGTGTTACTTATTTTATATAGGTACAATTCAAATTGGGGCTTGATCATCCTTAATTCTTTAGGTTGAACGTAAGAACAAAATTCTCGAAACAACACAATTATTATAGTCAACATATTGGGGTTTTAGTGTCCCTCAATGGTTGTATTCATCAAATTGACCACTTGAAATTTTATCCATTTCCTTGGCCAAGAAATTAATAGATGCTATAAATCCCCCCTTATCCATGGTGATTAGGTCAACTCTTGACCCTTGGCATTCTTATTTATTTATGACACACATACAAGTGAAGTTATTCTTTGAAAAATATTTACAATAGTTCATTTATGGTTATATAGTTTTCTTAACTTGAATATGTAATCATATATAATTACATACATTACATTTTTTAGGAACACTTTTGATAATCATTGCACATGACAAGTTTGCAGAACAATCATCTACATAAGTTTACATTATCTTTTTCCCTTTCTTCCAATACTTGTAGTTTCACTAAAATTCTAGGTTAAAGGTGTGAGGGAAGGGTGGGGGGAAGGGGGGAGGGTAGAGGAATGGGGATGAGAATGTAGACAACTAAAATTAGCACAATACTTATTTTAAAATGTATTTTAGCCACTTTATTTATATGGATCCTAGATAATAATTAAACACTTAATGACACATGTCTTGATTATTTTCCCATTTTAATTTGTGAATTTCTATGACTTTATGACCCCTTTTTCCTATCCACTTTGCTTAAAACACATTAATTTTTTTAAAAAAAATCTAAACCCTTTTGTCATTTTGAGGTTATTTTGAGTATGGGATAAGATATAGAAAAAAACCTATATGTTATTCCCTACCCAACGATCTTATCCTTTAATATTTTAATTCATTTTTGGACATGTTTCCTCTTTCTAACTATTGCTTTTGATTCTCATTTAGGCTCTTTTGGGTCCATTGTGCGTGCCACTAATGTTTTAATTCAAATTATAAGAGATTCCTATATAAAAAACATTTTTATAATCCATTTGGGACAAACATTCACATATTTCAAGAGCTATACAAAGCTATACATTACTTACATTGAATCATTAGAGCTATATTTGAAGTATTACTACATTTTCATGCTTATGCCAAAGTTGAGCTAGGATAAAGAGCATCTAGATATGCCTATCAACATTTCACACACATACATAGTAGGATAACTAAATTTGAGTTTGAACCCTCTCTAGAGCATTGGAAATGTAGTGCAAAATTTAGTCTTTGAACAATAGTTGACCAAGGGGTGAATGAGAATGTAGACACCCAAATTTGGCATGATATTTATTTTATAATGTATTTTAGCCACTTTATATAAATAGATCCTAAATAATAATTAAACACTTAATGACACATGTCTTATTTATTTTCCTATTTTAATTTGTGATTTTCTATGACTTTATGACCCTTTTTCCCTATCCACTTTGCTTAAAATACATTTAAAAACAAATATCTCTAAACCCTTTTGTCATTTCAAGGTTATTATGAGTCTGGGATAAGATATACAAAACATACTATATGTTTTTCCCTACCCAAAGATCTTATCCTTTAATATTTTAATTTCTCTTTTGACATGTTTCCTCTTTTTAACTATTTCTTTTGAGTCCCATTTAAGGGATTTTGGGTCCATTATGCATGCCACTAATTTTTTAATTCAAATTATAAGATATTCCTATATAAAAAATGTTATTATAAGACATTTGGGACAAACATTCACATATCTCAAAAGCTATACAAAGTTATACATTGCTTGCATTGAATCACTAGAGCTATATTTGAAGTATTATTACATTTGCATGCTTGTGCCAAAGTTAAGCTAGGATAAAGAGCATCTAGATATGACTCTCAACATTTCACACACATACATAGGTAGTATAGATAAATTTGAGTTTGAACCCTCTCTAGAGCATTGAAAATGTAGTGAAAAATTTAGTCTTTGAACAAGAATTGACCAAGGGGCGAATGAGAATGTAGACACCCAAATTTGGAAAAATACTTATTTTACAATGTATTTTAACCACTTTGTTTATATGGATCTTAGATATTAATTAAAAAATTAATGTCACATGTCTTGTTTATTTTCCTATTTTAATTTGTGATTTTCTATGACTTTATGACCCCTTTTCCCTATCCACTTTGCTTAAAACACATTTAAAAACAAATATCTCTAAACCCTTTTGTTATTTAGAGATTATTTTGAGTCTGGGATAAGATAAAAAAAATACTATATGTTATTCCCTACCCAAAGATATTGTCCTTTAATATTTTAATTTCTCTTTCAACATGCTTCCTCTTTCTAACTGTTGCTTTTGAGTCCCATTTAAGGTCTTTTGGGTCCATTATGCGTGCCACTAATTTTTAATTCAAATTATAAGATATTCCTATTTAAAAAACATTGTTATAATACATTTGGGACAAACATTCACATATTTCAAGAGCTATACAAAGCTATACATTGCTTGCATTGAATCACTAGAGCTATATTTGAAGTATTATTACATTTGCATGCTTGTGCAAAATTTAAGCTGGGATAAAGAGCATCTAGATATGTCTAGCAACTTTTCACATACATACATAGGTAGGATAAGTAAATTTGAGTTTTATTTTCTCTAGAGAATTGAAAATGTAGTGCAAAATTTAGTATTTGAACAAGAATTGACCAAGGGGTGAATGAGAATGTACACACCCAAATTTGGCATAATACCCATTTTATAATTTATTTTAGCCACTTTGTTTATATGGATTCTATAAAATAATTAAACACTTAATGGCACATGTCTTTTTTATTTTCCTATTTTAATTTGTGATTTTCTATGACTTTACAACCCCTTTTCCCTATCCACTTTGCTTAAAACACATTTAAAAAAAATATCTCTAAACCCTTTTGTCATTTTGAGGTTATTTTGAGTTTGGGTTAAGATATATATAAAATAATATATGTTATTCCCTACCCAATTATCTTGCCCTTTAATATTTTAATTTATCTTTAGACATGTTTCCTCTTTTAAACTATTTCTTTTGAGTCCTATTTAAGGTCTTTTGGGTCTATTGTGCATGACACTAATTTTATAATTCAAATTATAAGATTTTCATATATCAACAAAATTATTAGAAGATATTTGGGACAAAAATTCACATATTTTAAGAGATATACAAAGCTATACATTGCTTACATTGAATCACTAGAGCTATATTTGAAGTATTATTACATTTGCATGCTTGTGCCAAAATTAAGCTAGGAGAAAGAGAATCTAGAGATGACTATCAACATTTCAAACACATACATAGGTGGGATAACTATATTTGAGTTTTGTCCCTCTTCAAATAATTTTAAATTTAGTGAAAAATTTAGTCTTTGAACAAGAATTGACCAAGGTCGGTCTCATCCAATCCCTTTCACCCAATTCCCCCCTCCATTTGATATTGTAAGTGTTTGTAATAAAAAATAGGGTGTGATATTTAAGGTGTTTGTGTGTGTGGAAAAGTGTAAAGATACACTAACATATAATTGGCAACACTCATGAAATTTTTAGAGCCTCACTAGCAAAGGACATGATCGACTAATAAGGGGCAAAACCTTCTACCATTCCTCTCCTAGTTATGTAATTCTTATCCAAGTTCAGAATCATAAATTAGTTATTAAAAAATAAGTTTTTCCATAGGGATATGATAAAAATAAAATGTTAATGAAATACCAATGTTGATATCCTAATCTTGTCGATCTCATGTGAAGCTAAAAATCACATACCAATTGCTATAAACTAGTTTGCATCAATAAGCTCAACTGCCATTATTGTTCCACTTATGATGATATTGTATCATACTAAAATCACTCACCATTTATAGAAACAAAAAATCCACACTCACTACACAAATTTTAGTTAACCAATCAACATGCATGGATTAGAGAAGTGCAACAAATAAGTTGTCTTTTTGTACCCTCTTACATTTATTATTGCATTGTCGAATTTACTTGTCAAAATCATAGTTGCCAAATCATATTTTGTGCTTATTTATACCAACTCGTATCCAAATACAATTATATTAGTTCTTCTCATTAAAGGATTATTTTCACATTAATCCAATTTTTGGTAAAACACTTACCAATCCCAATAATTTACAGTAAATGGGGAAATTGTACAATTATAGTATCCATGGAGCTAAAAAGATATTTAACATAACCAATGAGCCTAAAGACATTTTTATTCTAGTTCCTCTTATGTTTTCTCATCTCTTTCTAGCCTTTCAAGGATCCTATCGACTTATTATTTTAAATTATGGATTTTTTCTTCATGAGGGGTTCTCCCATAGGGATAATTTATAGGTTATAGTAAGCCAAATCCATTTAATTTTCATTTTTATCCATGATAGGGTATTCTACTTTAAGGAATTGAGAACTAGTATGATAAAAGTCTACTTTAGATATATTATTAAATTTATTTAGAGGATACTTTAAGAGGTTTGTAACCATATCAAAATTAGGTGTTATTACCTTGAATATTATTTGTAGACACCCAAATTTGGTACAAGTCTATCTTCAATACCTTCTAATACAAATTTGGCACATATAGACTATTGATGATGATTGATGTATCTACTAGGTGCATTTTTTGGGTCTTCCCTCTTTATTTCATATGCTTATGTGGTCATTTGTCCACTTGTTCATATTTTCAATTTTCTCACAAGGATCCCTAATTATTTTATTTTATAATTTATATAACTTTCTAGACAAGTCCATTATTTTTGGATAGATATAGACCTATAGAACTATCCATGAAATGCATACTTGTCTATGCATAAATGTTAGAGTTATTTTGGGTCATGTTTCATTTGGATAATTATTTATGTGTGTGTGGTCTTATTAGGTTAGATTTTTTGTTTAATAGGTTTCCAAATTTGAAATCAATATCTATATAAATACAAAGCTACTATAAGGAATTAAGGATGACACTCTATAATTTTAAGATCTAAACAAAGATTTAAACTTCAAATTTTTAAATTTTATAGAGCTATATTCAAAACTTATAAATGTTGAATTCATATTTGCATGTTTGTGTTAAGGGTAAAATAAGATAAAGAACATTTAGACTTTCATTCATAATTTCACACATACACATTAGTGGGAGAACTAATTTTTTTAATCCCTATTTAGAGTATTAGAAATTTAATGTAGCACTTAGTTTGTCAATGTTATAACCCCACTAGGTTTAACTCAAATAACAATAATTTTTTTTAAACTTCACTTTAATAATCAAGTTAGATTATTTTCAAATCAAATTAATAAATTGATCTTTAACTAAATGCATATTTCATAATAAACCAATTGTGATTCATTTAGATAATGATCAACTTATCACATTCACTATAATTGCAAATTTAAGCCATAATAAAATGTATAACTATTGGATAATAATTCAGCCAACTGATAAAAGTTAATATAATAATATATATAATAAGAGAAACCAATCTATTGTTTATCAAGTACAATAGTCCAATGTTTTTACATTAGAGTGTATATAAATAAATGCAATGTTCCATTAAACTAATTAGTATCCATAAATTTTTTATATGCATATAAATTGAAATCATGAGTAAAAGTGTCTATTGGCTGATTGCTAGAGGAGAGGGAGAGCATCATAAAAGTGATTTTCTACACCAACCATGGAATATAGATCCCCCACACAATGCTAAACTAGGGAATGGACCTAGATTCATGAATGAGAAGATGATAAGGGTAAAATTATCAAGAAGTTAACTAAAATCTATGTATTTTAAGATTTTAACTACATGCAACATATCATAAAGAATTTTGTTCTAACATGATATCATGCATATAATCAATCAGATGAAATGATAACATTTAACTATAAACATTACTTTAGCCATATTTTTCATATAGTTTAATGATATATTAGATTAATAATAATCACACACACACTCAATCAAATTTCATTTAATCTAGGTATTAATGGCTCTAAATATATGCATGAGAACAATCTCATGTTAAAAATCATTAGTGTCATTAATACCAGATTTCCTAATAATCATATATAAGAATTACATGGATTTATCATAAAGATTAGTATTTAATACCATAGTAATTAAATAAAATAAATAATTAAAATAATCTCATGTTAAATAATAACTTACTATCACAAATATTTCCTAAGTTGCAACATGGCCAAAGTCCATTTTTCAATAGGCAGTATTATAACCATTATAATATCTAACAAATTTACCAATTCCATGAAAACATCCCATGTTAACAAGTATTATAAATAAATAATACAGTGTATGAATTTCATAATAAATCCTAATCTAACCATCAAATAATAACATATATAACATTATTTATTCTAATCAACAATTTATCATTTTCTTGATTATTAATAACTAAAACAACATATTGTTAATTAATGATTACATCCCAATTTACATATGAAAAAATATATTAAATATAAATAAACATATATTACATACCAGTTTATCCATAAACATATGTATATCAAGTATGTCCATCTATATTTATATACAATTAAAACCCTTAACCACTGACTTATTAATGACATGATAGATACATATAGATGGTCATATATAAGATGTAAGTGTTAACTTATATATATGTATATGTATTTTTATGAACTATTCATAAAGAATATATATTAATATTTATGTATAATCCATAATTACACATATATGTATGTATATATTTTCATATTTGATGCAAAGGATAATAACTTTCTCTCATTTAACATTGTTTCAGATACACTTCATCAATAGTTCAATGGTTCAATATGCACTTATTGAATATTGAGTTATTTGATAATTTTATGGTATTTTAAACCTTTAAAAATAATCATGACAACTATTTAATACCTCTCATGTAAATTACAAACTTCCCAATCATTAACTTACTCTTTTCCCAAACTCTAAACACCTTAGCAGTTAGGGATACTAGCCTTTTTTTAACATTTATGACTTGTACAAAGAATTACATTGGAATATTGGAAAACCAATGAATAATTTGCATACCCTCTATCCAATAATAGCAAAATATAGATTTTAATTCCATAACTTTGGCTTTAAACCACTTTTCCATTCCCTTTTAGGTCATTGTTAAGGTCTTTTAGGCTTGTTCTTGCATATTAACACTCTTAATCATGTATTCTTTTACGGAAACATACCATAACACTATAAAAACACTAAAATATATTTACATGCATTGTAAACTATACTTATACCAAATTTGTGGATATTTAATTGGTGAAATTATTTTATACATGTAATTTTCTTTTCAAACCCTAATTTAGGGTTAACAAGGTTTACAATTACTTAAGAGAGATTAAAATCTATTTGCAAACATTTTAAGGGATTTCAAGCCACTATAACCTATGTTTAAGGTGTTTACCACTCACACACACCTTATAAACTATAATAAACCTTCCTCTTACACCTCAACACATATTTTCCTCATTGTTATTTTATGACTGTATATTCAAGCATAGTCTGTGTAACCTATAGACCAATATTTGAGCACTTCAAGCTTGATTTAGGATTTTCAACAATATTTTGAATTGAAACATGTTTATATATTACCCTTATTATTTTCCAAAGTCTTATACTCTCTCTCTCTCTCTCATAATCTTTTATCCACCCTTGAGCATAATTTAGTGACAACTGTGTATGAAAGTATAGGTCTATAATGGATTTGGTATAACAAAACAAGATATTAAGCAAAATAAATATGTAAAGATACTTATAAATACAATATTGGAACTTAAAAAATCCTCAAAATAATTTATAAAGTTACTTCCAAAGTCATCTCACTCATGAAAATAATTACACAGTCTGTCAATAATGAAAGAACCCAAAAAAAAGTGGTCTATATGAACCAGTCATAAAAAATATGGGTTTTCTCCTTTATTTATTCAAAACTTGTTTCCATAAAACATTAAATACTTGTGGAAAAAACCCACCCTTGACAAGGTAGTTATTAGGAGCACTCAATGTTGGGTTTATATTCATTTCACACTTCAAACTCAGTCTTGCTCCTCATGTATACATATTAATCTTATCACAAAATTCTTATTCAAAACATATTCAAGAAATTGAGGTTTATTTCCAATTTATAGTTAAATCACACCATGTTCATTCATATAAAGATGAGAAAAAACTTATAGGAGTATTTTCCAAATAAAGCATTAAAATATCTACATTTACAAAGTTTTCTTTATTCTCCTATGATAAAGATTCTTTAACAAAACTTACATAACCTTATGTGATTGACACATCTTTCTCCTTCATTTATATAAAATATCCTATGTCAACTCTCTTTCACAACTCCTACCTTTAATGACCTGACTCACTTCACACCAAAAAAAATACTTATTCCAAAAGACTCATAACAAACTTGTAACTCCCTTTGTATGTTGGGAGTGTAAAACTACCTAACCACCACATATTTGCCAAAATGACTAATTACATATTTTAAAGATGTAACAAGGTTTAATGAACTCTTAGAATTTAACTCACAAGGCTATATTCTTAAGACATGACTCATGACCTACAAAACTTTGACAAATCATTCAAATTTTCAAATAGGGCAAATTGGTGGGAAAATGCCAATACACCTCTTATTAAAAATTGACCAAGTTATACAAAATATCATGGAATCTTATAGACTCCCTAATGACTCAAAACATGAAAACTAGACCATTATATATAAAGGTAGTGATGCTCCTACATTAATATTACAAGTGCCCTAATTAAAGAATATCAATTCATATTTAAACAAAATATAAATCACATTAACACCACACAACATTCAAAATATGAATTAAATGCATACAACATAAACTATTAAATAATATTACGTATCATATATTACATTTATTAAAACCATTCAACACATGATTAAATTTTATCTTTACCTATTACAATGTTCAAAACTCAGACATAACATGTAAATCAAATTATGACTTTACATCAATACTCAATCAATATAACCAATACTAAATCCTATTGTATGTTATTCAACTAAAAATTACATACAGTCTTTCATAAAAAGTCATCACATAATCTTCTAAACATAGTCAAATCACGATAATTTAGTTAAAATCAATATCAAATTTCATACTCAGTTGATACATAAACTAAGTCAATAAATAACCATTTTAACATAGTCAACTCATAGTCATATATACAAAATCGACTCATAGTCACAAATATTTATTTAAATAAAATTAATAAATAACCATTTATACCTAGTCCAAGCATCACTATTTTTACACAATCAACCCACAATACTCATACGTAGTCGACATACAAATGTTTATACCCAAACATCATAAAATCCTCTATACACAATCAATTTATAATGATATATTCCAAATAAAATATAAATCATATAAACAGTCATTACAAAACCAAAATAAGCCAATTAATATTATTAAGCTATCTATACAACATTATACAAAATTGACTCATAATCCCCAATTTCTATTTAAACAAAGTCAATGAATAATTTTTTGATACTTTAGATCATAGGCTATTATAAATAATCCAATCATAACTAAATAAACATAGTCATATTACATTTAATGAAACCCTCATTTATATAATCCAAAAATACAAACATAACCCTAGCCTCAGATAATATCTCAAGATGCTTATTGAAATAGATACATAACTGATTCACTATACTCCAATAAATTGAATAACCACAGTCATTTCATTTTGTATAAAAAACACAAAAAATAATTTAAATATCAAAACCCTATTTCAAATCCCCCATTTGAACCATGTTTCAAATCCATTTTATCTACATTCAACCAGTTTTATATAGGGACTAACACAGTCAATTCTTTGGCTAAAATGAAACCCATTATAGAATCCCCAAACCAAAGCAATATTTCAAACATAATTTAATAACACTTGACCATTTTACTAAAACACACAATATTTCATAGAAGTTTAGGCTCAACTGAAATAACACAGTATTATAATTTTATTACATAAGGATCTTTATATTCATAGTCACCCTAACTATTTGTACACTAGTTATACCTAATCTAATAATGGATTCAATTCTGTGGGGGAATTTCTTCTCCTATAGGATTGAATCCATGACCCCCTCTCAAGGGTTTTAACCACTATACAACCATTTATAAAAACCCCAAAACAATTTCATCAAATTGTATAACATGCATATGAATTTTTAGAGTAAATTAAGAACAAACCATACCTATGTATTACCTAAAGTAGTTTACCCTTGTATGCAATTAAAATTTATTTTCTTTCCTCTCATTCTCCTTTGTCTACCATGGCTAACCTTCAAAATCCCTAAACTCCCTTCTTATTTATTATTTTTTCAGTGTCTTGCATGCATTTCAAAAAACCCTAATATCATGGTGAACCATTCTCTACCATAATTTATCCAAGAAATACTTGCCATTAAACCATATATTCCTAGAATGTTTACCACATCTCTTACTTCAATCACTAAATTCATAGTTCAGCTCATAGTTGAACCCTAACCACCAAATTTCATGGTTTGAGAAAAAAAGACTAGTGATAAAGACTAATTCCAACATCAAATGATACCTTACAAATTAGGGTTGACATCATGTTATGTCAAATAACATATTTATTATGTTTAATAATAGTTAAAATGCCTATCTTCCACTTAGTGATTAAATACCACATTCAAATAATCAACACCACATACCTAGGTAACCATTAGATATTTATGAACTAAGTCACCCAAGGTATCACCTTAGGTCTATGTTAGATATAGATTAATAAAATCCTTTTATTATAAGATCAAAAAAGTAATTTAATTCTTTGCCATGCATATATATTCTAATGATGCTTTTTTTTGAATGCTTTTAGACACACACCTCAAAGGGTTATGTAGTCAACTATTCAAAATATAGTCATTCAAAGACAAGTATACAATTGGAACATTCTTTAATGTTAGAAACACTATAATCATAGTAACCAATCATGACTATAAATAATATTAAATAACATATACACATTGATCTAAACCATAACAACACATCTAAGCATGAATTAATCAAACATAATGTATATTAAATCAATCATGCATTTATTGTTCTGTGCTATGTGATGGGTTCATTATAAAATCTTAACACCTCCAACATTTCCATATGCAACATTCTCCTTAATAATACTCTCCCTCCATATCTATCTAGAGAGTAGAATTTCTCATACATCCACCTCATAAATAATCAAGTAATGAGTCACAAAAAATAATCATTATATGTCTGTCCATACATTAGCATAAATGAAAATATTCTTTTGTAGTAGGAATTAAACAATACTAACCCCATAATATCTGTTTAACAATAAAATTAATTTTAGTGAGGAAATTGAGATGTAGTAGTCAATGTGGATTGAGCAAGGTTAGTCTAACTCAATATTTTTCACCTAGCACCCCTATTTGATATCAAATTATTTTGTGAAATAACTAGGTTTTTATATTGTAGATATTTATACATAATACTTTAGGTTAGTAAGTATACAAATAATCTTAGTAAACATAAGTGCATGTGGTAGAACAATCAAAATTGCATCATTTTCATAATGGACATGTCCACAGTCAATGGACAAGGTCATCTTGAACTATTGTCCAAGAACCACAAACCTATACAAATACATTTATGAACTTTATCCCTAAACCTAAATGATCATAAATATGTGTTGGTGCATTTCAGATGATTGTACCTAATCTCAAACTAGCATAATCTCAGAATCTAAGCTAGGTTGTCATTTTCCTAGTGTTTTCCAAAGTAGTATATTGCTATATTTAACAAATTACAATTTGAGTTATTAATAAATTATATATTTATATCATTTTTATTTATTTAAAAATTTTGATTTAACTTTTTAGGGTTATGGAGTTTAAGCCTTAGTTTTTTAAAGGGACTAAATACAATAAATCAGGGTATAAAATATGTAATAAATATAACCACTGATTTGTAATAGAATTGACCTAGTTTGACCTTTTTAATAATATAAATAAATGATATAAATAAGTAATTAGATAGAAATTAACTAAGAAAGATGATATGGAGGCTAAAAACTTGGATAAGAGCTGATATGAGTGTCACATATAAGATCCAAGTATTAAAATCCTTCCTAGATAGTAGTGCCCTAATTGGATAGTATCACCAATGGATTTAGTGTCCTCCTTTTGGTGCTAGTGTCCTCTATGTAGAATTACTTTAAGATTTTGGGTGTACCTATGTCAGAATCTATCAAGCCTTTTCTTGTGTGCATAAGTTCTGATTCCCTATTGATGACTTGTTTTGATTGATTTTGAATGTAAACCCTAGAACTCCATGTTGTTAGAGCATCTGATTGACACAAGTATAAAAGTGTGATGTTATTGGGGTAGGTTAGACATCTTTAACACCCTATTATGATAATATTTTCTTATATACCAATACTTTGAAGAAAGATCAAGCACAATGTAGTTCTCCCCACCTAAGTGCTACTGCAAGTGCAATTGAAGCTAGTATCAATGATGATTTGAGTGATGCTTGAGACTAGAAATCTATGTATTTTTAGCTTAGGAAGGTTATAGATTATTGTATGTAGAAGTAGGGTAGAATAGGGATTAATAAGCTTGATTGTGTATAACTTATTTAGAGTTAGTTTATGTTATTTGCATTTGATTTCCATCTAGTGAACAAAGGGCTAAAAGTCATGTATACATATTATTCTATTACTTATGTAGGTCTTAAAAGAGGTTTAGGCTACCCATAGGTGTTTTTTGATTTTAAAATCTATCTATTAGTGACAAAATATGGGAAAAGGATAATAGTGCCTAAATTGGGACATTATCACCATTAGTGCTACTATTCAAGTTATGGCACTAGTGTTTAGGTGGAAGAACTTGAGGCACTAGGGGATAGGATGATAAAGTGAGGTTATGGGATTACTTTAGGGATGTTTAGGGATGTGTGTATCCTACACGAAGGATGAATAAGTGTTTAAATAATCCCTAAGATAGGGTTTGGGATAAGTTATGGATAGGTAGTCTTAAGTAACACTCTTAACACTCAAGTGACATTTTTAGATGAATACATCCCTCCCTTATTATATAAATACAATAAAGGAAAAGGACTAGGATAAAGGAAAATAAATGTACCTAGACTTACCTAAGAGGCAAAGCCCATGAATTTGGATCTGAGTGTGTGAGACATGCTAAATTACATGTCCTACAAATGAAACATGCATAGATCAATACTTAATTAAGATATATCAAAATCAAAGGCAAAAAATGATTAAAGTGATAAGAGAGAGGAAAGGAATGAATACACCTCACTAGGTATGCAAACTAATGCATAATCTTGGTGAAAACTTATATGTGTGTGTAAATAGTGATCAATCCATTGATAACTTGGATTGAGATGAATTGATTGCTCAATCTTCATGTGTGGATGGCTCAAGAACTCAATATGGCCTTGACTCCTTTATTTCCCTCCCCTATTCGATTGAACATGACTTGTGAATAACTTGGATTGGACTGATGGTGTGTCCAACCCTCTCATGTAGGTGGATCAAAAACTCAAGTAGATTATGAATACATCATTGCCTACCCATGTGTATTAGATGCATTTAAAACTAAAATTGTGTGATGTAATTGAAATTGTGTATGACAGCTCTAGACCACATGAAAACTATGAAATGTAAAAATGGCTCTGAGCCACTTAGGAATGCCAACCATTATAGATAGAGTAAGGCATAAAATATGTATTTTGCTAGTGTGAATGGTTTTTATATTGTACTAGTGTAAGTGGTGTCTAGATTAAGATCATATATAATAACATGAAGAATTCCATTCCATCTGATCAAGTAGAGAAAAAGTGAGCATATGAAAATAATATTCCACACACATACATTGAAATCTGATATATGTGCATATGGATTAGGGATTTAGTTATAATAATCTATATTTGAATATATAAAACTAAATAAATAATGATCATGCCATACATGATGCCCCCAATCTGATCAAATTGGTATGAATCTATGTTAAACTAAGCAAAAACTAGTAATCTATAAATGAACCTATGTAAACTTGGATTGTACATGTTGTAATTTTTTTGCCAATATAGAATTTCCTAAAATTGAGTCTAATAGATAATAGCACCATATTTGGATAGTAGTGTTAGTGGTGCTAGTGTCTCACTTTGGGTTCTAATGTCCAACTATATTGATTTTTGTGCAACTAAAACTGGTCTCTGTGTGATTATTTCCCACTATGTTTTCCTAAAACCAATTTCTATATTCTATGTCTGTGTGTTGAAAACTATACTCTGAGTGTATTTTGATAGCTTGATATCTATGAAAAACCTCTGAGAATGCTCCTTTTTTTAAGGGGAGTTATTAAACCTATGCAAGAATTTTCTTCAAAAGAAAAAGCTCTACAAGATATGTGTTAGCCATAGCATATATGATATATGCATAATAAACCAATATAATGTGCATACATGACATTAGAATGTAATATAATTTAAGAATAAGTTTGTAATGTATGAGGTACATTAGATCTAACATTCACAAGGTTGTCAAGATAGATATATTAATTTAAGCATGTCTATGAACTATAAATCTAAATAATAAATTAACTACCTAGGGGATGGGGCATGATGTCCATCAAGGCACCTAAAGAGGAAGGGGAGAAGCATGAAGTCCCTTATGGCATCTAAAACTAGAGTGTATACCAAGCAAAATACAAGTGTCATGGTAATGACACATACATGAAATCATACATAAAACACATATGAGGCACACAAAGTAGGCCAAGGGGCCATAATACAAAGGACATGGGCACATGCCATTAAAACTAAGAAAGCAATAAATATAATGACATGTTCACATGTCCACATATGCAAACATAAAAAAGGTTGGCATAGATCCACATGGAAAGACATGTTTAAATGTCTTCATACACAATTAAGAAGGCACACAAGGACATGCACACATGTCCAAAACATACATATAGTGAAAATAAGTGGAGTAGAGATATATAATAATGGCATATGTAAATGCCCTCGAATAGATGTAGAAGCATAAAGAAATAATCAAGTCTAAATTAAGAAAGTTAAAAAAAATATGCATGAATATGTGGTAAAAATATACATAAGAGCAAAGACGTACATTACCTAAGTCTAAATTAGTACTAATCAACAAAAAATTAGTGTAGTGTAAAATTATATAACCTAGTAATCAAAACTATGTATAAAATCCCTCCCTCACCCCTACCCCCTGCACCCACACCGCCCCCCCCCCCCTCCACTCTAATGGGTGAATGTGTCAAAAGAGGAACCTGTGTATGTTCCCTAAATGGGTAGATAGTATCAAATCTAGACTTACGTGATATACTCGAGTCATGTATCAATTTGTAAACAATTGAGAAGAATAAGTGAAGTATGTATGCATTCTAAAATCAAATATACTAAGATAGCTAACATATGTAACACTTAAAAAGTAGAATAAATATAAACATGGAAATACATACAATCTATATCTCATATTTTCTGAGCAAATATTCAATGTTTTGTGTTTTGACACACTATATTGTTTTTGTATTTTTATAGATATAAGTTATGTCAAGCAACATGAAAATGAAACTATATACAAGTAAATTTTAGAGAGAAGGAAAACATGTACAAGTAGGCAGGAACATACTAACTGATGAGTCTCATAAGAGACTCATTATCAAGGTGTCTTGTGTCAAATAAAGGAACAATAATCATGCATGCTATGTGAAAATTTAATTGAGGTCCCAAAACTAGTTGTACTAACTGATCTGTAGATGACACTACTTGTGGAGTGGTGATAAGAATATGTGAATCTAATTGGGTTGCCCTGTGAACTATAGGGATCGTAGGGACCCATCTAGTAGAAGATGATGTAGTTGGCATTGATGCCATACACTAAGAACCCTGAGAACTCATTAACACTAATACCAAAATAAAAGGGGTAGAGAGTGGATTTCTATAATATGTAACATATCTTTGATTCATGGGTCTCTATAATAAAGGTCTTTATGGGAGAGTACATGTACATGGTAACACTATGTAAGTAGACCTCACTTGCACTAGTGGCTTAACTAAAATATGTGGTGTACTACTAGAAAATATGTGGTGTAGTATGTGGTAGTTGGATTTTAACTTTCTATAGGATAAGTAAAGGATACTCATATGAAAGACACTCAACTTTAACCACTTGATTAGCATGCATATGGTTGAGGCATTTTTTCATGGTAGATGGAATGGATCAAAGCTCATATATCCATGGCCTACCAAATAACATGTCAAATGTGCCCGCACTAGGTAATACTAAGAATCTAGTGGCCATGTGTTGGTCCAACATGTAATGGAAGTATAATATTTCTAATGGAACTTTGAACATGGACACTAAAACTATGAATAAATATGTCTATCAGAGAAATATCTTACTCTAAATAACCCAAATGTTGTAGAAGTGTGATAATACACATGTTAATACTTGACCCATTATCAACCATAATACTCTGAATAGGATGATGATCAATGTGGGCTCATATAAGGAATGCATGCAAATATGAATCATAATGTACAATCTCCTTTTCTGAGAAAGTGATGAGTGGTCTAAATGGAACTATAGTATGATACACACCAATGATATTATATAGGGGGTGTGCATCCTCTGTAGTAGTGTGATAGGATTCTAGTGGTGGATGAGCCTGATAGGTATAGTGAACACTTAAAGTGCCTCCTACCTCACTAGTTTTATGTTTTGGAAAGAGATCTAAAAATATTTTTATTTCCTTAGCTTCTATTTGTTGAACTTTAGGTGCCTCTATAGTTGTCCCCACATCAATGATGTTGGCCTTTATCAAATCTTTTATCTTATGTCTCAAAGTGATACATTTATTTGTAGTATACCATGTTACCTTGTGATAGTTACATAATGTATTGGAATCATAAATATTTGGAAGAGGCCTAGTCATATCAACCTATTTGATGTGAAGGAGAGATATGACATTACATTCCAAGAGATATTGTAAAAAATATGCTACTGATTCTAGAATATTTATGCAAAATCTCTATGGAGGAGCTGATAAAACCAAGTGAGGAGGTGGCTCTAAAGTTGTGTTAACTATGGCCTTTTGATCACTCTTGTTTTCAATGTCCCTTAATTTATATGGAGGCTTATTATAACTCTTAATAGTTGAATCTAATCCACCTGTGTATTTTAATTTTCCCATAGAGAGAAGCTTGACTTCCCTTTCTTTCAGTATGTGGCATAAATCTATGAATGTTAGAAACTTATTGAATAAGATAGCTTCATGCAATGTTAGTAGTAAACTTTGTTTGAATATGTCTTGGATCTCTCTATCTGCCATGGGGATAGTCATATTTGCTAATATAGTTTTATATCTCAAGACATATTATACTATAATCTCATTGTATTTTTGCTTAAATTGAGCCAATTGAGCATTTGAAACCTTATTATTGATGTTGATTGAAAAGTGTGACAAAAACATATCTACTAATGGATTGAATTCAGTGATGCATTTATTTATAAGATCATAAAACCATTATAAGTCACAGTCCTTTGGATTATGTGGAAATAACTTAGTAAGGAGCCAATCATTAGACACATAGTCCAAACATGATGCATGAAAAGCTCATAGATGGTTCTCTGGGTCACCCTTATAATCCATAAATGTAGATGGTAAATGAGTTACTACAATGTGATGTGCCAAAGGTGTATGTAAAAGAACATGAGAAACTATGACACAAGATGGTCTAGTATCACCTTGATGAGGATGTAACACCTTGGTTTGTAGATCATGGATATCATGCAAAAAAGATTGTACATATAAATAGGAATAAATAGCCATGGGAGGTGTTTCCATTATTAAAGGTTTCCAAGTTAAAATAAGTTGTTTTACAAGCTAAGTTACCCTTAAAGTAGGTATAACAATATTATTATCTAGGGGAGTAGAGGATTGACCATTATTTGATTTTTTCTTTACTTCCATTATAGCTTTCAAAATTTGTGCATAATCATGGGGTTATTCTTTAAGTCTATCTCTAGAACTCTATAAAATTTCATCCTTATTGACAATAAAATTTTCATTGTTAAGTGGGGGGAGAGTGTCTTGATTCCCATATTATGTATCATTTTGATCTTGATTGTATTGATAATCTTTAGATGCATTATCATTGAAGTCCACAAAATCAAGGTGTGAAGGATCAATGATGGGGGTTGTAACTAGTCTTTTATCCATGGTATAAGCTTGAATATGATGAATTTGAGTGTGTTCAATAGGATTGACACTAAGCCTAACACTTCTTATTAAAGGAAAAGATATAACTTTTCAAGATATAATATAACAAATAAAATAAAACAATGATGCTAAAACAAAATACATAAAATTTGAAAAGCCTAACATAGCCAATATAAATAGGAAAAAAAAGCACAAACCCTAATAACAAATTGAATTTATGGAGTTTAATCCCTAGGTTATTAAATGGGTTGAGTATAGTAAATTAGGATATAAAATATATAATAGATATAACCACTAATTTATAACATAACTGACCTAGTTTGACCTTTATAATAATAGAAATAAATGATATAAATAAATAATTAGTTGGAAATTTACTAAGACAAATAATCTGGAGGCTACAAACCAAGACAAGTGTTGACTTGAGTATCAAAAACAAGATTCAAGTGTCAAAACCCTTCTTGTATAATAGTTCCCTAACTAGATAATAATGATAATGGAGTTAGTGTCCTCCTCTTAGTGCTAATGTCCTTTGTGCATAACTACTATGAGATTTTGGGTGTACTTGTGTCAGATTCTATCAGGCTTGTTTCTATATACACAAGTATGATTCCTTATCAATGAAATGTTTTGATTGATTTTGCATGCAAACCCTAGACCTACATGTTGTTAGGGCATCTAATTAGCACAAGTATTAAATTTTGATGTTATTAGGGTAGGTTAAACATCCTCAACACCCTACTATGATGAGATTTTCCTAGATACTAATTCTCTAAGGAAGGATTAAGACTGATGTATTTCTCCCCACATAAGTGATGGTGAAAGTACAAGTGAAGATAGTATGAATTTTAATTTGAGTTTTTTAAGTGAGGTTTGAGATTGGAATTCTATGTATTTTTATATTATTAAAGGTTTTAGATGACTGTATGTATAAGTAGGGTAGAATATGGATTAATAACCTTGATTATGCACAACTCATTTTGAGCTAGTTTGTGTTATTTGCATTTGATTTCCATCTAGTGAATAAAGGGATGAAATTTATGTATATATACTATTCTAGTGCTTATGTAGGGCTTAAAAGAGATCTAGGACAATCCTAGTTATTTTTTGATTCAAAAAGATATCCATTAGTGAGAAAATGTGGGAAAAGGATAATAACACCCAAACTGGGATACTTACACCATTAGTGCTACTCTCTAAGTTATGGTGCTAGTGTCTAGGTGGCAGAACCTAAGGCACTAGGGGCCAAGATTCTAAAGTGAGGGTCCAAAACTAATTTAGATATGTTTAGGGATGTGTGTGGCATGCATGAAGATTGGATAATTATCTAAAAATTCCCTAAGATAGGTTTTTGGGCTAAGTTGTGGATAAGTGGTCTCATGTAACACTCTTAACACTCAAATGACATTTTTAGATGACTACAAGATTTATACTTATTAGTTTCACATAATAAGAATTAAGATAAAATATATTAGTGAACCTATTTGTTCCTTGAACATTATTTTTTCATAAGTTTTCAACTTAATTCATGATTCCTATACGCTAAAGAGAAATATGATAATCATTTATTAGTTTCGATTGGGAGATGCTATAGGATTTATATTTGACATATGGGTTATGGTTGAATTATTGATTTCCATGATATTTTTTCTTCTATTATATTTCAATTTTTTATTACTTTCTAAAATTATGTTCCCACAGTTGTAAAACTCATTAGAGTTATCATTTTGGGTAAAACAATTACCAATTTTATCTAAGTCATGGTGTGAAGGGTACTACTCTAAAACTCAAGACATTAGATAATGCTATATATGAACTTTAGTTTCCCTAGACCTTACTGTATACAAATTTTTCTAGGTTTTTGTTTTTTAACTACAAGTTTTGATTGTTTGTTTCTACAATGTTCTTATAAAGGTTTAAGCCTAAGAAGTTAGTCTCAATGTAACTTAGACATAGGATAATATGGCTATAGGATGGTGTAATCCTCTATATCCAGTACCCATTTGGGACTTATTCACTATTTACAATTGTGATTAGTTTATTAGAGAACCTACAAATCAAAAATATCTTGAATAGTCACACCTATTGAATGATTGGTTATTTATTAGCAGAACGCTTGGTGTTTGTCATATTCACTATATTTGGGGTCAAAATATAAAATATACACTAAATATGAAATCCTTACTAGTAATCATCATGTGGATGTCATCCTCTTGATTAATACTATAAATTATGATTATGATAATTAATAGACTAATGATCAAACTTGTACAACTATTGATGTTATTTATTTGTTCAACCTTAAATTTAAAAATGGGTATAGGGTTAAGAATATATAAATAGTTTAAGCACAAGGGTGATAATCTAATCTATAGAAATCCAATTAATTTTCAAACTTAGATAAATTAATATTTTAAATTATAGTACTAAGATATTATAAATATATAAATCACTTAATTTGAAATATGTTCAATTGATTGTAATAATAAAGATAAATGATACTTAACTAGGTTTTGATGTGTGTAGGTAGATCTAAACTAAAAAATAGGTGTAAATTAGTCATGATAATTATTATAGATTAGCTATCATATTATATAAATTTACTTCTATATACATGGATACTACCATTAGATATGGACACTACTATTGATGACATTGTTTGAATATGATGCAGTTGTACAAGATAAAATAATGATTGGATATATATGTGACCAAATTTATTGTTCTAGGTTTTTTGTCATCTTTTTGATGTGTTTTGATCTAGAATACAAGCTATCACTATTTTTTAATTGATCAGACCTTATCTCTTCACTCTTATTTACAATTGGAATGAGTTTTTTGAAAAATGAATTAATGGGCTCACAGTGTTGAGTTGCCCCAAAGATGCCTCTATCAATGGGAACTACCTACATTTATAATAATATAAGGAGGGATTTAGACTTATTTAGTTCTCCCCTATGTGTGTAAAAAGGTGTGAAAAGGGTGAAATATACTATATAAAGATGCATGGAATGATCTATCTTATAATTTGACAAATACCACTCATGGGATACTCTTTGAATGCTTATACTTGTAATATGATTTATCCTATTTTTTATATGAAAATAAAGATGAATAGATTGGTTGTAAAGATAATTAATTTGGATTTAGTAGGTGTTTACTTGGTATTTACTAGATGAGAAATGAGAAGGCTTAGCCTTGTATTTATACCACACCTTTTTAAAATATCTTACGATAAGGTTCAATAAGATAAACAAGTTGATCCATAGGTTTTTAGCCATTTTCAATTTGGATGACTTTTGAAAACTAGACACTAGATAAAGATCTAGACACCATTGTCGGCTTTAGTTTCTCTCTATGGATGATAATGTCTAGAAAGCTAGAGAACAGGTATGGATATAAAACTGATAGTGAAGAATGTTTATCAAGATTTAAGTTTTTTGTGTAGTACAAGAGACTAGGTCATCAGAATGATATGTATTAGATTAATAGATAAGCATTCAAGTATAATGAGATGGCGAATGAAAGTATTTCAGTAGTATGAAGGTCTAGAACATAAGGGTATAACCCTGATAAATATTTATAAAATGTACAAGACTGAGATGACATAAATATTCAATTTTAGTATCTAATTTTTTTTCATTTTAATAGAGTAATGCATACATATGAAATTACTAAGTTAAAGGAAATAAATGTGTACCTGGGTGTGTACAATACACCTTATATTTACTTAATCCCACTTTGAGTATTTTATTGGTGTATGACCTATAACCAAGAGCATATATATATATATATATATATATATATATATGAAATAAATGTGTACCTGGGTGTGTACAATACACCTTATATTTACTTAATCCCACTTTGAGTACTTTATTGGTGTATGACCTATAACCAAGAGCATGTTAATATATATATATATATATATATATAAATGTGTACCTGGGTATGTACAATACACCTTATATTTACTTAATCCCACTTTTAGTACTTTATTGGTGTATGACCTATAACCAAGAGCATGTTAATGTGTGTGTGTGTGTGTGTGTGTGTGTGTGTGTGTGTGTGTGTGTGTGTGTGTGTGTGTGTGTGTGTGTGTGTGTGCGCGTGTGCCCGTGCATATAATATGAAATTTGAAATAATTACAATATTTGAAAAGAAAGAGATCAAGGAATAAGTACACCTATGCATTGATGCAACCATGTTTTGTATTGATGATTTGAATGAGTAAAGATGCTTCTTCATGAAGCATTGGAAATAGAAAAAGTTTTAGACCTAAACCTTAGAGATTTGAAAAGGAATATTGGAAGGTATTATTCCCCAATTCAGTGTAAGCATGAGTTGTGATATAGCCATTGATATCATTATATCTTAATCGCACAACTCAAATGTGAATATATATAATCTAGTGAGGGTGAGTGCTTTAATCAACTCATCCTATATGATGAATTGGATGATTTAATCACTCCAATTTATAAATTTAGTGACGTTGAATGATTTAATTACTTCAACATAAAAAATGAAGCCACTACTATAACAAAAAAGACTCAATAACAATACATCTTGGTGTAATCAATGTATCCTAGTGAGAAGTATAATTGGTAAATTCTTAATTTTTTGGTGCAATAGCATGGTATATGCACTTATAATATATATTAGTTGGAGTGTATATCTCATAAACCTAAAAAAAATATGTTTCAAATCTATGCAAGTGTGGAGGTCATATCTTTAACATGTTTTTCACTAAAATATGGAGATAATGAGTAAGTGTATGTGTGGAGGTCATGTCTTTATGACATGACCCCACTGAAATATAGAAATAACAATAAGGTGTATAAGTATGGAGATCATGACTTTGTGACATGCCCCCAATGAAATCTAGAAATATTGAGAAAATGTGGAGGGCATGCTTTTATGACATGCCCCCGCCGCCCCACCACACCCCCCCCACCTTTTGAGGTGAGTAAAATAGAATATGGAAGGTACCTTACCTCAAAAGGATAAGGTAGTTGTATAATCTATGTATAAATCATGTATCATATAAGATAACATGTCAAAGTATATATATCAATTAATCTCAAAGTATATGATCACATCAAGTCCCAAGATGCATTATATAGATCATGGTAATGTATAAAGAATAATAATACAATCTTAGAAAATAATCAATCACACACACAAGAATACCCAATGTGATACAATAGAGTGGTCAAGGGATACCTCATACAAAGAGCATGTTCAAATGTTGAAAAATTGAAAAGGATGACATATTCAAAATTTTAATCAATATGTAATGACATATTAAAATGTCCAATAAATATACAATGACATATTCAAATGTCCAATTGAAATATAATGACATTCAATTTTTCAATAAACATATAATGATAGAGGGGCTACCAAACAAGGAACATATTTAAATGTTACATAATAAAGATAATATAAATCAATGAAATACACTCAATGAAGTGAAAAATATATGAAGCATAAGAAACCAAAAAAAACATACTATACTAGTCCCCACATGTATGTGTTAGCGAAAAAAATGTTATGCAGTGTAGCATATCAAATACACTATGAAAGATAAGAGCATGGATATATAAATGTGTAAGTTTTGGTATATAAGCTCAAACATAATAATGTATAAATGATCATAAAGGATATATAATCTATATAAATCATAATCAAAGAAATAAAATTCCCCCATTGTATTATATGATGCGGGTAGATGAGAGGTCCAACATATATAAGTGCATAGATCATGTGCCTAGGTATAATTGTATCACACTCAAAGATGAATGAAAATGTGTGTATAGGAATTAAATGATATGTTATCTACCAACATAAATGAAAATCTAGTAAACCTTTTGAATATTTTTATATTTTTTAACTATTTGAATGTTTTTGTATTTTCTTGAATATTGTATTTTTTTTTCTTGATTTTTTTTGTAGATTGTATAAGCTATCCAATGAACATAATATGAGGATGATAATATATGAAGAGTGGTAAATTAATAACATTCCTTAAATTAAATGTGCTATATGTGTACATAGTAGAATCAAAAAGTGTATAATGTTATTTTGTTAAGTTGGTACTTGGTATTTTAATTTTGGCTTTAGATGTATTTGGTTTTGTATCTACTGGTGATGGATTCACACAATATGTATCAGGGCCTATAGATATTAATATATTGTGTGGTAAATTATCTATCTGATCAGAACATAGTTTGCTAAACTAATCATTTAAAGATTGTTTACCATCTATATGAGCAATGGAAGTAGAAGGGTTTTGATATGAGGAAGGCATGTAGTTGGCCCATTTGTAACCTCATTTGTAACTTTAAATTTTTCAAGTTTCTCTTGATTTTTGACCTCTTGTTTTATTAATCCAAATTTTATCATTTGATGTGTTCATTACTCTTTTTGTAACATTGCCTTTTGTAATTATTTTTTTTACCCATTTTTGTTCCAACTTTTTATTTTCTTGTTTCATTTTGTGCATTTTGCTTAGATCTATTTTAATATTTAGGTTTTTGTTATTTAGAATTAATGAAATAAATATGTATATTTGAATGATTTAAACTATTATTTCCTGTAAATCCCAAGCTTTGATGATCAATATGATCAACTTTGGAGTTAAGATGAGTGATGTCTTGTGCATGTTTTTCCAATCTTGACCATGATAACCAAAGTGGTGTAGATATTGTTGTCCAAAACCGTATTGTTTTGAAAGTTGATTTTCATTATTAAGAGGTATATTTGCACTATTTTCTTGGTCTAATTGTGACTTTTAATTTTATTTATTTATTGAATTATTCCTTTGGTAACCATATTTATTGTTTTGGCAATTGCACTTTAGGAGATGTACTCATAATGTGAGTGGTTTGCTTGATTGATGTATCCATGATAGGATCACCACTATATTTGATACTTTATATTTTTTTTATTTAATTAAAAACAACTATATTTATGATGCCCATAAATTATATGATATGCACAATAGTATTTGGATCTCCTTATAGGATGTAGAGGATGTAGTTTAAATTTTTTTATTTCAAATCATTTATCTTAAGATTTCACTTGGACTCTTAGTATCCTTTGGTATAATATTTGAATCACTTATTTCATATGGTTTTATTATATTTTTTAATTTGGATATTAAACCTTGTATAACATTACTAGATGAAGATGCAAACACATGATTAACACTAGCATAATTTGGATTGTGTAGGCATGTAATTAGATTTTTGAATGATGTGATATTTAAATTGAAATATTAATTTTTCTTTTGTAACTCCTCTATTAACTTGTTCATAGTGATTCTTGGATCCTTGAGGAATTTATAATCATAAAACATATGTGATTTAGATTGAATATTCATACACACACCATGTAGAGGATATGTGGGATGTGGAAGGATTTAAAAAAGGATAGATAAAATAAGATGGGCCACCTTACCCTTTGGAGTAGTGGTATCATGAACTTGGTTAGAGGGATGGTAGATATCACCCTCGTTAGGGTTATGAGGAGAAGATGTTACTTTTTATCCATTTTAAATTTTCTAAAGATGAAGATGAGAATAGGATAAGAGAAATGTACAAAATCTAGGGAATAATCCACCATGATAGGAAAATCAAAACTGAATAATTACTACAATATAAAACCCTAGAACGCTGAAAACCCTATGGAAAGATAGTTTTTGCATAATAAGGATATAGTAATTTTAGAATATTAGATCAATATTTTGGAAATATGAGAATTTTTTTCATAAAATATAACAAATATGCAAAACCCAAAAAAATAATTATCCCTTTCACCTTGTATGTTGAGATGTACTAAAATAATAAATTAAACAAATTGAAAAATATGTACATTATTTTGACAAACAAAAAGAGGTTTTTGGGTATAGAAATAGTAATATGAAAAATATCACATGAATTTTAAAATTAAGTCATTGTGAATTAGAATGAACCAAACAATGTGAGATGTGTCACAAGTAAAACCCTAAATATTATAAATAAAGAATCAACAAATTAGAAAAATATTTTAGATATGAGAGAGGTTTCTAAATAACATATAAATTTTGTTGAAACCTAGAAATTAATTTAAAAATAGGTACACCATTCATCCTATATGTCAATATTTCATAAAAATAGTAAATTGAAAAAAATAAAAAATACAAACACTAGGTTATCACTCTTCGCTAATTGATATAGGTTATCACTCAACTAATGCAATCAACTAATCTATTCTAGGTTTTCCATCAGCTTTTTATTGATGTATTAGGATATGAGATATAGGTTATCACTCTTCGCTAATTGATAAAACCCCAACTATTCACCCCTCTTCAACATTGGAATAAGTTTGCTGAAAAATGGGTTAGTGGGCTTACAATGTCAAGCTGCCCAAAGGACCCCTCTATTAGTGGGTGTTGTCTACATAGCCAATACTCCAAAGAGAGACTCAAGCTTATGTAGTTCTCCCCTATGTTTATAAAAGTGTGTGCACAAAGGTGAAATATGTTATATGATGATGAATATTGTGATATAGATTGTAATTTGATAAATATCATTCATGGGTTACTCTTTGAATGATTCAAACCTGTAATATGATTGATCTTATGCTTTATATGAAAACTTGGATGAATAGGGAATAATACATTTGTTTTTGAGTTGATAAATTTAGATTTAATAGGTGATTTATTCATATTTTATATATGAGGAATGAGAAGAATTAGACTTATATGTATATCACCTTTAACAAATATCTCACGATAAGGTTCAATAAAATGAATAGGTTGACCTGTAGTTTTATAATCATTTGTAATTTGGATGAATTTTGGAAATTGGATACTAGATAAGGACCTAGACACTACCATCATTGGTAGTGTCCCTCTGTGGCTGGTAGTATATATAGAAGGCTAGAGAACATGAATTGATCTAAAATTGGCACTAAAGGATGCTTATCAAGGTTTAAAATATTTGTGTAGTAAAGGAGATTTGGGTCATAAAAATTATATGGATCAGACTAAGAGGTAATCATATAGGCACAATGAGATGGAAAATATGAGACTTTCAGTAACAGGGAGGTCTAGAACTAAATGATAGAGCCTTGATTGATATTTTTCAAATGTACAAGTCTGAGATGCCATAAATATTTAGTTTTAGTATCTAAACTTTATATATATATATATATATATATATATATATATATATATATATATATATATATATATATATATATATATATATATGTATGAAGAATATGACTGTGATAGAAATGATTATTATTATGAGTATGAATCTACTTACAAAAATAAAGAGGATTGGTATAATAGTGAAGATTACAATGAAGAAGAAAATGAACACACTAATTTAAAAATTGAAGATCTAAATGCCCCTATTCCTACCTTGTATCCCTCTTTTCATAAATCAGAATAAAAATAACATACTAGTAATGCATATCTTCTTTCTCTTAATCTATCACAAGGATAAAAAATGTGATAAATCAACCATATCACACCTTGTTAACCTCTTAAATTTTATACTACACTACACCATATTAATAAGTATAAACTACAAAGACATAACCCTTGCATAGAAATGGAAAATAATATGAATGATTGTGTTATTCCCTCTCTTTTTCTAAAACTTATAGATGATGTAAATGCATATGATATTCTGCATTCTATTTTAGACATGGTTAATAACATAAAAGATTGAAATAATCCTTCTCCTCCTTAAAAAATGACAAATAATGTTGTAACCTCTCATGATAATTTTTCCCCTTCTCTTGAAATACCAAAAAATGAAAATGAATGTGATGTAATATCTTATATACAAAAAGGTGATATTATTACTTTAGATGTATAAAGTGATGATAATTTAATTTTATGTAAAGACTCTCAAGTAAATTATAATATATCAATAAAATCTGAATTTGATGATAACATCATTGATGATGCCTCTAACTCCTCTCTTCAAAGAATATAATATAATGAGATACAATGTGATGTTATTCCTTCTATACAAATTCAATGTGATAAAAATACAACAATATGCAATGATTCTAAAGTATGAATTGATTTTGTCTCAAAACATAATCTCAATCCAAGATATTATATTAATCATGACCCTTCATACCAATGTCTAAAGTATATGGTAAATTACAACCCATGAGTGAGCCTTTCCAAACCAATACTATTCTTACTAGTCATATTGTGTTCATGATACATGCTATTGGTGACCTTCAAAGATAAGTACCTGATCTCAATTTGGAAATTATACCATGGTATGATAATATTAAAGATAATGTTATTTTAGGACAACCCCTAACACAAGTTACAAGTGAATATATGTATCTAAAGGATTTTTCTATGCTTATAATCTGATTATTCGATGGTTGTGGATATCCTTTTATTCATTTAACTCAATATACACTTTATTTTGGAGAATGGATTAATGATGGACATATCCTAATAAAATATTTCATAGAATCCTACTGAGAGATGCCTTAGATTAGTTTTATATCCTATTTATTGGCTTATTACCCACTTTCAAGGGATTAAAATATGTGTTCTTATCATATTATCGCAAACACAAGTTGCCTAAATTCACATTGGAACATCTATAAGGTTCTCTATAGGGCCATGATGAGTTTATCAAAGATTGTATTTTTTAATTTGAGACCAAGTTATATTCTTTATAATATCAACCCTCAGATTTACAAAATCAATCCATCTTTAGTAGTAATATTTTGTCTCCACTCAAATAAAGATCCATACATAACCATGGTAAATTACAACCCATGAGTAAGCTTTTCCAAACCAATACTATTCCTAATAATCATATTGTGTCTATGATGCATGATTTGGTGACCTTTAAAGATAATTACTTGATCTCACTTTGAAAATTAGACCATAATATGATAATATTAAAGATAATTTTATTTTAGGAAAACCCCTAACATGAGCTACAAGTGAATATCTGTATCTAGAAGATTTTCTTATGCTTATAATCCCATTATTCGATGGTCACAGATATCCTTGTATTCATTTAACTCAATCTACACTTTATTTAGGAGAATGGGTTGATTATGGACATATCCTAATAAAATATTTTTATATAATCCTAACAAGAGATGTATTAGGTTAGTTTTATAGCCTATGTAGTTATTCCTTACCCACTTTCAAGAGATTAAAATATGTGTTCCTATTAGATTATCACAAACAAAAGGCAACAAATTCACATTGGAACATATACAAAGTTTACAATAGGGCCATGATGAGCTTATTAAAGATTACATTTTTTAAATTTAGACTATTTTATATAATTTAACTTATCAACCCTCATATTTAAAAAATCAATTCATCTTTAGTAGGAGTCTTTTATCTCCACTCAAAGCAAGCAACATGCATAAACTTTACACTTATTTTGAGAAGTTATAAATGGATGTATTTAAATATACATTTGATCCTAATTTTGCAATGCATAAGGCTAATAATGTAATTAAATTGTGGCCATATTCACCCAAGAAGGATACTACTAATAAGAGGGTGGAACCAGATTTAGCCTCTACTAAAGAAAAGATCCCAATTGTAGACTCTCATAATAAATATGGATCAACATAAATAGTTAAAATCAAGGAAGACCAAGTTGAGGTCCTCAATAAAGGGATATAATTAGTTTGAAAATCACTATATAATGTGAATAAGTCTACTTTTAATAAGTAGAAAACACTTAAATTTGGTAGTTTTATATATGAACCAGATGATATTCTATGAACATTGTTGGATAAGAAGTTAATCACTCTCCCTCCTAATCACTATGATCCTTGTCATCATCTTGAGAAGGTAAAGGGGAAACCATTTTGATTTTATCAAGGTATAATGGACATAGAGATAATGATTGTTATGCATTGCATAAAAATGTTATATAACTTGTGGATAAAAGGATTATTACATTTGGGAAAATGGAAAATAAGAAAATAAAATCCACTTATTCATCTTATCCTCCATCTCCTTAAATAAAGACCAAGATATCCCAAAACATTTCTGAGAAGGAGCCAATGGTCATTCAAGTTCTTGTTAACAAAAAATATAGAGAAGATATTGTTGTAGATAATATGTAACAACATAATACATACATAATAAACTTTATTCAAATTGTGGGATATAATTAGCAAGATTTGAAGTATACAAATGGGTTTGATATAAGTCATGTTATTTTACCAATCACTTGGGAACTCAAGATAATGAATACAATATTGATTGTGAAACGTATTATTCCCCAAGGAAAGACAATTTTGGGACAGCCATGGTTACAAAAAATGAATGCAAAAATGTATAAGGATAATAAAAAATTATCTTTTAATTTTGATGGTAGTTTATTAATATTTCAAAGTAATAGAATAAGCATGAAGGAAACTATGGTCCATAATAAATGTATATCTCACCTTACATAAAAATGGATACCAAATCAAAATTACTAAGCTTCAAATCAGAGATATGAACATATAATGCATACTTCATAGAAACAAATAGAGCATCACTGATATCAACCACAAGTATCACAGATGACCAATATAGATGTGGCCATCTCTAAGAATACATAGCCAAAGATTCAGTATCAAAAATAAATTATAAATGATGATCAATATGGTGTATATTTTTTAATTCCATTGGGGTGGTCAACTTAATCTATAATTCTTAGTTATTTTAATTATCCACATGTTTCAAATTAAATACTAAATAATTGACACATTGTTTATATACAAACACATAGAATAATATAAGTGTACTAAGTAATAATGCAATCACATGATTAAAATTCTTAAAACATTTACAATATTCATTGCACATAAGCATAATATAAGTAATAACACTAAAATTCCATATATGAAACATGTTTTTAACATGATAATGAAAGTACAACACATATAAGCCACTCAATAGTCAGCCCTTGGTCATCTATATCTATATCTCTCTCAATATCCATATAAATCAATAAAATAACTCATGATAAGGAGGCCCCCACTATCATCATGTTCAGACTAAAATTGATACTAAATCATCCTCTCTTGATCCTCATAGACAACCAATCATGCCTAAAAATGTGTATGCTAACACTATAACTGAATATACTCAGCTAGTCAACTATGACCCACATTAATAGCTAGAATGGGAGGGGGAATTTGATGCCTTATAAGTTTAACTCTAAGTTGATCTCAATAAATTATAACCACATAAAGATCAAATTTAAAATCAACCTACTTTGATGCAGCTACCACATATGAAATAGTGGATATATAAACCTGATCAAATAATGGGGCATGCTCACAAACTATATTTTTTGTATGCTCAACTAAACCACCATGTTGCCTAATATGTGTCTAATCAAAATAAGAAGTGTTACCTCTATGATTATAATCCAAAAATCACAACCTCATAAAAAATACATGATATTAAAGTAAATAATAACACATATTTTAAAAATATATATACATATTTGCAACCAAAGGAGGAACATTAAGATTAATAGTTGTTGCCTCATCCACATTTCCTCCTCCATTCTATGCCTCAAGCATACCCTCTAACACAACAAGAAAATAAGGAAATCTTACAATGTTCCATCTACCATCGTGTGTATACTTTAGTACACCCAATGACATCAACATCAAGAATCTCAATAATAGGGTCCACTACAGTCAAAGAGGTGCTAGCTTGACTGCACTAGGTCAGCTTTGGTGACCATCACATCTTAAAGATATAATAGATCAGATCCATATCATTGGTACCATGGTGTAATGTCCTATTTCTGATAAAATCTAAAATGTTGGCAATTGTCTCATTTCCAATACTTTTAGTGAGCTAATGTGAGTAATTAGGAAATATTTATTTTAATATTTTGGTCCACCACGATCCATATTCTTGAAATATGGGTCATTAAATATTAAAATATTAATTTATTTCTCCAAGTGGGGCATGGATTTACTCTTGTACGATTTGATTCAAAATTTGTGGAGTTGCCAAAGATGGTCTTGCATGTGTGGAGGTAGAAGTGTAAGAGATTTTATGACAATGCATTAATGGGGGGTTTACAATATATAAACTTTATGATGGTTTTAAGAGATGTGAAAATAGAGAATATTTTGGGAAAATGGATAAATATGTCAAATTTATTTTTATCTCCCCAAATCAAGGAATGGGATTTTGGCACCCAAAAATTAAAGGAGTGGAGAATATTTATGGGTAAAGTTAGGAACGTATAAGAAAGAAACTATGACAAATCTTTGGTGGGATTTATGAGGAGGTAGAATATGGAAAATTTATATTACCTATTATAGAGATAAAATATGTAAATATTCTATTTCAGATGTTGGGATTTGTGACCCAAATTTTATTTAAGATGGGCGGCCTCATTAGTTTGGGATATTTTGCCAATTCAATATTTTTTATAGATTTGAATCACTTGTGCTTTAGCCACAAAATTTGAGAATGAAAACCCTTGGGTTCTTAGAGATTATAGGATGAAACCCCTTTGGTTTCTCAAGGGAAATCTCATATAAGGATTTTATCTACATTTCAAAGCTTCATTCAGATTTCAACTATTTTGTGTTTTATAACATTTCATAGTAGTTTGCTTAGTGTTTGTGTGTGTTTCTGATTTCATGAATTAGATGTATTACTATAAATTCCTAATTTTATCTAAGATTGAGATATAAACCTCATAAGTAAATCATATATATCATTTTTGTGGTGTTATATTACATGCATGTTTATTATTAGAGTCTTTAAGACCTAGTTGTTCAAATCTATATTCTATAATTTACTAGTTGAAATAAAAGTGGGTATGTTATATAAAGTGTGTACATGTGCCATGGATGTGTGTTCATGGGTAAAAATATTTCATATTTAATTTGATTTTTAGATAAAAGTTTTATTAGGGATATCAAAATGGTATTAGATTTGTGATCTTGTGAGCCTGTAGGGTGAATATTTTATTGTTGATTCCTAGGTGAAATCAAATGCATTGAATTATTTATCATGAGATGATTCCTAATATTTTTAAAAGATGGAAAAAATGTAGATCTTGTTCTAGATAAAATGGTGGAAATTCAGAGGAGCCAAGATAAAATGATCACTTCACTTCAAAAGCTTTTGGATAGCATGCAAAATTCAGTTCTAACCAGAACATCTCAAAAGAAGGATGAAACTAGAAATGCACTCAAGGGAAAGAAACTTCCCTTTTATTAAAAAGAACACAAAGGTTGGATCACAAAAGAGGTGAAGCAAGAAGAAAATTTATAAGTGAAATAATTTACCAAGGAGCCAAAAAAGAAGATGGTGGAATCAAAAAAATTCATTAGTACACGTGAGCCAAAATTACTAAAGAAGGTCAAGGAAAAAATTATGGAGCATGAGTCAAAGAAAAAAGAGAAATAAATATTACAAGAAAGAGAAATAAATAAAATCATATAATAATCCACCACACATATGGAAGGTAAGAATTTTGATTTAGAATAAAATATTTCATTGACTTCTAATATTAAATTTCAAAAAAATCTTTGTCTTAAGGAAGTTAAGGAGGGGTGGATGTTATGTGAGAATGACCTACCAAATAGCCATGTTGATGAGCAAGAATAAAAAATAGATTTGATATAAATGGAAAAGAAGCAACCCATGGAGTATTTCACTAAGAAGATGGAAGGTATGAATTTTTATTTTGAAAGGAATCTTCCAATTCAAACATATGAAGTTAAGTATCAAGATGAGATTATTGGAAGGCATAAAAATAATGCCTTAGTAGATACTAATGTTGGGTGTAAATTTTTGAATATTTTCAAATCGGCTAATGAAGTTAAGCACCTTGAATATTTTTTTAATATTAGTTCAAGGCATGGAAAGGTCAACAAAAAATTATTTTAGCCACTCCATATAATTCAAAATTGTTGGCATGATTATCTTTCTAAAATTAAAGGTTGTTTGTACATAAGAGTATGAACAGAAAATAAGTTAAGACACATGAAGGATACATTTTTTAATGGATGTAATATTATAGTTGTAACTAGATTCACCATCCCATTTAACTAGATAAGTAGACAACTTAATATATCCATGGGTAAGAAAAATTTACACAATGAATTATATGTTGTGAGAACTAACATGGTTATGAATGAAAGATGGCTACACTCCATTGGTAAGCTTCTATAGGGTCAAAGTTTGAAGGAGCTTAAGTTAACCACTAAAATAAATGATGTCATAGATAATAGGGCTTCTCTGAAAGGACAAGTTGTTTGGTAGCAAGTTGATTAATAAAGGAGAGCATGCAAATTATTTTATCTTTTAGTAAGAAACATAGTCTTTATTTTGATATATAAATATCTCTAAATTGACATAACACACTGTTCAATAATATGTTCCCAAAATATCTATGAGATAGAGAATTCCAACATGTCATAGAGTTAGAAAATACTTTGTATTAGGAATCTATATGGGAGAATGATGTCACATACTTGGTCGAAGTCACTAATTCTTAGGGCATACAAGAAAATTAAACACAAGAAGCATTGGATAGAATTGAAACTCTAAACAAATAATGTCATGTGCTTATCATTTAATATTTCTTAGGATCACGTGGATTCCATCCTTTCAGAGTTTATGGAGAGCTTACTAGACAAATAATGATCATGTAATTGATAGTGGTCCTACCCATAATTTTTTCGATGAAGGAAGAAGGAGACTTAAAGTAAAAGAGTTTAAAGGATTCAATGTCATTATAACTGATGGATACGATATACTATGCAAGAAGAATATTTAGAATCTTGACCTAGCCTTTAAAGACCATAAAGTTTGTGATGCTTTTTATGTTGTTGGTTTAAGTGATATTGATGTGGTTTTGGGTGTGCAATGACTCCATTATTTGTGGGAGTACTCAAAAAATAATCAAAATATGGAACTCACATTCATATTCTATGGGGAGGAGGTAGTTATAAAATAAATAATAAATGGAGCTCTGTAAGTGGTTACAATAAGAAGGATGGAAATGATTTTTTAGCAAAGGCAAGTTCCATGGGATATAAGTTGTTTGATGATTTCAAAATATCCCACAAAAGGAATTACCTTTATAAAATGGATTTCATCATATCATAGAGTTGGAACCAGGGTTAAGACCTATCATGACCACTCTATACTACCATCCCAGAATGTACAAAGAAGATATTGAAAAGGCAATAATGGAACTCTTGGATATGGGATATCATCAACTACATAGGAGAAAAGAAGATATTTAGAAGAGTAATTTTTGGTGTCACTAAGGACACTTTGAGTTTTTGGTTATGCCATTTAGACTCAGCTAACCACTAGCCACATTCAGTATTTTATGACTAAGGTATTTGGTAAGCATTTAAGGAAATTTGTTCTTGTCTTCTTTGATGATATTTTGAAAAGTTTGGATGAGCATATTAAGAATTTAGATACAGTTTTGGGTATTCTTGAAAAATAGTCCTTCTTTAATAAATTATCCAAATGTGACTTTGGGTTGGATAAAATCCTATACTTGGGTCATGTGATTACTACTAAAAGGATTCAAGTGGATCAACATAAGATCCAAACATTCTAGATCAACTACCTCTTACAAATCTAACAAAGCCTAAAGGATTATTTGAATTGTGCAATTATAACATGAGGTTTATTAAGGGATTTTCTCAACTTGGAGTTCTTCTTACTGATATAAAAAATAAGGGAGCATTTGAATGGATATAACAAGAATAAGCCACTTTTGAGAAGTTAAAAGAGGTAATAAATTCATGTCCAGTTCTAGTTATTTTATATTTTTCATTCTATTTTGTTGTAGAGTGTGATGCTTCAAATGTTGGATTTAGAGTTATCCTATCTCAAAGAGGACATCCCATATATTTCAAAAGTAGAAATATAAAAATTTATAAGAGAAGACTAACTATCTATGAAATGTTGTCTCTAATTCATGCTTTGAAGAAATTCAGACATGGTATGTGGGAGTGTGTTGGAAAGATAGATCATAATAGTTTGAAATTCTTCCTAAGTCAACAAGGTTTAAATGATCTAAAACAAAATTGGGGAAGTAAGATGCAAGTATAAATTTTTTAAATTGAAATAGCTGATGCCCTCTCTAGAATGCCCGCTCTTTTAAATATTTCCACTATTTTTGTAGATTGAAAAGTTTATATTTGGGCTAAGTATGTCAAGAATACATTCATTGCTAACCTTATTGATGAATTGAAGAAAGATAATAGGTACATAGTGGTATATGGTCTTATTTTATTCAAAAACAAAGTATTAATTGTTCTTGAATCAAAGATGAAGAAGAATATACTAGAGGCATTTCATGATGCACCATTAGCAAGACATCTAGGTTTCTTCAAAACATACATAAAAATTAGAGAAAGGTTCTCATGGAGGGGTCTCAAAGAATATATTCTTATTCATATTAGAGTGATGTAGCAAAATCATGGTGATGATTTATTTACATTTATTTTGGATCCTAGTAATATTTAGAGTAGAGGAGCTATCAAAATTACATTTTCATTGATTGATCCAAGTATAGTCATGCATCACATCATGGATATCCTGAAAGTTTGAATTTATGATGTGAGTCATGCACATATAATTTATATTTATTCTCATGAGGTCAAGTTTTTTTCAAAAAGTTTATCAAATCACATGAGTTTCCCAAGGATGTTTTGGATGTTATAGAAAGTGTATCTTACAGTGCTATTTGGTAAGAGTTGTCTGACTTGACAAGTACAAGATCTATATTACATGGGCATTAAAGTTTGATCCATCACTTTGGCATGATGATTTTAGAACATCCAAATTTGCATTGCTTAAGGGCAAGAAATTTTGGTAAGGGGGGATTTATAATGTCTCATTTCCAATAAAATCCAAAAGGTGGACAATTGTCTCTTTTCCAATATTTTTAGTGAGCTAATGTGAGTAATTAAGAAATGTTTATTTTAATATTTTAGTCCACCATAATTCATATTCTTGAAATATGGGCCATGAAATATAAAAATATTAATTTTTTTCTCCAAGTGGGGCATGAATTTAGTCTTGTATGATTTGAGGCATAATTTGTGGAGTTGCCAAAGATGCTCTTACATGCATGGATGCATAAGTTTAGGAGATTTTATGACAATGCATTAATGGGGAGATACAATATAAAATTTTTATGATGGAATATGTGATGGTTTTAAGAGATGTGGAAATGGAGAATATTTTGGGCAAGTGGATAAAGTGTAATATTATTGTAAATAATATTTCCTAATTTGTATGAGTAGTTGCACATTTGCTTTTATCTTCTTGTGTGTAGCTTAAGGGTCCCGTAGGTAGCTAAATGGACTTATTGGTAGGTGAAAATATTTGTCAAATTTTGGTTTTAAATTGTAATTTTTGCCTCAATTTCAATTTGAATCATGAAATAGAATATCATTGACATTCCAAATAGTGTTATCTGGCCTGTCATTGGTATTAGATCCTATAAATTATGAATTACTTCATTCTCTCTTCTTATTTCAATTGTACAGCATGCATAGCTTTGGTATTACTTAATACCTTGTTTTCTTGTGTGCTTCTATAGTGAATTAACCTGCAAGAATTTGTTTTGGTATATAGAAATGTACTAGTATAGGTTGCATATAGACTATTACGTTGGTTAATTTTTCAAGTCATGTTTTTTCTAGTTTCATATATTAAAAATACAAAATATGTTTTTTCCCTACCAGCATTAAATACACCCTTAGAATTGCATAGACTTTTCATTGGACCTACGTGACCTACATTGACCTACATGGTATCTTGGTGAAAGACAACATTGTTTGAAACTTGCATTATATTTTGGCTTGGTACATTTATTTTCTCTCTAGCATCTAGAAGCATGGTGTGGTTGATAGGATTCAAGCCCAAACATTTAACTTATCTCTATGTAGAAGGCATTTAATTATGTTTTACATTTTGGTTATGATAAATATGCCATTGATAAAATTTCTAGCATTATATTCTATATTGTATTTGTAGACCTACCCTGAAAACATAGAGTTGTGACCTAAAAATATCATCAGAAGACCTACATGGAGTTTGATTTGGCATTTCACTTCTTCCATGCCACATCCTCTTTACCTATCATGTCCTTTTTATAGCCACATCTTCCACCTGTGGAGAATAAGATAGCTACAAATTTCATTTTATTTATAATATATTGCTATGTGGAGGAGGATGTACACTTATTTCATTCCAATATTGGAATTATACCTTTTTTATATTTCAAATCAAAATTTCTAATTGGAGAAGAGGTAAATTATTTTTAAGGCTTTTATTTAAAAAGCAAAATTTCCATTTTAAAAGTTGAAAATCATTTAAATTTGAAAAGGCATTTAAAATTTGGTGCAATTTTCATTGAAATTGTCTTAAGCAAGCTACTCTAAGTGAATTTGGGAAAATAACAACCAAATTATGAAATTCAAGGAGAAATAAGGGGATCTATTCTTTTTACCCATTCATGTATGTTGAAAAATGTAAATCCAAAAATCAATAAAAATTGAGTATATTGATGTATGAGGTTTTCTTTTTAAGTCAATGTTAATGACAAAGTGAATCCTTTTTAGTACCTTTGTGTATATAGAAAGGGGACCATTTTGGAGTGATAAGGAACCAATTGGGGTTAAACAAAAACTCAAAACCTTAAAACCATGTGTTCCATCAAATCCATTGTTAGCACTACCTTGACTAGCAAAGATAGTTGGATAGAATGGTCTCGAAAAGTAGAGAACACACTCATCTTCAATGATATATGGTTTGATATTTGTGATGGGATAACATAAAAAACTAATCCAATAAGGAATGCAAAGGACATTTAGGCATGGAAGCAAAAAAATTAGAAGGATTTGGCCTTGATGAGGGCATCAATGGATGAAGATGTGTTTCATCATATACAGGGGTGAAATATACCATGAAAATCATATCAAAAATTGAAGGACCTATATGACTCCCATTTAGAGTTGGAATTGACTTAGTTGTAGTTGAAATTGTTCAACCTAGATTTGAAAGATGGTGATGTGACTAGATTGGCTTCAGAGATACATGCTATCAAACATGATGTTGAAGTAACAGGTGTCAAAATCAACATATACATGACCGTATTCATAAAATCCCTTCTTCCCAACTATTCAACCTATTTGGAGTCTTTAAAATCAATAAATTAGTTGATGACTCTCACATTTGACTAGTTGGTTGAAAATATGGAAGGAAAAAAGGCATTTGGAAGGAAAATATAAACCATAATAGGAAAAAGTGTGTGTTATTTCAAAAAAAATTCTTCCAAACCATCAAACAAGGCTACATTTTCTAATATTGAAGGCAATAATAAGTACAAGATCAAGTACAATGGAAAAGGTGGTAAAAATAAAAATCATGGTGGTCAAAATCAAAAATATAATGATAAACAAAACATTTATTGTGAATGGTGTGATATAAAAGGTAGCCATGATACTCATAAGTGCAGGTCTCTATGGGATAAAATTGAAGCATATCATAAAAAAAGAAGTAAATTCAAAGAAATAGTCAAAAAAGTCAAACTTAGCCCAATTCACTACTGAATGTGTGTTTTCTAATATAGATGATGAAGCAAATAGTGACTCGATCAGTTCCTCATGGTTTGATGCTTGGGTTCTTGATACTATCACCACTAAACATATGAATTTTAAAAAAGACTTCTTTGAGGAGTAAATTAAAGAAAGTTATGACTTAGTATACCTCACAGATAGATCAAGTTTGCAACCATAGGGAAGAGATACAATTCGATTCAAGTGTCCAGGGCTTATAGACTATAAACTTGAGAATGTTCTCTACCTTCCTCAATTGAAATGAAACTTGTTATCCCTATTGTTCATTAGGAAACAAGGCCATTCCATTATATTAGATAATGGTGATGTCACAATCAGGAGAAAAAGTGACAATGTAGTCATCTTCACTGGATATAAGGAAGCAAAACTACTCAAACTAAAAGATGAAACATCAAATTTAAGGAATTATGCTCATATTATGGAAGACAAAATGTCTCCAAACATGTTGTGGAATGCTATATTTAGGCACACTCACTATAAAAACATTTATGTATTTCAAAATAATGGTTTTGTTGGCATGCCTACATTGCCCAAAAAATTAGATGAGAAGTGATAAGCCTGCATCTTGGATAAACACACAAGAGAACCATTTCCAAAGTCACAGTGAAAAGTAGATAGAAAATTGTAGTTTGTTTATTTAGACTTGTGTTCTCTTCCAATCCTCTCCTCTAGTGGTCATAAGTACTTCATGCTATTCATTAATCACTATAGTAAGATGACATGGATATAATTTCTAAAAAAGAAATCAGAAGCCTTCCATACTTTCAAAAAAAATTGAATAATGATTAAAAATTAAGCACAAACCTACATCAAGACATTCAGGATAGATAATGGTGGTGAATCCACATCAAAGAATTTTAAATCCTATCTTGAGCAAAATGGGATAAAATACCATCTCATAGTTCCTCACACCTCATAACAAAAAGGAGTAGTTAAAAGAATGAATAGAATTGTGATGAATATGGTTCATGCAATGTTGTATTTTAAAGGGGTAAATCTACACTTTTAGGTCGAAGCATCTAAAATAATAGTATACCTTCACAATAGATCACCATCAATAAATCTTGAATCAAAGACTCCATGTGAGATGTGGTGTGGTCACCCCCCTTTAGTGTGACATCTTCAAATTTTTGGATCCACTTGTTACACATTGATTCCAAAGGAGAAGATAAACAAATTGGACCACAGGAGTTAAAAATGCATCCATTTGGGATATTCTGATTCCTACAAGGCATTCAGGCTATATGATGAGAAAGAGAAGAAATTTATTATCACAAGAGAAGTTGCCTTTTGTGAGATTGTAAAGGAAAAAGAGCATATTGATCAGCAATTGAGTTTATTAGATAACTATTCAAAATTTGATGTCTACAAGGAGAGTGATTTGAATATTTTAAATAATGAGTGAGGGACACAAAATTGGGAATATATTGATTTTATATTGTCTCTCATACATGAGCTTGAAACTCCTCCTAAAGGTGAGAGTGAAACTTTATCAGATATTGAATAGGGGTGAGTAGAATAGAGGGAAGATAATGAAGGAACTTTAGAGGATGAACTCAAAGAACCTATAACATAGTAAAACATGCCTAAGTGGTCCATTCAAACACTAAAAGATGTGAGGCATAATGAATTTGGGAAAATAGGAACTTGAAGTGCACATTTAACCTCATCTCAACCAGATAATTCTATTGATGAAATTTAGGACATGATTGGAAAACTTACATTAGATTATTCTCAAGAGAAACTCAATGTTGTGTTTGATTCAGAATCAACAACTTTCAAACAAGCTAAAAAGCTTGACTTTTGGAGAAAAGCAATAAAATATGAGTATAATTAATTGGTGAAAATGGGACTTAGAATTTGGTTGATCCATCATATGGGTACAAACTTATTGATGGAAGTAGGTATGTCAAAATAAATACAAGCCATATGGGTCACTTGACAAGCACAAATCAAGGCTTGTCATAAATGGGTATTCTCAAAAGGAAAGAATTGACTACAATAAAATCTTTGCACTTACAACAAAATGGACTACCATTCAGACCATGTTGGCTCTGGCAGATCACAATGGATGGAAAGTTCACCAAATAGATGTCAAAACTACATTTATGAATGGAGACCTCAAGGAAACTATGTACATGACACAACATGATAGTTTTATAGTAAAGGGACAAGAACACAAGGTGTGTAAAAATAATTGTATGGTTTGAAACAAGCCCCTCTAGCATGGTACAAAAAACTACCTGAGCACCTCATGAACATGAAATTAAAATGTTTTGAGTTTGAAGATGCAACTCTTTTTATCAAAATAATTGTATTTGTGGTGGTGTATGTTGACAATTTTTTCATCACATGGAATAATGAATGGTACAATACAAAATTCAAATTAGAGTTGATAAAAATCTTTGAAATGATTGATTTAGGTTATCTTCATTACTATTTGGGTATTGAAGTGATTCAGAAACCAAAGTATTTCTTCATCACTTAGCAGAAGTATGTTGGTGACATTCTAAACAAGTTCAAAATGGAAGATTGTAGTCCACTCAACATCCCCATAAAACATAATTTAAAATTGACATTTGAATACTAAATAGATTTTGTTGATGCCACTAGATACAAAAAACTCATTGAAAGTCTAATTTATGTGACTACCACTCAATCAAATATATCATATGCAGATGGTGTCTTCTCAAGATTCATGCAACAAACCAGGAAAAGTCATTAGGTATAAGAAAAAAAGGTCCTCATATATCTCAAAGACACACTACATTTTGGGCTCAAATACTCCAGGGTAGGAGACTTCACACTAGTTGGGTATTAAAATTCTGATTAAGCTAGTGATCATGAAGATGGAAAGTCCACCTCGATTTTTCTAATGAATTTGGGAATAACAGTTATTAGTTATAAATCTAAGAAGAAATCAGTACTAGTAAATTATTTAGTAGAAGTAGAATATATGGATACCTTATAGGTAACTAGAGATATCTTGTAGCTTAGAAGGGTTCTTTTAGATTTATGGGATCAACAAGTTTTGTCAACACCTCTCATGATTGATAACACTTCTGAAATCTAGATGGTAAAGAATCTAATATTTCATAAATGAACCAAGCACATAAATACCAAATTTCATTTTGTTCAACACTATGTGAAAGATGGTAGTGTCAAGTTGCAACATTTATTGACAATAGAGCAACCAACATACATCCTGACAAAGGCACTTGGATGAGAAAAAATTGAAAAGTTTAGAGGAATACTTTGTCTAACAACAATGCATATGGATTAAGGAGGGATGTAATATTATTGTAGATAATATTTCTTAATTCCCAAGTGTAGTTATGCATTTACTTTTGTCTTATTGTGTGTAGTTCAAGAGTCTCGTAGGTAGTTGAATGGACTTTTTGGTAGGTGAAGAGATTTGTCAAATTTTGGATTTAAATTGTAATGTTTGCCTCCCTTTCAATTTGAATCTTGAAATAGAATTTCATTTCAATTTTAAATAATGTTATCTCACCTATCATAAAGATGGAAAATTGATGTTTATCTCCCCAAATCAAGGAATGAGATTTTAGCAGCCCAAAATGATGAAGTGGATAATCTTTGCAGGTTAAACTAACAATGTATGAAAAAGAAACTATGAAAAATATTTGGTGGGACTTATGAGGAGGTATATTATGGATTTTTTTTTATAATTATGATAGAGATATAATATGGAAATATTTTATTTGGGATGGGATTTTTGGCCCAAATTTTATTTAAGATGGACAACCTTATCCATTTGGGATATTTTGCCAATTCAAAAAGTTTTATAGGTTTGATTCACTTGTGCTTTAGCTGTAGAATTCAAAGACAAAAAACCTTGGGTTCTTGGTGATTAGAGGAAAAAAAACCTTTGTTTTATTGAGGGAAATATCATATAGGGATTATATCTACATTTATAAGTTTCATTTAGATTTTAACTATTGTGTGGTTTGCTACATTTCATATTAGTTTGTTGTGTGTGTGTGTGTGTGTGTGTGTGTTTCTAATTTGATGAATTATATGTATTACTATAAATTCATGATTTTCTCTAGGATTAGGTTGTATCCCTTATAAGTAAATTAGGAATATCAATTTCGTGGTGTTCCATTACATGCACGTTCATTATCAAAGTCTTTAGGACCTGGTTTTTCAAATCTATATTCTATACTTTGCCAGTTGAAATAAAAGTGTGCATGTTATATAATGTGTGTGCATGTGCCATACATGTGTGTTCATGGGTAAAAATATTTCATATTTCCTTTATTTTAGATAAAATTTTTATTAGGGATATCACACATGGGCACATTCTCTATAATCCCAAACTAGTGTGTAATACACTCAAACTAAAATCGATCATAAACATCAGGCCAATAATCATGGAATGAATAAATCATGCAAATCCATTGCAACTAAAAATTTCCTCAACCCATACTAGAAACTATATGTAAGGTATCATATATGAACATTGATTACTACATACATTATTACAATTTTTTCTATTTAAGTGTCATGCATAATTAGAATTTCATGCCCAAGATAAAGTGTTTTATATACACTCACCGATAAGTTTCTCCTTTATTCTAATAAAATGAGACAAAATTAAACTCTCAAATTTGGTAAAAGCCTATATTTAATAAATTTTAATGCAAATTTACACATATAGACTATTGATGAAGAATGAATTATCTATTGGTGCATTTTTTTGGGTCTTCCCTCTTTATGTATTATGTTTGTATGTTCATTTGTTCACTTGTTGATCATCTCTTCAATTTTGTCACAAGGATCCCCAATTATTTTATCTTATAGTTTTTTTGATTTTTTGATAGGTCTAATATTTCTGGATAGATTTGGACGTGTGGACCTCTCCATGACATGCATAATTGTCTAGGTATAAAATTTGAATTTATTCTAGGCCATATTTTATTTAGGTCATTATTTTTGTTTGTTGGGTCTTGTTGTGTCAGATTTTTCATGCCAATAGGTCTCCTAATTTGAAATCAAGATGTTTATAAATACAAAGATAATATAAGAAATTAAAGATGACACTTCATACTTTCAATAGATAAATAAAGATTTATACTTCAATTTTTTATAATTGATAAAGTTGGTTTCGAAGTCTACAAAGTTTGAATTCATATTTACATGCTTGTGTCAAGGGTAAAATAGGAGAAGGAACATCTAGAATTGCATGCATAATTTCACACATAAAAATTAAAGAGAGAACTAAATTTCATTTTGATCCTTCTTAAGATTATTGGAAATGTAGTGTAGTTCTTGGTTAGTCAACATGGATTGACTAAGGTCAGCCCAACTTAATCCCTTCCACTTGACATCCCCTATTTGGTATCAAATCATTTTATGCAAGAACTAGGATTTTATATTTTAGGTATCTCCACATGATATTTTAGGTGTGGAAGTATATCAACACTATCAAAAATATAGACACATGGTATAACATAATAATTATATAATTTTCACAATGGACAAAGATGACCCATACTACTATCTGGGGAGCATAGACCTATCCAGATACAAAAACAAAATCTATCCCTAAACTTAAGTGATCATAGATCTGTGTTAGTGAATTTTAGAAGATTGTACTCAATCCAACTAGTAAAATATCAAAACTTAAGTTTTCTTCTTATTATTTTCCTAATATAACATATTACTATATTTAACAAGTTGTAATCAAAATTATTGGAAGATTGTATATCTTTAGCATTATGATTTATTCAATAGTTTTATGATTATAAGGTTCTCATAATCAATAATAAGATAAAAAATTATCCTCCTTTTATTTATCATAGATTTCACCCATGAAAATGATTTGTCCCCTTTCAAGCCTAAAATTTGGATGCTTGACTTTATGGAAGTCCCTAAAGAAGGAGGTATTGACATAAATTTTTTGGAGATAGATATATAAGTAGGTTTTCTTAAAGGAGTGGAATGAGGTGGATAATCATGATTATAAGGTGGGATTATGGGTGAACATGAGGATATGGAGGCTATAAGGTTTTATGAAGAGGGAATTGTTATTATAACTTAGGATAAATTTGAATTTTTCAATGTTTAGAAGTAATCAACTATTATAGGGTACTAGCAATTAACATAAAAGTATGAATTTCTATCATGTTTATTAAAGGAGTATCTACTATCTGATAATTAGTAGGGATCAAGGGAATTTTGAGATTAAGCTTCACTTTTATATAGGGCCATATTCCACATGTATTATTTGGTAGTTTGTTTTTATTAGGATCTCCTCCTTCACCTCCACATGTTATAGTAGGTGATACACAAGAGGAAAGTCTATGAACACTGTAACTTAATGTTTTTATAAGATTAATCAGTGGTGGGTTGGATTTGATGAAGTTAGTTGATTTATTAGCCCCCCAAAAACTATGCATTCCTTTATTTTTTTATTAGACCAAGCTTTGGTTTTGTGAATGATTTCTTTGGTGTGGACATCTAGGCTAGTGATTTTGGGTATCGACTAGTCCATCCGAGGTATGGGTGGTAAGAGAAATTTTTCAACATATATATGTTTTTGGAATTCATTGTCATCATCAACCATTCCTTTTGGAACTTTTTATATATTTTTTTTATTGATTTGTTTTAATGTCATGCAGTCATAATCCCTACTCCTAATTTAAACCTTATAATTGTTGTCTACCCAGTAGCCCTCAAAGAATAAAATGTGTTTGTGAAGGTACCTTATGTTACACTATACAAATATCCTAATATTAAAAGATAATATCTTGTCATAAAAATGCATTGTGAATATAGACATGTTTTTATCAATGTCTTTAGCATTAGTGATAATTTTATAGGTATGGTGGTTGAGAGTGAGAGGAATATAAAATCCAACCTTGTGTTTATACCTTATCATTTGGTGCACATATAATAACTTTGTGTACATAATTCCATGAGAAAGAGTTTATCACTTACATATTTTGGAAGTTAGTATGGCCTACCTTCAAATATACTCACTCATATATTAGTGGATTTTAGAAACTAAATGAACCAAATCCCATATCAAATAACCAATATAGCTCCATCAGATGAGATTATTTGAGTGGTTTCTCATTCAAATGTTATAACCATTAACATAAAAAAATATGTTATTGACATGTCTATTCCATATGGGTAAGCTATGGGTAGTGTTTATGGATTTTATTAATTGGTTGAAATTTCCTTCTTTTTGAAGAAAAAATAAGGCCTTAAATGTGTAATGAAATATATCAAGTAGGACATCATGTATAAGTTTCTATTTAAGTTTATTGAAATCAAATAATGATGGATAATGTCTTTGATGAGGCTTCTCTAGTCAATGAATTATTTCCTTTTATATATGATACACATCAATAGGAACATCCATGATGAAATTCATCTAAAGATTAATTACAAACCACCCTATTCAGTAGTGTGATCATATCAAACATTTCCTCCTTAAATTTTTATTGATGTAACCTTTTAGGGAGTTTCTTTATCCCCTATCTTCTCAACCTCAATTATCCATCATTAATGGAGGTAGGAAATTGGTCGATATTATTATTATAGTAACTTCTACCACTTTATAAATAATGTTCACAAAGGTGTCTTTTAATATAATTATGAAAACATCATCTATAAAGTCAAGATATGACTTAGAAATCTCCAAATTCTTATTAATATAAATTTCACATGTAAGTAGGTTATAGTAATTGGCATAATCCAGGACATGATTCTTGTACTATGTTGATGTCAAAAATCCAATTACTTGAGGAAGACCACAGACATACAAGAATTGGGTGATCACCAACTTATTATACACTTTAATTTTATTACAAAACTCGTTTAGGTCAATGTGAACCATTTTGGTGTCACTAATATTAGGAATTTCATTCTCAAGGGTCAAAATTTGTTCAACTCCCTTATATTTGTACTTCATTTTTATAGGGGTTGAAAGGAGGGCATAGACTTTTGGCAAGGTGTGAAATAATTGATATAATAATTGTAGAGGGAAGAAATTATTATGAAAGTGAGAGGAGGATGTTATAGTGTTCATGAAAACTAAAAAAATTGTAAGTAATGTCTCCAAATAATCTCACAAATCCCAGTTAAAACTTTTGACAATCTACTACAATAATTTTTTTTTAATTTGTTCCTTTTGAAAAACTATTCCAAGGCAAGTAGTCCCACTTGAGTGGTGAGGAAAACCTACTTTTACTCAAGACATAAAATTATATGAACCTCTTTGAATTTTGGCTCTATGTTATCATAAAATAATAGGGTTTTTTATGGATCATGATTTCACCAAAAAATTTATCAATGTGAATTTTGATCATATATTCAACCATAATCATAAATCCTAAGGATAATTGACTAAATTTTAAGAAATATATTCCCTCTAACTGTGTAAATTCACAAAGCCTTAAATTTCCTTTGGAATCCTATAATCTCAACCTAGTATGAGAATTTAGATGATAAATTCACCTAAGATCCATTATGATGTTCACTTGTCTAGTAAAATATTTGGAATTGATGCTTGTAATAAAAATAAGCACATGAAATTGGAATGAATGTGCATGTGAAGGGAGACTGAGGTAAATATGTAGTGATAACAAATTGAAGTGAAGGGAAAAACATATAGATGAATGGGAAAGTTGTGCATGTGTGTGTGGTTGAAAATTTTGATTATAGGCTCATTTTTGCCTTTGTCACATTTTGTGCCTATCATGTTCATCATACTCATGGTACATTGTATCTATTGTAAGGAAATTTTGATTTTTTTTACTATTATTTATTTATTGTCATGATAATAATATTTATGGATGTGGTGCCTTATTTTATTTTCACTTGATCATGGAGATAAAAAAATTATAACATTATAGATTAGGAGAAATATTGCAAGAAAATTATAATTCTACCAATAATTCTTTGAAACTTGTAAAATAAAAAAGTTTTGGTTATGAGATATCTTTCGAGTGAAATTTTAATCAAATAATGAATTTAGTGACATTACCAAGAGGCAAAGTATGCTAAGTGAAAATCAAAATTTAAGGGATGACTTTATGGGAAGGATTTTTGGAAGAATTGTTCATATCACACTTTTTCACTCATCACTTTATGTGTAAAATTAAGATGCGTAAATAATTTCCAATTCTATTAAGTATATTTCCAAGGAAAATTAGCTAAGTAAGGATGTCTAAAATTTGACTCAAGGGTATTCATAGGTCAATTTTACATGTGGGAAGAGAAAATTGAGAAATTTGGTAAAGTGAAAATTTGAAGACAACAACTAGCTTTGGGTTGGGAATAAAACTAAAAATGATAGAGAAATCGAAGGGGTTGTAGTCTAATTGGTGATAATTATGGTTGTTTATATCCATCCACCAAGGTATAAATCCATCTAGATACCTGACACAAAGAGTCAAGCGGTTAAGGCCATGATCATACCCTGGGTGATTTTGATGGAGTGGATTCGCCTTACTCATGTATTTTTAGCCAAAGGAGCTTGTTGATTAAGATGTATGCTTACTCAGCATTATAAATCCACTATATGTTTATTTCAAAAATATGCACAAAGATGCTAACATTCTACGTAATTCAGTGATTTCATGTAATGCCTTCAGACATATAATAAAAAAAGGATAGAGCATGAATCTTATAATTTATTTATTTTGAATACATCATTGCCTTATATATTAGCCTTTAGAGTCACATTGTAACACAAAATTTTGAACCAAGACACACATGAAAAATGGAAAGAAAAAAATACACACAAAACATGAAAAAATGGAATGGAAAACATTAAATAAAATCCTTATCACACACACATATATAAGGTATGGGAAAACCTACCATCATTGCTTATATTCATTTAGATATTTTATACTTTAGGGAAATGGGAAATGTGTGCCATCTCTGTAGGCTAGGTAGCATATATTGTCACCATAGACATGATATATCTTGAATGGGCCCATCCACAGTCAATCAAAATTTCCTTGGGTTCCTTTTATATCTCATCTCTTATCTCATAAGAGAACCATATCTCCAACCTAAAGCTATTTATCATTAGCCTTTGTGATGAAAAAGGTTTTTAACCTTGCTTTGGTGATCCTAAATATGGTACACCACCATGACCCTTTCTTCTAAATTGGTGAGGTATATTATCCTTTTTTAATTAAATCACAAAATTTTGTCTTAAATAAAATGTGATAACTACAAGGTGGTAATTCTAATGAAATTGTAAACATGGTGTCAATCCCATACAAAAAATTTAAAGGTGACATGCTTATGGTTCTCTTTAGATTGATATGATCTACCCATAGGGCATTGTATAGATTCTTATGCCAATTTCATTAATTTTCATCTACTAACTTACAAATGATAGTGACAAGGTTTGTATTTCTAGATTTAGCTTGGCTATTAAAGAGATCCCAAATCCGTTGTAGAAGTTGAGTTAATTAGAGGAAAATTTTGATATATTTTCCATGAAAAACTATGCGAAACTATAAAACAAACCAAAATGTTCTCCTTAATGAAATTACAAACTATTTTTGAAGTCATTTATTTTTATTAGAATGGCCTCCACCCACTTTGGAACTAATCCTTGGGTAGTGAGGATATGCATATGGCTGAAAATAGAATAAAGATTTAAAGTTTCTATGAAATCTAACCCTCATTTTTTCAAAGGGTTCTTTGATTACTACTGGTTTGAGTGAGAGGGCATCTAGTTTTGGTCTCCCAACGAATTTTTGACATGCTTCACATTTTGATAGAGATTCATAAGAATATTTAAACGTTTATGGCTAGTAATAATGAACTTGTAATATTTTAATTGATGTCATTTGTGCTAAAAATTGACCTTCACATTATTGATTGTGAAATACTTCAAGTAACCTATTTTTTTTAAATTTTTATCCATGCATCTAAAAAAGGTGCCATCTAATCCATTTTTAAAAAGGGTATCATATAATATGGTGAACTTGGCAACTCTAATTTTAAAATTCCTTTTTATGTTTCACATCAAAGTGGTTGAGGCATTCACTATAAGAGATAAGTTGTGAAATTTTTGAGTGCCATTCATCCATTGGCCCACTAAGCATGACCATGGTAAACTCTTCATCTATTTCTTCAATGATTTTATTACTTTATTTATTGTTTTATGATATATTATGAAACAAACCTATACTTATGATGAATTTGGTAGGCTTGATTAATAGATTGAATTCTTGAACCTTTTCTATCCAACCTCCTCTTTTTTTACCAAGTTCATGTTGGTTTAGTATAAATTTGAGGGATAAGTTAGGAACCATAACTATTGAATGGGGATTCAATATGTAAAATTATAATTTCTTCATGACTTTAATCACTGCATAGGCATTATTTTCAATAATGGAGTACATAAGTTTATGATCTTTCTATCTACAACAAATGAAATAAATTGGAGATTCAACACCTTATTTATTCTTCTAAACCAATATTTTTGAAAGAGTATTCCTAAAATAATAACCATAAATTATGAAATATTTCTTGAAATTAGGAAAAACCAATACTAAAGCTCTGTACATTAATTTTTAATTTCATTGAAATCTTTCTTAACTTTTCATCTTCATTTTTAAGAGGCCTCCTCTTTCATCATCATAGAAATATGTTTGATTAATTCAAAAAAATCAAGAATAAGGATATGCAAGAAGTTTACCTTTTCAAATAATGAATGTACTCTAAACTTGCCTGCATGTAGAGATAAATCCTAATTTCATTAACCATTTTTGGATCAATATCAATTCATTATTTTCATAAAGATTAACTTATTTAAGTTAAAATAAATGGCACGAGTTTAAAATCCTCAAAAATCATTTTCAAATGATCAAAGTGATCAACCCCTAATTTTGAGAACTAGTGAGGTCTTCCCCCAATTTTGAGATTTGGTGAGGTCTTCAAAATAGATTGTGATGATTTTGTTCTTCATGTCTTTCAAATCAAGATTCATTAATATCTAGAAAATTTCCCTTGAATTTATCAAAATGAAGGGAATTATTTTGTATGTGAAAGTTCCCCATGGGGTTATGAAAGTATCTTCTACTGATCTTCATGAGAGACTTCAACCTGATTACATGCAAAAAATACATCTAGCATAAACATCATATCGGAAGCTATGAGTGTTTACAAAATATTATAGTTTTGCTTTAAATATGCATGATTTAAATTTCATAAATCAACATATATCCTTATCTCTTATGGCCACATTGTTAGCCATCTATGTTGAATGATGGATGGGGAAGATGATTTTAACATTGAGCATCTTCTATATTTATTCATGAATATTCCACATAATTTTGAGGTTACAATGCATTTTATTTGGCTTAAAAGGTTTATCATCTAATGCAAGAGGAATATTGTGATGCATTTCCTTCAGTTTGAAAGATTGTAGGTTTGCATATGCTCAAGTAAAAACATCTCTCTATTTTGTGAAGAGGAGCTTGTAACTTATATATTCTTTGAAAGAGGAACACTTACCAATTTTGATGTACCTAGGCTGTTCAGGGGTACCATTATTCATTTTTAAATAACTAGGTGCAATTTAGGGATCCTTTTTTATCTTAATTTTATAAATATGTCATGTTTATCAAAGATCTCTTTCAATGAAGCTAATCCCTTAGGATATTATTTCCCTTGAGTTGTATTACTTCATCTTATTTTTCAGTGTGTTCTTCCTTATTTGAGTTTTCTTGAGGGACTAATTCCCTATATGTAGAGATACTTCCTTCAAAATTTAGATTTCAAAAGTTATTAGACTTCTTAAGGAAATCAATAATCTACTAATCATTATTTAATGCTTTCCGATTTTTTGAGTTTTTCAAAATACTTAGGCGATGTACTAATTCTATAATATATTTGTCTTTAATAAATTCACAATTTGATTTTAACAAGGATGCTGATATAACAAGTGCATAAAATTTCCTATTATTTTTCCTAGGCATATAATGCATAAATTTTTTATTAATAAATTCAATGCAATGCCATATTATATAACAATAATTCTTGAGACAGTCATTTGTTACTTACATATAATCTTTAACTTTCTTGATTACAAGTTATACATCACCTTGAACCCTAAAGTTATTTATATCTATTTATTTCACCATTTATAATCCTGAAATCAAAGCTTCATATTCAATTGTGTTATAGTGCAATCAAATTAAAATAGTAAGTTATATATCACCTTGAACCCTTAATTTATTTATATCTATTTATTCTACCATTGACAATCCTGAAATCAAAGCTTCATATTTAAATGTATTATTAGTGCAATCAAATTAAACCGATAGAAGAAATTTTGTATAAAACAACAATGGAAATTTATTACTAATCCTACTCTAGAACCTAAGGAAGAAAATCTTCCATCAAATTATAGTGTCTATAAATCGATAGGGTTTCCTTTGATGAGTTTAGGAACATCCATGTCCTTTTCACTCAACATTATGCAAGTCCTCGGTTATGTATTTTCATATATAATATATGCTCTAAGATCATTTTATTTTTGAACAATATACTTGGACTCTGATTTAGGTTATAACTTGATTTTATTCCCATTTATTGGTAAATATATACGAGACCAGTCCAATTGTAACTTTTCAGCAATGTCTTTACAGAAACTTCCACTCGAGCATTCCATAATTTTATGCTATATCTGTAATAAGTATAGTCATCTTCACTCTCTTCTAAGGACATGCAACTAGGGAAACCTAAGCATCTTTAGTTTGACGTATGAGAGGAACGTTTTTGGAATCCATAGAGTAGTGTAGGTTGGGTGCATAATAATCCTAGTGTGTTCGCAACTTTTGCAAGCATTGCCTTGTCTAAGGGTTTGAATCAAAGATGCAATTATTCAGCTAGTACTCAAAAATAAAAACAAGATTGTTTATTTTCTGTTGTTTGCTTTGCCATTTGTTCTAGTGTGTTTTGTTGTCAGTGGTTCTTCTTGGTTTCCATTCTGATTGTTCTCTATTTTGATGTAGTTCACAGATTGCTCGAAATTGAGTTAGACCAAACTTCGATTTGGCTATTTGTTCTAGTATGTTTTGTGGCAAGTTATTCTTACTAATTTCAATTCTGACCGTTCTCTATTTTGGAGTAGCTACCTGATTACTCGAAATTGAGTTAGACCAAACTTCAATTTGGTTTAAGTTTCATCTTGGAGAAATTCATTCAAAAATATGGTAGAAATCGGGCTTCTAACTCCAGATTTGGTCTTAAAAAATTGTTTGATGCTCAACAATTGTAATTAGGATTTAAAACCCTGATTAGGTCTTCAGCATGTTTGTTCGTTGAATGCACTTGTAATCAGGATTTTGATCACCGATTAGGTCTTGGCCAAGTTCCTTTATGTTGTTTATGTTAATCAGGTTTCATTTAACTGATTAGGTCTTCGTGAACATGGTGAAATGACAACTCTTTTAATCGAATATTTATTACTGATTAGGTATTTGTGACATTCGTGCAACACGTGCGATGGTAATCGTTTTTCTTTTAATGATTTGGTCTACAACAATCTGGGTTGTAGCACGTAGTGCTGACCAGAACACAAATATTGATTAAAACTATCTCTGAGCTATTTTATGGACTCAATAAGATTCAGTATTTCTTGCTCTATTAAGCATTTGCTAAAGTCGTATGAAGTCTTAATGATAATTGGGCATGGTTTTCTGAATAGCTCAACGCTGGTTGTTGAAAATAGTTCCAATTGTGAGCGGGACTTTAGGATTGATTGGAACTATTGTGTTGAACAAAAACACCTCTTTCATTTTCAGAATTCAAAGCCCGCACAAGATTGCAGGTAATCTTTGGTAAAGCCTACATTGGTAATCAGGACTTGAGACCCGAATAGAACAAAGTTCGACTTTGCAAGCATTGCATTTGGTATTCGGAGTTACAATCTCGCCGAGGTCTTTGACTGTGGTGACCAAATGTTTGCAGTTTTATGCAGGAAGTGAATCCTGAGCAAGTCTTGGAGTGAGGCACGTAAACCATACAATGTTGTGCAGTGGTAAAGACCCAACTAGGTCGGGAAAGCCTTGTACACATTGTTAATCAGGGTTGATATCTCGATTAGGCATAGATCCTTTTAAAACATCCAAGCTCATTTTGAAATGCATAAAGTGCCTTGAATAAGCCCACCCAGGTCTGTATAACTTAAAATGGTTTTATTATGAAAATGCATGATCCAAAAACTCCAATTACAACTGCTGTAGCTTTCAAAATAGGTTTTGACCTTTTGTAATGCCTTTCAAATCTTCTTGGGTTTGGGTAAGGAGTTGAAATGCCATGGAAGGTGAAGAGCTACATGGAGAAGCTCGTGGGTCAGCCCACTCCTATATTAAATTGAAAAATGGTATTTGTTTTGGGATTCTTTCTACGACATTGGATTATTGAAATTTGGTATTTGTTATTTTTATTTCCCCTTTGACATTGATGAAGTATTATGCTGCCAAAATTTGTATTCAAAACTTGTCATTGATATTTTCTATGTTTTTCTTGATTTCTATCAAAATGATTAAAGGGAATGGATTCATGTTTTAAGTTCTAAGTTTACTTTATATTATATTATGCATTTATTTTATAATCTGGTCCTCTTGAATGGATGTATTTTTTCTAATTAAGCATCGTAGACAAAATGACTATCTTTATTTAGGAACCTAGTTTGTGTAAGCACCAATAAATATAGAATGGGTCTAGATTTTCATCACCCTTTAGTAGAGTTGAGGTGATTCAGGGAGATGAGTGTTGATGTGGGTTTTATACATACTCCAAGAATTTCTTACAAGGTGGCCTCTAATGTTTTAGGATTGGTGAACAAGATCACTTCAAAGCACAAGTTATAGGGTATTTGGTTTTATAACAACATGTTGGTGGAATAGCGGTTGAGTGACACAATTTGTTTAACATAGGTGAACTGGGTATGGATGAACCTAAATATACTTGGAATGGGTGAAAGGCTAATGATTTCTAACTAAGGTGGGAAGGATTGTAAAAGAAACTATAAAAAGAGGGAAGGGTAAGGCAGAAAAGGAAGGTCTGTGGAAGATCCGAAGATAAAGACTTTCAAGACTAGTATTTGAGCTCAAGTATGGCAAAGAATCTAGACCAATACTTGGTGCAATATTTTGTAGCACACAAACAATAAAATATAGTTAAAGAGTCAAATGGGAAAAGAATACAATATACTCAAACATACAGAAACTAAAAGTTGCTTGATTGCGAGATTGTTGTTGCATATCTACAAGAGGATTATGATAAGCATGCAAAATATTTTCAAATCAACTATAGTTAAAAATGAAAGATTGTATTTTAAATAGATATCTCATACAAAATTTTAAGCACTAATACACTAGAATGATAGAACGTACCAATTTTGATTAGCCAATGAAAACACTGTAGTTGTAAATGTGGTGTTTATTGAGACCTTTGTCACAGTTGTATGTATTGTAGACCCAGAATCTACCTCCTTCACCTTTAGCACTTCACCCAGTGCATATGTTGTATCAAATTCGTTATCTATGACATCAAAATTCAATAGTGAAAGCTTAAAAATCTAGGCTACTCTAGTCATTAACTTATCATGCTCTACCTCTGAGATTTTAAACTCAGTCAGTAAGGCTTCAACTCTTGTCACTCTGTCTTTAGCAAACCTCATCCATTGTAACACTTATTCATTGGTCTTATATACAATACCTTCCACTTCTTATTTTAATTTTTCCGTAGCTGAGTGGAGAAGGTTATTAAAATTGGGTGGATTCACTAGCTCCCCTGTTTGGGTGATCATGTTGGTTACTCGCATGTATGCCAAAATTTGTAATGCTTTAGTCTCATGATTTGAAAAAAGACTATCAACTTCTTCATTTATTTATGCCAATTTAGGGAGGCATCCCTTTTGGCAATCACATAATTATGGCACCAAGAAGCATCCATGTTCGTCATAAAATTACGTTGACCAAAGGCACTACTCCTATAACACTGGATTAAGAAATTTAATTTCCTTTCTTTGTCCTTCATCTTATTCCACAATGTAACAATTCCTGCTTTATGGGTCCGATTGGGTGTACTGGATAATCTAATAGTAAGCAATATATTGTATAGCTTTATAATTGTACTATGTATCTCAATAATTACCTCATAAGTAGCCTGCATAATATTCATCCGCTTCCACCTCTTCAAAGCTTCCTCAATGCTTTGGTGAATCTCTTTTAGTGTTGACCCAGTAGAATCAACAATTATTTTGAAATCCTCAATGTACTTGGTAGGGTCATTGGGGTTCTTCTTAGGTCTTTTGTATAGCGAATATAAATTTTCTTTCTGTTAAAATTCTATTTCTCTTTTTGTCCTTCTATTTATCATTTTTCTCTCACTCACTCTCTGTATGGTCCCACTCTCTTTGTCAAACCTTGTAGAAACTGTGGGAAGTTCTATTATAACTAGATTTTTTCTTTCATAATGTACATTCTACATCTCCCTTACCCATTCATGAGCTATTAGTTCACCTATTTTTTCCTCATAGGGCATGTTTTGAAGAAGTAGAAGGTTTAAAGGTCATAGGAAGGGATGCGGTAACTATAATAGATATGGTTGGAAATGAGGCACTTATTTGTATGGGAAATTAAAGAAGTTTTTGGCCAATCACCTATCATAGAGAGGTTTATTTTATTGGTGTTACTTCAACCAAGAATTTGGTCAACCCCACGGTTATTTCCATATTCATGGTTACTTTTAATAAAGTTAGTGGCTGAGGCATGAGAAGCTCTAATTGGGTTGCCTTCTTTCTTGGAGTTGGTGGCTTATTAAAACTAGACGCTGTAACCAAATTCTTAAAATGGGCTATTCTAGGAGTCATTATTTTTGGTGTGAAAAAAATATTAGAATTTGTACTAGTGGTAATGGAAGTGGAAGATGCATTGATAGGCATTATTATAGGTAAACTTACAATTGGAATTTATATACTAGGTACAGAAGAAATGATAGAAGAAACTGCCTCAAAAATATTTTGAGTTTGTTTTGGGGTGAGCCCAACTAAGGTGTCTCCTCCTTCCTATGCTCCTAGACTCAAAGCTTTTATTTTCTCCAGCTCAGCTTCTTCATCATCTAGATATGCTATGCGTATCTCGTAGTCATCTTCTTATTATGGATAATCAACCAGAGATATCAATTGCTCTAGTTCTTTTCCTTCTTCCAACTCTATGGTAACCTCTATATCTTTCTCCTCTTCCTCGACAGCTTCTTCAATGATAGGGAGACTAAGTGATGACTATTCTTCCATCTTTCCACCCATGTAAGGAGTATGGGAATCATTGTGTTTCTTCTAGTATGTGAATAGGTGGAGTGAAGGTTGGATGAGATGGTAGAGGAGTTGTGAGAATAAATATGGTAGGAGGTGAAGCAAAATGTGATGAAGTGGAAGGTGTGGAGAGCATAGGGGTTCCTTGAGGGGACTTAAGATATTTAGGAGATCTAGGGGGTTGGAATTAAAGTTAAATATGATTTTAATAACTATAGAAGGCTCACTTGAATGACTGAGGTGAGAGGAGGCAAAGGAGTCATTATAAAATTGCTATTCCTTTGACTAACTGAGGTAATGGCTTGTTTCTCCTTGGTTGATGTCTCGAAGACTTTCTCATATGAAGCTATGGAAGTGGAAAGAATCTGAGGACTAGGAAGTCCTCTCAAAATTTTATTCTTGAGCTAGGTATTTGACTCCCTTTAGCTTCCATATTGACCTACCTCTTCTTCTGTGGCTTTTGCATATGGGGAAAAAGGATGATTTGGTGGTTGGAGAGCCTTGAGGTGGAGATGGATGCCATTTTTAACTCCATGCATTCTAAGCTTCCTCCTCGATGGCCTATAGATTATATTGTAGAGCCTATGCCAATATCATAGATATCTTCTTGTCCTTCATCTTTATCCATACCTGGGAGTCATCCAAGGCATTCAAGAAAACCTAATCATGGTTATAAGTTTGGTGACCATAAGAAACATGAACTTTCTTCTCTTATAAGATGGTTTTGAGGTACCCCCTTATCCTTTTTATGGAGTCCCATTCCCTAAATGGTGTTAGTTGCAAGTTGTACGTTATCCTAAGTTTACTGGCTGATATAAAATGTGACCTAGTCACATACTAGTGTTGCCCAATGCTGAAGAGAATTTTGAAGTAGTAGGCCAAGTGTCTTTGGCCTAATTCTTTATTAGTGATATTGAAAACTTGGTAAGCTATATCTTGTTCTACAATGTGATAAAAAACATGATGAGATAGCAATAAAAGGGTAGTCCTAGTACCTCTACTTAGATGATAGTTACATCTAGGTACAACCTATAATCACTAATTTTAGTGAGTATCCTTGTTATATTTCAGATAGCTTGGACATTGGGGTGCTCTTCATAGCTTGGTATATATGAGGGTATACCTCATTGCTTATTATTTTAATATCCTTTTTATACCTATAAATAAACATGAAGGACTAATCTTATCCAACCCTATTTCCCAAACACTTAGTTAATGGTTGTTATTCTTGGCCATAGGGCTTGTATAAAATAGCCATGATCACATCTAATAAATAAGACATCATGTAAAAAAAATTGTCCTTAGGCTTCCTATCAGGGTAGAACATCTGTGATTTTATTCTCATACTTATTATCTCTCCTAGGTCTATCAATTTGTTAGTGGTCAATAATATGTCCAGTAGTGGCACCCATTTGACCAGGACGTAATCAATACTTGGGAACCCATATAATATGTTCAATAGTTCATTGCAACAAAAATTCTAGGTCTAAAATTAATAATATAATTGGTGAAATTTCTCCCTTGGGATTTAGCCTTTGGACTTTTACAAGATTCCTATCCACAATATTGTGCTCAAGCCATACATTAAATGAGACTTGATTGTAGGTAGTCTCAGGGTAGGGAAGCCTAAGATACATTTCAAATGCCCTCCTTAAGATGTATGTAAAAGCATACTAGACTTTTCTCACATGCACAATGTTGCCTACAGTGGTTCTAATAATGAATATCACCTTTAAGTGGTCAATGCATGGCATTACCTCTAGTTTGGCCATGACCTAGTGGAGGCCCTATTCCTTAATTGGGATTAAATTATCAATGTATTGTTTAGCTTTTGGGGAGAGTTTGTCCTCTGTGGAGTGGAACTAAATTGACTTGACCTCTTCTCAAAGTGTCAAATAGTGAGGGAACTTGAAATTCAAAGCACTCTTCTTAAATATTATGTCTCTATATTTCATTGATCCTATAAATAAGAATGGTGATGAGACTGAAGGCTTACCTTATTTTGATGAAGAATCCATTGTTATCATTTAGTCACTACAACTCATTCAAGGTTTTCAACTGGTTCATTTGGCACTAGGTAACTGAAGAAATTTAGGGCTCACTAGATGCTTAAGAAGTTCAAGAACATAATAATTTAATGAACAAAGCAATAACAAAGTGCTCTAATATTCACAAATTTTATATATTATATTAATTTTAGGATTATTTATTAAATGTATTCACATGCCTTGAATGCCGATAATGAATTCTCACCTTAAATGTTCATTTTGAATTGAATATGCTATTTAGTTTTGGTAGGTGCCCCTTATTTGCCAAGTAGTGGTCTTTTATTAAATCTTCATGTCTAGTCATCAATTTAGGATAGCTATCCACAATTTAATAACTTGATTCTTTACCATGCTATCAAACATTCTCCCTTATGTTTTTGCCTTACTTTCCCCAGATACTGCCACTTGAGATGTTCTTGTTAACTCATCCTTTTAAATTTATTTGTTGTGTTTGGGAGGTCCTCTAGTGGTGAGTTAATGTGATTAAGCCACATGATATGATCTCAGAGCACTAGAAGCATAAAAGATCAGGGCATTAGATTGGTATTCCTTTTGGGTAAGAACTTTTTGTGATCATGGGACAACATGATCGAGACACATGGAGTGATATTGGAGGCCCAAAGACTCAGGATCTTGGAGCATTGGATTGGAAACCAAAATATTGCTTAACCTCTTGACTACATGGATTACTTTAAATTTTCCAAGTGTCAGTCACTCAGAACCCTGGAAGCTTATGAACTTGGGGCATCAGGCTACAAACTAAAGAACCATTTAACCTTTCTGCAATAGTGAGTTAACATGATCAAGATATATGGAGTGATCTCGGAAGCCCAGAGACTCTGGAACCAAAAGTTTGGAGGCTTGAAGAACATAGAGTTGTTAAGTTTGTTGATAAACAAGTGAAGTTCTCATGTCTCCATTTTATTATGAATATACCCTACATGTCATGTTTGTAGAGCTTGATGGACTCGAGGGCTCAAAAGACTTAACCTTTTGTAATCATCTAAAATTTTGAATGACATGAGCGTGACACGTGTTAAAACTACGTGAAATTATTATGGACTTGATTGGAGGAAATCGGTAGTCTTTGACTATTAATCCTATGATCAACATATACATACTAAGACATATAAAGAATATATGCATTAGTATAAAAATCACATTAAAGTGAAAATTATGGAAAATCCAAGGTTTGAAATGACTTAAGACACTAGTTTAAGGTTAGATTATTACAAATTTTATTTGGGTAATGTTGGATTTTCTATAAATAACCTTTATGACAAATACGAGATATTCTATTCATATATCTTTAGTCTCATAGCTCCGTAGGTAGAGGTTTATTAATAATGGTCCCTATTTTTTAAAATTATGAAAATGGGGTGTGTGTTAGGGCACAATAAATTGCTACTCACAGGGGAAAATACTCCTAAGTATTTTAAGAACCCTAAATTTTAGAAACATATTATGACAGAACTTAATTTTTAAATAAAGAAAAAATAAGTAAATCGAACTTATAGAACAAAACTCTTACTTCCTAATGCAACATACTAACCTTTCTAGTCCTCATATTAGTGTGTGACCTAGTGAAATTAATTTTTTTTGGTTATGATGATTTTGATAAAAGGCTTGAATAAACACTATAAGTTTCATCTTGAATTTGAAAAATAAATCATGGGCATTGCTCTGCTACCATCTAAACATCCATAACCACGATAGAGATACCTTTGGTTCAACTTGAAGCCTTGATCTACTACTAGCTAGGCATCCATAACCCTAATAGATATTAATTGAATCACCTATCCTCTATTAATTTACCACTTTTTTTTTAATCATAGATAGAGGAAGGTTAGGAACCACCTTTGGTTAGATGTATGATTTTTTTTTGTCAATATGTCCCTGTTAGTGTATATAAAGTCCTATGTTTATCATCTTCTATCCAAGTTTTAACATATGATAGTACAGTGCATTTGGAATTGGGAATCTTTTATGTAATTTACATGAGTATATCAAAATAAGTGTCCAAAGCTGAGTAGTCCATTCAATATAAATAAAACTAAAATTTAGTCACAATACATACCACAACTCTATAAATTCTAGTATTGTCAGAATAAATTTTTGTGAGTACTAATTGCACTCCCATTTAGTATCATTCCCTTTCTCTTGGTAGTTCTTTGGAGTTCCTTTTGATAAATTGTTTGAAATAGTTTTACAACTTAAGAAACTAAACTAGAAAGCATGGAATTAAGCTATCAAAAGTAACCAAAACTACTATAAAGGAAAATAAGTATAAAAAGAAGGAAATTTAATCTAGAAAGTGTTGAGGTCAACATACCCCCATTTCTAAAAAATGGGGACTCATGTGTCAAATTGTTCAAATTTGTTCCTTAAAGATTAAAATCCACTTGGTTAAAGTATTATTAGCATGATTGCACATTATTTTTATTTTAAAATCATCCACATCATGCTCTGGCTGACTATTTGTTCATGGCTTTGCTTTAATATTATCTAAAATGCTAATGTCAAATATTTGTGTTTCAGGTTATAGGTTTGATGGAGCCCATTTGAGGTTGATCATGATTAGGGTTTTTTGCTTCAATGTTAAATTGATAGTTTATTATTATTGGTCTATAATGTATTAATCAAATTCATATTTTTGAAACCCTAGACTAATGTTTTACTTGGACCTCTTAATTCAAATTTAAATTTGACAGGAGCCTAAGTTTAAGAAGGAATAAATTAATAATATTATGGGATTAATCTCTTTTTATTTATTAAGGCTTAGTCATGTTTTATAACAGAACCAAATCTTAGTAAAACATCCATGCTTAGTCCCTTTTATGTTCTGAGCCCCCTTTTAGTCTTTCTACTATTCCCAAGGTCCTTTTGCTATGTTTATACCTTTCAAGATTTTCCTTTGAGACTTTATCCTAAAGAAATTACCCTTCAGGATTTATGTTTTGGATCTTTTACCCTCTGAGATTACCTTTTGGGCTTTTGGTCAAGAATTATTTTGGGACTTATGCAATTGGTCTATTCCTTCAGACTTATCTATGTTAGGATAATTGTTTTAGAGATTTTATTCGAAATAATTTCCCTATAGACTTATTTCATTGGGCATTTTTCCTGAAAGAATTGTCCTTCAGCCTCTTTGCACTTAATATCAACATATTTGTTTTAGACTTATTATTTTTTAAATTTACCCTTCAATATTTTTGTTTTGGACATTTTGTCTGGCACAAAAATCTTGAAACATCTTCCCTGTGACAAATTGTTTGCAACTATTTTGAAAGTGACCTTTGCCTTAATAAAATTAGCCTTCAAGATTTTTTTTAAGGGAACACACCCTTTAGGTTTTATAAAAATATCCTTATATCCCTGGAAACATATCCTTCAGACTTTATGTTTAGGTCAGTTTTCCCTTGGACCTTTTGTTTAAGCCAAGTATCTTTCGAGCCTTTTGGCCCAGATTTTTTTCAGACATTTTGTCTAACAGATTTCCCTTTCTGGACTTGTGTTTTCAATGTTCCATTTCATTCAAATATTTTTTCCTATAAATTTGGTCTTTTGGGGAAACATGTCAAACATTTTTATTCAAGACAATTTCCCCAAAAGAATGATCCTTCAAAACTTTCAAATGTGCCCTTTAGATTCTTGAAAGTACCTTTTAGGCTTTGTGTAGAGTACCCTTTGGGTTTTTTGAAATGGTCCTCTATCACATGATATTACCCTACAGGCTCTTTTAAATTATCCTTTGCCCTCAATTATTCTTGAAACTTCTAAAAATGCCCTTCCCCCATGAGAAGAGCCCTTCGGGACTTTTGTCCTAGGAAAATGCCCTACAAAGTGAAAACACAAGGTCAATTTTGTAACTTAGCCTAAGGCCTTATCCCAAAGTTCCATCGTATCTATTTATATAATGAAACCTTAAGTTAAGACCTTATGCTAAGTCATATTTTGTAGGGTCTTTCTTATGTTTATCCTAGCTTAAAAATATTAGATTAAAATCCTTACGCTTGGCTCTTTTAAATTCATGGGGTCCCGTATATTATTATTATAAATTAGCTTAATATTTTTATTCTAAGTCTCAATCTTAATTTTTTTTATTTTATGCAATATCATCATCTTGCATTTAAGTGGAGGACCAAGATTAAATAGAGTAAGATCAATGCAAATATTTCAATGAAGCTCTGAGCTCCTACGAGATGGCTATGTGGCATAATCTTAAACCCTAGTTTAAAAATAAAAAAACACTAATCGATTAACATGTGGCACACACAGGGAGAAAGGATGAACCCAAAAATGACAAGTGGAAAATCCAATAAATAGTCCTAAATATGAGCTTAAAATTGATGATTGCATGCCTATTAAAGATGTTCCTGTAGACATCAAATGACCATCGTGTGGATGTTAAATTTAAGACAATAACAAGTTATAATAACTGTGTTAAAAGTGATGGTTAAATGAATGTCAAAGATGTTCTTGTGGATGTCAAGTGACAGTAATGAGTACATCAATCTTAACATAGTAAAAATCCCAGATTGTGTGTTTAAAAATGATGATCATGCGACCATCAAAGACATTCCTATGGACATCAAGTGATGATTGTGAGGATGCCAATTTTAACATAGTGGGGAACCTAGTTCATGTGTTTAAAATTAAAGGTCATGTGATCATCAAAGACATTCCCATGGATATCAAATGATGGCCACATGGATGTCAATTTTAACATGATTTCTTGGATTTAAAATTTAAAAGGCAATGGACAATAATGAATAGAATAACGTGGGATGCCATGGAATTTCCATGTTAAATCTATTTGAATGCAATGGGCCAAATCAAAGACCCTAAAAAATTAGTAATGTAAAGGAGAGCCTAAATTTTTGTCTGTGAGGCAACCAAGCTACACCATTAGAGCATTGGTTATCCTCAAGTAGCTTGGAGATGAAACCATCAAGGAACCACAAAGATCTTGTAGCAGCTAGTGGGTCCCAAGGTTAGGTGAAACAAGAATGTTCTTTTGTAACCATCATTATATTATATTTTGAAATATGATATTCTTTTTGGACATAAAATTTATAATAACACATTTTCCATAGGTTAGTTGATTAGAAATGATCATTTGTTCTAGAATGTAATAGAAAGGATAGTTGTTCTATACACATGTTTAAATGTAACTTGATATCACTGACCAACATGTTGCTTTGTATCTTATAAAAGGATAATTGTAATTTATAAAAGGGGAGGGAGTTATTGGAACCAAATTACTTTGTAAACTAGGAACATTTAATACAATCAAAAAAATTTGCAAATATTGTTGAGTATTTGCTTGTGTGAAGTGCTATATGGTTTCTCTCTTAGTTGTTTGGTTTCACTTTCAAATTTGAATGGTTTATATTGATTTTGGATGTGTATCTTGAATGTAAAGTTGCTAATTTGTGATTATGATAGATTAGTTGAAGGTTATTAGGCTTATTTCATTTTCTACACTTGTTTAACATTTGGGATAATGTTTTTTGCTTATAGGAGTGAATCTCTAAAGTGAGTTTGGTTCTTATTTGCATCATTTCATACATTCCTTTTAAGCTTGCCTAATGTATGTTGTGATTTGAGATTAATCTATTTTATTTCATATATTGGTTAAATACATGTTCAAATGAGATTTGGACTTTGTCATAATGTCTGAAATAAGACTAGCAACAACTTTCTTTCTACCTTACCCTTCCTTTTGTTTCTTTTTTGACCCTGATCACCTTAGTTTAAGTATCATTGTAAATATCCATCTTAAATTAGTTCTTGATCATATTTCACTATCTTTAGCATAATATACTACATATTTTACATAGATATGTTATTTAGTCATGGTGGCTCCTAACCACCACTTAATATAAATATTATGAAACATTCACTTGTTCTGCCTTTATTCCACCAACAAATAATAGGATTATTTCAACCCGTAACTCATGCATTGAATTATTTAAATTATAAAATGAGAAGTATTATTTAAACACTATGGGAACCTATGGTACACATTTAGGTATCAATAGGAGGAGCTTCGTTGGTGCTAGAAGGAGGGCCTTTAGTTAGATCTTTGTGACTTTATGGAATCCTTGCTCATTTTGATGAAGAATGTCAAATTGATGTATTATTTACATATTTATGCTTATTTGAGCATAATTGTGTAAATATTACCGATATTTATGGTTTTAGACCAGTCTTTCATCTTTCTTTAGCCAAAGATCGATATTCTTTGAATATCCATAGACATTCATGCAAAGGTAGTTCATGTTTTGTGTATTTATCGCATTTAAGATTAGTAATAGCTATTCTATATAAAGATTGACTAGTTCTTTGCAAAGTTGAGTTATTTCAATCTTAAAGGTGTAAATATCCCTTTAATTCATAATTATAGACATATCTTTGAGCTTGTTTAGTTAAAAATAGTCATGCTTTACATGTATTTATGCAAAATTGGCTTAACATGCAAACTTAATCATTGTACTTTGCAAAGGTTGGTTTGATGCATCATATTTTAAACAAATTTCAAAGTCACAAGCTAGAATTTTGCAAGGTGATGCTTAGGTGAGCAATATTTTCAAAGTTTCAAACATTTCACCAGTTCAAGGTACTCATGAGTTCAAGGTATGGCTTGGGTAGCTGCTTCTTCAATCAATGTGCTAGGTATAGTACATGATCTTCCCTAAAATCTTGAAAGATATTTACCCTCTTTCAATCCTAATGTTGTCACAACTAGAGAGCATGTTAGAAGTTTTAAAGCTGATCTAATATTACTAAATGTGACTCATGAATATGTAGCCTGTAAGTTATTTCCTTTTACTTTTAAAGATGCCACCTATGAATGGTTTCTTAACCTTACAAAGGATTGCATTACTAATTGGAGTGACTTTAAAAATAACTTCATTGATCAATTTGACAAAATTATCATCCCTTGTGTCTTGTATCAATATTTCACCATAATTAAAGGGGATGTTAATGAAACCATCAGAGATTTTAACACTCAGTTCTAAAAAATGTTCAGTAAAACCATAGCCCCTTATAGACCCAATGAGGCTTTAGCGTTATAAATTTATAATGATGCTATAAATTCCATGACCTCTATATTGCTAAAAAGGTCTCTTCCAATCATAAACACATTAACCTGGGCCTACTATGAAGCCATGTTCATTAATGACCAAATGCAGACTCAAAGTTAGATGGCATATTCCATGCCTAATGTCAATTCTAATTGGCCCATCTATAATATCATTCCTAGTATACCTACTTTAACTCCAATTCAGAACCATTTGCCCTTGAGTTATACATATCCTAGCCACAACCTAAAGTTCTTGAATAAAACTATAAGTGGAACCATCCACAAAACCATAGAACTCTAATGCCCATAGCTAGTATTAATGCTCTAATTCATGAGCTTGAGACACCAAAAAATTCAAATAACTTGATATTACAAATGGTTTAAAAACTGAGCACTAAATTTTTTTAATTTCAAAAATAAGTAGGAAATACAAAGGAAGGATTTGATAGAAACTATTCTTCCCAAAAGTTTAATAGGCCTCAAAACATGTCTTGTGATAACAACAATAATGGATCATTCGAAAACATACGTATAAGTTTTTGTGATATTGTTTTGGATTATCATTTCAATAGTTATGAAACCTCTAAAATTGTGCCTAATCAAGACTTTGTTATAGGTACATCCAGCGTTGCAAGGATATTGCAAGGTTTCATGGTAAAGGCCTTTGATTTCCCATTTGAATATGAAGATGAAGATGAGGATGAGCCAATTAAAGAAGTTAAAATTCAATAAGACATCATCATCAGGACATCTACTGATGAAGAATAAGAGTTGTTAGGAATGGATATGGGTCAAGTACAAGATGATATTTCTTTAAAAAGTAGCTAGAAAGACAACCCACATAGATTTATTTTTGAAATGGAAAATACCCTTAAAGAGGATGATGGCAGAGGTTATGCCATGATTTCTTAAATGGAATCAGAAAGTTGGGGATGGTGCAAGATGGGATGGTGATGCTTAGGTGAGCAATATTTTCACAGTCTCAAACATTTCACCAGTTCAAGGTACTCATGAGTTCAAGGTATGGCTTGGGTAGCTGGTTCTTCAATCAATGTGCTAGGTATAATACATGATCTTCCCTAAAATCTTGAAATATATTTACCCTCTTTCAATCCTAATGTTGTCACAACTAGAGAGCATGTTAGAAGTTTTAAAGCTGATCTAATATTACTAAATGTGACTCATGAATATGTATCCTGTAAGTTATTTCCTTTTACTTTTAAAGATGCCACCTATGAATGGTTTCTTAACCTTACAAAGGATTGCATTACTAATTGGAGTGACTTTAAAAATAACTTCATTGATCAATTTGACAAAATTATCATCCCTTGTGTCTTGTATCAATATTTCACCATAATTAAAGGGGATGTTAATGAAACCATCAGAGATTTTAACACTCAGTTCTAAAAAATGTTCAGTAAAACCATAGCCCCTTATAGACCCAATGAGGCTTTAGCGTTAGAAATTTGTAATGATGCTATAAATTCAATGACCTCTATATTGCTAAAAAGGTCTCTTCCAATCATAAACACATTAACCTGGGCCTACTATGAAGCCATGTTCATTAATGACCAAATGCAGACTCAAGGTTAGATGGCATATTCCATGCCTAATGTCAATTCTAATTGGCCCATCTATAATATCATTCCTAGTATACCTACTTTAACACCAATTCAGAACCATTTGCCCTTGAGTTATACATATCTTAGCCACAACCTAAAGTTCTTGAATAAAACTATAAGTGGAACCATCCACAAAACCATAGAACTCTAATGCCCATAGCTAGTATTAATGCTCTAATTCATGAGCTTGAGACACCAAAAAATTCAAATAACTTGATATTACAAATGGTTTAAAAACTGAGCACTAAATTTTTTTAATTTCAAAAATAAGTAGGAAATACAAAGGAAGGATTTGATATAAACTATTCTTCCCAAAAGTTTAATAGGCCTCCAAACATGTCTTGTGATAACAACAATAATGGATCATTCGAAAACATACGTATAAGTTTTTGTGATATTGTTTTGGATTATCATTTCAATAGTTATGAAACCTCTAAAATTGTGCCTAATCAAGACTTTGTTATAGGTACATCCAACGTAGCAAGGATATCGCAAGGTTTCATGGTAAAGGCCTTTGATTTCCCATTTGAATATGAAGATGAAGATGAGGATGAGCCAATTAAAGAAGTTAAAATTCAATAAGACATCATCATCAGGACATCTACTGATGAAGAATAAGAGTTGCTAGGAATGGATATGGGTCAAGTACAAGATGATATTTCTTTAAAAAGTAACTAGAAAGACAACCCACATAGATTTATTTTTGAAATGGAAAATACTCTTAAAGAGGATGATGGCAGAGGTTATGCCATGATTTCTTAAATGGAATCAGAAAGTTGGGGATGGTGCAAGATGGGATGGTGATGCTTAGGTGAGCAATATTTTCACAGTCTCAAACATTTCACCAGTTCAAGGTACTCATGAGTTCAAGGTATGTCTTGTGTAGCTGGTTCTTTAATCAATATGCTAGGTATAGTACATGATCTTCCCTAAAATCTTGAAAGATATTTACCCTCTTTCAATCCTAATGTTGTCACAACTAGAGAGCATGTTAGAAGTTTTAAATCTGATCTAATATTACTAAATGTGACTCATGAATATGTAGCCTGTAAGTTATTTCCTTTTACTTTTAAAGATGCCACCTATGAATGGTTTCTTAACCTTACAAAGGATTGCATTACTAATTGGAGTGACTTTAAAAATAACTTCATTGATCAATTTGACAAAATTATCATCCCTTGTGTCTTGTATCAATATTTCACCATAATTAAAGGGGATGTTAATGAAACCATCAGAGATTTTAACACTCAGTTCTAAAAAATGTTTAGTAAAACCATAGACCCTTATAGACCCAATGAGGCTTTAGCGTTAGAAATTTATAATGATGCTATAAATTCCATGACCTCTATATTGCTAAAAAGGTCTCTTCCAATCATAAACACATTAACCTGGGCCTACTATGAAGCCATGTTCATTAATGACCAAATGCAGACTCAAGGTTAGATGGCATATTCCATGCCTAATATCAATTATAATTGGCCCATCTATAATATCATTCCTAGTATACCTACTTTAACACCAATTCAGAACCATTTGCCCTTGAGTTATACATATCCTAGCCACAACCTAAAGTTCTTGAATAAAACTATAAGTGGAACCATCCACAAAACCATAGAACTCTAATGCCTATAGCTAGTATTAATGCTCTAATTCATGAGCTTGAAACACCAAAAAATTCAAATAACTTGATATTACAAATGGTTTAAAAACTGAGCACTAACTTTTTTTAATTTCAAAAATAAGTAGCAAATACAAAGGAAGGATTTGATAGAAACTATTCTTCCCAAAAGTTTAATAGGCCTCCAAACATGTCTTGTGATAACAACAATAATGGATCATTCGAAAACATACGTATAAGTTTTTGTGATATTGTTTTGGATTATCATTTCAATAGTTATGAAACCTCTAAAATTGTGCCTAATCAAGACTTTGTTATAGGTACATCCAGCGTTGCAAGGATATCGCAAGGTTTCATGGTAAAGGCCTTTGATTTCCTATTTGAATATGAAGATGAAGATGAGGATAAGCCAATTAAAGAAGTTAAAATTCAATAAGACATCATCATCAGGACATCTATTGATGAAGACTAAGAGTTGCTAGGAATGGATATGGGTCAAGTACAAGATGATATTTCTTTAAAAAGTAGCTAGAAAGACAACCCACATAGATTTATTTTTGAAATGGAAAATACCCTTAAAGAGGATGATGGCAGAGGTTATGCCATGATTTCTTAAATGGAATCATAAAGTTGGGGATGGTGCAAGATGGGATGGTGATGCTTAGGTGAGCAATATTTTCACAGTCTCAAACATTTCACCAGTTCAAGGTACTCATGAGTTCAAGGTATGGCTTGGGTAGCTGGTTCTTCAATCAATGTCCTAGGTATAGTACATGATCTTCCCTAAAATATTGAAAGATATTTACCCTCTTTCAATCCTAATGTTGTCACAACTAGAGAGCATGTTAGAAGTTTTAAAGCTGATCTAATATTACTAAATGTGACTCATGAATATGTAGCCTATAAGTTATTTCCTTTTATTTTTAAAGATGACACCTATGAATGGTTTCTTAACCTTACAAAGGATTGCATTACTAATTGGAGTGACTTTAAAAATAACTTCATTGATCAATTTGACAAAATTATTATCCCTTGTGTCTTGTATCAATATTTCACCATAATTAAAGGGGATGTTAATGAAACCATCAGAGATTTTAGCACTCAGTTCTAAAAAATGTTCAGTAAAACCATAGCCCCTTATAGACCCAATGAGGCTTTAGCGTTAGAAATTTATAATGATGCTATAAATTCCATGACCTCTATATTGCTAAAAAGGTCTCTTCCAATCATAAACACATTAACCTGGGCCTACTATGAAGCCATGCTCATTAATGACCAAATGCAGACTCAAGGTTAGATGGCATATTCCATGCCTAATGTCAATTCTAATTGGCCCATCTATAATATCATTCCTAGTATACCTACTTTAACACCAATTCAGAACCATTTGCCCTTGAGTTATACATATCCTAGCCACAACCTAAAGTTCTTGAATAAAACTATAAGTGGAACCATCCACAAAACCATAGAACTCTAATGCCCATAGCTAGTATTAATGCTCTAATTCATGAGCTTGAGACACCAAAAAATTCAAATAACTTGATATTACAAATGGTTTAAAAACTGAGCACTAATTTTTTTTAATTTCAAAAATAAGTAGGAAATACAAAGGAAGGATTTGATAGAAACTATTCTTCCCAAAAGTTTAATAGGCCTCCAAACATGTCTTGTGATAAAAAAAATAATGGATCATTCGAAAACATACGTATAAGTTTTTGTGATATTGTTTTGGATTATCATTTCAATAGTTATGAAACCTCTAAAATTGTGCCTAATCAAGACTTTGTTATAGGTACATCCAGCGTTGCAAGGATATCGCAAGGTTTCATGGTAAAGGCCTTTGATTTCCCATTTGAATATGAAGATGAAGATGAGGATGAGCCAATTAAAGAAGTTAAAATTCAATAAGACATCATCATCAGGACATCTACTGATGAAGAATAAGAGTTGCTAGGAATGGATATGGGTCAAGTACAAGATGATATTTCTTTAAAAAGTAGCTAGAAAGACAACCCACATAGACTTATTTTTGAAATGGAAAATACCCTTAAAGAGGATGATGGCAGAGGTTATGCCATGATTTCTTAAATGGAATCAGAAAATTGGAGATGGTGCAAGATGGGATGGTGATGCTTAGGTGAGCAATATTTTCACAGTCTCAAACATTTCACCAATTCAAGGTACTCATGAGTTCAAGGTATGGCTTGTGTAGCTGGTTCTTCAATCAATGTGCTAGGTATAGTACATGATCTTCCCTAAAATCTTGAAAGATATTTACCCTCTTTCAATCCTAATGTTGTCACAACTAGAGAGCATGTTACAAGTTTTAAATCTGATCTAATATTACTAAATGTGACTCATGAATATGTATCCTGTAAGTTATTTCCTTTTACTTTTAAAGATGCCACCTATGAATGGTTTCTTAACCTTACAAAGGATTGCATTACTAATTGGAGTGACTTTAAAAATAACTTCATTTATCAATTTGACAAAATTATCATCCCTTGTGTCTTGTATCAATATTTCACCATAATTAAAGGGGATGTTAATGAAACCATCAGAGATTTTAACACTCAGTTCTAAAAAATGATCAGTAAAACCATAGCCCCTTATAGACCCAATGAGGCTTTAGCGTTAGAAATTTATAATGATGCTATAAATTCCATGACCTCTATATTGCTAAAAAGGTCTCTTCCAATCATAAACACATTAACCTGGGCCTACTATGAAGCCATGTTCATTATTGACCAAATGTAGACTCAAGGTTAGATGGCATATTCCATGCCTAATGTCAATTCTAATTGGCCCATCTATAATATCATTCCTAGTATACCTACTTTAACACCAATTCAGAACCATTTGCCCTTGAGTTATACATATCCTAGCCACAACCTAACGTTCTTGAATAAAACTATAAGTGGAACCATCCACAAAACCATAGAACTCTAATGCCCATAGCTAGTATTAATGCTCTAATTCATGAGCTTGAGACACCAAAAAATTCAAATAACTTGATATTACAAATGGTTTAAAAACTGAGCACTAAATTTTTTTAATTTCAAAAATAAGTAGGAAATACAAAGGAAGGATTTGATAGAAACTATTCTTCCCAAAAGTTTAATAGGCCTCCAAACATGTCTTGTGATAACAACAATAATGGATCATTCGAAAACATACGTATAAGTTTTTTTGATATTGTTTTGGATTATCATTTCAATAGTTATGAAACCTCTAAAATTGTGCCTAATCAAGACTTTGTTATAGGTACATCCAGCGTTGCAAGGATATCGCAAGGTTTCATGGTAAAGGCCTTTGATTTCCCATTTGAATATGAAGATGAAGATGAGGATGAGCCAATTAAAGAAGTTAAAATTCAATAAGACATCATCATCAGGACATCTACTGATGAAGAATAAGAGTTGCTAGGAATGGATATGGGTCAAGTACAAGATGATATTTCTTTAAAAAGTAGCTAGAAAGACAACCCACATAGATTTATTTTTGAAATGGAAAATACCCTTAAAGATGATGATGGCAGAGGTTATGCCATGATTTCTTAAATGGAATCAGAATGTTGGGGATGGTGCAAGATGGGATGGTGATGCTTAGGTGAGCAATATTTTCACAGTCTCAAACATTTCACCAGTTCAAGGTACTCATGAGTTCAAGGTATGGCTTGGGTAGCTGGTTCTTCAACCAATGGGCTAGGTATAGTACATGATCTTCCCTAAAATCTTGAAAGATATTTACCCTCTTTCAATCCTAATTTTGTCACAACTAGAGAGCATGTTAGAAGTTTTAAAGCTGATCTAATATTACTAAATGTGACTCATGAATATGTAGCCTGTAAGTTATTTCCTTTTACTTTTAAAGATGCCACCTATGAATGGTTTCTTAACCTTACAAAGGATTGCATTACTAATTGGAGTGACTTTAAAAATAACTTCATTGATCAATTTGACAAAATTTTCATCCCTTGTGTCTTGTATCAATATTTCACCATAATTAAAGGGTATGTTAATGAAACCATCAGAGATTTTAACACTCAGTTCTAAAAAATGTTCAGTAAAACCATAGCCCCTTATAGACCCAATGAGGCTTTAGCGTTAGAAATTTATAATGATGCTAAAAATTCCATGACCTCTATATCGCTAAAAAGGTCTCTTCCAATCATAAACACATTAACCTGGGCCTACTATGAAGCCATGTTCATTAATGACCAAATGCAGACTCAAGGTTAGATGGCAAATTCCATGCCTAATGTCAATTCTAATTGGCCCATCTATAATATCATTCCTAGTATACCTACTTTAACACCAATTCAGAACCATTTGCCCTTGAGTTATACATATCCTAGCCACAACCTAAAGTTCTTGAATAAAACTATAAGTGGAACCATCCACAAAACCATAGAACTCTAATGCCCATAGCTAGTATTAATGCTCTAATTCATGAGCTTGAAACACCAAAAAATTCAAATAACTTGATATTACAAATGGTTTAAAAACTGAGCACTACCTTTTTTTAATTTCAAAAATAAGTAGGAAATACAAAGGAAGGATTTGATAGAAACTATTCTTCCCAAAAGTTTAATAGGCCTCCAAACATGTCTTGTGATAACAACAATAATGGATCATTCGAAAACATACGTATAAGTTTTTGTGATATTGTTTTGGATTATCATTTCAATAGTTATGAAACCTCTAAAATTGTGCCTAATCAGGACTTTGTTATAGGTACATCCAGCGTTGCAAGGATATCGCAAGGTTTCATGGTAAAGGCCTTTGATTTCCCATTTGAATATGAAGATGAATATGAGGATGAGCCAATTAAAGAAGTTAAAATTCAATAAGACATCATCATCAGGACATCTACTGATGAAGAATAAGAGTTGCTAGGAATGGATATGGGTCAAGTACAAGATGATATTTCTTTAAAAAGTAGCTAGAAAGACAACCCACATAGATTTATTTTTGAAATGGAAAATACCCTTAAAGAGGATGATGGCAGAGGTTATGCCATGATTTCTTAAATGGAATCAGAAAGTTGGGGATGGTGCAAGATGGGATGGTGATGCTTAGGTGAGCAATATTTTCACAGTCTCAAACATTTCACCAGTTCAAGGTACTCATGAGTTCAAGGTATGGCTTGGGTAGCTGCTTCTTCAATCAATGTGCTAGGTATAGTACATGATCTTCTCTAAAATCTTGAAAGATATTTACCCTCTTTCAATCCTAATGTTGTCACAACTAGAGAGCATGTTAGAAGTTTTAAAGCTGATCTAATATTACTAAATGTGACTCATGAATATGTAGCCTCTAAGTTATTTCCTTTTACTTTTAAAGATGACACCTATGAATGGTTTCTTAACCTTACAAAGGATTGCATTACTAATTGGAGTGACTTTAAAAATAACTTCATTGATCAATTTGACAAAATTATCAACCCTTGTGTCTTGTATCAATATTTCACCATAATTAAAGGGGATGTTAATGAAACCATCAGAGATTTTAGCACTCATTTCTAAAAAATGTTCAGTAAAACCATAGCCCCTTATAGACCCAATGAGGCTTTAGCGTTAGAAATTTATAATGATGCTATAAATTCCATGACCTCTATATTGCTAAAAAGGTCTCTTCCAATCATAAACACATTAACCTGGGCCTACTATGAAGCCATGCTCATTAATGACCAAATGCAGACTCAAGGTTAGATGGCATATTCCATGCCTAATGTCAATTCTAATTGGCCCATTTATAATATCATTCCTAGTATACCTACTTTAACACCAATTCAGAACCATTTGCCCTTGAGTTATACATATCCTAGCCACAACCTAAAGTTCTTGAATAAAACTATAAGTGGAACCATCCACAAAACCATAGAACTCTAATGCCCATAGCTAGTATTAATGCTCTAATTCATGAGCTTGAGACACCAAAAAATTCAAATAACTTGATATTACAAATGGTTTAAAAACTGAGCACTAAATTTTTTTAATTTCAAAAATAAGTAGGAAATACAAAGGAAGGATTTGATAGAAACTATTCTTCCCAAAAGTTTAATAGGCCTCCAAACATGTCTTGTGATAACAACAATAATGGATCATTCGAAAACATACGTATAAGTTTTTGTGATATTGTTTTGGATTATCATTTCAATAGTTATGAAACCTCTAAAATTGTGCCTAATCAAGACTTTGTTATAGTTACATCCAGCGTTGCAAGGATATCGCAAGGTTTCATGGTAAAGGCCTTCGATTTCCCATTTGAATATGAAGATGAAGATGAGGATGAGCCAATTAAAGAAGTTAAAATTCAATAAGACATCATCTTCAAGACATCTACTGATGAAGAATAAGAGTTGCTAGGAATGGATATGGGTCAAGTACAAGATGATATTTCTTTAAAAAGTAGCTAGAAAGACAACCCACATAGATTTATTTTTGAAATGGAAAATACCCTTAAAGAGGATGATGGCAGAGGTTATGCCATGATTTCTTAAATGGAATCAGAAAGTTGGGGATGGTGCAAGATGGGATGGTGATGCTTAGGTGAGCAATATTTTCACAGTCTCAAACATTTCACCAGTTCAAGGTACTCATGAGTTCAAGGTATGGCTTGTGTAGCTGGTTATTCAATCAATGTGCTAGGTATAGTACATGATCTTCCCTAAAATCTTGAAATATATTTACCCTCTTTCAATCCTAATGTTTTCACAATTAGAGAGCATGTTAGAAGTTTTAAATCTGATCTAATATTACTAAATGTGACTCATGAATATGTAGCCTGTAAGTTATTTCCTTTTACTTTTAAAGATGCCACCTATGAATGGTTTCTTAACCTTACAAAGGATTGCATTACTAATTGGAGTGACTTTAAAAATAACTTCATTGATCAATTTGACAAAATTATCATCCCTTGTGTCTTGTATCAATATTTCACCATAATTAAAGGGGATGTTAATGAAACCATCAGAGATTTTAACACTCAGTTCTAAAAAATGTTCAGTAAAACCATAGCCCCTTATAGACCCAATGAGGCTTTAGCGTTAGAAATTTATAATGATGCTAAAAATTCCATGACCTCTATATTGCTAAAAAGGTCTCTTCCAATCATAAACACATTATCCTGGGCCTACTATGAAGCCATGTTCATTAATGACCAAATGCAGACTCAAGGTTAGATGGCATATTCCATGCCTAATGTCAATTCTAATTGGCCGATCTATAATATCATTCCTAGTATACCTACTTTAACACCAATTCAGAACCATTTTCCCTTGAGTTATACATATCCTAGCCACAACCTAAAGTTCTTGAATAAAACTATAAGTGGAACCATCCACAAAACCATAGAACTCTAATGCACATAGCTAGTATTAATGCTCTAATTCATGAGTTTGAGACACCAAAAAATTCAAATAACTTGATATTACAAATGGTTTAAAAACTGAGCACTAACTTTTTTTAATTTCAAAAATAAGTAGGAAATACAAAGGAAGGATTTGATAGAAACTATTCTTCCCAAAAGTTTAATAGGCCTCCAAACATGTCTTGTGATAACAACAATAATGGATCATTCGAAAACATACGTATAAGTTTTTGTGATATTGTTTTGGATTATCATTTCAATAGCTATGAAACCTCTAAAATTGTGCCTAATCAAGACTTTGTTATAGGTACATCTAGCGTTGCAAGGATATCGCAAGGTTTCATGGTAAAGGCCTTTGATTTCCCATTTGAATATGAAGATGAAGATGAGGATGAGCCAATTAAAGAAGTTAAAATTCAATAAGACATCATCATCAGGACATCTACTGATGAAGAATAAGAGTTGCTAGGAATGGATATGGGTCAAGTACAAGATGATATTTCTTTAAAAAGTAGCTAGAAAGACAACCCACATAGATTTATTTTTGAAATGGAAAATACCCTTAAAGAGGATGATGGCAGAGGTTATGCCATGATTTCTTAAATGGAATCAAAAAATTGGGGATGGTGCAAGATGGGATGGTGATGCTTAGGTGAGCAATATTTTCACAGTCTCAAACATTTCACCAGTTCAAGGTACTCATGAGTTCAAGGTATGGCTTGGGTAGCTGCTTCTTCAATCAATGTGCTAGGTATAGTACATGATCTTCCCTAAAATCTTGAAAGATATTTACCCTCTTTCAATCCTAATGTTGTCACAACTAGAGAGCATGTTAGAAGTTTTAAAGCTGATCTAATATTACTAAATGTGACTCATGAATATGTATCCTGTAAGTTATTTCCTTTTACTTTTAAAGATGCCACCTATGAATGGTTTCTTAACCTTACAAAGGATTGCATTACTAATTGGAGTGACTTTAAAAATAACTTCATTGATCAATTTGACAAAATTATCATCCCTTGTGTCTTGTATCAATATTTCACCATAATTAAAGGGGATGTTAATGAAACCATTAGAGATTTTAACACTCAGTTCTAAAAAATGTTCAGTAAAACCATAGCCCCTTATAGACCCAATGAGGCTTTAGCGTTAGAAATTTATAATGATGCTAAAAATTCCATGACCTCTATATTGCTAAAAAGGTCTCTTCCAATCATAAACACATTAACCTGGGCCTACTATGAAGCCATGTTCATTAATGACCAAATGCAGACTCAAGGTTAGATGGCATATTCCATGCCTAATGTCAATTCTAATTCGCCCATCTATAATATCATTCCTAGTATACCTACTTTAACACCAATTCAGAACCATTTGCCCTTGAGTTATACATATCCTAGCCACAACCTAAAGTTCTTGAATAAAACTATAAGTGGAACCATCCACAAAACCATAGAACTCTAATGCCCATAGCTAGTATTAATGCTCTAATTCATGAGCTTGAGACACCAAAAAATTCAAATAACTTGATATTACAAATGGTTTAAAAACTGAGCACTAAATTTGTTTAATTTCTAACATAAGTAGGAAATACAAAGGAAGGATTTGATAGAAACTATTCTTCCCAAAAGTTTAATAGGCCTCCAAACATGTCTTGTGATAACAACAATAATGGATCATTCGAAAACATACTTATAAGTTTTTGTGATATTGTTTTGGATTATCATTTCAATAGTTATGAAACCTCTAAAATTGTGCCTAATCATGACTTTGTTATAGGTACATCCAGCGTTGCAAGGATATCGCAAGGTTTCATGGTAAAGGCCTTTGATTTCCCATTTGAATATGAAGATGAAGATGAGGATGAGCCAATTAAAGAAGTTAAAATTCAATAAGACATCATCATCAGGACATCTACTGATGAAGAATAAGAGTTGCTAGAAATGGATATGGGTCAAGTACAAGATGATATTTCTTTAAAAAGTAGCTAGAAAGACAACCCACATAGATTTATTTTTGAAATGGAAAATACTCTTAAAGAGGATGATGGCAGAGGTTATGCCATGATTTCTTAAATGGAATCAGAAAGTTGGGGATGGTGCAAGATGGGATGGTGATGCTTAGGTGAGCAATATTTTCACAGTCTCAAACATTTCACCAGTTCAAGGTACTCATGAGTTCAAGGTATGGCTTGTGTAGCTGGTTCTTCAATCAATATTCTAGGTATATTACATGATCTTCCCTAAAATCTTGAAAGATATTTACCCTCTTTCAATCCTAATGTTGTCACAACTAGAGAGCATGTTAGAAGTTTTAAATCTGATCTAATGTTACTAAATGTGACTCATGAATATGTAGCCTATAAATTATTTCCTTTTACTTTTAAAGATGCCACCTATGAATGGTTTCTTAACCTTACAAAGGATTGCATTACTAATTGGAAGGACTTTAAAAATAACTTCATTGATCAATTTGACAAAATTATCATCCCTTGTGTCTTGTATCAATATTTCACCATAATTAAAGGGGATGTTAATGAAACCATCAGATATTTTAACACTCAGTTCTAAAAAATGTTCAGTAAAACCATAGCCCCTTATAGACCCAATGAGGCTTTAGCGTTAGAAATTTATAATGATGCTATAAATTCCATGACCTCTATATTGCTAAAAAGGTCTCTTCCAATCATAAACACATTAACCTGAGCCTATTATGAAGCCATGTTCATTAATGACCAAATGCAGACTCAAGGTTAGATGGCATATTCCATGCCTAATGTCAATTCTAATTGGCCCATCTATAATATCATTCCTAGTATACCTACTTTAACACCAATTCAGAACCATTTGCCCTTGAGTTATACATATCCTAGCCACAACCTAAAGTTCTTGAATAAAACTATAAGTGGAACCATCCACAAAACCATAGAACTCTAATGCCCATAGCTAGTATTAATGCTCTAATTCATGAGCTTGAGACACCAAAAAATTCAAATAACTTGATATTACAAATGGTTTAAAAATTGAGCACTAACTTTTTTTAATTTCAAAAATAAGTAGGAAATACAAAGGAAGGATTTGATAGAAACTATTCTTCCCAAAAGTTTAATAGGCCTCCAAACATGTCTTGTGATAACAACAATAATGGATCATTCGAAAACATACGTATAAGTTTTTGTGATATTGTTTTGGATTATCATTTCAATAGTTATGAAACCTCTAAAATTGTGCCTAATCAAGACTTTGTTATAGGTACATCCAGCGTTGCAAGGATATCGCAAGGTTTCATGGTAAAGGCCTTTGATTTTCCATTTGAATATGAAGATGAAGATGAGGATGAGCCAATTAAAGAAGTTAAAATTCAATAAGACATCATCATCAGGACATCTACTAATGAAGAATAAGAGTTGCTAGGAATGGATATGGGTCAAGTACAAGATGATATTTCTTTAAAAAGTAGCTAGAAAGACAACCCACATAGATTTATTTTTGAAATGGAAAATACCCTTAAAGAGGATGATGGCAGAGGTTATGCCATGATTTCTTAAATGGAATCAGAAAGTTGGGGATGGTGCAAGATGGGATGGTGATGCTTAGGTGAGCAATATTTTCACAGTCTCAAACATTTCACCAGTTCAAGGTACTCATGAGTTCAAGGTATGGCTTGGGTAGCTGCTTCTTCAATCAATGTGCTAGGTATAGTACATGATCTTCCCTAAAATCTTGAAAGATATTTACCCTCTTTCAATCCTAATGTTGTCACACCTAGAGAGCATGTTAGAAGTTTTAAAGCTGATCTAATATTACTAAATGTGACTCATGAATATGTAGCCTGTAAGTTATTTCCTTTTACTTTTAAAGATGCCACCTATGAATGGTTTCTTAACCTTACAAAGGATTGCATTACTAATTGGAGTGACTTTAAAAATAACTTCATTGATCAATTTGACAAAATTATCATCCCTTGTGTCTTGTATCAATATTTCATTATAATTAAAGGGGATGTTAATGAAACCATTAGAGATTTTAACACTCAGTTCTAAAAAATGTTCAGTAAAACCATAGCCCCTTATAGACCCAATGAGGCTTTAGCGTTAGAAATTTATAATGATGTTATAAATTCCATGACCTCTATATTGCTAGAAAGGTCTCTTCCAATCATAAACACATTAACCTGGGCCTACTATGAAGCCATGTTCATTAATGACCAAATGCAGACTTAAGGTTAGATGGAATATTCCATGCCTAATGTCAATTCTAATTGGCCCATCTATAATATCATTCCTAGTATACCTACTTTAACACCAATTCAGAACCATTTGCCCTTGATTTATACATATCCTAGCCACAACCTAAAGTTCTTGAATAAAACTATAAGTGGAACCATCCACAAAACCATAGAACTCTAATGCCCATAGCTAGTATTAATGCTCTAATTCATGAGCTTGAGACACCAAAAAATTCAAATAACTTGATATTACAAATGGTTTAAAAATTGAGCACTAAATTTTTTTAATTTCAAAAATAAGTAGGAAATACAAAGGAAGGATTTGATAGAAACTATTCTTCCCAAAAGTTTAATAGGCCTCCAAACATGTCTTGTGATAACAACAATAATGGATCATTCGAAAACATACGTATAATTTTTTGTGATATTGTTTTGGATTATCATTTCAATAGTTATGAAACCTCTAAAATTGTGCCTAATCAAGACTTTGTTATAGGTACATCCAGCGTTGCAAGGATATCGCAAGGTTTCATGGTAAAGGCCTTTGATTTCCCATTTGAATATGAAGATGAAGATGAGGATGAGCCAATTAAAGAAGTTAAAATTCAATAAGACATCATCATCAAGACATGTACTGATGAAGAATAAGAGTTGCTAGGAATGGATATGGATCAAGTACAAGATGATATTTCTTTAAAAAGTAGCTAGAAAGACAACCCACATAGATTTATTTTTGAAATGGAAAATACCCTTAAAGAGGATGATGGCAGAGGTTATGCCATGATTTCTTAAATGGAATCAGAAAGTTGGGGATGGTGCAAGATGGGATGGTGATGCTTAGGTGAGTAATATTTTCACAGTCTCAAACATTTCACCAATTCAAGGTACTCATGAGTTCAAGGTATGGCTTGGGTAGCTGCTTCTTCAATCAATGTGCTAGGTATAGTACATGATCTTCCCTAAAATCTTGAAAGATATTTACCCTCTTTCAATCCTAATGTTGTCACAACTAGAGAGCATGTTAGAAGTTTTAAAGCTGATCTAATATTACTAAATGTGACTCATGAATATGTAGTCTGTAAGTTATTTCCTTTTACTTTTAAAGATGCCACCTATGAATGGTTTCTTAACCTTACAAAGGATTGAATTACTAATTGGAGTGACTTTAAAAATAACTTCATTGATCAATTTGACAAAATTATCATCCCTTTTGTCTTGTATCAATATTTCGCCATAATTAAAGGGGATGTTAATGAAACCATCAGAGATTTTAACACTCAGTTCTAAAAAATGTTCAGTGAAACCATAGCCCCTTATAGACCCAATGAGGCTTTAGCGTTAGAAATTTATAATGATGCTATAAATTCCATGACCTCTATATTGCTAAAAAGGTCTCTTCCAATCATAAACACATTAACTTGGGCCTACTATGAAGCCATGTTCATTAATGACCAAATGCAGACTCAAGGTTAGATGGCATATTCCATGCCTAATGTCAATTCTAATTGGCCCATCTATAATATCATTCCTAGTATACCTACTTTAACACCAATTCAGAACCATTTTCCCTTGAGTTATACATATCCTAGCCACAACCTAAAGTTCTTGAATAAAACTATAAGTGGAACCATCCACAAAACCATAGAACTCTAATGCCCATAGCTAGTATTAATGCTCTAATTCATGAGCTTGAGACACCAAAAAATTCAAATAACTTGATATTACAAATGGTTTAAAAACTGAGCACTAACTTTTTTTAATTTCAAAAATAAGTAGGAAATACAAAGGAAGGATTTGATAGAAACTATTCTTCCCAAAAGTTTAATAGGCCTCCAAACATGTCTTGTGATAACAAAAATAATGGATCATTCGAAAACATACGTATAAGTTTTTGTGATATTGTTTTGGATTATCATTTCAATAGTTATGAAACCTCTAAAATTGTGCCTAATCAAGACTTTGTTATAGGTACATCCAGCGTTGCAAGGATATCGCAAGGTTTCATGGTAAAGGCCTTTGATTTCCCATTTGAATATGAAGATGAAGATGAGGATGAGCCAATTAAAGAAGTTAAAATTCAATAAGACATCATCATCAGGACATCTACTGATGAAGAATAAGAGTTGCTAGGAATGGATATGGGTCAAGTACAAGATGATATTTCTTTAAAAAGTAGCTAGAAAGACAACCCACATAGATTTATTTTTGAAATGGAAAATACCCTTAAAGATGATGATGGCAGAGGTTATGCCATGATTTCTTAAATGGAATCAGAAAATTGGGGATGGTGGAAGATGGGATGGAATAACATATGGATGCTTCATCTGAGAATCTCACTAATGATCTAGAATTCCTAGAGGATGATATTATTTTGAAGTTCCTAAACCAAGATAATTTGGATCCTGATTGGATAGAAGAGTTGCCTCTCTTCACTAAGGATGAAGTTGAAGCAGGTGAACCAGGTCAGGAATTATCATGTGAATTCATCAAGAGGTTAGGAGTATGGGACCAATGTGATCTTGATGATGAGATTCTAGACGATCATCATTCAATTGATCAAGATGAAGAAGCCTTTTGGGATGACTTGGAAGATTTTTGTACAAATATTGGTAGTTCTTATCCACCTCAGAAAGAACCTAATGAATACATCAGTCTAAGGATACTATCCAAGATACCACTATTGAGTGAAGATGATATAGGCCACTACCTATCTATGGATGAAGTAGAATTAAAACTCCTACTATAAAGTAGGAGAATTTGGGAAGAAGATGACTGGTTTTATATTCATATATTTTATCCATGCATCTGAGAATACTGAAAGGAGACTAAGCCACATCACCCAAAAGACATAAACATAAAAGTGCTCCTATCCACAAGAAGAGGCCATTGAATGGAAGTAATCATGGTTCAAGGTTCTTTAGTAGACTAAATAATTTTCCATTTGATCTTGGAGGTAAGTAATCTATGTAGTTAGTATAGGGATTAGTTTAATTTCCTTCATGTTCTTTGTTTCTTAATTTTCCTTTCCTATCCTTTGTTTGTATATAATACCTATTTATATTTCTTTATTTTCTCTTGATTTGTTCCTTAATTTTTATTAACTTCTTTTAGACAATTCTTAGCTCAAGCTTTATCTAGACTGATCAAGAGATTCAAAGTTTAAAAATACAAGAATGACTTCTCAACATTGGTTGATCATGGGTTGTTGAAATGTGAGATTGATATTATAGTCTAGAAAAACTAACAAAGACTGATAGATAAGTTAATTGTTCCTTGATATTTTAAACCTTATTCTGATCTAAAATTGATTTTAAGAAGGATTGCACATGTAGGATGAAATATTAAACTATTAAAACATAGTTATGTTTGTACTTAAAAAACATTAATTACCTGGAACAAAGTTTACAACTAAGGATGATTGTATAAAAATCAAACACTTGACCAAATCCTTAAACCTGGATAACCAAGCTCTCAACCTTTGCTAGAAAGTCAAAAATGATCTAAAATAATAAAAAAATGAGAACTTATTGAAAAATCAAAATATTTCCAAGCAAAGGTGATTATGGTAATCTTCAATAGGGTTATGGATGCCTAGCTGACTGTGGAGAAAGGTTTTGAGTGGAGCCAAAGGTATCTTTGTTGAGGCTATTGACACCTAGCTAGAAGTAGAGCACTACCTAAACCTTTCTTAAGCTAAAGCATGATAAATATTCCAACATACTAAAATTTAATGTTAATGATTAAATCTATGAAATTGAAATTTATCTGAATCCCATGACAATCAGTAAGTGGAATTAAAGCACACACACATCATGATTGAGTTTTGATGTTTGATTATAACTCTACATATGAAAGATTTATTTTAACCATGAATTGATCTTAATAGTGGTGCTTGATCAAATGGAATAAGTAGCTTAATTATTAATTTGAATCAGATTTTTTGAATTCTAACATATTGTTATGTTTTCCCTAGAAGTCACCATTCGTTGAGGTCAACATACCCCCATTTTTAAAAAATGGGGACCCATGTGTCAAATTGTGCAATTTTTTTCCTTAAAGATTAAAATCCACTTGGTTAGAGTATTATTAATATGACTACACATTATTTTTGTTTTAAGATCATCCACACCATGATCTAACTAACTTATTTGTTCATGGCTTTTCTTTAATCTTATCTAAAATGCTAACTTTAGATATTTGTGTTTCAGGTTACAGGTTTAATGAAGCCCATTTGGGGCTGAATATGCTTAGAATTTTTTGATTCAATGTTAAATTGATCATTTGTTAACCTTGGTCTATAATTTATTAATTAAATTCATGTTTTTAAAACCCTAGACTAATGTTTTACCTAGACCTCTTAATTCAAATTTAAATTTGGTGGGAGCCTTTTATGTAAGTTTAAGTGGGAACAAATTAATAATGATATGGGCTTAGTCTCTTGTTATTTCCTAAGGCTTAGTCATGTTTTGTAACACAACCAAACCTTAGTATAACATCCATGCTTAGTCCCTTTTATGTCCCGATCCCCCTTTTGGTCTTTCTATTATTTGCAAAGTCCTTTTACTATGTTTCTACCTTTCGAGCTTTTCCTTTGAGACTTTATCCCAAAGGAATTAACTTCAAGATTTATGTTTTGGATCCTTTGCCCTCCAAGATTACCTTTTGGGATTTTGGTCAAGAATTCTTATAGGACTTATGCAATTGGTCTATTCCTTAAAACTTATCTATGTCTGAACAATTGTTTCAAACATTTTGTTTGAATCAATTTCTTCACAAACCTATTCCATCAGGCATTTTGCCTAAAAAAATTTCCCTTCAGCCTCTTTGCACTTACCCTTTGACATATGTGTTTCAAACTTATTGTTTTTTGAAGTGACCCTTCAGGGTTTTTTGTTATAGACATTTTGTTTGATGTAAAAAGCCTGAAACATCTTCTTCATAGCAAATTGTCCACATCTCTTTAAAAGTGACCTTTGCCTTAATAAAATTATCCTTCAAGATTTTTGTGAAGGGCACATACCCTTCAAGTTTTATAAAAATATCCTTCGAGCCCTCAAAACATATCCTTTAGACTTTATGTTTAGGTCAATTTTTCGTTGAACCTTTTGTTTAAGCCAAGTATCTTTCGAGCCTTTTGTCCCAAATTACTTTTAGACATTTGATCTGACAGATCTCCATTTTAGGACTTGTGTTTTCAACATTCCAATTCATTTAGACATTTTTTTTGAAAAAATTTGGTCTTCAAGGGAAATATGTCAGACATTTTTATTCAAGATAATTTCTCCAAAAGAAAGGTCCTTCAGAACTTTTGAATGTGCCCTTTAGGATTTGTATAAAGTACCCTTTGGGTTTTTTTTTATGGTCCTCTAGCCTATGAGATTACCCTTCAAGCTCTTTGAAATGGTCCTTTTCCCTCCTTAATTATCCTTTAAACTTATGAGAATGCCCTTTCCCCCATGAGAAGTGCCCTTTGAGACTTTTTTCCTAGGAAAATGCCTTACAAAGTGAAAATACAGGGTCATTTTTGTAACTTAGCCTAAGACCTTATCCCAAAGTTCCATTGTATTTATATATACAATGAAACCTTAGGTTAAAAACTTATGCTAAGTCATATTATAAAAGGTCCTTTTTATGTTTAGCCTAGCTCAAAAATCTTAGGTTAAAATCCTTATGCTTGGTCCTTTTAAATTCATGAGGTCCTTGTATTATGCTTAGAAATTAGCTTAATATTTTTATTCTAAGTCTTGAGCTTAAATTTCATTATTTTATGCAAGATCAACGACCTATGTTTAAGTGGAGGACCAAGATCAAATGGAGCAAGATCAATGCAAACATTTCAATGAAGCTCTAAGCTCCTACAGGATGGCTACATGGCATAACCTTAGACCCCAATTTTAAAAATAGAAGAACTGATTAGTTGACATGTGGAACACATAAGGATCAAGGATAAACCCAAAAATGACAAGTGGTAAACTTGGTAAATAGTCTTAAACATGATCTTAAAATTGACAGTCGTGTGCCCATCAAAGACATTCCCAAAGACGTCAAATGATGGTCACGTGGACGTTAAATTTAAGACAATAACCAATTACAATAACTAAGTTAAAATTTATGGTCACATGACTATCAAAGATGTTCCCACAGATGTCAAGTGACAATCATGAGGATGCCAATCTTAACATAGTAAAAATCCTAGACCATGTGTTTAAAATTGATGATCATGTGACCGTCAAAGATGTTTCCATGGACGTCAAGTGATGGTTATAAGGATGTCAATTTTAATATAGTGGGGAGCCTAGTTCATGTGTTTAAAATTGATGATCACACAATCATCAAAGGCATTCCCATGGACATCAAATGATGGCCACATGGACATTAATTTTAACACAATTGCTTGGATCCAAATTTTAAAAGGTAATGGATAGTTATGAATAGAATGACCTGGGATACCATGAAAATGCCACATTAAAGCTACTTGAATGTGATGGACCAAATCAAAGGCCTTATAGACTTGGTAATGCAAAGGAGAGCCTAAATTTCCATCATTGAGGCAGTCGAGCTACAATATTAGAGTACTGGTTATCCTTGAGAATCTTGGAGATGAAACCATTAGGGAACCACAAAGAACTTGTAGTAGCTAGTGGGTCTCAAGGTTAGGTGAAAAAATAATGTTCTTTTGTAGCCATCATTATTTTATATTCTGAAATAGGATATTTTTTTTAGACATGTGCAATTTATAAGAGCACATTATCTATAGGTCTGTTGATTAGAAAAGATCATTTGTTATAGAATGTAATAGAAAGGACAATTATCCTATACACATGTTCAAATGTAACTTTATATCATTGAATGATATATTACCTTGTATCTTATAAAATGAGCATTGTCATTTTTAAAAGGGGAGGGAGTTCTTGGGACCAAATTACTTTGTAAACTAGGAGCAATTAATACAAGCAAAGAATTCTGCAAAGATTGTCCAGTATTTGCTTGTGTGAAGTGCTATATGTTTTCTTTCTCAGTTTTCTAATTTCACTTTCAAATTTGAATGGTTCTTGTTGGTTCTAGATGTGTATCTTGAATGCAAAGTTGATAATTTATGCTTATGCTAGATTAGTTGAAGGTTCTTAGGTTTATTTCATTTTTTGCACTTATTTAACATTTGGGATAATATTTTTTGTTTATAAGAATGAATCTCTAAAGTGAGTGTGGTTATTATTTGCATCATTTTGTACCTTACTTTGAAGCTTGCATAATGCATGTTATGATTTGGGCTTAAGCAGTTCCACTTCATACATTGGTTAAATACATGTTCAGATGAGTTTTGAACTTTGTCATAATGTCTAAAACAAGACCAATAACATCTTTATTTATGCTCTACCCTTCCTTTTTATTATTTTAAAACCTTATCACCTTAGTTTAAATATCATTATAAATATCCATATTGTATTAGTTCTTGATCATAATTCACTATCCTTATCATAGTATACTGCATATTTTACATATATATGTTATTTGGCTATGGTGGCTCCCAACCACCACTTAATATAAATATTGTGAAATAGTCACTTGTTCTGCCTCTATTCCACCAAAAGATAATAAGATTATCATAATTCACAACTCATGCACTGAATTATAAAATGAGAAGTGTTCTTTAAACACTTTAGGCACACGTGGTACATATTTAGGCATCAATAGAAAGTAAGAAATCTAATCTATAAATAAGATAATCTAATCTATAAACAAGGTAATTTAATCTACTCCTACTCTAAATATTCATTTATAGTTCATTTTGATGCATTTCTAGTTAGAGCAACCATGATATAATACTTCAAAAACTATCCATTGCTTGGAAAGGTAAAGTCCTTACCTTGGAGGTATTTTAACTTGAAGGCATTAATTCTATAAATTTTAGATACCTGATATGGTCCAATCCACAATGGAGTAAATTTTTCATGCTTCCCTTTATTTTAATGTGCTTAATCCCAAAGAAGAACTAGGTATGAAATCCTAAAAGCCTTGATCTTGAATCTTTTATCAAACCAACATTTGACAATATCATGATGCTTGTTGAAATTATGTAGTATTTTAGTTCTTATATCTTCTAATTGGACTATCTTAAGTAGTCTAGAAGTTATTCTCTCATATTCACCCATATAATCTTGCATGAATTGGTAATTCATTATCTTGAGAGTGATGGGGAAGAATGGATATCATCCATACACCAAAAAAAAAGGTGAAGCCTTGAGAGTTTGTTTATGCCTTGTTCAGTTTTCCCATAGTTCATATTTTAATAAGAGATGCCATTCTCTTGGTTTATTCTATGCATATTTATTTATGGTATCTATTAGGTTATTATTGGTTGATTCAACTATGCTATTTCTTTTTGGGTAATGGTTTGAAGATAACTTGAGGGTGATCTAATTGTGATAGGCCCATTCTATGAATTTGACATATTGGAAGGCTGGACCATTATCATAGACCAATGAAATGGGTGTCCTAAATCAGGTGGCTATTTGCATTCCAAATAAATTGATGACATCTATAGCTCATGAATTCTTGGTAGTAATAGCCTCTATCCACTTAGTCTAATAATTAGTAACTATGAGGATGAACTTACGTCCTACTAAAGGATTTGGATTTATTAACCCAATAAATTTTAGGCCCCATTGGGAAAAAGGGTGTACTTCAATTACTAGATGTAAAGGAATAAAACCATTCACTTATCTTTACAAACATCTGACACTTATGACATATTCTGATGTGCTTATGGGAATCCTTGAATATTATAAGCTAGTAGTAACCCATACTTAAAATCTTATGAGTTGTAGTATTACCAAAGGGGTATGCAATGCCAACTTTTTGATGTAGGTTGTCTAGGATGTCCTTAGATTCTTCTTTTGAAATAGACCTTAGGTAGATGCCTTCATAGTTATATATGTAAAGGACACCTTGTTTATCATAAAATGAGTGGATTTTCATTTGAGGGATCAATTTTTCTATTTGATCAATTCTAGAGGGCATATCCCTATAATAAAGTAATGAATGATATGTGAGCACCATTCTCCTCCTATCACATGGGATTCATTGATTTGTTTGATGTGGATATGTGGGTTAGTTTGAGTCATTATTTGGATGAGACCCTAGCCTTTTACCATTTTAGTTGGTCTAATTTTAATGTCAAATTCTTAAAGTTTGGCCATCCATTTCCCTCTCCTTTCTCCCAACTCATTCTGGTTGAGTGTGAGTTTTATGGTTAGGTTGGGGATAATGGCATATGTATTATTTCATAGAATATAATGTCTAATTTTTTCTATGGCTTTGATCAAGGCATATATTTTCTTATCAATCATGGAATAATTTATTTCTACATTATTTAAGTTGGTACTCATGAAAGTAATGGGATGCTCATTATCTTCTGCCTTTTGTGTCAATACCACAACAATGGTATGTTTTAAAGTGAATGAATAAAGATAGAAATATTTATAGAAGTCTGAGTTGATTAGGATTTGAGGTTAATCAATCACCATTTTAATATCATTGAAATATTTATTGGATTTTGTTGTCCACTCGATCTTAGCATCCTAATTTAGCAAGGTATTTAATGGTTTGACAATTTCTATGAAACTAGAAATAAACTTTCTCATGAAGTTGATTTTGTCAAAGAAAGAATTCAAATCTTTCTTTATATTGGGTGGACTTATATTGGAGATGGTCTGGATTAATAAATGTCCCTTCTTTATTGATAATATGGCCTAATATTTTTCCTTTAATTACCTCAAAAATGTATTTCTTGGGGTTTAAAGAAACTCCATACCTCTTGCACATGTATAGGACTTTCTATAGGTGGCTTACATGGTCATCCTTATTATTAGAAAATATTATAATGTCATCCATGGTGAAATCTATCGCTCTTTGGAAAGTGGCCCCAACATTGATTAGGTTGAACATATTTTTATATACAAAGGTCCCCCATTTGGCAGTGAAATAAATATTCATCCTATCTTTTGCCTTAACCAATAAATATTTGTATCCTAAAAAAACATCCAAGAAAGACATCATTTATGAGCCACTCACCATCTCTATTACTTCCTCTAGAGAAGTTATAGAATAATTATTTTTATAGAGGCTCTATTTATGTTCCTAAAATCTACACATAGCCTGATTTCTCTATTTTTTTTCCTGAATGGTACTAGATTATCTACCTAAGTTAAGTGCCTAATTAGGAAAACAATTTTGGCATCCAAGAGAATTTTTACCTTAGTCTCTATGAGAGGTTCCAAGACTAGATTTACTAGTCTCTACCTCTACATGAATGGCTTGTGTTTTGGTCTTAAAGGGATGTTATGGGTAATGATGTTAGGATCAAAGATCTTTAAGTCATTATTTATCCAAGAAATGACATCCTTTTAATCTATAAGCAATCCCTTCATATTGTGTTTTTCATTTTCATTATAGGTCAGACCTATATTCACCTGTTGGGGGGCCTAGTTAGTCCCCAAGTTTTCTTTGGTGAAGTTATACCCAGTTGATTTTAGCTATTTTTACTTTTGGGTTTAAGGGTTGATGTCAAAATCTCATTCCAAAGAAACCATGTCCAAGGTACTTTAGTTTTCTTTTAGGTGTAGAACACCTTCCTCACCCATATCTTCAGCCTAAATAGGCTGGATATTTCTTTCAACTATTATCTAGGCCACAAAAGCTTCTGAATTATTCAAGAACTACATGATTTTATGATTATCATCAAACACCTGGAAGTCATCCACATTATCATGCACAAAAGTGAATGGGACTAACTCCACTAAACATTTCTACATTTTTGATTCCTAAAGTGGTGTCAGATTTGTGATAGAGGTTGCAAACGAATCAATTATCAGATTCTTTTTTCTTGGGATGGACTTAATGCTGAATGCCTCAAAGAATTCAATAAATCTCAAGATTAATGCTTGTACTTATTTAGGTATGCAATATTACACTGGTATTTATTTATGATCTAGTTTACAACTAGCTCTAAATCACCAAACACTAGTAGTTTTTGGCATTTTAATTTAATACGAAATGTAAGCTTAATATTAGGGATTCATATTTAGCTTTTTTTTTTGGTGTAGGGGAACTATAACCTATAAGCAACCAAGTACTATTTACCTTCTACATCTAGAAGGGCCATGCCTATGCCAAAACCTTGCTTTGAATGAGCTCCATCAAAGTGTATAATCCAAAATTGAGAATGACCTTCAAATTATTATTAATGTAATTGTTGTTTGGTGGTAAACATGTACACACTTGCATATTTTGACATGAAGTCGACTTGCTCATTTTTGGTTTTGTACTCAGTGATCAATTACTTAATTTTGGGCTTTCTGCCTACCTTGATTTGATTTGGTACCTCTTTCCAAGACATTCACATATGGAATAAATTTGTGTACATGTACCTATTTAACATCTTTGATTAGTCTGAGCTAAATAATAAGTCATATACTTTTAGGATATTAGTGACCATGATGTCAATAGTCTACTGCACACATAGATGTAATGCCATCTATATTCCCACATTTTTCAATTATCTAACACATAGGATTGAGGATTTATCCAACTATTATACCACTCTTTTTGACTTATCGAGAGTCAAACCTAGCTTTTGGAAAGCAACCATAGGTATCACATTGGCTAATGACCCATAATCAACTAGGTAGTTGTGTATATTTTTGTTTAACATTCATAATATTAGTAGGAATGGTGATACCTTAGGTTTATCCTTATAAATCATTACTTTTGCATTGGGAGTCTTGGATTTATCAAAAGTCCTCCTTGTCAAGTTCTTAAGTGTTAGCTCCCTTTGTTCAGTGTTCTAAGCTAGCTCATGAAGATTGATGTTGCTTTTAATTTTTTTCATGTCTTAAACAATATTTTATCCTCTCTTTACCTAATGCTTGAATCTCTGTGATGAATCCTTTTGATTAAGTAAGAGGAGGATGATTATCCCTCTTGGGTGGGGGTGGATTATCTCTCTATCAAAATGGTGGATTATTATTAGCATTTAGATCAAGAATAGTAGCACTATTATAGGGAGTTGTTTAAGAAGTTAAAGGTTACTTGCTTCTCAAGTTGTAATTATTCCTAGCTTGTTGGTATTCCTATTGACCAAATTTGGTCTACATACCAAAAATGTGCTTAGTCTAAGAGTCGAATAGAAGGAACATGATCTTGATTGAAGAGTGACCCAATGTCACAAGGAGTAGATATACCTAAAGTGTAGATCATATAGCTTTTGTAAATCTTTCAAAAAACTTTAAGCAAACTTAAAGTGTGATATAATTGATCTTCAAGAGATAGGTCTATAGTTATAGGTGAAGGGTCCAAGAAATTTTCATGGTATATAGGAACATGAACTAGGTTGCACAAGCTTTAGGAGATCATCACAGCCTTGAAATATTGAGCAAAAGATGGTTTGTACAAATTTGAAGAACCAGACCATCATCAGGATGTCACATAGGAAATAAATGAACCATTTTACTTGCATAATTTATAAATAAGATTAGAAGGCCTCAAAAGTAATAAAATTATAGTGTCATAAATTACCTTATGTCAAGAACATATCCTACAAGTTTTAAGTCCATGTGAGCTTCCTAGTTTAAGTTATGAAGTTCCAAAGTTGGTCATATAGGGCAAGATGATCGTGCAAGTGTCAAATTTAGGCCTTGGTGAATAGATAATGAGACTTAAATGATAAATGATGATCATGTGGATGTCATGTGAAGATACACAAACTAGCTTGTTTGAGTATTTTTATCTCCACTTAGAAATCTCTTGGAACTAACAGATCAAGTGGGCAAAATCCTTTTGACCTTAGGAACATCTCTAGTAAATTTGGTCCCTCTATGATTTTTGTGCTTCAAAAAATAAATATTCAAACTGGGTCAAAGAATGGGAGATGTTTGTACAAGAGTTAAATTAAAGCTCAAGCAAAAATCCATTGGAGTTTAAATTTGATGATCTACGGGATGTAAAATACATCTACACAAATGTCAAATGAGGTTTGTGCGAACATCAAATTTAAGCACCATAAAGTAGCCATTAGGGTTTAAAATAGGCATAAGACCAATGGTTTACATTTAATTATACACCTTGATCCAATGGAGTGAGGCAACTTGATAGTGTCAGTGGGTCCCCAGAAGATCAATGAAATGCATTTAATCATACATCAAGATCAACAGAGTGAGATGAATAAAAAGGACCAAAGGATCTTGATGATGAGTACAAAGAGGATAGGTGTCAAAAGTTAGTGGGTCCTGGTATAAGATCGAGGACTCACGTGCATTTGTACATTTAGATCAAATAGTGTGAGTAGAGTTAATAAGTCAACATATATGTAGGACCAATAAGATAAAGATAGTTGGGCATAATGTAAATGGTCTGAGTTGGTAATCAATAGCTAATAAACAAAAGTGATCTTAAGACTTTTTTGATGAAAGTCAAAGAATTTATTTTAGGCTCAGGTAAAGCAAATGTCAAAGAGCCGAGCTCAAAGGTAGCCTAGGGTTAAACTAGGGTCATATTTCATAGATCAAGCATTACCAACAGAGCTCCATATAGGAAAAATATGTATTTTGGGCCTAATACAAAGAATGAAGATAGACCAATGATTGTGAATCAAGGATAAACAATATACAGGTTTTTGTGGATATTATGACTATGTGAAAAATAATAATTAGATTGGTTTTACCCTATAAATAGACCTATATTTGATATTGGAGAAAATATAGACCATGGAGACACATCTCACCTATCATCAGGGTTACTTTTTCAAATGAGCAGGTACATTTGGCCACCCAAAGAATATGTGGCATAATTCTATCAATCCCAAGACATGATCCTCATTAGTAGATGATATAGGTAATGACATGGCTCCAAGAAGGAGACTTGGAATTTAGATAAGGGCAATGTATATTTGATTCTTTGATATAATTTTTTCTTTGTTGATAAGCTCATTGAGTCAACATCCTCAAAATTGTGCTTATACATCATAGTTCCCCCTCTCTCTTTCCTTTTTCTATATGTGTTCCAACTTATACCACATGTAGAACTCTCTAAAAAAAATTTAGAAAGAAATCTCTAGAAAATTTTAGAGAAATAGACTCTTATGCTTTGGCTTGCTTATGCTATGCCAAAGTTTGTATTGTGACACATTTTGATGCAATAAAGACTGAATTATACTATTTTTCAAGTTAGATTGAAGTGTGTTATATGAATTCATGTACTGTAGTTAAGTGAGTGTCTATTCCTTGTTTATGTCTGGGTTTTCTCACCTTCATAAAGTGCTTGATAATTTTCACAAGTCATTATAAGTTCAATTTGGGATGATTCATGTTGATTCTAGACATTTACAAAAATCTATAAATAGAGAAGCCATGAAAATCATTTTTAAGCTATGATTATGCAAAGTTATAATGCCAAATTGGTTCCAAAAGCTTCAAACAACTAGTGTTACCATGCCAAATTTATTACAAGCCAAGCCAAGCCACAAACTAAAGGTGCCAAGGAGAGATGGAGATAGCCAAGCCTTCTTTGATGAAGATTTTATGAGCATAAGCTGAGCAAGCCACCACTACAAAGGCATTTGGAGCATCCAAGGAAGGTGAAGGAATTCTTGTGTTTGATTCCTTAATTTTTAGTTGTGTTTGTCATTTGTAGTGTCTAGGCCTAGAGATGTTATGCTAGTTAGTGTGTTTCTTTCATTTTTTTTTTATTTGGAAACTAACACCATACTAACCATCTTATCTTGAGTCAAATTCATAGATCACATAATGGCATGCCCTGTGGGACTAGACACATCTCACACCTAAAGAAGATCATTTTACAAATTTAAAATATTTATTTAGACCATTAAAACTCTTGAAAATTGATTTTATAACTTTATTTAGCCATTTTTGTTTGCTAAAGGTTTACACAGTAACTAACATTGGCAAGTAAGACTAACATTAGTTTCATATCTTAACCAATGTTAGTTAGCAAAACTGACATTGATTAGATACCTGTCGAGATGGTCACATTGGTATAACTGATGTTGGTTAGATAACCAACATCAGTTAGCTAAAGTAACCATCATTAGTTATATATAACTGATGTCGGTCACTATGTTTTTCTTAAAACATAGGCCTGAGAGCTTTTTTTCTAAAGTTTATTGTTTCAAATCAAAAAGAGATTCAAAGATAAAGTACATGATAACATTTTGGCTGCAAGACCAAGCTTAACATTTGCTATAAAAAATGTTTTAGATCACCTTTTACATGCTTAAAAATCAATTAGGAACCTTGTTTTGGTGTTTAACAAAAGAATTTGGATGTTTATGGTGAATGTTTTCAAATTTTGCTACTAATACCAAGGGGTCAAATGAACACCACCTCATTTTCCATTTGGGCTTAAAAATGAACTCACCTTTTCAAAGCTTTTTGCATTTACTTAGTTGTTTAGATAAATTTTTGTTTGGCAAAAAGAGGGATGTTGTGTGTATGTTCTTCCATTTGTACCCTTTAAGGAACCCTTAGAATCAAAAGTACCATTCATATCTCAAATAGCCCAGTCCAAATCTTATAAAGAAAGTCATCTAAAACACTCCCCAAAAACTCATCAAAGTTTGGGTGACCTTGAAAATGACCCTAAAGTCTTTCTACTTTCATGCTTTCTTTGTTTTTATGCAACCTTAGCTTGTGAGGGGGATGTCATCACCTCCCACAAGTTCTTTAGGGAAGCTTTGACCTGAGGTTTCATCTCCTAAAATTGAATTCACTTAATCCTTCTAAGTTTCACATGGGATGTATCTACATTTGGACATCGCACTATACTGAGTAAATAGTAGGATGTAGTCATTATAAAAAGGACTAGACCTTTGTACAACTAGCCAATGCCATGGTCACCCAATTTCTATGCTTATCTTTTACATCATTTTATGTCAAAGTTATTATGCAATTGATTCCCCTAGAAATGTTCAAAATCTTGCTAGTTTAGTCAACCCCACATTGACATACCCTTGCTAGGATTTGGACAATTATACTTAGTGTATTTTGGTCATTTTTGATTGGTATGTTTTGAGACTAAAACTTATTTGTTTGTTCATAAAGCCATGTCAAAACCAATTTATCTATATGTCACTCTTTTTTATAAAGAGGTGTTATGCTAGTCATTTTACACCACACTTGTGCCTTGAAATTTTTGCTAAAATTGTGTATGTGTGTGATATTTGAGTTACAAAGGGTAGAGTTATGCTAACCAAACCATGTCAAAACATTTTGAGCCTTTTAAGTCTTTAAAAAAAAATTGAACACATTATTCGAGAATGCTTATGCCATTAGGATAATTAATTTGTTTTAAGACTTATTTCACCTTGTGCCAAATACCATTTATTTCAAACCATGTCATGTATACCATTTGGACCTTTGTCTTGTGTTGTCATGTTATCCAATCTTGTCTAGCTTGTTTGGTCAAATCTTAATTTTCACCATTGAGTTTTCAATTAGCCTTATCAAGTTTGGATTAAAACATTGATTTATTTCTATTTATGCCTCAATTCATGGGGTTGATACATAGATCAACCTCTTTTGGGTTGCATAATATCGATTACCCAAATTTGAAAACTATTGATGGTTTGTTTGTTTAGCACCTATCTTCATCATTGTTTGTGCCTTTATTTGGGAGAATAAAAACTTTCTCAAAGATCCTTTTGTCTTATGCCTTATGCAAATTGATCATGTTTATGTTTGATTTCATATGCCAGGTCTATATCAAAGTTGTTTCCAAACTTGTTAGATTAAATCAAATCACATCAGCCTTTGTTTCAAGTCTAGCTTTTGATGTTGTTTGGCTAAAAGTCCTAGCACATGCCTATTTGTTTGAGCCTAGCTTTTTAATATGCATTTGGATAAAAGACCTAATAACTCAACTTTCCCTTTCCTAGTTTATAACTTGTTTGGAACACTTTGATCTAGACCTTTGACATGCTAGTTTTTATTCAGATGGTTGACCTTTTATGTGTATGAAATTTGACATATGACATTAAGATATTTTATGCCAAGTCTTAGCACAAACCATTTTTGAGATACAACTCCACCCCTTTGACCAAGTTAGACCAAGTTTGAACCATTTGTCCTTTAGATCATTTTTCAGAGTTTGTAGAACTCTAAGCCTTTTTATTTTTGGAGTTTTCATCATTTATGTGAATATGTCTAGCTACACTTATGGTTGAGTCACTTAAAATATAATTTATGATAGAATGGCCACACAAAATTACTTTTATAGATTTAGTCAAGACCCTAATGATGCTAATATGGTTTGTGAGATATATTTATATCCACCTCATATTAATCATTAATGGGAACAAAGTCATGAAACAACTTACAATCTAACTCGAGACCTTGATTGGTATGAAGCAGCTTAGAAGAGGAATTTGAAGACCCAACTATAGATAATGTTGTTTAGGATACAGATCCATACCCTCTTTATAATAATTAGTATAAGGAACATAGTTAAGAACCAACTTATGAGCCAACTTATGATTGGGATGATATGGTTTATAAGGAAGACTTGGATGCTTTAGCTTATGCAAGTAATCAAGCTCCACCACATCATACCTTTTGTATTCCAAGACCATAACACCTAACCATTTCTATACCAAGACCTCATCCTTTGGTTTGTGTGAGAAATAAAACTTCATAATGCCCCTTCATCATTCCAGGACCTAGTCTTTTGGCTTGTGCAAGCAATCATGCTCCACAATGCCCTATCATTACCATCTCAAGACTTTATCCTTTAGCTCATGCAAGAAATCATTCTCCCTAAGGCCCTACCATTATCCAACCACAAGTCATTCCCCATCCATTCTTAATCCCATCCAAACCTCAACTGATCCAATCCTTTGAAGACCATGTTGTGTTCAAAACTAGTATTTTCCAACTCATTGAAAACCAAAGACAAGAAAGCCAACCAATCCAAGATGTTTTTGTTGAACCAACCACTTATGATATGTCAACTTGTGATGAATCACCTATTGATCCTATATTATTTGCTGAAGAATCTCACACTGATGAGTCAGTCTTTATCAAGTCACTTCTTAATGATTATAACTACCTTTGGGAAAATCATTACCTCAACCATGTGCCTATTTTTCAAGAGCCTCCTATTGACAAGCTAATCTTTGAGGAGTTGTATTTTGACCTATTTCCCATCTTAGAGGAGTCCTACTCTAAACCAATTTTTATGGAGCCCATTTTGCCATCACAGGTCATTACTTGTCCAAAACCAAACATTCAACAAGACATCATTGTAATAGAGTACCCATCAAATGAATAATCAAAATTAAATTCAAGTTTTATTCTTGAACTAACATTAGATTTAACATTAGAATCAAAATCAACATTAGTCTCAACATCAAATTTAGAGTCCCTTGAGTTAGAATTAGATTTAAAAGAAGAATATATTCATGGTTATTACAATATTGGTTATGCATACCTCGTAGATCAGTTTGAACACATTTATGATCCTTCTACCTTTTTTGAGAATGATTAATTCAACTTCAACACAAGTTATCCTAGTATCTTCTATGAGGATTGTGTAGCCTCTCCCCATTCCATTACCATTTCACAAGCCATTACCATCAACCAAAATAGCCATATAATTGGCATTCCATCTCCCACAAGTATCCATTGGAATCGATATAATCACACTTTTTTGAACTATATCCATGGTGACATATCAGTTGAAGAAGAACAAGGAAGCCAAGACAACATTCATGTAGCAAAAGAACACTCTCCTAGTGAAACTTTTTTTGAGGTGCTAGGGGATAATCCAAGTCAAAACTCAACATCTTCTAGTGAAACATTTTTGGAAGCACTTGAAGATAATCAAAGTCAAAATCCAATGTTCATTAGTGAAACCTTCTTGAAGGTGATACGAGAAAATCAAGATAACTTCATTGGTGAAAACCTCATTGAGGCACCAATAGCTAAGTACAAAAGTTCTTCACTAATTGATGAAGATAAAATAAAAGATCAAATTAAAATATCTTCCTATCTATAGCCTAATCAGATGGTAGCTACTCTCAATATCAAACAATAGAAAAATATGGTGGTCCTATTGAGATAAAAAGTCTTCAGCCCCACCATAACCAAAGTTATGTTGAATCCAGCATCAACAACATTATATATGACTGAAAGTCCTGATCTTCATTTATTTCCCCACCTTATACATTCCATTATCATCTACCATTCCATTTCATAATCAAACCTACCATCCATTATTTTCCCTTATTTACCATCCACAGCTACACTTTCCTTTATAGAGGCTACAAAGATACCTTGTATCGACACTTGAAGGAATCAAAATTGATTACTAATGAAGATCATAAAAGTATTCTTGACAGCTATATTTGCATAAAGTTCTTGATAGAGTAGCTATTCAAATAAGGTATGGGCTAGCAATTAACATGATCAAGTATTCTATTTGTATCATTTGTTGATTAAGATGTGCATCTCCCCATCAACAAGAACAACATAATAAAAAACCACACCTAGGCCAAAAACATGTGCCATGCCATTACCATTAATACTTATCCATTTCCCATTATTATAGATCCTAGCCATTTACCCCATCACTTGGGGGAAAACCCTCTTACCATTTTATATCATCATATCATTCCATTCCTATCTAGACTAAAGCCTATTTTTAGTCATCCTACCCAATCCTATTTTGATCTTTGTTCATTTGGTTCTTCTCACACCTTTTTGTGGGGGAATTCTAATCATGTTTTAATAATCAATCCAATTTGTGTTTACAATGACAGTCTATGAAATTAGTGTGAAATTTGATTTGAAAAGATATCTTTCATCCTATCAAGTTTGTTTATGTGAGCCTAATTATAATCACCTATGGGCAAATCAATGTTTCACTAGTCTTGCTACTAATTATAACCACCTATAGGCAAATTAATATAATTTACCTATGCCATTGTATCTTAGTTATAAACACCTATGGGAAAACTAGGGGAAACACTTTTTTATCATGTATTACTGCATCACCTTTCCATTACTATTTTCATTTTACTGGCCATTTGCCAAATTTGAGAACTTGTTGGGACCTAGTTGGTTTTTCCCTTGCCTTTTGTGTGGATAAAATTACTATGACTTGAGATCATTTTAGGACTATGTAGATCATGCTCAATTCATGTTTAGGTTGCCTCAGTCCCTCTTTCCATATGCTATCATCATTTTGTGAGAAGCCTAAGCTAAATGCTCTCACTATTTTGTGAGAAATATCTTGTCATTCTCTAATGAGTTAAGATACCTCAAAATTCCAAAAATATTTATAACATTTCAAAAATCCAAAAATATTCATATTGGGGCCTAGTTAGTGTTATCCTTGATCCACCTTACTGGGGCATGGTCATTGTTAGGATGCTTTTTTTTGCCTTTATTTTCAAGATTTTTGTTTGTTTGTTTATTTCAAGTTTTTTTTTTTTTAAAATTTGCTTTTCTATTTTTTTTCTTTTATCATTGTTGCCTTGACTCGACCTATATGTATGCATTGGGTGATTCCTTGCACACATTATTCTTGAGTCTATCCATATTCATACGTCAACATTGTCATCATGGTTTTTATCATTAGTGCATTATTTTCAAGTGTTTATTGGATCGAGAGTTAGTCCTTATGCATATTTTGGCTATGTCTTCATGGTGTTCTATTATGAAGCCTACCATCACATGTTACAACAAAAATTAGCTTCAGAAAGGTCTACAATCAATGGAGCCATAGAATTTTCTCCTTGGTACCTTAGCAAATTTTCCCATCCCACCCTTGATCAGATTAACCGATTGATCATTCTAGCTATATCATTACTAATAAGGATGAGCATCTCCTCATTGGTAGGTATAACTGAAACATTTTTAATGATCAATCTTATTACTCTATCCATCTTTTTCATCACTTTGTATGTGATCATCTTTAATCTGTATTCTAGATTATATCCTTGAGCTATGATAGGTAATCATCCCTAACTAGGGAACAACCATCAATTTTAGCCAATCCAAGTCATCTTAATGATTATAACCACCTATGGGAAAATCATTATTTTAACTTTTATTCCTAATTATAACCAATTTTGGGCAAATCAACATCCTTTTTACATCAATGCATGCAAGTATTTTCTCATTTAGATTAATCTTAACCATAGGTTAATTCCACCTTTCTTCTTTTTTATTTTCTAGGGACTATCCATCAACAAATGTGATGGCTACTCCCTTAAGGGAGCATCATCATAGGCTTCCCAAAACCATCTAGAGATTTTTTTATTTAACCATCATCTTATTTTTGGCATATAGGCCATCTCTCATTATTTGAGAAGACATTGCTTTGCCTATGGTTTGAAACATCTTCCCAAATAGGGGCAAACTGTAGACACCTAAATTTGGCCACTGATAACCTTCAATCAAGATTTTGGCCAATTTTTGCTTAAAATACACAATTTGGCCTAAAAAAATTAAAACATGCTAAACGATGTGAAAATGACATATTCAAGTGTTGATTTTGGCTAGAGTATCATTAAATAGGGCAATGTAATTTGTGGTCCAGCTAACATTGATCAAATCATTTCAAGTCAAAATGCTAATTTTGCACCTTGGTACTCTAGATTAATCTTTCCTATCAAATCTCTTGCATGAGACACATGCCTTTGTTATTTCTTATTGGTAACATCATAAATGGAATAACGGATCCAATGCATCTGACATCACCTTCCAATTCCAATCTAGTCAAAATTTAGACCAATAACAAAGCATTTTGATCAATTTGAGTAATTTGTGCACATAGTGTTTAAAAATGCTTAAGAGCTAATGAATCCAAATCAAGGTTAATTAATAACTCTATGGAAACTTGTTGAATACTTATTTTTAGAAATGAATATGAAATATCGACATCATCAGGTGACCTCATTTCTTGAGAAGACATCCCTAGGCCATAAATGCCACAAATATGAGGATTCATGCCCTCCATGTGTCATCAATGCCTTCCATGATACCCTCCATGCCTATTAATTGCCTTTTCTTCTAATTTCATGATGAGAATAATTAAAAACTTAATTCCAAAAATTAAATTAATCCTCAACCACACATCTCAATCTCAGAATGGATAGTTCAGGTTGATTCTAGAGATTTACAAAAATCTATAAATAGAGAAGCCATGAACATCATTTTTAAGCTATGATTATGCAAAGTTATAATGCCAAATTGGTTCCAAAAGCTTCAATAAACTAGTGTTACCATGCTAAATTAATTCCAAACCAAGCCAAGCCATAAGCCAAAAGTGCCAAGGAGAGATGTAGGTAGCCAAGCTTCCATTGCCAAGGACTTCATGAGCACAAACTAAGCAAGCTGCCACTACAAAGGCATTTGGAGCATCCAAGGAAGGTGAAGGAATTCTTGTGTTTTATTCCTTACTTTTTATTTGTGTTTGTCATTTGTTTTCGTTAACTAAGCTCTCCCTAGTGTCTAGGCCTAGAGATGTTATGCTAGTTAGTGTGTTTCTTTCATTTTGTTTTCATTTTCAAACTAACCCCATACTAACCATCCTCTCTTGAGTCAAATTCCTAGATCACATAATTCATAGTTTGTTGTTTAGCTTTAAAGTGGTTATGTTCCCTATCATGTTAGTTTGATAGTTGATTCATGCCTTATTGTAAAATACTCATGTGGAACTGATCTTTTTGGTCTTGAATATGTCTCATAATGTGTCTTATGTGAAGTATAAGTATTCCAATTACTAATGTATCACAAATTTTAACATTCTTTCATAAGTTATTGTTAAAATCTCTCTCCCTTTTCCATGTAAGCATTAGACTAGGTCTATTTTATGTGATAGATCTAGAAGGAATTCAACCTTCTCTAAAGGTCTGATCCATTTTTAGGATACCCACATCCTAGGATCAGTCCCATGTTAGACTATATTTGAGTAGGAATATCTGAACAATCCCCTTACTTAGCTAGGGTGAAAATATATAACACCAATAGTTTTGACATGCCTAGTGGGACACTTCTTTGGTATAATTGAAGTTTGAAGATTGAGAATAAAAAAATGTAGTAAGAGGAGACATCCACCATCATCAAAAATTGAAGATTCATCAAGTTGTAGAGTTATATACGAAATTCTCATTCTAAAATTTACAACAAGGTCATCAAGTAAAGGTATTCCTTTTGAATTCATTGAGCTACCTTCTACTTATTACAAAAAATCAAGATTCAATAGGACTTGACCTTATCCTCAAAAAAATTTCACCTCTTAGCCATCCTATTATATTATTCTAAGCTATTTTTCCCATTATCCAAATCCCTTTTTCCCAAATGGCTATTAGGAATCAAGTGTTTGTATCATTTGATAGGGGTAATCCCTTGAATTTGGCCCAATATGATGATATCCCTATGTCTGCCCTAAAAGGTATCCCTTTCTTTTTAGGATAATAAGATAAAAATACAACTATTGAGCATATCCAAGATGTTACCAATCTATGTTATGTTCATAATGTTACTTAAGATAATGTGGTTATCAGACTACTTGTTCCTTCCTTCAAGGGAAAAGCATTGAAATGGTATAGGAATCTCCCTTTGACTTCCATTGCTACTTGGGATGAGTTAGGTGTAGCCTTAGTTCAGAAATTTAAAGACAAGTCTGATCATTTATCTTTGGTTGAAAAACTGATTACCATACAAAGGTACTCCTATGAGTTCATGTCTGATTCTAAACTCAGATTCTAAAAGACATGGACTAGGATCCTTGCATTGGTTAAACCATCTCTAGAATATGCATTTTTGTAATATTTTAAGGATCTTAATTCTATTATAAGTGTCATGATATAGTATATGGGTGGTAATACTTTACCAAATGCTTATGAAATTACAATAAGAGTATAAAATAGCTTATACAAGCTGGTAAACTTGATCCAAGGCCTCTAATTCCCATATTCTTAGAATTGCAACCTATTCTTCCTTCTCAAGTTCCCCATATTTCATCTATAAATCCTATTCCATTTCCAAAAGTCCAAGTTATATCCCATCCTAATCAAGATAATGATATTGGTGATCTAAAATCTATACTACAAGATTTTGAAAATGAGATTATTTAACTTCAGAGACAATAGTACTAAGCTAGACCTTATCAACAATAAAACTAGAACACTTATTAGTCTTTTAATAACCAAATATTCCCTCATAAAGGTTTCAAGGACAATAGGCAATTTTATTAAAATCAAGGAACCAGAACCCAAACTAAGCCATATGCAACCCTTGATCCCAATCTACCTTCTAGTTCAAAATCTATTGTTCCTCAAAATAACTTGATGCAAGATCTAGGTTGGTAGCCTTCCAATCCAAATGACACTCAAAATCAAGCCTTGGTATCACAAGATATTACTATACCACAAATGACATAGGTAGAGTTCTCTCTTTAAGGTGGTTAGTATCAAGACATAAATATGACCTTGCAAGGAGAAGATCAACAAGTTCTAGGGCAGCCTGATGTTATCAATGTTAATTGGTAATTGGATGATCATATTATATTCAACTAAGTTAGTGAAACTAGAAACATAAATGGTCAAGTTGTAATTCTAAGTAGAGCTAAAAGAAGAGTAGTTGAGGAAGCTCAAGATGTGAGAAATACTTATAGTGTTCCTAATTTTGTTCCCAAGAGTGTCAAGGATCAAGTTTCTGATCCTATAGCATATAAGATTCAAAATGCATAGATAGTGAAGGTTCCCCAAATGCCTCTAACTAGAGAACAACTAGTGGCTCAAAAGTTACAGCCAAAGGCTAGTGGAACATCTTTTATAATAATAGAACAAATGAAGAAATAAAATTTTAGCATTAGAATGTGGTATTCCCTTGCCATTCCAAGACAAAAGTACATGCTTATTCAAGATCTTTCAAATCTTAAGATATCTAAAGAACTAGTTGGGAAATAAGGAGTTGTCTCGACCAATTCAGATTAGTAAATCAAGAAACCTAATCAACAGATACATAACATGATAAAGGTGGATAAAATAAATGTAAAATCAAACAAAACCCCTCTATTTTATCTCTGTTTGATAGTTGGTGACTTCTTAGTTCATAATTGTATGGTAGATAGTGGAGCTAACGGCACTATCATGCCCAAATAAATTATAGACAAGCTTGGTCTTGTCTACAATCCAAATACTAAAGGAGTAATAAAATTAGATGAGTCACCAATAAAGATAGTAGGCATAATCAAATATCTAAAACTGACATTACATACTTACCCCAATATTATTATTCAGTAAGATGTAGTTGTAGTGGACTTGCCTCCCTATTTTTCCATTTTATATCAAGATACTTTACTTCAAATATTGGAGGATATTTGTCATCTATTTAGACCTATTTAATGTTTAGAATCATGTATAGTACTAAGGTAATAATACATTATAAACCTATTACAATATTTCATTTAGAGCCATATATGCCAAGTATGGTGAACACTAATTATGTTATCTTAGACAAGGTACTATAAAATAGTGAGGTGGAATCTGATTCACTTCTAGATGGAGCCCCAAATCTTTTCCTTGATGAATGGGCCTTTGATTTTCATGGACATGATCCCTAAAATTTAATTGAATAATAAGTACTTGGTGTCTATTATCTTCATGAAAATGATACATCAATTCTAACATTGATGAAATATGATCAGCCTAGTGATGGCCTGTGGCAACTATATTTTGATGGATCTAGGAACAAGCATGGCACTAGAGCTGGAATGATGTTAATTTCTCTAGCCAATCAAAGGTATTTCTCTTCTCTCAAGTTTTAGTTTGGTTGTTCCAATAATGTTACTGAATATGAAGCATTAGTGCATAGTTTATAATGGGCAAGAAAGATGAATATCAATTCTTTACAAGTTTTTGAAGATAGTGAACTAGTATTTCACCAAGTAAGTGGACTTAATATATTCAAGAACCCACTACTTAGGTCCTATAAGCATAGAGTATGAGACCTAGTTGAATATTTTCAATCTTTCAATATTCAGGCCATATCAAGAAATAAGAACAAGCATGTGGATAGGTTGCTTTCCATTAGATCATAATTTAGTATCCCAAATGACATAAAACATGAAAAAGTTCAATCACACATCAATGTAATTGTGAGAACCTTTATCCTAGATAACCATGACAATTGGAAAATATTTGAAGATTATAGTTGGATTATCAGATTCTTACAAGAGGAAGCTAAGTTCTCCTCAAGTAACTAAGACAAGCATTTATAAGAATATGATGATCAGACTATGCAATTGAAGAGAAACAAATTGCCTAAAGGGTTGGTCACCCTTGAAAACATATTAAGTATATATGATTAATTAAGAAAAGAAAAAGTTTTATTTGTCAACCAAGGAAGAACATTATACACATGTGGAGATTACCATTGGTAAGAGCTTAAAGTTGGGAAAAGTTTGCACATCTTTAGAGATTTTTTTTTTGAGTTATGTTTAAGTTTTGCAGATGTCTTTGCATGACAGTATAATGACCTTAATGGATTTGATCTAAGCCTAGCTCAACATACCATTGAGTCAGAGGATGAGACTAGGCCAATCAAATAGATACAAATGCCTATTAACCTAAAGCTTGAACCTTTGATGAGAGATAAACTACAAAAAATTATTGAGTCAACTATAATATTTCCAATTAAGTACTCAACTTGGGTGGCAAACCTTGTTCTAGTATATAAAAAGAATGGTGAAATAAGGCTATGTGTTGATTTTTGTGACTTGAACAAGTCCTCTCTTAAATACCACTATCTAATTCCATTAATGGAACAAATTCTACAACTAGTTACAGGTTTAGAGAGGTTCTCTTTATTGGATTGGACTTTTAATGAATCAAACCTTTATCTAATGGGGATTGGACTTTATTGGTCTTACTAAATCCCTTCAATCTCATGACACAAGTGGATTCTAACTACCATAGATTATTTTACTAAATGGATAGAGGTAGTAGCATTAAAAGAAGCCAATGAACCAATTTTATAGACTTCTATGAAGGTTTGATTACCAGATTTGGGGTCCCTTCAACTATAATTTTTGATAATGCTATGATTTTTTAGGATCTAAGTTCAACCAATGGGTAATTTAACATAGTATTTTTCTTAGTACGTCATCAAACTATTATTTAAAAGGCAATGGCCTTGCTAAGTCCACTAACAAGAATTTATTGAAGATCATCAGGAGGAGAATTGAAGACAATCAGAGATCATGACATCTCAAATTAAAGTCAACTCTAGGGGCTGATAGTATCACCTATAAAAGGTGAATTTACAATTCTTTGTACAAGCTAGTATATGATAAAGAAGCAAGAATGCCTATTTCTCTTAAATTTCCTACTTTGGAATTGATGCATTAACTTGAGATTTTATAGAATGAACCAATGGAAATAAGATATGCTAAGCTCATGGAGCTTGAAGAGATAAGGCATTAGTCAATGTTAGATATGGAAGCCCATCAAGAAATGGTGAAGAAATATTTTGATAAAGGAGCTTATTTGAAAGGTTTCCAAGAAGGAGATTTGGTCCTCAAGTGGGATGAGGATAGAGATAAGTCAGGAAATCACACAAAATTTAATTCTCTCTAAGGTGGTCCATACACATTCTCCAACTGCAAATCCCACAATGCTTTCTAACTCACAAGGATGAATGGTGAAGAGCTTATTATCCTAGTCAATGGGATACATCTAAAGCACTATTATTAAGGAAGCTAAGTCCCTTTTACATAGTTAGTTGTTTTAGATTTTATCTAAGTATTTTATTAACACATTTTTTTGAATCTATCTTGTCCCAAATAAGTGATTTGTTTGAACAATTGTTTATTAGGTTAGTTGCCTTTGGTTTATTAAGTTATTTTCTCTTTCAAGTTTGTTTCTTTCCCTATTTGTTGGAATTCTTTGTCTTTACAAGTCAAAAAGGATGTATTGTAGTCATAAAAATGGTCCATATATCATGTAAATGATCCAAGAGTCATGTAGCAAGTTTGAGTTCTTGAGCATAGTAGGCATATAACCTAGCTAAGTCATGAAAGATGTTGAGAAAATTTGGTCTACATACCAAAAATGTGCCTAGTCCAAGATTCTAGTGGAAGGAGCAGGATCCTGATTGAAGAAAGACCCAATATCACAAGGAGTAGATAGACCTCAAATGGAGATCATATAGCTTTTGAAAATATTTCAAAAAAATTTAAGCAACCTTACAGTGTGATCTAATTTATCTTTAAGAGATAGGTCTACATTTATAGGAGAAGGGTCCAAGTAGTTTTCATGGTATCTAGGAACATGACCTAGGTTACACAAGCTTTATGAGATCATAAAAGCCTTGAAAGATTGAGAAAAAGATGGACAGTACAAATTTAAATAACCAGGCCATCACCAAGATGTCACGTAAGAAACAAATTAACTAGTTTACTTACACAATTTATAAATGAGCTCAGAAGGCCTTGTGAATAATAGAGCTATAGTGCCATAAAGACCCTTATGTCAAGAACATATCCTACAAGTTTCAAATCCATGTGAGCTTCCTGGTTTAAGTTATGGAGTTTTAAAGTTAGTCACATATATCAGTATTGTCGTGTAAGTGTCAAATTTAGGCCTTGGTGAATATCCATTGAGATTAAAATGATCAATGATGGTCGCACAAACATCATGTAGAGAGACACAAACCAACTTGTTTGAGCATATTTTATCTCCACTGAGAAATATCCTAGAACCAATAGATCAAGTAGATAGAGTCCCCTTGATCTTAGGAAGATATCCAACAAATTTGGTCCCTCCATGAATTTTGTGCTTCAAGATATAAATCTTCAAAGTGGGTCAAATAATGGGAGATGTTCGTGTGAGAGTCAAATTAAAGATTGAGAAAAAATCCATTAGAGTTTAAATTTGATTACTGTAGGATGTCAAATATGTTCATGTGAATATCAAATTATGTTTATGTGAATGATAAATTTAATCACCATAAAGTAGCCATTGGGGTTTCAAATAGGCATAAGATCAATGATTCACATTCAATCATATACCTTGATCCAATAGATTGAGGCAACTTGATAGTGTTAGTGGGTCCCCAGAAGATCAATGCAACACATTTAATTGTACATCAATATCGATGGAGTGAGATGAGTCAAAGAGGTTAGAGGATATTGATGATGAATACAAAGAGGATAGGTGTCAAAAGTTAGTGGGTCCTAATAGAAAATCAAGGACTAATGTGCATTCATACATTCAGATCTAATAGTGCAAGCAAAGTTAATAAGTCAATGTATTTATAGGACCAATATGTATAAAGATAGCTAGGCATAATGTAAATGGTTTGAGTTTGAAATTGACAACCAATAAATAAAATTGAGCTTGGAACATTCTTTATGAAAGTCAAAGAAGTTATTTTGGGCCCAAGAAAAGCAAATGTCAAGGAGCTGAGCTCAAAGGCAACCCAAGGTTGTACCAGGGTAACATTTTAGAGACCAAGCATTACCATCAGAGCTCTATATAGGTAAAATATGTATTTTAGGCCTAATACAAAGGATGAAGATAGACTAATGATTATGAATCAAGGACAAGTAGTTTACAAGTTTTTGTGGATATTAAGACTGTGAAAACCGATAATTAAATTAGTTTCCATCTATAAATATACCTATGTTTGATATTAGAGCATATACAAACCATGGAAATGTGTCTCACATATTATCATGGTCACTTTTTCAAATGAGTAGGTATAGTTGGCTACCCAAATCAGATGTGGCATAATTTTATCAATCCCAAGACTTGATCCTCATCAGTAGATCAGATAGATAATGACATGGTTCCAAGAAGGAGACTTGGTGGTTAGATAAGGGCAATGGACATTTAATTCTTTGATAAAATTTGTTCCTTGTTGATAAGCTCATTGAATCAACATCTTCAAACTTGTGCTAATACATCATAATTCCCTCTCTTTCTTTCCTTTTTCTATAAATGTTCCAATTTCTACCACATATAGAACTCTCTAAATTTTTTTTAGAAAGAAATATTTAGTAATTTTTAGAGAAATAGACTCTTGTGATTTGGCTTGCTTAGGATATGCCAAAATTTTTAGTATGACACCTTTTGATGCAATAACTACTGAATTATAGTATTTTACAAGCTAGATTAAACTGTGTTCTATGAATTAATGTACTGTAGTAAGTGAATGCATGTTCTTTATCTATTTTTAGGTTTTTTCACCTTCATAAAGTGAAAGATAATTCTCACATGTCATTATAAGTGCAATTTATAGTTTATTGTGTAGCTTGAAAGTGGTTATGTGCTCTCTCATGTTAGTTTGATAGTTGATTCATGCCTTATTTTGAATTAATCATGTGGAATTGATCTATTTGTTCTTAAAAGTGTCTTATGTGAAGTATAAGTGTTTTAATTACTAGTGCATCACCTTTTTTACATGCTTTCATAAATTATTGTTAAAATCTCTCTCCCTTTTCCAAGTAAGTATTAGAATAGGTCTAGTTTAGGTGATAGATCCAGAAGGAAGTCAGCCTTCTTTAGAGGTCTGATCTATTATTATGATACCCACATCATAGGATCAATCCCATATTAGAGTATATTTGATTAAGAAGATATGAGTAATCCCCTTACTCAATTAGGGTGCAAATATAGAACACCAATAATTCATTTTAAATAATGAACCTCATATGTGTTATCCTCAGGTTCATTGTCATCTTCCCACATGAAGGGGAAGTCATAAGTTTCCAAAACCATAGTCATGCTAGGGTTTTTTTAATAATTTGATTAAGATGGATCTTGCTAACTAGAAATTTTTTCCTACCTTTTAGTTTTTAGTTAGAAGATTTTAAAATAAGTGCAAAACTTGATATAATCTAGTTCCCCATGTTGTATGGTTTTATGGACCAAAACCAATTTGGAAGAGCTGTGTCCATAATATTGATCTCTAACATCCTATTAGAAGGAACCTAAATTTCTTTATTATTCCTAGAACTGTTAAAAGGCTTATTATACCTTTGGAACCCATAACCCTGATGGTTTTGATTAGATTTTTGTCCATTTATATTACCCATATATTTATGCATGTTGAGGAATTCATTATTTATTTTCTATGCCATCTTATGGATGTGTTCCATCTCAGTATTAGTTGAGTTAGGAGCATTATCTTGTTTGGAAGTTTTATTAACTGGTACAAAGGGCTGACTCTAGCCTTGATGGTCATAAGTAAAATTATTCAAGAAACCAAAATGTTTATTATGGTTAACATAGGTTAATGTCAATTGATTTTGGACTAGGGTCTAGTTTTATGCCACAATTTTTTTATTACATTAGGGATTGGGTTAAAAGTTAGGTAGATAGGTCCAAGACTGAGTAGAGGAAATGATTGCAACTGAGTATATAGTTGTTTATATACATTAATTACCATCATGCAAGCTAGGGGTAAAGTATCAATACTAACAACCCTACACATAAATACAATAATATTGGAATCTTGGGCATTTTATACATTTCTAAGGCCAATGGCTCATTAGGTTGATAGGCAAACTCTAATCTACTATACATATTTTGAAATCAAGTATTGAAATCTCAAATTGGCTGATTGGGTTCCCTTATCATGCTAGAAAAGTGTTGATAGACAAAATTTGCATTAGTAACTTGGCCAAACTAAGCTAATAATGTATCTTGACATTCTATCTAGGTTGTGATTGACCCTTCTAAAATATTTATAAACCAACCATAGGATGTTTCTTACAAAGTGAAAGGGAAAAGTCTAAAAGCCATGTCCTCATGAGTTATATTTAATATCCCTAAGGTCTATTTGAATTCTTGCATATGTTATTTTTTAGTCCTTCCTCTTGAGGGAGATAAAGAAGGGAGATATTTCTCTAAGTTTCTATCCAAATCATGCCCTGTTTCTATGACATTGAAAGTCAAGCTAGTCTACCAAGTTGGGCCTTGAAGTGAAGGATTAGGCTAAAGTAGAAGATTAAGAGTTGGGTTATAGGGATGGGGCATCATAACTATTGAAAGATAGATTTGTATTCCTGGGGATGATAAATCTATCCTGGGTTTCCTAGAAATACCTCTATCAGACCTAACCTTTCTATGGATCTACAAAGGTGGTTGTAACAGGTTACTATATGAGGTTGACCTTGTTAGTCATATGGGTTTATCTAGTACAAATCAAGTGATTTTACTTCTTAGGATAGAGATGAAGGATGGGGCCCTCCTTCTAGATCCAATTTGAAAACTTCTATCGATGAAGGTTTTATAAACACCCCTATAATTTCTTATGGTATTAACTCTAATGTTTTACAATCAGTGAACAAGATCACTTCAAGGCATGAGTTGTAGGGTATTTGGGTTTATAATGACTTATTGGTGGAATAATTGTTGAGAAACATAATTTGTTTACCATGGTTGAACTAGACATGAATGAACCTATATCTACTTAGAGTGGGTGGAAGGATGATGATTTATAACTAAGGTGGGTAAGATTATAAAATAAACTACAAAAAGAGGGAAGAATATGGAAAAAAAGGAAGGTCTATGGAATATCCAAGGAGAAATCCCTTCAAGGCTAGTATTTGAGCTCAAGTAGGATAAGGAATATAGACCAATACTTGTTTCAAGCTATTATATCACACAAATAATCAAATATAATTAAAGAGTCAAAGAGGACAAGACATAGTATATTAAAACATATAGAAACCAAAGGTTACTTGATTTCTAGATTGTTGTTACACATATATAAGAAGATTATGATAATCATGCAAAATATTTTCAAATCAACTATAGCTAAAAATGAAAGACTATATTTAAAATATATATCTCATTCATGATTTTGAGTACTAAGACACCAAAATGATGGAATTTCCCAAGTAATTGTATATAGGTGAAGGGGTGAAATCATACTGACATTAATGTTATGAAACACATGGTTTAAAGTATTAATTTTTTGACATTTTTCACTTTTGTCATATTTTCATGCCTATTATGCTCATTAGACATTTTATATATAGTAATGAACTTTTAATTTTTCCATCTTTATTTTATGTTTTTCATGTTAATCAAAGGTTTTTAATATTTGTTACAAAATAAAGTTTGTATAAGAATTTTGATAGACACAACACTTTTTTTTTCACTTTATCGCATAGATCAAAACATTTTTACATTCTATCTTAGGAACAAGATTTTAAGGAAATTATGCTTCTCTTGACTATTAATTTTAATTTTTCTTAGAAATTAATTTTTAGTTGTATTCTCTCTTTCCAGTTAAATTCTAACAAAAGTGTAATTTTTGTGACATTTTGGAGAGGAAAGACATGTTAAGAAAAAAATCATTTAAGGGATGAAAGTATAGGAAGTCAAGTTGATAACGTAAATCCCAATTTTGTGACCCATCATACACTAAAAAGGATGATTGGTATAATTTTGTCTATCACACTTTTGTGCTTATCATGATTTTTTTCTATGGGTATAAGTAAGATTGCAAAAAAGTTTCAATTCTTTTGATTTGATTTCCAAGGAAAATTGGTTAAGAAATAATTGATAAATTTTAGAAATTAAAAATTTGAAGATAATAAGTTGAAACTCATACATCAAAAAATTATGGATAAGAAACCTACACCTAATACTAAACCTATAGATCATTTTAATGTTTCTACTCTGCCTATTAGAGGTTCTACATCTATGTCAATTGGTGAAGCTAGTGCTTCTAATTTTTTTATGCCTCCACCTAGAGATATATGTCCTTAAGTTAATACTACTATATAAATTAAGGCTTATAAAATTCATCCTACTATTAATCCAATGAATAATGTGACAATAAGACATGCTTATTATGTTTATATCTTGGTTGTGGACATAATCAAAATACACTTCACAATTCCATTTATACAAAAGTTAATCCTATGAAGATATTCATTTCTACACATATGCATACAAATTATAATCATGATTCAAATCATACACAAAAAGGTTCATATCATGATCCATTTATTCATTCAAATCATGAAATTATTAATTATGTAACTATCTCAAACATATACAAATCCTAATCATGTGGTTTCATCATATAAAATACTACACAACCCATTAGATACTAAGGTTCTTATTATCCTTTGTCTCATGTTTTCTCAATTATTAAGTTAGGTTTTGTTTCACATTATGTCCCATTTCTCATTATCATCACATTAGGGCTTATTTATCATTGTCATCACATTAGGGACTATTTCACATAATGTTTTTCTTTTATTTAAGATTATTTAATTTTGGCTAAGATTTTTCTTAGAAGTCTCAAGGATTATTCGTTGGATGGTTGTATGTCATATATGTGGGATTTTTGCATCGATTTAATGATTTAATGATAAATTATTATCTATTTTTTATTAATATTAGTCAAAAGGTCACATTTTCTCAAATTTCTTAAATCAAACAAGTACCTACGATGAATATTGATAGTTCTATGCATAGATTTAAGACTCTACTTAAGAAAATGTTGTATCAAATTTTTATAGTGAGCTTCAAATTATTTTCTCAAATTTTTTACTTCAACCACTTGAACACAAAGTAATGTTTTAATCTTATCAATCTTCTAAAAAAAATTCCACATTCTTCGAAATATTGAGATTAAACTTGTAGAGGATAATATGCTTAAAATATACATCTACCATCTCTAAATATAAATCAAAATCAACATTAAAATCTAAGACTAATGATGTGCCTAAATTTTGAGATATGTGTGAGGATAAATCCATAAATTTAGTTTCATAACCTCCTAACAAGTTAGTCCTTTTCCCTTATAGGAACACTACAAAATTCATAAGGTTACCTAACCTACCTCATAAAGTGTTTAAATTCTTGTTTAAATGTAATTTGATTAATTTATCCAAGCCATGTCAATTGGAAATTACTTTAGTTTTTCCTAAAGGATATGATTTTAATAAATATTGTTACTACCATAGATATTTTTGACATTAAACTAATTGATGCTACAAATTTTGACATAAGACTAAAGGTCTCATTAATAGTAATATTATTTAAATTGAAGGCCATAATTATAAATTGAAATAATATATCACAATGCCAATCAAAATTTTCAAATTTTCAATAATTTATTTCCAAATAAATATATTCATAAGAAAACACATATACATCATTTGACTATTCCACATAAGCATGAGATTGATAATCTTATTAGCATGGTTTCAAGATCATAAAAAAAAATCATTTTATTTTATATTTTTACCATGAGATACCACAAGATTATTAAAATAATGATCATGTTTACATACATTATTTCATTTATTACCATCCTTCAATTAAATGTGGCAGTATGATTGACAATGGTTCTAGTCAAAATATAATTACAATGTCATTCCTAGCTAGTATAGGCTACACCAAGAAATATTTACTTGGTATGATTATGATACTTAATATTTATGATTACATTATACATACACCCCTTTTTGGTATTACTTTACTAATTACATTTAGTATTTAGACCTTATTATTTTGGTTCAATGTAGTGTTAGGTACTGATGCATATAATTTATTTATTTATTCTTGTGGCTTAATCAAATGAGAGTGATACCATACACACTAAATTATTGTATTAATATTATACTTAATGAAAAATTACATACCATTTGTGACACAAATTTTGAGATGCTTTCCAACCTTAGAGACCAAACATACGACCATATAGAGTGCTCCCTAAAGAGTGGATTATTTAACCTCATGATATTTTTGATAGTTTTACCACATTTAATTGTGGTTAAAATTATAATTTTATATCTAACATGACCTTTTAAAGTCAAATATCCTATAATTATACCTTCATGATCTATATTACCTAATAATTTACATCCTAATATTTATTTGCAACTTGCTTTAATGGATCATATCCAAGAACCTATGCCAAATATAGTTCCATAATGAAATATTCCTGCATGTGATTTTCAAGATGTTCAAGCATCTCATTGATCCCACCACCATTATATCTATCGTTATGATTTTTATTCTAGATATTCCACATAATGTGACTATTTATTAAATACTTCAAGTGACACATCTGACTCCACTAGTCTAGGATTTTACATCATAGATGAGATCTTATTTTAGCTATTGCAAGCTTATCTTCTTTCACTTCATTGATATATCATTATTTTATTATAGTTTTTTTATTGTACATAACTTATTTATTATATATTCCATGCATTTCATCTAGTTTACTCCATTTATTTGATTTTATACCTCATCTTTATTCTACATTTGACACTTTGGCACCTATCTTTGTTTGCCTTAACATCATTCTAGCTTTTTGGTTCATGTTCCTTATTATGTTTTTTTTTTCATATAGGTAAAATATGGGTTTTAAAGGAACCCATAACCATTACATAATGATCCAAAGATAACAAATTAACCCCCAAAAAACCCACTAAAATTATCCTCCTTTCAAGGAGCCAACAAAAAACCACCAAGAACATGCATTGAACCTACCAGGTAACCGAAAAAAATAACAAAAAAATAGAAGAATAGGAAAGCATATAAAGTTAACCATCATCCCTACCAATCATGGTTTTAGGTCTTTAGTCTCTATGGTATTTGAGGTTCCCACAAAGTCTTCATTTTTTTCATCCTACTCCTTCTTCATAATGTATCTCATTGTATTGCATGGATCCCCCATGGTGGCCACCTACAGTGTGTTATCCTAGGCTACATTTCACTCTTCCCTCTTAGAATTATTTTTGGACAAGATCCTACTTTTCATTTTGATTGAGCTTCCTCCTCTTGTTTGATTCATATAATATCTTCTTTGAGAGCCTTCTCTAGCTCCAAATTGAGCATACAGACTAACTTCTTCCAAACATTCCATCCTCTCCTTCCCACAGCTGCTCTAATAGAGATGACCTTTCTTATGGCCTTGACGTCCTTTCTTATTTCTATGAAAAATTTCACCTAGAATTTAATTCTCCTCTCTAGAGCCTTGAGTTTTTTTGTAAGGTTCAAACTTGCCTTAATGTTCCTTATTATGTTGTTTTGGCCTTTTTCTTTTGATTGTTGATCCCATTCCAAACACTTAGGTATACTTTGCGATGATGATTTTTTTAATATCAATACCTTATATCTTAATGTGCATTGATTTATGAGGGAATTTTTATGTTGTTTAGAATTATAATTTTCTTTGTCTTCTTAATTTTCCCCCTTGGCATACCTATTTATAATAGTATTTTTATTGTGCACTTTATCTTGTATTTTTCTTAATTGAGTTTATTTATTCTTCTTATGTAATTCATTTGTATTTCATTATACATGATCTATCTACTTATTTCCAAAAAAGAAAAAGAAAATAAAAAACATTAGAAAATGTCAAAATCATAATTTTTTTATCCTGTATATTTATCAATTGATACATATCATGTTTATCTACCTATGCTATGGGTTTTACATATACATGTTACATTTTATTATCATAGTATTATTTTAGTGGCTGAAATATAGGATATACATATTTTATATGATCATATACTTTCAAATTCTATGTAGACATTTTCATGCCCACATCTTAGGGGACATCATCACATTAGTGTTTATCTTTACACTAGATGATTTTCTTATAATAGCTTTTGTGGTGATATCATTTTTGAATTACATTTATCATATAGAACCATTTAAATTTATTTCATAATATATTTCTAGTTCATACATATTGTGTGTTGCATGACATATACATTATGTGGTTACATTGTTACATTACGTATGTGCCAATGATTGCTTAATTTCTCACATGTGTATGTATATGAATGTTTGTGTGTTTTTTTTTGTCAATGTATTATCTAGTCCTTATCCATAGAGGATCCTCAATTATCATACATTATGAGTTATATGTCCTTGTGTGATGATTTCATATATGTAGATACATACTTGTACGTGATTATTACTTATGTTATGTGAGACACTATGTTGGTTCCATGGTCCATATCATGCATATTTCTATTTTCAATTTACTATTATTGGTTCCTTTATTACCTTGGTATTTAACATGCATATATTGGGGCACATTATTAATTCATGTGTGCTATATTGATTCATCTTTCCCTCCTAGGGGAACATTTATGACATTAAGGGTATGTTATTTGTATCTACATTTCTTTACCACTGGGATAATTTCACCCTTACATATTTCTTTGACCTTATTACTATATATCTTGTGCTTACTAAGTTTTAATTGGATCATAACTTCATTCCTCATCACTTAGGTACATAGGGCATATTTTTTTCCTCCACTATCTCATACCCATATAAGGATGTATATACCTATTGAGATTTACATGCTATTAACTATTCTATGTGGTTTCACTTAGGCATACTATTTTTTAATCCATCTGATTATTGAGCTTTACATGACAAAATTTTGAGATCATTATGTACATGTACTTGTGTAGGGTTTTAAATATCCTAATTCAAATTTGGATATATTAGGTAATGAAATATAGTGCATTTAACTCTTTATTTTGAGATGCATGATTATAGGAATAAATTTTATAATTCCTCAACTTAAAAGGGGGCATATATCCAAATATTTTCAAGTTTTTTTAAGATTAAGCATAATTGAGCAAGATTGAATACAATTAAGTGGAATACAAAAACATATTGAGTAATATGACTAGAATTGAATGGAATTGAGTGAAATTATGATGTCGAATATAGCCAAAAGTGATGTATCTACTCATCTGATCAAAAAGTAGAATTGAGTTGTCAGGACTTACTATGAAATTCTTGATCACAAAGAAGTATCAAAAAATCACAAGAAGGTGTCTTTTTATTTTTACCAAATATGAAAACATGGTTCACATACTATTATGTGTATTCATTCTATATATATATATATATATATATGTATGTATGTATGTATGTATGTATGTATATTTCCATTTTAATATTCACTATGGCATGATATGACATTGAATAATTGATATAAATTAGCCATTAATTATAGGTATTCTATTTTTTTCCAAGAGATGAAAACACACTTGGGTGGAGTCCCTATCAATCATCATTTATTTCATCTATCCTTCCCTAAGTAAGTTAAAGTATGTGCTTAAATTTATTATTTTTTACTTTGATGCATGCATGCATTCACATATGCATATCAAATTATGGGAATTAAAGAAACACCAAATTATGGTATAAAACATTATTCCATTATGTCTTTCCCTACTTTGTCACACTTGGTCCACTTCTATATATTTGGTTATTTTAAAATAGTTTATAGCCTATACCTTCCTTTGATCCCTTTATATGTCTTCAAAATTATATTATATTTTTATGTTTTCATATATTAGGTCTTTGTCATATATTTTTTGAATAGTCTACCTTCAGTTTGAGCATTTATTGGTTTAGATTCAATGACTTACAAAATATGTCTTTGGTAGTTTTGGTGACCCATCAAATCCACCCTTTATGTTTTTTGGGTCATTTATACACTTTATTGATTTAGCACACCATGATTTTTTCTTGTTGAAATATTCCATGTTTGGCCTTCACATGTCTTGTCCTAGATGTCCCTACATACATAAATCATTCCTAGTTATTTTACCAAGTAAAAATTGAAAATTGTCAATTCATCTAAGTGTCTAAAAAACACAAGGGCTCCTCCATTCTTCAATTTTTAGTCACACTAATAAAATATTTTGATACACTTATGATAAATATTTCACCTTGACACTTCAATCATATCCAATCCTTGTGACATCATCAACTTGTACCATAAGTACACTTGGGTGAATGTTCATGTAGTTGCATTATGCTTATCTAAAGAGAGGAGGTAAAGATCTCACTTAATGTTACACTTATATATATAAGAGATCTACATTTAATTTAATTCTAAGCATGTGGGATATTTATCTACAACTCCTCATGGGGTAGCCCGAGCAAATTAACTATACACACACTTGTGTTGTTACTATTTTTAGGGGTTGGGTTAAGAACTACAAAGAATATAATATAATAGGTTCTACCCATCATGTCATCCTTACAATCATACATCACTATATGTCATATGATAAATTTTTTTTACTAATACAAAATAAAAAAGTTTAGAGTACAAATTTAGAAGTAAAGGACACATTAGACAATAATAGGTAGTATAGATTTAGTAGTTTATGAAATCTTTCTATTATGAATTTCATAGAGAAGTGAATATGTCCCTTTAGAGATTAATAATCATTTTTGACACAAAATTACATAGTCAATTTGATATATCTATTTTATCTTATAATTTTAATATATAAATCATGTGTGTCAGATTCTAACCTTCTTTTTCACTTCATAGCTATTTATTATTTTTTTCAATTTTTTGTTTTGTTTATTTCCATTTTCAACATATTAGCTAGATCTATTTACTATTTTTTACTATTAAACATTTAACATATGCCCAAGTTTTATCTTTTTACACGTGGTAATTATCCTTAAACAAAAAATGGTTAAAATAACAACTTAATAATGTATGAAATCCTTTGATCCACCACACATATTCACACAATTTGCTAACCTTATTTTACTTGAAAGTTTCATTTTAAAAAATGATAGGTGTAGGAATTGGATTTAGGTAAATTTAGATTTAAAATATCCCATAATTTAAAATACTCACCCAAATTCTCATGGATTCACATCCATACCTTAAAATTTACTCTCCTCATATAGGAATTCTTCACTCCACATCACTTCTTCTTCATTGGATAACTTATTTTTTCATGTAAACTATTTATGTTCCCTCTTCATTCTGCATAGTTATTGGAGTTATACAAATGAACTAATTCCCATTCATAGGTGGAGTTCATAATTTAAAATGTATATTTCATCTCCATAAAATTATCCATTCTTCTTTCTCTTGCACAAAGATGATCTCATCTCCATCTCATGTATGCCTCACCCTTGCATGGTGTAATTTTTAGCCTAACATCACTAAATTTGCAAATGAAAAATTATTGTTCATCAAAGTAAATTATTTACGCATGCTCCTTAGATCTAAAAAATCATTAAAACCAAAATCTTAAAAATGAAATCAAAATATTTTTGTTTTTTACTAATCTTTCCCATACTTCTATAAAACCTAGATCACATGTAAAATATGTAGAATAATTACAACACCAACATATTATTTAATCTAAAAGACTAAGGTGCTCACCCAATTCAAAGTAATAGAACACTGATAAACCCGTTGATATAAAATATATATAGAGATATCACATACACAACAAAAACTCATACAACCCTTAACATTTACACAAAGAAAGTGACTTTCAACACATCAACATGTAAATGAAAAACTTATTCCATTCTTATGAATCATTAACATACATAATAATTCCATGAATGTACATATCATAAGAATTCATGCTTAAGAAAATGTATAATTTTATTTATATACTTATTATATTCTCCAAATCCTAATATTTCTCTCCAAATGCTCCTCAAATCACTCTATCTATAAAACACCATAGTTCTCTAGATATATAGTATCAAATGAGGGGTCAAGGGATTTATTTATAGAATTTAAAGATCACCTTACCCTTGTCCAAATGTATCTCAATCAACTCCGTTTATCAATTTATGATAACTATAAGTCCACTTGTCCTTTACCTATGCATACTCATTAGCATATGGTTTATGCATTTAGATCAATCCTAGATCATCCACATGCTTGTTACCTTGATTTTAGTTATCTATTATATTTGTCATTACATGATAAAATTTGTGCTTCCTTCAACTTGTGTTTATTTACACATAATTTGTGTTTATTATAACCTATGCATTGTGCATCATCATTTGTCTTTCTAATCTATGCATTATCTTTATTCCTACCCATGTTGATTATTGAACACACCACAATATTTATATAATGAGTCTATGTATATTAGGATATCATTATAATACTTAGCCATTCTTATATATTTCCTTATAAATTTAAATGAGGGTGAATATCCTATAAACAAGTTGATGAAGAATATTTTAAAGTCACCTCTAAAATACCAAACACTGAAACAAAATATAACTAGTGTAAAATAAAAAATGCCACTTCAACTCCCTATTATATAGGCATCCTTCTGGGGTTTTAACCCTACTTTCACAAACCATAAATTACCAATTTTTAGCTTGAAAATCAATCTATTTTATTTTATTTGTATTATTTTTGTTATTTTCATAAAAACAAAATTATTTTTTTTTAAAGTTTTTTTTCCAAAATTATCTTGAATTTGTTGATATTCACCCCCACCATTTTTATTTTTGTATTTTAGGAGTTCATTATTAAACAAACCAAAATATTCATAGAATGAGTCTATGTGTCTTAGGTGAACATTATAATACTTAAGCCATTATTATAACTTTCTTTAAACATGTAAATGATGGTGAACATATTATAAACAAGTTGATGAATAATATTGCCAAGTCAACTCTAAAATATTGAACTACTGAAAAAAATGCAACTAGTGCAAAATAAAAAACCACTCCAACACCTTATTACAGAGGCATTCTTCTGGGGTTTTACCCCTACTTCAAAAAGCCATCATTTATCAATTTTCAACTTGAAAATCAATCTATTTTGATATATATATATATACATATATATATATATATATATATATATATATATATATATATATATATATATATATATATATATATGTATGTATGTATGTATGTATGTATGTATGTATGTATGTATGTATGTATGTATGTATGTATGTATGTATGTTACTTTTCTTATTTTTATAAAATTATTTTTGTTTTATAAAGTTTATTTATTTTTTCCAAAATTATCTTAAATTTATTTATATTTTTATCCCTTTTTTTAATTTTGCATTTTTTCTGACACTTCTTTTCTAGTTCCGAGTTATATAATATGCCTTTAGTTTGGCATGAATATCTCAATTATATTTCTTGTTTCTTTTCAATAGTTTCAATATATTCTTACCATAATTTATTATATGTTATTTAGTGGTTGGTATAAATATTGTTTTTGGTCTTTTGATGCTCATAGTAACTCATGTTCACATTATTATATGTCTATATTTAGGTATCTTAGGACATTTTGTTATACAAGCTCCTCCCCTTCCTTTTTTTACATTACGGTAGTGTGGAAAATTTCCTAACTCTTCCATCATTGTAACCTCATTCAAGAATGCCATACAAATTTGAAAAAAAAAACCTCCACACTCTATGCCACTAAATTTAAAAATTTTCACATGTAAAACTCCTTCAACACATGGTAATCTTCTCACAGGACTCTGTGGTATTCCTTACGAGGTTTTAATATTGTTGGTGTGTGTGGGGACCTTACTCATGTGGATTAACTTCCTAAATCATCTTAGGATTTACATATATATGTTTCAATATATATCTATATATTTGAATCAAGTTCATTTCTCTCTAGACTAATATAACTATTCTCATTAGGTTAGTAGTCTTTATTTAGATTGGGTGACTTTCTAATCACATATACATAATCAATGTGATCATAGTCACTTACCTCTTCACCATTCCAAATCTAATTATTACATGTGGTAGTTATGCATGTTTCTAATGGTATGAACACTTTGCAACCATTATCTTCAAATGTGATTTCTACCACATTTGAGTTAAACACAATGTTACGATCCAATAACCATCATAAATTCGTAAGTACATGATATGATGTATTATTTTCAAAAATTTCAATGAATGAAAAATATACTCTCTTTTGGCTCACTAGGAAGTCAAATTCCACTTATATCAATATTCCTATTGGAGATCTAAGAGTGCCAACCAATAATGCAATATCATAATAAGTTTCATGGAGTAACAATCTAGCCATTGTCTCCAAAGTACTTCATGTATCACATTTAAATTTGCTCCAAAATATAAAAATACATCTCTAATATCCCATTCATATAATTTTAAACCTACTAATATGGATTCTTCTTCATTTTACTGTTTTTATAAACACATTTTTATCTTATGGTTTATTTACGTTCTTAACCAATTTTACTATTTTTCCTCTCTTGTTTGTTCTAATTTTGTAAAATTGCCCTAATTTTTATAGCAACCTTTGAGAATTTGGGTAGTTTGTTATATTATTGCACTACCTCATGACACTTTTAAATCTTCTTGAATATCATTTATTTTCTCCATTTATTGTCTTACATTTCCTTGGTCTATTCATTTTAAATTTTATGGATTTATTTATGTGTATCTCATGAAACCTACTTGTTGGTTCTTATGAATGTGATATCTTTTTAAAATCATATGTGCCTTAGGGGATAACATGATTGAAAATTATTATGTATTCATTCCAACATTTTAAAATATAATTTTGTCTTAGATAAAATCAATAAGCATGTTTACCACATTTGTGGAAAAAATTACATTGGACTTGAGGTATGTCTGCATATTTCCTAAAAATGTGCATTGGATTACCACATATAAAAGAAGTTAGCAATGTACTATCCTGATTATATCCTCTCTCTCCTTGGTCACTTTATATATACTCTCCTTTATAATTACTATTATATCCTTTGTGGTATCCACCTTAATTTGCTCTTTATTATCTATTGATGAAAGTTTGAGACTCGCCCAACAAATTAATGGATTTTTACCCTCTCATTTTAGAATAAATACAAGGCAAAATATAACATGAGTTGTATGTTGTGACTATCTTACATAGTCATCTTGGAATAATAAGGTTGGATAAATTTGTATATTACCAATATTAATAAGTAGCTTTCCTTGTGAATAAACATTTCTCAATCTGACTACCAAATCTAATCTAGTATGGACATTTAAAATGATGGTGTTATACTGAGATAAAAATGTAAAACATGAAATAAGGGAAAGGAATAAATTAAATATTCCCAAATTTCATGCTAAGGATAAATATTTAGAAATCAAACATTCCACAAGATTTAATACATACAAATAAATTTTCATTACATTTTACACATACACAAACTTTTACAAATATAGAAAAAAATATTTGTGAATAAATCTCAATAACATAGCATTTAAAAGATGAAGCACTATAATAAATTTATTAAAATCACACTTATCCATAGTGATGCATTTTAAACAAAGGTAACTTTCAAGGCAACTAGATTATCACATAATTTAATATATCCACATGAAGTAGTAGATATCATGAAATAAATATCGAAAGCTTAAAAAATCTATAACATTAGTCTAAGAACTAATAAAATAGGAATTTGACAAACTCATAAAACATCTCTTGATATTTTCAAAACTTGTCAAGTCTTGAAAAATATTCCTCCCCTTAAGTTTTACAATGAATGTGTATATAAAAGGAAGGTCACTACACCATCATAAAAAGTAGAGCTCAGATGAAATATATAAAATATATTAATAATAAGATTAAACTAAAAATAAAAAGATAAGAAAAACATGTAGAATAAAACTCTAAAACACATTGCTAAAAATATCCATATAACTCTCAAGTCACTTTGGCTTATCACCAATTGGATAGTCTTGATTTTGATCTTCATAGAATGGGGGAAGCTGGAGGTAAGCCCTACAACACTTTACTTTTTTGTAATACCCTTATCAAGCTCTAAATTTTTTTATTTTGATGATGTGACATAATGTGGACTATTGGCATGTTGATTGTGTCCTTGTGCATGATATATGAATGAGATGACTTGTGGTTAGTTTTTAGTCCTTATTTAAGTTACCTTGTTGTGGTGACATGGAACTAGGTTAGTTATGACTCATGGAGGACCACCTTGGAGTGTGTGTGTTTAACACTAATAATAATTTGTATTATAACTTAATGTGTTGCTTATGCCTTCTAGGAGTTTTCATGTTGATGAGTTACTTTTGATAGGTTTATCTATAGGACTAGAATTATATTTACTCATACACTCTATTTGAACATGTTGAGGAGCCATGATATGTTAAGTTGGTCTTGATTATTTGACTTGCAACTTTATTTGTGTTTCGATAATAAAATTTACTTTTAAAACATGAATAATCACATGATTATGATTGTGACTGTGCCTAGGTAAAATTAATAATTGGCATAAATAAGATTATATATAAATACATGTTTATATAAATATATGTATATTACAATGGTATTATGTAAATAAATGGATTAAATAAAGAAATATGCATATTTATTCTTAATTTGGATTAAAAAATAATTTTGAATAAAATATTGTTATTTCAATATTTGTATGTATTAATATATGTACTCGTACGAACATATTTATTTATTAATATAAGTTAAAATTGTATTAATTAAATTAGAATAATTATAAATATGTATATATTAACACACACACACACACACACACACACATACACACACACACACACACACACACACACACACACACACACACACACATATTGGGTTTGGTAATAAATTTAATATATAAGTTATAACTCCACCTACATATAGGGTAAATTTTAGTGATGAATATTCATTAATTCATGAATATTCACTTTTTGGGAAATTATATTTGACAATTTTTTAGGAGTAGTAAATAGGACCCATTCGCCTAAAATTTGGGATGTAAATTTTTTAAGGGTCAGCTCGCTAATAATTTATAATAATTATGTATTCATTAATTTGATTCACCTTATATATATAGTACATATGTTCAAGGGGTTACTATCCAAGTCTCATTCTTTACCTCATTGCCATGTTGAATATTGAGGCCACCCAATAAATAGATTGTGGGATAAATGAAAAAAAAGTTTCAAAAACTTTCATAAACCTTAGTATTATTACATATTTTAATTCATCTTGAATATTTATGTAATTTTTTAAAAAAAATCATCTCAATCTGAGTTTGTATATAAAATTTATGATCTTGAGAGGTTGGTATTTGGTACCACATAACTGCATCATGGTGCAGTCACCTGACAACATCATGATGTTATCACTCGATAACATGCTATCAATTAGCAGTATGTTATCACTCAATAGAATGCTACTGCTTAGTATAATACTATCACTTAGTATCATGTTGTCATTCGTCAACATGTTATCACTCAGCATCATACTATCATCTAGTGGCATGGTGTGATGCAACTGAATAACTTCCAAAGGCTATAACTTTTGCATACAAACTCGGTTTAAGGTAATTTTTTTAAAAATTATATATATATTTGAGAGAAATCCAAATTTTGTTATGTTACCAGGAAAAAAATCTTGTCAAGTGGTAGCATGTTGTCAGACAATAGCATGATGTGATGCAATTGAACACCAACTTTTGGAGGCCATAACTTTTGCATACAAACTTTGTTTGAGGTAATTTGTTTTTGAAATTATATATACCTTGAAGAGAAATCCAATTTTTTTCATGTTGTTGGGTGACAGTATGCTACCTAGTAGTAAAATGTGGCTAGGTAGTAGCATGTTGTTGGACGACAACATGATGTGATGTAACTGAGAAACTTTTTGAGCCTATAAATTTTGCACACGAACTCATTTTGAGATGATTTGTTTTTTTGAAATTGCATAGATATTCGATAGGAATATAAATATTCAATAATATTAAGGTTTAAAAAAAAATTTAATACTCTTCTTAAATTTATTCCACAATCTATATGTTTTAACTGTGTAGATGGGTGGTTGTATGAAAAACTTAAGAAGATGTTTTTTTTTTGAAATTTTCATATTTGTCAAGGATATGAATCAGATTCACCTAAATAAATGTAAGGATTTTATGATATGGTCTCCTAAAATGAACCCTAATTATATATTTCATTTCTATACTATTATACATAATTTTAGCACACTTTTACACTATTCAACTATACTTGGAACTATTATTTTAATGATTTCAGATACTAGACAAAATACTATAGCTAGAGTTTATTTTATATATAAGTTAATTTGGTCCTAATATTTGATTTTCTACATGATTCTACTTAGTTTATCTTTGCATACAATTATATGTTATAGGTACTATTGATGCTATCTATGGGTATAGGTACAAGTAAAATGAGCTAGGCTAATGGTGGATTCTAGTGGTTGAGGGATAAGGAACAAAGGCAACTACATAGGTAAAATGGGGTAATATAATGAGCCATAAACATTTTCAGTAGTTTGTTCATTTTATATTATTATTATTTTCAATCATATTCTTAATTTTTTTCATCATGTATGTTGTTACATCTTCACTTTATCTATTTTAATGATTTATAGGATTACTTGTGTTGTCACGTATGTGATAATTTTGGTCTATCCTTTACCTTGTTATTTTTTTGGTCTCTTCAATTATTTTTTTAATCTTGTTGATAATACATAATTGTTTTCACTCATGTATGAGCTTTGGCAACATTAACTCCTTGCTTAGCCTAGATTGGTGTTAGATTTCAAGTGTCATGGTTGAATCTAAATTACTATTATTATTAAATATTATTGTTTTACTCAGGTGTACCTTGGTATTATTTTATAACCCCCTCTCTCATCACTTCCCCTCCAATATCCTAACAAGGACCTTAATGGATTATCTCCTAAGTCAAAGTAGTAATAATTACAATACTATTGACAAATTAGTAATAATGTTATTATTTTGACAAATTAAGATTTTACCTAATCACCATGGTTTGTGGGACTTTGACCCCAAAATAAAATCTTATCATTGTATTTTTTTTTTCTTTTTGGTTAATCAGATCATGCATAAATTTTTTTGGTGACTTAGGAGGAGCTCTACTCGACCCCTAATGCCATTTTGGTTTGTTTGGTAGATGGAATAGTTGAGGAGGAGGAGGAGAGAGAGAGAAGTAGTAGAGGGCGATGGATAAAAATAATGGAAACCCAAGGGCATGGTAAAAACATGGAGGATATTTAAGGACACAAAAATCCTTTTGGGGAGAGAATCAACTTGCTTAGGGTCATGTCTAGAAAAATAGGGTGTGGCCAATCAAAGTAAGCAATTTTTTTGTTTACTCTTCCACTAGTTTACAATAAAACAAGTTAATTCTACATTTCTATTTCTCTTTCAAAGAGTTTTTTTTCATTTCTAGATTATGAGGGCAAGTAATAAAAAAATTTACTTGCAAGTTCATAAGTAAGTTATACGACTTTCTGATGAACTTATAAGGGTTTGACATGGATTTACTTTTCTAAACATCCACTGCTCCCTCAATGGTTGCTAAAGATTTAGTTTCAGATTTTGAGGCTTTTAAAAAAATATTTATTTTTAGTTAAAATTCTTTCATAATAATAATGGAATAATTATTAATAATTATTTTTTGTCTTTATTTTATTTACCATGTTATAGAAAGATGAGCTAGTTAAATAGCAATATCCTTAAATATACCCTTAATTAATTATAGTGTTGAATAGAGTCTTATATACTCTATGGTCTACCAGTTATCCCAATTTCAACTTTAGCCTGGTTTAAAGAAGGATATTGCTAATTTTGTGGCCAAATATCTAGAATGTCAGTGCGTGAAGAATGAACACTACCATCCTAATAATTTGTTGTACCCACATGACATACCAAGAGATAAATGGGCATTGGTTTCACTTGATTTTATTGTAGAATTTCCTAAATCTCACAATCGACATGACACTAAATTAGTAATAATTAACAAAGTAACTAAAGTTGGTCACTTTATTATTGAAAATTGATCGATGATGATGATGATGTTATTTTGATTGAATACTTTGTGAAAGAAGTGGTTCAATTTCATGGTATACAAAAAATAATTATCTTAAATAAATATAAGTTGTTCACATCGATATTCTAATAAACATTGACTGTAACCTTTGACACTTGACTAAATTTCAGTCTTTCATACCACTCAAAAATGGATGAACAAACTAAAATATTAGACCAAGTAGTTGAAGGCATGCTACACATGTATGTTATAGATTAACAAAGCAAGTGAGAGGATTATGTCCACTAATTTGAGTTTGTCTATAAAAAATTATATCATTCTAAAATTAAAATGGCTCCTTTTGAAGCCCTATATAGACAAAAATGTAGAACTCCACTTGGAATAGCCTAGAAAATCAAACCATTATTGGTCTAGAATTGTTACTAGAATATGATGAGAAAATGGCCATAATATGTAAAAACTAAAAAGTTGATTATGATCAGAAAAAAAATTATGTTGATTTAAAGAGGATGCCTCATGACTTCACTATTGGAGAGAAGATTTTTTTTGTGTGTAAGGCCACAAAAGAGTTCCTTAAAGTTTAGGAAAACCTCTAAGTTGGCTCTTCACTTTGTTGGCACATTAAACATCTTAGACAAAATTAGAATTTTTTCTTAATGGCTAGCTTTGCCTCCTTCTCTATCAAAAATTCACGATGTGTTCCATATTGCATTACTAAGAGAATATGTACCTGACCCATCTCATTTATTTGATTGAAAAAATTTGTAAGTTTAAAAAAAATAAAAGATGCATTTGGAATTAGTGAAAATCTTGGGTCATCGTAACATTAAATTAATAAATCAATAAATCCATTAAATTTTGATATAATGAGACCCACTAAGTACCAAAAATACCATTTGGGAGGATACACAACTATTAAAGTAACACTAAGTTTTTTTGATTTATCACTAGGATGAATCCTCTTTATGGGGAGGAGGGTATTAGAACTCCACTTGCATATTTCATTTCTATACTATTATACATAGTTTTATCAAACTTTTACACTATTCAAATATACTCAGAACTATTATTTTAATGTTTTCATATACTTGACAAAATTTTATAGTTAAATTTTATTTTGTATATGAATTAATTTGGTCTTGATATTTGATTTTATGCATGATGTTATTCAGTTTAGTTGTATATATGATTATATGTTATAGGTACTATTGATGCCATTTGTGGGTGAAAGTATAGATAAAATGAACTAGGTTAGTAGTGGATTTTGGTGGTTAAGGGATAAGGAACAAAGGCAACTAATATAGGTAAAAAGGTGTAATATAATGAACCACAAACACTTACAATAGTCTTTTTGTTTAATATTATTATTATTTTTTATCATTTTTTGACTTTTTCTATCATGTATGCTACTTTGTCTTCACTTTGTTTCTTTTAATGATTTACGAGATTGCTTGTGTTTTCATGTATGTGATAATTTTAGTTTGTCTTATATGTTGTTATTTTTGTGGTCTCTTCGATTTTTGTTTCAATCTTGTTGATATTGCATAATCTATTTTTCTCATGCATGAGGTTTGGTAACATTAACTTCTTGCTTAGGTTGGATTGATGTCATATTTTGAGTGTCATGATTGAATCTAGAATTTTTGATATTATTAAATCTCATTTTTTAACTAAGGTGTACCTTGGTATTATTTTCTAACCCCCTCTCTCATCACTTCCCCTCCAAGCTCCTAATTAGAACCCTACTGGATTGTTTCCTAAGTCAAATTGGTAATAATGACATTACTATTGACAAATTAGTAATAATGTTATTATTTTTAAAAATTAAGATATTATCCAATCACCATGGTTCATAGGACTTTGACCCTAAAATCAAAGTGTATTATTGAAATGTGACACCCAATAGTTTTTTGGTAAGTTATCCAAATGTGCCTTTTACCAATCAAAAATATATTGAAATAATACCAAGGTACACCTGAGTAAAAAAATAAGATTTAATAATAAAAACAATTCTTTATTCAACCATGACACTTAAAATCTAACATCAATCTAGGCTAAGTAAGGAGTTAATGTTGCCAAAGCTCATACATGAGTGAAAAAAATTATGCACTGTCAACAAATTAAAAAAACAATTGAAGAGACCAAAAAAACAAGGTAAAGGATAAACCAAAATTATTGCATATGTGATAACACAAAAAATTCCATAAATCATTGAAATAGATAAAGTGAAGGGAAGACACAACAACATACATGAAAAAAAAAGTCAAGAAGATGATTGAAAATAATAATAATATAAAATGAATAGACTACTACAAGTGTTTTTAGCTCATTATATTACCCCTTTTTACATGTGTAGTTACCTTTGTTCCTTATCCCTCGACCATCAAAATCTGCCACTAGCCTAGCTCATCTTACTTGTACCTGTACCCATAAATGACATCAGTAGTACTTGTAACATATAATTATATGCAAAGCTAAGCTGAGTAGCATCATGTAGAAAATCAAATATCATGACCAAATTAACTCATAGATAAAATAAAATCTAGCTATAGAATTTTGTTTGGTATCTAAAATCATTAAAATAACAGTTCTAATTATAGTTGAATAGTGTAAAAGTGTGCTAAAACTATGTATAATAGTATAAAAATGAAATATGTAGGTAGGGTTGATTTTAAGAGACCATATCAGAAACTCCCTTAGGTTTATTTACGTGAATCATATTTGTATCTGTGATGAATGTGAAAATTTCAAAAAAACAAATCACCTTCTTAAGTTTTTCGTATAACTATCCATCTATATAGTTAAAACATATAAGTTGCGGGATAAATTTTAAAAGAGAATAAAAACTTTCCTAAACCTTAATATTATTTAATATTTGAATTCCTCTTGAAGAGCTATGTAATTTAAAAAATAATAATTTTAAAATGAGTTCGTATGCAAAAGTTACAACCTTTAAAAATTGGTGATCAATTGCATTACATCATGTTGCTACTTGACAGTATTTTTCCATCCAACAACATATTATCACTTGAAAACATGAAATTTTTTGGATTCCTCTTGAAGATATATACAATTTCAAAAAAAAATCTCAAATTGAGTTTGTATGCAAATATTATGGCCTCTAGAAGTTGGTGTTCAATTACATCACATCATGCTGTCACCAAATAACATGCTATCACTTAGAAGCATGTTTTTTTTTGGATTCCTCTTAAAAATATATATAATTTTTAAAAAAATTGCCTCAAACTGAGTCCATATACAAAATTTATGGCCTCCAAAAGTTGTTTAGTTGCATCGTAGTATGTTGTTAAGTGATAGCATGCCATTGAGTGATAACAGACTACTGAGTGACAACATGTTGACAAGTGGTAGCATGATACCAAGTGATAACATGATATCAAGTGATAACATGCTATCGAGTGACAACATCATGATGCTTTTGGATGACATCACTATGATGAAATTAGGTGGCACTAAATGCCAACTTCTCGAGGCTGTAATATTTGTATACAAACTTAGATTGAATTTTTTTTAAATTGCATATATATTCAAGATGAATTAAAATATGCAATAATATTAAAGTTTATAAAAAAATTTAAAACTCTTTTTCATTTATCCCACAACCTATATGTTGGGTGGCCTTAATAGTCAACATGGCAATGTGGTAAAGGAGACTTGGATAGTAACCCCTGTGAACACACACACACACACACACACACACACACACACACACACACACACACACACACACACACACACACACACACACACACACACACACACACACACACACACACACACATGTATATATGTATATATATATATATATGTTCACAGGAGTTACTATCCAAGTCTCCTTCTTTACCTCATTGCCATGTTGAATATTAAGGTCTCCCAACATATAGGTTGTGGGTTAAATGAAAAAGAGTTTTAAATTTTTTTATAAACTTTAATATTATTGCATATTTTAATTCATCTTGAATATATATGTAATTTAAAAAAAATCATCTCAATCTGAGTTTGTATACAAATATTACAACCTCGTGAAGTTGGCATTTAGTGCCACCTAATTTCATCATAGTGATGTCACCCAAAATCATCATGATGTTGTCACTCGATATATATATATATATATATATATATATATATATATATATATATATATATATATATATATATATATACACACACACACACACACACACACACACACACACACACACACACACACACACACACACACACACACACACACACACACACACACACACATATACATATACATATATATCAAATTGATTCCTCCATAATTATTATAAATTATTGGTGAACTGATCCCTAAATAAATTTACATCCTAAAATTTTAGGCCGATGAGTCTTATGTACTACTCCCAAAAAATTACCAAATATAATTTCTCAAAAAGTGAATATTTATGAATTAACAAATATTCACCACTAAAATTTACCCTAGATCATGCATTAATTTTTTTGGTGACATGGGAGGAGCTTAGCTCGACCCCCAACACTATTTTATCTTACTTGGTCAATGGGGTAGTTGAGGAGGAGGAGGAGAGAAAAAGAGGGAGGCGTAAAGGGGATTGGAGAAAAATAATGGAAACCCTAGAGCATGATGGTAGCATGGATGAGATTTTAAGGTACAAAATTCTTATTAGGGAGAGAGAATCGACCTGCTTAGGGCCATGGCTAGAAAAGGAAGGTGTGGCTAAGGAAAGTAATTAGAATTTTTATTTCCTCTTCAATTGGTTTACAATAAAGTAAGTTCTATATTTATATTTTTCTTGCAATGATTTTTTTTCATTTCCAGTTTATGAGGGCAAGTAATTAAAAAATATTACTTGTAGGTTCATAAATAAGTCATATGACTTCCTTTTAAAACTACAAGGGTCTGAAATGGATCTTGTTTTCTAAAACTCCACTACTCCCTCAATGGTTTCTAAAAAATTAATTTCAGGTTCTTGGGTTCTTAAAAACTATTTTTTTTCAATATAAATCCTTGCATAATAGTAATGGTAGAATTATTATTAATTATTCGTGGTCTTTATTTTGTTGTTTATTATTAATTATTGGGTCTTTTATTTAACCATTTTGTGGGTTTTATTTTCTACCCTAACCCTTAATTTTGGAAGTTGATTTTGAGAGGGTTGTTGTTTTGGTAAATTTTGTACATAAAATTTTATTGAGTTTTTATTAATCACTTATTGTAGGTGATTAAGGTTTTTAGAAAATCATGATTTTGGTTATATTTAATAAATTATTTTATGGAGAAATTATTTAAACTATTCATCTATTTATACCCAAGGTTAAGAAATTATTTTATTTGTAATCATGTGGCTTGTGAAATTTGATGATTTGCTTAGTATTAAATTTGAATGAGCTCTTTGATAACCAAATCTAGAAATTTTGACACAATGACATACTATTACAAGTGACTAAAGTACCCATTTTTAGTCAATGGATAATAAATATGTAAAGTGTTAAAACCTTGGTGGTTGTTATGGTTTTATTTCTCATTCATTTTTTTTATTGCATATTACTTGAATAAGGCTTCTATTTTTTTATTATCTTGGTTTATTTGGAACATGTAATGAAGGAAGAATGAGGTCAATTGAATAAGTATTCAACTTCTACAAATCCTTTAGATGAATACCATAGTAGCCAAGGTTGTCTATTAATGCCTTATTTAAAATTTTAGTGTAAGTATTTCATTGATGTAATTGCTACAAGTTAAATAACTCTTTCCTTTAGTGTCCTTACCTACATTCCATAGGTCCTGAAATTTAGACTCCACCTCCCAACTGATGGTTGGTAGTGGTAAGGATTACCAATTGGGGGGCTCATAGAATGGGTCAAGATAGGATGTCTCATATGAGAAAAAAAACATTATTACTATTCATCTGGTTTCTTGTGGTACTTTGATCCATTATTTATGTATTTATTGCAACATGTTTTGTCAGGTATAAGTTAACTTGTTCCAGATGGAATCATTAAGACTACTATATGATTGATTTCTCCTTTCAATATAAATTAGTTACTACAATCTTAGGTTTCATTTATATTGATTAAATACTCTCACTTATTTATTTGCTCTATTAGATCTTTAGATTGAATATTTTACTTTTAGTTGCAACATTATGTTTTAAATCCTTGAATTATGTTATAAATTTTAGTAACTATCAACTATGAATGTGTCTATTTGATGTTGAACCTAGATATTCTTTTTATTAAGTATAAATGTGTATTTAAGATTGTACCATCTATATTATATGATAACTTAGACAATTAAGGTAAACTAATGAATGTACCTTTATATGTCTATTATATGCTACAAATTAGGAATCAGTGAAGATTTGCTAAATGAGCAAATTTTGTACTTTGCTTAATAGCTATAAACATGTTTATTCTTGCTTAAATTATCATTAATTATTAGTCTAATATTAGTTATGTAACTATTACATTTCTACAATTTAAATTGTTTAATCTACTTTTTTATTAAAAAATACTACGTACAGGTTGCATTTGTTATAATATGTTATGACACTTTGTTATAGCTTCATTAAATAATAATTCCACTTCTTGTACAAATTATTTTTCCATATTACTTTGACTTACATATTATTAGTAGCAAATTGATCCTTTATTTGCATAACAATATGATCTTGAATGCATTTCTATTATGTAAAGCAATAAAATGAATTAGAAAGAACTAGTTGTTTTCAAGGTTATGTTTCAATTCAACGTGACGATTAAAACTATTAGCACTTGAAATAGAGGCAATTCAAATTGATATGTATAATAGGTTTATTTCTAAGATATTTAAAATATTTACTCAATGAAATTATAACTAAGTCATATTATTAATGTTTTATCTCAGAAATAAAACTCTATCTTAATTTTTTTTAGTTATTAATAAATTTGGGACAAAATAGTTACAAAAACTATTTCTTTTTTTTGGTCTTAATGACCAAATTATGTCATTCTCCTTAAGTGGTAACATGGTTAAAGTATCTATTTTAATTTATTAGTTGTAGGAAGGCCATCTAAAATCCTTAATTGAAATTCAATTTAGTTAAAAGACTATTAGTAATTGTTGTTCCAATTTCTAGTCTACATTACTTTTACTTGCAACTAATGCATATAAATATTTGAATATAAATATGCATAATGAGATACAATGACAAAGAGGTTGTCTTCATTGAATACACTTTTTAAGCAAGTTAATGGATATAGTCAAACATGATTAAGTTGATTAAATAGACATGTTAGTATTTTATTTATAGCATAGTAATGAAGTATAATCAGTATTGATGTTTCTATAGGATTTTTTTAAAAAAAAATTTAATGTATTCAACAAAGGACTATAGATTTTAAAATTTTAAAATAAAGTGGCATAATTTTATTATTCTTACAATTACGATCAAGTGACACATAAATAACACTATATAAATACAAATCTCTAGAAGACTATTTAAAAGATGGTCTTGTGAGAGTATGATGCCACTATAATTTGAAAGTATCATATCTACTCATAAACAATAATAATTTAAAAAGAATTATAAATGAGTTAAAATGACAATTTATTTTCTAAAGTGAAGGTATGAGGTATGATGACCCTATAACCCTAGATCATGGTAAAATGATCTAAAAATTAGGAATATTACCATTAAGACCTTTCACATGTATCAAGTACATGAACATTCAATTTTATTTTAAAGGTGTATATGAATACTTCAAATCTTAAAATCTATTCAGTGTCATTACTTAAATTAGATTAAAAAAAATTATGAACTTAACTTAGAGTAAATTCTTGCTTGAATAACATTGATAACCTAAGCATTTAATTTAGCTAACCCAAACTCGAAGAAGGCTAAGTTGACTACCCTATCCTATACCAAGTTTTAGTTGATGTTGAATACTTAGGTAGGATAAGGACACTGAGGTGGTCATATTAAGAATGTGTTTCATACCATGTAGTTCTAGATATATTGCTATGGATCACATATCAATACACCTTAAATTGCATGTGGATATACCTAGGGAAATAATCTTCCCCATAGAATATTTTAAGGGTAATTAACCTGACTAAGGGTTACATGCACATAAAAATAGTGATAGGTTATGAAAAACCAAGTCTTAGGTCATAAACCATTTCACTTTCCACTATAAATTTTAAAATAAGGGATACTCAAATTTTTTTGGGGGTCATTTCACTTGGTATCAAAGTCTATATTAAGCTATCGATTTTGAATACAATATAACTTAAAAGAATTTAATTATAAATTCTTCCTAAGAAACTATTTGGTGACTTCTTAGGAAAATGGTTAATAGTAGATCTAAAAGCAATCAAGTTGACAATGATCAAGGAATTGATAGACTAATCTTATGATGTCGAGGTTGAGTTAGAGGTAAAATATGAGGTAGGGGTCATACTACTAGAAACCCAAACCAAATCAAGAACGAACCTATTCCCCATAATGAAAATAACAACAATGAAACACAAATTAATAATGTGGTTGGGAATAGCCCAACTAATAAGTAATAAGAGATCCTTCATGGAATCTTATTTTTTCTAAATTCTATTCAAGGTAAAATATAAAATTAAGAGTGGAGGCTAAACAATCTTGAGGGTTCTCCTCAGGACAAAGTACCTCGATTAAAAGTTGGACAAATAGGGAAGAAAACACTTCAAGAAGTGCCTATATGGATGGTAGACCCCATCATCAAAAAACTTATATAGCCTCCCCCACCTACCTTTTTAGGTGAGGAATTAGGAGATACATCTGATGTATGGCTCGTAATTTTTAAAAAATACTTTAACCTTCATGATGTGCCATCCAATATGAAGACAAGGGTTGATGTCTATTAGTTAAATAGTTCTGATGCCCTATGTTGGAACCATCTCTCTGTCTTAGAGGGGTATCATCTTTTGACCCTCACCTAGCCTATTTTTGAGAACCATTTCTAGAAAAGGTACTTAAGTACAAACATTAAGGAGTAGAAAATAATAGATTTTTAGTTGTTTAAGAAATAAAATATGTTTGTCCTCGAATAAAAAAATAAGTTTTTAAATTTGATACGTCGTGTAGACTACATGCATGGAAAAGAGACAAAGATAACTAAATTCAAGTTAGGACTAAAGAAAATATTGATGCATGATTTCAATATGACTAATCCTAAGACATTGATAGTTTCTATAAAGTCTATCCACATGGAGAAGAGAAGGAAAAGTCTTGACAAAAAGTGAGACAAGACTTCAAGATGAATAACTAGTAGTTAAAGGCTAGGAACCTACCTCCTCCATCAATTTTTTTTAATAAATTAGACCTGAATCAAAAGTTCTAAGGGAACAACAAATATTTCAATCGATTCCAAGGTCAAAATAATAATTTTAAATCCCAATACAACTCTAAAAATGGGTCTTTTAGGAAGGACCAGTACCAAAATATTCAACATGTACCAACCACAAGAGCAAACACTATTCTGGTAGCCCCAAAAATAAAAGTGGTATGCTAGGAATGTATTGATAACCACTACCGCAAGGACTTCCTAAAGTTGAAATTGGGACAACTGATAGACCATAGAGTATATGTTGTAATAGATAATTGGAAATCTGATTTTTAGGCCATCCTAATTGAGATTAGAGGTAATCTTATTGGTAATTCTATAAATATTTTAATTAATTCAGGTGTTATGGATAACTTTCTTTCACCTTCTATAGTGAATAAATACAATCATAAATTTAATCCATTAAGAGAAGGATGGGAAGTCAAGTTAAATACTATAAAGAAGGTACTTATCTAAGAATGTTTGGATCAAACTAAACTTGATATAGGCCCCTTTAAGACAAGATTTTTTTTATTTTTAACACCCGTAGAGTCTTATGACATTATATTAGACATGGATTGGATACAACATCACCATGCAATACTTTATTACTCTCAAAAAACGGTGTAATGCACTAATGAGAATGGAAAACTTTTTCAAATCCAAGGTCTTAAAGGGTCAAAAACATAGAAAATGCTTTCAGCCCTGTAATTAAAGAAGGTTGTTAAAAGGGTATAAGCTCTATGTATTCCAACTACAGGAACTTCCCATGAAGGAAGAACTATCTTGTTCACATTTTCCTATCTTACAAGAATTTATGGATGTTTTCCCTAAAAATTGCCTAGTTTACCACTAAAATAGAAATTTGACTTATAGATTGAGATTATGCTAGGGGCTGCCCCTATATCAAAAGCTCCTTATCAAATAAATGTGGTATATTTACAAGAACCAAAAATCTAATTACAAGAATTTTTGGGTATTGGAAGCATTCAACCAAGCATGTCACCTTGAGATGCTCTAAAGGTCTTTGTAAGAAATAAAGGTGGAACTTGAAATTTGTGCATTGATTATCACATGATCAACAAAATGAAGATAAAAAATAATTACATATTGTCCTAAATTGATGATTTTGTTCAATTAGATGAAAGATGTAGCAGTCTTTTCTAAAATTGATCTGAGATCCAGATACCATCAATTAAGGATCAATTTTAGAAAAGACTGCTACATCTTTCATCTAATTGAACAAAATCATCAATATATATATATATATATATATATATATATATATATATATATATATATATATATATATATAACCACCTTCTGAAATCGATATGGCCACTAAGAGTTCACCATCCTACCATTTGGCCTCACCAATGCACTTGCGGCATTCACGAATCTAATAAATAATATTTTCAAGGACTTCTTGGACATGTTTGTACTAGTTTTCTTTGATGACATCATTTATCCAAGAATGAAGTTGAACATGATCAATATTTAAGGCTAATTTTTCAAAGATTAAGACAACATAAGTTGTTTGGTAAGTTATCCAAATGTGCCTTCTACCAATCATAAATATATTACTTGAAATGGTGTAGGGTGTCAGATTTCAATAATAAGATCTGATTTTGGGGTTAAATTCCCATGAACCATGGTGATTAGGTCAAATCTTAATTTGTCAAAATAATAAAATTATTACTAATTTGTTAATAATAATGTCATTATTACCACTTTGACTTAGGATCCAATCCATCAGGGTCCTTATTTGGAGCTTGGAGGGGAAGTGACAAGAGAGGGGGTTAGAAAACAATACCAAGGTACACATGAGTTAAAAAATAAGATTGAATAATAAAAATAATTCTAAATTCAATCATGAAACTCAAAATATGACACCAATCTAGCCTAAGTAAGAAGTTAATGTTGCCAAAGCTCATACATGAGAAAAATAGATTTTGTATTATCAACAAGATTGAAACAACAATTGAAAAGACCATAAAAATAATAATGTAAAGGATAAACTAAAATTATCACATACGTGATAATATAAGCAATCTCACAAATCATTAAAATAAATAAAGTGAAGACAAAGTAGCATACATAATAGAAGTAAAAAACATGACATAAAATAATAATAATATAAAACAAATAGACTATTGTAAGTGTTTATAGTTCATTATATTACCCCTTTTTACCTATGTTAGTTATGTTTGTTCCTTATCCCTCTTTCCAATGAAATCCACCACTAACCTAGCTCATTTTACCTATACTTGAACCCACAAATGGAATCAATAGTGCATGTAACATATAATCATATGTAAAGCTAAAATGAATAACATCATGTAGAAAATTGAATATTAGGACTAAATTAACTCATATACAAAATAAAATCTAACTATAAAATTTTGTCCAGTATATGAAAACATTTAAATAGTGGTTCAAACTATAGTTGAATAGTGTAAAAGTGTGCTAAAACTATGTATAATAATATAGAAATGAAATATGCAAGTGGGGTTATAACACCCTCCTCCCCAGAAAGAGGAGTCATCCTAGTGATAGATCAAAAAAATCAAGTATAGTGGTGCTTAAATAACTGTGTATCCTTTCAAATAACATTTTTGGTACTTAGTGGGTCCTATTGTATCAAAACCTAATGGATTTATTGGTTTTTTAATTTAATGTTATGATGATCCATGATTTTCACTAGTTCTAAATGCATCTTTTCCTTTTCTAAAACCTACAAATTTTTCTAATCCAATACATGAGATAGATCAGGTACATATTTTTTTATTAATACAATATGGAACACATCATGAATTCTTAATAGAGAAGGAGATAAATCTAGCCGTTAAACAACAAGGCTGATTTTATCCAAGATGTTGAATGGGCCTAACAAAGTGAGGATCTAACTTAGAGGTTTTTCCAAACTTGATGGAACTATTTTGCAGCTTTACATGCAGAAAAACCTTCTCTTCAATAGTGAAGTCATGAGGAATCATCTTGAAATCAACATAACTTTTTTGTCGATCAGAATTAACCTTTAAGTATTTATATATTATGGCCATTTGCTCATCATATTCTAGTAATAATTATAGACCAATAATGGCTTGATGTTTTTGGCTATTCCAGCCAAGTAGAGTTCTAATGTTTCATCCATATAGGGCTTCAAGAGGAGTGATTTTAATTGTAGAATGATAAGAGTTGTTATAAGCAAAATTAGCTAAGTAGACACAATCCTCCCACTTGGTTTTTTAATCTATAACATACATGTGAAACATGCATTCAATTACTTGGTTCAATCTTTCAATTTGTCCATCCATTTTTGAGTGGTATAAAAGACTAAAATTTAGTTAAGTGTCAAAGGTTGCAGTCAATGTTTATCAAAATATTGATGTGAAAAACTTATATCTATCAAAGATAATTACTTTTGGCATACCATGAAATCGGACCACTTATTTCATAAAGTGTTCAATAAAAACATCATCATCGGTCAAATTTCCAGTAATAAAGTGACCAAATTTAGTTACTTTATCAATTATTACTAATATAGTGTCATGTCGATTGTGGGATTTAAGCAATCTTGCAATAAAATCAAGTGAAATCACTACCCATTTATCTCTTGGTATGTCATGTGGGTACAACAAACTATCAGGATGGTAGTGTTCATCCTTCATGTGGTGACATTCTAGACATTTGGCCATAAAATTAGTAATGTCCTTTAAAATGATACTCTATGATTAAATTTTTAAATAAGGGACACTCAAATTTTTTTGGATTTGTTTTAATATTTTTGGTTATTTGATTTTTTTTCAAGGTAATAATTAATTTAATAAAAATAAAAATAATGACAAACACATAAATGAATTAAAATAGAAGAGAGGAAACCCTAATTTTAGAAAATAAAATAAAATAATATACAATCATTGTCTTTTCCACTAAATAGTTAACCTAGTGGAGAGAAGAGCCATTTTGGAAAATTTACCAAGGGAGAAATACAAATAAAAGGAGAATGAAGAGTGAATATGGAGAAGGAAGGAGTGGTGAAGGAGAGTATAGCAACCAAATGAATCAAGGAGCTTCAATGGAATAGGCAAGAGGTTTTTCCTCTTTTTAAATCATTGAATTTTTCCAAAATAATAAACAAATTATTATTGAATGAAAACAAGGAGTGTGTTTTTAAAAGGGTTTATTTTACAAATCTACCTGCTTGTAAGAATCTAATGTATATTTGGGATTTTAATCTATGGAGGAATTATATTTATTTTTGGATATTTGTTTTGTATGTATATGTATATATATGTATATGTATGCATGTATATTTATATATATGTATATATGTGTGTATATATATAAACACATAAACCATAGATCTATTAAAACTACCTGATTTATTTCTATTTTACTCTTAGGATTGAGTATAACGAATTTCTTGTGTGTGTGTGTGTGTGTGTGTGTGTTTTAATAAAATTATATTAAGAATATATTATTATTTAATTTTATTTATTTACACACACATACACATGCATGCATGCATGCACGCGCACGTGCGCGCGCACGCACACACACACACACACAAATAGATATATTAAAAGTCCTTAATTTATTTCTATTTTACCCTCAAAATTGAGTATAATGAAATAGATATATTAAAAGTCCTTAATTTATTTCTATTTTACCCTCAAAATTGAGTATAATGAAGTGTGTGTGTGTATTTTGATAAAATTATATTAGGAATTTATTCTTATTTTATTTTATTTATTCACACACACACACACATGATTGGGGTGGGCTAGGGGGGCTTGTGTTCTCCTTATTCCCTCCCATACTAGGGAGGGGAGAGGGATGGTTTAGCCAGCCAACCCCCAGCCCTACCAGCTAGGCTCGACCGATGACCATGGTCTTGGCTAGGGCTTTAAGCCCCAACCGTTAGCCATGGGTTGTCAATCATCAACCATTCACCTTTAGGGATTAAAAAATATTAAGCCCTAAAGGTGAATGGTTTATGATCAACATCCCATGGCTGATGATTGGGGATTAAAGCCCTAGACGTCACCATGACCATCAGTCAAGCTTGGCTGATAGGGTTGTGAGTGGGCCAATTGACCCATCCCCCTCCCCTCCCTATTATGGGCTTCCGACCACTCACCTTTATGGATTAATATATATAGATGGTTGGTGGTTGGGGCTTAAATCTCTGATCGTGACCATGGCCTTCGATCAGGCCTAGATGGTAGGGTTAGGGGTGGGTTGGTTGAACCCATTCTCCTCCCCTCCCTATTATGGGTTGTTAGTCACTGACCATTCACCTTTATATATATATATATATATATATATATATATATATATATATATATATATATATATATATATATATATATATATATATATATATATATATAGCCCTAAAGGTGAGCGACTGATGACTGACAACCCATGGCTAGAGATTGGGTCTTAAAGTCTTAACCATAACCATGGTCATCAATCAAGCTGACTAGCAGGGCTGGGGTGGGTCATCTAACTCATCCCCCTCCCCTCCCTATTATTCACCATCGGTCATCGATCGCTCACCTTTAGGGCTTAAAACTTTATATATATATATATATATATATATATATATAATTTCATTTTATTTTTTTACTTTATACATTATTATTATTATTATTAGTTTAATATAAATATTTATAAATATATATTACACACTCTCTCTCTTTGTATATATTTTTTTTCTTTTTTGTTATATATATATAACAAAAAAGACATAAAAAATATATACAATGAGAGAGAGTGTGTGTAATATATATTTATATTAAACTAATAATAATAATTAATTAATTAATTAAAAAAATAAAATGAAATAAAAAATATATATATATAAATATTTTTTAAATTATATAAATTATTTGGTTTTATTATCTTATATGGTATTTTATTACATTTTATGTTAAGAGGCATATATTATACTTCCAACAGAATATTTCGTTAATTAAAATATTTATATTTAAATAAATATTCAAATGAATTCATATATATATATATATATAATTTAAAAATTACTTAAGAACAAATATATTATTATGTGGATGAATGAATAGTTATACGTGGTATTTAGTTATCAATTTAAGGCTTTATAATATAAATTAAAACTGTGAGTTCCCAACAAATAGTATTAAAATATATCCTATCCTTAATTGAAAATAGGATAGTGGATTATTGTTTAAATTTTTCTTGAATAATGCTAATGTGAATAAGTCTTATTTGAGGGTTATTTTTGCCTTAGATAACACCTTCATTTTGTGTAATGAATTGTGTTAAATAAGATTTTTATTATTGTGGTGTACAGGTGGAAAGTTATCCCTATAACATTGATTAGTTCTGATAAGAGTTAGGGAGATTCAATATACTCTTTGACATGTTTTACAAAATTTTTACGTTATTGATTTTGATTATTATCTATATGGTTTTCCTTTTGACATTTGTGAAGTGAGATTCAAATTTGAAAATTAAAATTTTCTCTTAGAAGTCTACTCTATATAGATATCACATTTAGATGGGTGTTTAGAAATCAAATGATGTTATGATGATAGGATTGCTAGTATTGTTCACTTTGACGAGAATCAATTGTTTCAGAATTTGTAATGGTATATTGTCATTTCTGGTATAATAAACTTGTAATTTTGTAATGATTAGTGTTGATCTTGGTTACCATTAATCCTAGTGTCATTTTGATATCTAAGTGTAACATTTATTCCAATGGTTGGGTTGATATTTGAATTGTCACATGTAAGTTTTGTTTAGTTGCTAAATTCAATTTTTTTAATATGATTATTAATTTAAAAAATGAAGTATTTAGGAGGGATAATTCTCTTACTCAACATAAGTTGACTCCTTTATTGACTATATCATAGTGTAGGTTAGTGAGTACCAGTAGTAGTTAGAATACAAGAAATCAATATCTTTTATGTTGTAAAAATTAACTTGTAAATGAGATCGTTGAAATGTCTTAGTTCTTTTTCCATGATTTTTGAAGAGGTAATTGTAATCCAAACCTGTAAGTGGGGGTAGGCATTAGATGATTTATAAATACTTGATATAATGTTGAATTTTACACACAGAGTAGTATATGCATTTAGAGTATTCTTTAGACTTGTAATGTTATCATCTAGTTGTTGAAATGAAATTAATGCATCTTATTTTACAATAAAAGGGTTCTTATTTATTTAGTAAATTGATAGTCTTTTGAATCTTATGAATTATTAGTGTTGTCATGATGTTATGCCATTCTAAAAATAGCATTCTTATGTAGGATCAAGTTTATAAAACCATATATTTATATCAAATCATTATGTAATAAAAACTCCCTTAATCATAAGGATGTAACTTGATAAATAAAAAAAGCAATAGCTCTAATAATATGGATTTAGGCTTGTTGTATACTCATAATTTTAATGAATCAATAGAGGCTTTAAATATCTAAAAGGGATTAACATTGAGTATAATATCTTACATTAAATTTCTCAAACTTTGAAATGATTAATAAAATAAACAAGCCAATAAGTTATATTGATCAACTTTGCATCAAAAAAATAAAAGTGTAATCCATTATTAGACAACAAAATCGTAGGCAAGTATTCCACTTTCTCAAACATGACCATTGGTATTATTCCCTTGGGTGGAATTACTAATCCAATTGTAATCCTGTCACAATGTATCAAAAATTTTCACAAATTAAATAATATAATTTACTAAATTATTTTCCTAGTGGCAAAAATTTTATACATGTTTTAGCTTATAGTTGTCCTTCAGAAACTGAGTTTAAAAAAAAGTTAAAATGGTCTAAATTGGAATCTGAGTCTCTATCACAATTATCATTAGTTAAGATAATTATTTTATGGTATTTCATTAATTTTTAGCTCATCCAAGTTGAAATGGTATCTCGATTCCAAAAATAGTTCATATGGAAAATTCTTTTACCTTGTTGATTCTCTAGTGAATGCGCTCTAGAATCGATGCATAATAAATGGTTAGGAATAGGTTCAGTGAGAAATGAAAACTATTTAAAATTATTTTCACCTTCATATAAACTTAGAAACTTTTGATTTTATATTCTATTTCCATTTGATATTTTTAGTGACCCCTTTCCAAAATAAATTTATTCAAATTTTAGTTATTTCTGATTTGAATTTGCGATGTTGCTCCATAAAAGATATTGTAATAATCTCCTAGTTTAAAATTTACTAAATATAAAAGTTTTAACCTATTATTTTGAGTTTCATAATCACATATAACTTTTTTTATTTTGTTTTCAACTCTGTTTGATATTTTTAGTGAGTCCTCCTTGAACCCTGTTTGTCATTATTTTCTGGGTATGACAAAAAAAGTCATTAAGTACTATTTGGTTTGATATTATTTTTATTTATGTCATTCAACCTTGTTCTAAAATAATACTTCTATTGTGATAATGTTATCATATAAATTTTATGAATTAATTTTTAATAATGTAAACCTTTCTCCAGATATTTATTCTAGTGTCACTTGTAGCCCATTTAGCCCTGTTGAACCTATGTAGTCTTAAGAGTAATTTTGGCTTGTTTAGCTATATCATTCACCCAATTATTCTTATTATTGTGTTTATTATTAAATTTATAATTGTGAATATTACCAGAGTTATGATGTTATCCTTACATGTTTGCAATGTTATATTTATAAAATTTATTTTCTACTTGGTTATGGAGTTCATCTAAAATTTGTAAAGAGAATTGAAACATGTCTAGCCTCAAGTGTCTGTAACCTGATTTCACATCATTTAGAATTTATGTTGTGTCAAATTAATGGCACCTAAATCACTAATAACTAATCCATGTTGTATTTAAGCCTTGACTCTTTGTGCATTTTGATTTATGTAGTAGATCGAAGTGTAATTAGTTGGACCATAACTTTGTAGTAGTGTAGTGTTTTTATGTTCATTTGAGTTTATGTTCCAAGTTAGTGTTACTGTATTTGTATGTGTAAGATTTAATGTGTTCATTAGAGTGTTAGAAAAAAATGGTGTGATTTTGTGTGTTTGAGATGTAAATTTTGGGTATTATATTTTGGTATCAGAGTACGGTTAAACACTAGGAACTTTGGAGTGTTTGGTGTTCCACTACATGTATTTATATATTATACTTCCAATAGAATATTTCATTAATTAAAATATTTATATTTATATTTAAATAAATATTCAAATAAATTCATATAATTTAAAAATTACTTAAGAACAAATATATTATTATGTGGACGAATGAATTTTTATACATGGTATTTAGTTATCAAGTTAAGGCTTTATAATATAAATTATAACTGCGAGTTCCCAACAAATAGTATTAAAATATATCCTATCCTTAATTGAAAATAGGATAGTGGATTATTGTTTAAATTTTACTTGAATAATGCTAATGTGAATAAGTCTTATTTGAGGGTTATTTTTGCCTTAGATAACACCTTCATTTTATGTAATGAATTGTGTTAAATAATATTTTTATTATTGTGGTATACGGGTAGAAAGTTATCCCTATTGATTAGTTCTGATAGTTAGGGAGATTCAATTTACTCTTTGACATGTTTTACAAAGTTTTTACGGTATTTATTTTGATTATTGTCTAAATGGTTTTCCTTTTGACATTTGTGAAGTGAGATTCAAATTTGAAAATTAAAGTTTTTTTATTAGAAGTCTAATCTATATAGATATCACATCTAGATGGGTGCTTAGAAATAAAATGATGTTATGATGATAGGATTGCTAGTATTTTCACTTTGATGAGAATCAAATGTTTCACAATTTGTAATGGTATCTTGTCATTTCTAGTATAATAAGTTTGTAAGTTTGTAATGATTAGTGTTGATCTTGGTTACCATTAAGCCTAGTGTCATTTTGATATTGAAGTGTAACATTTATTCCAATGGTTGGGTTGATTTTTGAATTGTCACATGTAAGTTTTGTTTAGTTACTAAATTCAATTTTTTGAATATGATTATTAATTTAAAAAATGAATTATTTAGGAGGAAGAATTCTCTTACTCAACATAAGTTGACTCCTTTATTGACTATGTCATAGTGTAGGTTGGTCAGTACCGGTAGTAGTTAGAATACAAGAAATCAATATCTTTTATGTTGTAAAAATTAACTTGTAAATGAGATCGTTGAAATGTCTTAGTTATTTTTCCATGATTTTTGAAGAGGTAATTGTAATCCAAACCTATAAGTGGGGGTAGGCATTAGATGATTCATAAATACTTGATATAATGTTGAATTTTATACACGGAGTAGTGTATGTATTTAGAGTATTCTTTAGACTTGTAATGTTATCATCTAGTTGTTGAAATGAAATTAATGCATTCTTATTTTACAATAAAAGGGTTCTTAGTTATTCAGTAAATTGATAGTCTTTTGAATCTTATAAATTATTAGTGTTGTCATGATGTTATGCCATTCTAAAAATAGCATTCTTATGTAGGATCAAGTTTATAAAACCATATATTTATATCAAATCATTATTTAAAAAAAACTCCTTTAATTATAAGGATGTGACTTGATAAATAAAAAAAGCAATAGCTCTAATAATATGGATTTAGGCTTGTTGTATACTCATAGTTTTAATGAATCAATAAAGGCTTTAACTATCTAAAAGGGATTAACATTGAGTGTAATATCTTACATTATATTTATCAAACTTTGAAATGCTTAATAAAATAAACAAGCCAATAAGTTATATTAATCAAATTTGCATCAAAAAAATAAAAGTGTAATCCATTATTAGACATTGAAATCATAGGCAAGTATTCCACTTTCTCAAACATGACCATTGGTATTGTTCCCTTGGGTAGAATTACTAATCCAATTGTAATCCTAGCACAATGTATCAAACATTTTCAAAAATTAAAGAATCTAATTTTCTAAATTATTTTCTAGTGGCAAAAATTTTATACATGTTTTAGCTTATAGTTGTCCTTCAAAAATTGAGTTTTAAAAAATGTTAAAACGGTCTAAATTGGAATCTGAGTCTCTATCACAATTATCACTAGTTAAGATAATTAGTTTATGGTATTTCATTAATTTTTAGCTCATCCAAGCTGAAATGGTACCTCGATTCCAAAAATATTTCATATGGAAAATTATTTTTACTTTGTTGATTCTCTAGTGAATGCGCTCTAGAATTGATGCATAATAAATGGTTAGGAATAGGTTCAGTGAGAAATGAAAACTATTTAAAATTATTTTTACCTTTATGTAAACTTAGAAACTTTTGATTTTAGATTCTATTTCCATTTGATATTTTTAGTGATCCCTTTTCAAAATAAATTTATTCAAATTTTAGTTATTTTTGATTTGAATCTGTGATGTTGCTCCATAAAGGATATTGTAATAATCTCCTAGTTTAAAATTTATTAAATATAAAAGTTGTAACCTATTATTTTGAGTTTCATATTCACATATAACTTTTTTTATTTGGTTTTCAACTCTCTTTGATATTTTTAGTGTCCTCCTTGAACCCTATTTGTCATTATTTTCTAGGTATGACAAAAAAAGTCATTAAGTACTATTTGGTTTGATATTATTTTTCTTTATGTCATTAAACCTTGTTCTAAAATAATAATTCTATTTTGATAGTTTTATCATATAAATTTTACACATTACTTTTTAATTAATGTAAACCTTTCTCCAAATATTTATTCTAGTGTCATTTGTAGCCCGTTTAGCCCTATTGAACCTATGTAGCCTTAAGAGTAATTTTGGCCTGTTTAACTATATCATTCACCCAATTATTCTTATTATTGTGTTTATTATTAAATTTATACTTTTGAATATTACCAGAGTTATGATGTTATCCTTACATGTTTGCAATGTTATATTTATATAATTTATTTTCTACTTGGTTATGGAGTTCATCTAAAATTTGTAAAGAGAATTGAAACATGTCTAGCCTCAAGTGTCTGTAACCTGATTTCACATCATTTAGAATTTATGTTGTGTCAAATTGATGGTACCTAAATCACTAATAACTAATCCATTTTGTATTTAAGCCTTGACTCTTTGTGCATTTTGATTTATGTAGTAGATCAAAGTGTAATTAATTGGACCATAACTTTGTAGTAGTGTAGTGTTTTTGTGTTCATTTGAGTTTATGTTCCAAGTTAGTGTTATTTTATTTGTATGTGTAAGATTTAGTGTGTTCATTAGAATGTTAGGAAAAAATGGTGTGATTTTGTGTGTTTGAGATGTAAATTTTGGGTATTATATTTTGGTATCAGAGTACGCTTAAACACTAGGAGCTTTGGAGTGTTTGGTGTTCCACTACATGTATTTTATAATTTTTGATCAAATGTGTACAAGTGGAATAACATGGTGAAAATGTACGTATTTATAGACATGGAATACATTTAGGATCACTAAATTCTAGTTGTAAGATTCATCCCATTAGTGAATGGGAGTACCATGTTAGAGACAACCCACTTGTTTTTACTTTTTATTATGGTGGAATATCTAGCTATCATGGACCATTGTAACTTAAAGTGAATAAAATGATAGAATTCTAACTCTTCCTATTGATTGTATTGCTCTATTGTCTCGTTAATGGATGTTTATGTTGATCTATTTTTGTTATTCCTTAGTAGAAAATGACTATATTTAGATAAAATTTATATTTATATATGTTTGAGCATGGTAAATACCTACTTTAAACTATTAAACTATTTATTGAATACTTCTAATGATTATGTATTACTTCATTGAGTGAATATGAATCTTATAATGGAATGCATCTATTGTTAACATTATGATAAAATTGATTTTTTTAAAATCAAACTATTAGCACTGGTATCTCTAAGTTAGTATGCTCTAGTTAGTGTTTCATTGTTCATCTTGGTTAAGTGTAATCCATGAGGTTATAAAGAGGCCTTGTTTTATTATGTTTTGGTTATAGAATTTAATTAACCTTAGACTATTGTTAACCTTGTATATGTTGTTTGTTATATAACCAAATTATACCTAGTATGGTTTGGATACCTTATGTTTTGAACAAGAGTGTTGTAAGTTCTAACCCTATCCTTGAGTTAATTAGTTTGAACCTTGTATGGAACCATAAGTGATTCAAGAGTAAGTGTGTGGGTAGGGTATTGATAGATTGGTTTTGTGTCTCTCTCTTCATTATGAATAATGAATTTACATTCCTACCTGTGAGAGAATTGGTAAGCTATTTACTTTTGTCTTGAGATGATCATTTGTATTACGATTACAATTCACTTGGGTGTTCATTTTAGCATGGAATAGTGATTGTAAGTGTGAGTATAATTTTTAAAATATATATGAATACTCTACTTTGAATGTGTTAATTGATGTTGAACAATGATATATCCCTTTAAACTAATTGTGACAATGTAACTACCAAGATCTTTGTATTAGTGATATTACATAGGAGTTATCAACACATATTATTATATTACATTAGAACAAGACAACCAAGATTTAACATAGTGTTATTTTTGGAAAGCATTTGAGTTAAGTTTAAAAATTTAAAATGACATATTATTTAATGAGAGACTTGTATATCAGCTAATTTAAAGACTTTGGGATAGTTGGCAAATTTTTTAAGGTACTTTTGTCATTGGGTGCTAGGTATGAGGTTCATATTTGGTCTATTTATACATAGTTACATTAGCACTTGTTACTAGGAGGCATAGGGAGGATTATTATTGTTCTTATTCTCTTGCCTTTAAGAGGTATTCAAGTCTTATTTTATTACCTCTAGTAGGTAATCATGATGCTCTTTTGGGAGGTATATGAAGGATGATGTGATGTTTTCTCCTACCTCAAGGAGGTAGTCAAGTTACTTTTGTTATGTCATCTCTGGGAGGTGATTGATTTTTATTGATTCCTTCTCCCCTTGGGTGATTTTTATAGTCACATAGTTAAATTAATGTGATGTTTTTTTATTTTACTTTGAGAACCAGTAGTAGTCCTTGAATTTGAATTTGCATTTTATTATTATTTTGGTTTTTTGAACATTTATAAGTTATTTTAATTTAACTTGAAGTAAATGGATTTACATTTAATTGTAATTTAATTTAATTTTTGCATTTTGATGACTTGATAATTATGAATTGGACTTATTTTATTTATTGGCACCAACTTCTTTTGAACTTGATTTATGACTTTCTAATTTATTTTTCTAATTTCATTAATTTATTGACCCTTACATTAATTATTCTATCATTTAATTATTTAAAATTATTATAGCTTTTTGATTTTTTACCAATGATGGTTCATGTGTTTTATATATATATGTTGTAATGTGTGTAGTGTGCACTATTTAGGGAGAATAAATAGCTTATAAAAGCTATTGGGTTGAGATGGAAACCTATGTGGAATAGGTTCATGACACCATACTTCCCAACCATTAGATGGGGTGTTGATTATATACATACATACATATTATGGCCATTTATTTGGGAGGTCTAAGTAGTTTCATGAGGTATATGGAGGTTTGATGAGATATTTTTGACAATATAATTGATGGAGACTATTATTATTTTCACATAGAATTGGTCTTGATATTGTTCCAACATTATACAATTTAGTATATGACTTGGTGGAGTTTAGGATTCCATATGATACACAATTTTTTTATTATAATATAGTGAACACAATATTATCCTATGGTGGATTGGAAATTATACTCTTGCTTCATGATCTTGATAGTTAAATATTAGTTGGTAGTGAATATGAAATATAAAAATTCTTTAGAGTTATGATATTTTGTTCAGTAGGAACAACATGGAAGTATGTTTTGATTAACAATTGGCTCAACTTTGCATAGCTAAGTGGTATTACAGTACTTACATTGGTTCTATGTTTTGACACTATATTTCTTATCCCTATTATATAATGGAATGGAATAAGGATTATTTGGAATAGGAACTTATGTTCTAGCATATCAGAGTATTCATAGTAGTATTTTGATGTTGTCACTTTTTGTGACTGTTTATAAAGTAGTTATATAAATTTTGAATATCATGAGGGTTCACTCAGTTGTAAATTAATATAATTTGGGAATGCAATGGATTATGCTACATGATTTTATTTTAGAAACATTGAGTACTTTGTTATTTTTGAGTGGGGTGAATGTTTTTTCAATGACATGACATTATGTGGACTACCGACATGTCAAGTGTGTCCTTGTGCATGATGTGTGAGTGAGATGTCTTGTGGTTGGTTGTTAGTCTTGATTTTGGTTACCTTGTTGTGGTGACATAGAACCAGGTTAGTTATGACTCATAGATGACCATTTTGGTGTGTGTGTGTGTATGTGTTTAATGCTAACCATAATTCATACTATTGCTTAATATGTCACTTATAACTTTTAAGGGTTTCTATGTTGATGAGTTACTTTTGATAAGTTTATCCATAGGACTAGAATTACATTTATTCAAACACTCAAACCCATCTAGTAGCTATGATATGTTAAGTTGGTCTTGATTATTTGACCTACAACTTTCTTGGTGTTTTGATAACAAAGTTTACTTATAAAATGGGAATAATAACACGATTATGATTGTGATCAAGCTTGGGTAACATTTAATAATGGACATAAATAAAATTATATATAAATACATATTTATATAAATAAATGTATATTAAAATGGTATTATGTAGATAAATAGATTAAATAAATAAATGTGCATATTTATTCTTAATTTCGATTAATAAATAATTTTGAATCAAATATTGCTTTTTCAATATTTATACGTATTAATATAGGTATTCATATGAACATATTTATATATTAATATATGTTAAAATAGTATTAATTAAACTAGCATAATTATAGATACATACATATGCACCTATATATATATATATATATATATATATATATATATATATATATATATATATATATATATATATATATATGTATGTATGTATGTATGTATGTATGTATGTATGTATGTATGTATGTATGTATGTATATTTTTATTTGGTTTGGTAATAAATGTAATATATATTCAGTTATTTGATTTTTTTAAGGTAGTAATTAATTTTATCAAAATAAAAATAATGACAAACACATAAATAAATCAAAATAGAAGAGTGAAAACCTTAATTCTAGAAATAAAATAAAATAAAATAATATACAAGCATTGCCTTTTCCTTTAAATAATTAACCTAGTGGAGAGATGAGCCATTTTGTAAAATTTGTCAAGAGAAAAATGTAGGTAGAAGGAGAATGAATAATGAATATGGAAGAGGAAGGAGTGGAGAAGGAGATAATAAAAACCAGATGAAGCAAGGACCT